>OZ004666.1:13133370-13743231 GCA_963924505.1 Agonopterix alstromeriana
CACGGAATAGGTAATAAGTATACATTAGGCGATCGGTTCGGCCTGCTTACTTAGTAAATATTTATAATTGTGATCCTTCCGTTAGGTACTAAGAGGAAGCCACCGTTAAAGTCGCACGTCCGTCAAACCGCTTTTTGACGATTCGCTCGCATCTAGTACGCTCGGATGACCCAAATTTTATTAACTTGAATGAAATTTAATTATGATTTATGAAATTCACCCGAGCGTACTTGGTCCGTGAAAATCAAATTACAAGAAAACCAAAAACAAGACACAATCCTTTCAAATTGCTTATTATTAAACAAAAGGCCACTAATACAACTATAACGTGTTTATTCGACAAGCTTCCATGCGACGCCCGTGAGAATCTAATCCGACACATTTGCTCGGCTCGATATCGTTACGCACCTGTTTGAAGGCGGTGTCCTTGCCGCGGGCGCACTGCAGCACGTAGGTCGCATCGTCGAGCGCGTCCCAGGTGACGCAGGCCTGCCGCGGCGCCGTCAGCGCCACATCGGGCGCTCGGGGCGCAGGCGGGGGCGCCGCCGCCGTGCGCCCCGACACCGGCGCCGACCACGCGCCCCGGCCCCCGCGCTCGTCGCTCGCACGAATACGGAACTGGTATGTTGTCGCCTCACGAAGCTTCTTCACCTGCAAAGTTATTTTTCGGATTAGTTGGAGTCGTAACACACTTTATAATGATACAATGACGGTTAATCGACCCAAAATAGGATGAAATGTACCTTGCACGAGCGCGCGGAGCCGCGGTAGACGGGTCGGAACTCTCGGGCGTCGGCCGCTCGCATCTCGACGCAGTACTGCGTGCCCTCGGGCAGCGCCGGCCACTCGAGCTTGAGGTGGTTGTGTGCGGCGAGGGCGGCGCGCAGGGCGGGCGGGGCGGGGGGCGGCGGGCGCGTGGCGGCGCGCGCCTGCTCCGACCACTCGCCCAGCCCTAGCTCGTTGAGCGCGGCCACGCGCACGCGGTACACCGTGTCGGGCGCGAGGCCCTCCACCAGCCGCTCGGGCGTCGGCCCCTCCGTGTCGAAGGCGGCGTCGTCGACCTCCACGCGGTACCGCAGCACGTCGGCGCCGTGGCAGGCGGGCGCGCGCCACGTCAGCCGCAGGCTGTCCGCCGCCGCCTCGTGCCGCAGCCCCGCCGGCGCGGCGGGCGGCGCGCGCGGCGTCAGCACGTCCCTCACGCCCGACCACGCGCCCCGCCCCGCCGCGTTCGTCGCGCACACGCGGAAGAAGTACGGCGAGAAGGGAGTCAGCTTGCCGACGACGCGGCTCGTCTCGAGCCCCCGGTACACCTCCGCGAAGTCGTCGTCCACGTTCGTCGAGCTCATCTCGAGCCGGTACGCGAGGACGGGGGCGCCGTTGTCGCGCGGCGCGGTCCACTCGAGGCGGGCGGAGCGCGGGCTCTCGACGGTGGCGCGCGGGGCTTCGGGCGCGTCGGGCGGCGCCGGCGCGGTGGTGAAGGCGAGCGCGGGGGAGGCCGGCCCGGCGCCCACCCTGTTGCAGGCGACGACCCACAGGCGGTAGTCTCTGCCGGGCGCCAGGTCGCGCACGACGCACTCGGCGGCGAGACCCGCGTGCGCGAGCCGCACGCCGCCGTCCGCGTCCGCGAGCTCGACGCGGTACTCGGTGAGGGGCGCGCCGCCGGTGCAGTCGGGGGGGCGCCACCGCACGCCGAGCAGCGTGGCGCGCGGCTCGGAGGCGGGCTCGGGCGCGGCGCAGGCGGCGGGGCACGTCGCCTCGGTGGTGACGGTCTCCGGCGCGGACCAGTCGCTGTCGCCGGCCACGTTGGCGCAGCGCACGCGCGCGCGGTACGGCACGCCGGGCCGCAGCCGGTCGCAGTGCGCCTCGCGCTCGGGGCCCTCGTACGCGCACCGGTACCCGTCGCCGCCGTCGAGCTCCAGCGTGTAGGTGTCGACGGGCGCGCCGCCGTCGTCGGCGGGGGGCTCCCATCGGAGCCGGAAGGCGCGCGAGTGTATCTTGCCGCGCGGCGCCGGCCGGCCGGGCGCGGCGGGGCGCTCGGGCACCGTGCGGTAGGTGACCTCGGCGGACCAGGGCCCCTGCCCGTCGGCGGTCTCGCAGCGCAGCCGGAAGCGGTAGTCGGTGGCGCGGCGCAGGCCGGCGCACAGGTGGGCTCGCTCGGGGCCCGAGTAGACGGGCAGGAAGCCGTGGCCGCGCGCCGCGTCGTCCATCTGCAGCGTAAACTCCTCGTCGGCGCGGCGCTCCCAGGCGAGCGCGAGCGCGTCGGCGGCGGCACGGGCGAGGGTGGGGGGCGCGGGCGCGGGCGGCGGGGAGCCGGCGGTCCAGACGACCGTCTCATCGCTCCACTCGGCGCGGCCGCACTCGTTGACGGCGGCGATGCGGAACCGGTAGCAGGTCTGGGGGCGCAGGTTGTTGACGGTGTGCTGACGGGTGCGCGGGCGCGTGACCTCCTGCCAGCCGTCGCCGGCGTCCATCTCGAGCAGGTAGTGCAGCA
Source organism: Agonopterix alstromeriana (assembly GCA_963924505.1). Lineage (NCBI taxonomy): Eukaryota > Metazoa > Arthropoda > Insecta > Lepidoptera > Depressariidae > Agonopterix > Agonopterix alstromeriana. The sequence goes on from OZ004666.1 coordinate 13,135,862, forward strand.
GGCGCGCGCCGTGATCGGCGGGCGTGGGCCAGCGCAGCAGCAGCGAGGTGCGGGCGCGCTGGGTGACGCGCGGCGCGGGCAGGCGCTCGGGCGGGGCGGCGGGCGCGCGGAAGGTCGCCGCCTCGCTGGCCGCGCCCGTCAGCTCACCCGCACGGATCTGCAGGCACACCGAGTACTCGCACCCCGGCCGCAGGTCCCTCACCCTATACACAAAAAAAATTATTTATTGCAATATTGATTATGATTACGACCAAAGTGCGACTCAATTACGAACAAACCAAGGGGCTTGACAATAACCAAATTAATTATTAGAATAAGACAGTTAATATAAACAGTAGCGTGGTGATCTTACCGACACGATAGAGAGGGTCCGCTGTAGATAGCCTTGTACCGGCCGCGGTCCCCCAGCAGCAAGTCGTACGTCAGGTCCACGTTCGATGGTAGCGTTACACCCTCGGGTAGCGGCGAGTTCCATTGTACTAGAGCACTCGTCGGAGTCATGTCGCTCACCTACAATATAGAATATACAACGTTTAGTAATGTTGCCATTTTCTATGGAACAACAGGGAACAACATTTTATTTGATGATTTGTATACATATATTTATTATTTTAAGCTGCAAGTTTTCCGAATAAAAAATTCCAAAAAATAAATAACCATACCGTTCTAGAACGGGCATTAAAATAATAATACTCGCGGAAACGACGGAGATGAGACGCGGAGACAGGCTTATTTGCTAATTGCATAGAGTGAGCGAGATAAAATCTATGTTGTTTATCCCTTTCTGCGTGTGCGGTATTTTCTTTGACTAAGAATATATTCGATTATACGCGCTCAGCTTGTCTTGATAATATTCAGTCTATGTAAATAACGTACCTGTGGAGTACGAGTAGCGGAGAGCAGGTCGAGAACGGCCTGAGTGCCGTTGTCGTCGTCGCCCTGCACGGAGGCGCCGGTCGAGGAGCCCTCACCCTCCGACCACGCGCCCGACGACGCGCCGCCGCTGCCCCCGCCGCGACCGTTCACCTCCTTGCGGGGCGATAACGAGGGCGTGCTAGCACCGGAGTTCACTTCTGTAAAGTACAATGGGCTATTTAAAAAAAGAATACCGAGTCAAGTTGCAAGTATGTACTCGGTAGCGTATCGACTACTTGCTGGCTTGCTAATGATCCACCATTTTGTATTAGCTCAACTGTGTTTTTGTACATAGAACAATCCTTGAGATTACGATATTCCTGGAACTAATTCGACATTGGCAGAAATTCAGTGCTAGACACAACCAAAATGCCAAAATGTAAAGTAGTATTTTGGTATGAAATACACATTATAAATTAGTATAATTGACACAGTTGGATTTTAGCAAAGTTAAATAAATTAGGTTCTAAATTAAAAGCTGTAGTTAGGTACATTTTCAAGAATCACTCTATTTGAAAAAATGCATGCTTCACTGTGAAACTGTAAAGAATTACATGCTTAGAACTTTTCTTCCATGTGTACAATAAAAAATAGTAAAATCATACCAATTCCATTATTCCTATTAGTGTGTTTGCGCTCCAACTTCTGCTTGAGCTTAGAGTACTGCCTCTGCGTCCGCTCGTCCTTCTGGTACACGGGCGGGGGTGGAGAGTGCTGCATGTGGTGTGGTGGCACATGGTGGAAGTGAGCTGGATACCCTGCATTGTAGAAATGCTGCGGACCACCCGCACCATTTGCCGGAGGACCCTAGAAATGTTTAAGCATAAGCATAAGCATATGCTCACGACTATATTCCACGAGGGAGTAGTCAGTGGATATTCTGAAACCTCAGAACATCCACGTTTCACCAGTAGTACCGAAACTCTGTCCAGTGTGTCGGGGGGTGAGCCCGTTGCCGTCGTAGAAATGCTTAATTTATATTTTAATACTATAGTTTTCTTTGTACATTTCAGTGTGATGTAATTGAGGTCTTGGTTAAAAAATATATTCAAAAAAACTGTTATTGTGAAGGGAACCCTTTATAAAAACTGTCTCAAGTTGGACCCTGTAATACAGAATTTTTGTCTCGGAAACGGTTGTGGAACTGTGGATGAAATTTTTTATTTAGATAATGTTTAACTTTCCAAGTTAATTTAAATAGGTTTCATTATATCTGAAATTTCATTAAGCCGAATAAAATAGTTTTTACAAAAAAACAATGTTTTTTTTTTAAAACTTTTTAAATAGTAGGAATTTTTTGGAGGGAAAATGGATTTTCTCAGGGATGAAATCTATCTAGATAAACTTGAATAGCGTCTTTCTAGGCTCAATTGCCCAGTTACACAGAACATAAGATGTGATCTATGTTAACATTGACTTGGCATCATTTAGACATACATAATTAAATTATTTGATAATGAACGGTAGGGATAGGATGTAGTCACATTGCAAGTGTGGCCACAAGCAGTTGTGTCATTCACATGATTCACGTTCGAGATTGCTATGAGGCCCAACCATCTCTTCTTTTCTCACAAACATTATTGATAGATATTCCCACTTCAATCAGAATCAAAACGCCATAAATGTATTAAAAAAAAGAAATAAGATGCATTGATGATGATGATAAAACATTATAATCTGTTTACTTTGGAAGAGAATTAGGGTTCAGTAGGCTATAGACACTGGAGTGGGCTACTGTAGTTGAATTTAAATTTAAGCAAGACTAAAGCAAGTAATACCTAAAGTCCGGCCGCTGAAAGATTGCGTTTGACAGTTACCATAAAATTGTAAAAACTGAATGAAAATATTGTTTACCTGTGCTCACTCTAGTACACAGGACACTAGCTGCCCTTTTAAGTTCATTCAGTTTTTTTACAATTTTATGGTAACTGTCAAACGCAATCTTTCAGCGGCCGGACTTTACCAATATGTTTGAGGTGGTTGATAAACTTATTTAATTAATTCGATATGATTTTTAATCTGTTGCCTTGTGCCTATTTTAATACAGATTTTATTATTAAATCTAAAATATGCAAATGTTGGTATTTGTTAGGCAAAGACAGAGGCCTAATGGGGAGTAACAGCAGTAAATCACAAACACTCACAAATTCTCACTAAAATAAATAATTTTCTAGTGTTGATTTCTAGTGAATGATGGCCATACTAGAATCAGGCTTAAAATTACCAACATTATGGAATTATATGTATACATGGTGTTACAAAAATACAAATAAACACATAAGGGGGTGATTTAGACCATCAAACTGAACAACTTTCACTATAGGACCTATATTGAAATCACGAAAATAAAACCTGATGTTCCATACTAAACTACAAATCTACTCGAGCTTAATGTATGGGATTTCGATGTTGGTCCCATAGTTGTTCATTGAAAGGACCATGGAAAGTTGTTCAGTTTGATGGTCTAAACAACCCCCTTAAAAGTTTTAAATATTTATTTTTACTTTTGTAACACCTTGTGTAGCTGCTAAAAGTTGTGCCGTATGTTTACAATGATATTCTAAACTACCTACACCAGTTTACTAACACTGAAATATTATATTGTACTAACCTTCCTACTATCTTTCTCTGCAGGATTATCTTTTGCAGGATCTGAATTACTCATTTTGATTATTATTTTCAACACATTTATGAATTGTAGATTCGGTAGTGAGCACGTCAGCGCCACGTACCGCGAACTCAATGTGTGGCGATAACGACCAATACAGCGCGACCGCGATCTGATAAACACCTTTTATAACCACAATCCACTCACTACAGTGTTCATTTAAAACAGACGGATTATACAATATACCGACGTAGGAATTCAAAAGCAAAACGTCCATAAATGCGTTTTAAATTTACAAGAGAAACAATCGATAAATCAACGGAAATTGTTTGCACAGACGGTGAACACACAGTCTATTCATTTCCTTCGATTAAACTAACACTTGGTCCATTATCCAATTGTGTCTGTATTGTAGTAGTGATTCACATTTAACCAATTTTACACTTTTTAAGTAAATATAAGTAATTTAAACAATTAGGAATCGACACAGTAACTAAAGTGTCTACTGATCGTATTCGAAAGGGAAGTGATAGATAACGACTTTCCTAAGGAGCATTCAATTAGACTTAATTTGATAAAACAGTATTGATACAAATGATAAAGAAACATTAAAATGAAACTTGTGTTATTTTAATTCAAGCTACCACATTCACACCACAACAAACAGAAAACGCTAGTGCTACGTCAACAAAACAAAATGACAACGTCAATTTGACAGTTTTGACAGTTGTTAATGTTTTTTTTTTCTTTTTAAATTTCTTCTCTTGGGAAAGGCAATGGGGTAAAGCCCTTACAGCCACGAACTTTAAATAAAACTAAACACGTTTACGACATATTTATTGCGGCGACAAGACAACTCCGCTGACAGTTGTTGACTGCCTGAGAACTTAAGCTCATGCTGCCTCATCTTTAGAACAAAATATCAAACGTTAATTGTCATTCTAAAGATGACATGACTTTAGAATGACAACTCCATGTAAAGAGGAAATTAGATGAGGAGTCGCGCTGCAATTCTGGCGGAGTACCACAGAGTACTTTTTTCTGAGTACGGACGCGTGCGTATCGGCGCGTTGGGATTGCACGTAGACCATTTTGTGAACTCTTTTGTGTTTTAACCTTAAAACAATCACTTGAGATTATAAACTACTTACATTGGCAAAACTGCCACTCTAGACTTAATAAATACTACTGATCATTTTCCTTAATATACTATCCACATAACGAGACATTGGCTGAATTGTGATAACACATCGGATGCCACTAAACAAAAATTGAATTGAATTGAAATCAGATGAGAAAACTCAGTGACGCCATCAAAGTCATAGTTTATGGCTTAAAAAAACTCCACCTCTGTCAGGCCTGTCCCATCACAGCTCAGGTACGCTTGACGGCCGATCCCCACCAAAGGGTGAATGGCAATAGGTTAGGTATACCGTGTAAACTTCTTAGTCAAATGTTATTAGACTTGCCGCCATTTTGTGAGTAGTCAATGCGAGACTTGAAAACCCTAGCGATGTCACGCTGCCAGCACGTGAAAGAATGAAAGAAGTTGACTATGTAAAGGAAGCTTTCAGTACCTTTGTAGGCATTCTAGGGCCCATTTCGGCATACATTGCTTGCTTTTATCGCTACACTTTAAAATAGAGAGAACAAATCAGGTAATGTATGCCGAAATCGGTCCTACATATTGGGTAATGTAATCGCTGCTTTAATCTTCAATCCATAATTGAACCACAGAGGTCTAAGACGAAGTCAAAAATATTGGACAAAGTTAACTGAAAACGAAATATACAAAAAAAAAATATTTTAAAAAGCCAAGATAGGTACCTATATTCACCTGTTTCATATACATTATAGGCATCAATTATTGGTGGTTACTTACGAAGTGATGCTGCGGTTGATGATGCGGGGGTGGCTGGTGGTGCGGGGGCTGGTGGTGGGGCGGCTGGTGATGCTGGGGATGGTGCGGGTGCGGCTGCGCGTGGGGGTGTGCCACCAGGTAGTGCCGCATACCCTCGTCGAGCACCTGCGGCAGCAGCGGAGGCATCATCGGTGCTGACGTCACTACCGGCATACCGCCTGCAACAATAGTTGTAATTAAATTAAAATCAAGTTTATCTAAACTAATATAAAACTCCCCATGACGATATGGTTTTTAGGTGTCGCTGACTCCAAATCATCCTTTTTTTTTAGAATTTTTGTCTGTCTTTTGTGTGTTTGTTTGTGCGAGCATCACGCGATAACTACTGAACCGATTTTGATTAATCTTTTTTTGTTTGATAGCTTATGATTTGACTTAAAATCTGGTATATAATTTGTGAGGACGAAGTCACGGGTAAACTCTAAGTGTTATTTAACTTAACTATAACTATTTGAAACTCTGAGGTTACGTATGTGTATTCAATTCAATTCAATAAATTTATCTCGGAAAACAAGTTCCATAAAAATTTACCTATAGAGTGTAAGTAAAGACTGTCCCTGTGATTGTCCGTGATACTGAACAACTTCTCCCAAAAAACCTACCTGATAGGAAATTGACAACATTACATTTTTTTAACCACCTGTTTTTAATAAAAATATAATAAAATAGGTTAAAAAATAAGAGATACGTATTTTTCCGATTTTAGTTTTGACCGATATTTCTATATTTAATGTACTTTTGAATTTTCTGAAAAACAAAGGATTTAAGGCTAATATACTTTGGCTGCAATAAAATTAAAAATAAAAACTGTCAAATACAATAGAAAAGCAATTTATTTTTGAGAAAAGCCAAGCAGGCAAAGGAATAAATTCTCATTCAACCTCTATTATATATTTCAGTATTTTTCATATAACTCGAGAAATAATGGATAGAAAAATCGGATAATTTTGATATAAGCTTTGAATCACAATCTCCAAATGGTTTTCTTATTTTGGTACCTTTCTTAAAATGAAATGTTGTCAATTAGCAACATACTTAGTATAGTTATTTAGGTAGGATGAACATAGCTTCAACAATAATAATTTAACGTTAACAAAGAGCAATCACAATTAGTATAATACCTAATGACCTTTATTGATAGTGTTTATCAAGTTATGCAGATTTAATACTTTTACATAATTAGCAATTAAGTGTAAACATGGTATTAGGTATTACGATTTGAAAACATAACATATTAGGTTTACATGTTATACAATTTAATATGAATGGATGAGAAAATTGATATGAATTAATATGAATAAAGACGTGTTTATTCATACTCATTTCGTGCGAAAATAAATTAAAGAGGTGTTGATTTGTTAAGAGGATATAATTCGGAGCGTGTTCCATACAAACTAAGTCTGGTTATATTTTCAATTAAAGTCAATAAATTTTGCAGAAACATTTTTGAAACTAATCTCTACGCTTGTGTGTTGTCAGATTTTCGTTAAATGTATATTTTTAAAGTTACAGTGACTCAAAGATTTCCATGTACAAATTTTAAATTAATCCTAGCATTGAAACTGTACATTTTAACGAAAATCTACCAACATACAAGCATAGAGATTAGTTTCTATACTCTATTCAAAATAGCAATGAAATTTTAAGGCTATTTTGAATTACAGAAACAGAGATTGAAACCCTCCCTCTCACTTATTCTTAGAACAGCTTTAGTAACGTCCGAGATATGTCGGATAGTATATGTATCTAATAAATTAATTACATTTTGGTAATCAGAATTGGCCAGAAAGCGACATAAGAATCGGAAAATCTCGTCGTCCTTATTTTGAATGAAGTATAGATTGTTTCTAAAAAATATTCATTGACTTTCAATTGGTTAGTATTGAAAATATTAGCAGACTGCGTTTGTATGGAGCGTGCTCCGAATTATATCCCCTTAAGTTATGTATGTTATAGGACGTCCGTCGCATGTTCATGGCCTTGCGTGGCGCTGTGACTGTTAGTGGCAAACGGGTAACCGTCACGGACGGTCTGTTTTGCTTTATTTTGACACCGACGCCGTCCGTTCCGCCCCGTAACTCTGCGGCTTATGAATGAACTTTGTTTTGGACATTCGTAGAAATCGTGGTTCGTGGGATCATCAGAGGACAGACCTCTATTGGTGCCGGCTCCGCGCCGCTCGCGGCGGAAACGTGCCACATAGCTCTAGACTAGAATGCAACCAACCGCAGGGTTGAGCAATGCTCGAGCACTAGGAATCCCACGAGAGGGCCTTGAATCTCTTTGTTAAGACTTCGAGTAAAAGGTTTTCCCACTTTAGATTCAATTATTCTTTAATTTTCTGGCACAATTACTGAATAATTGACTGTGGTTAGGGTTAGTTCCTTTTTTGTCAAACTGAGTGGTGATTTATATCTTGGTTACCATGCTGTTCCGACATTTATATAGCGTGCATTTAGGTATAAACAGTATCATGTAAAATATTCACAATTTATGAGACAAACTAGGTACTATTTATAAAAATTACGTAAGTGAGTTCAATTCTTCCACATTAACAACCCTAGCGCAGTGTCTCCATCACTTTTCGGTTCCTCGTATCTTGGTAATACATATAAGTAATAGATATTTAGCTAAGCCATTTAGAGCCATTCAGCCTATTGTGTTGATATCGATGACTGCGTATTAAATTTAACCACAAAGCACTTTGTTATGGTACCTTTGTAACTACTGAAAATATTTTTCTTGGTCAACTAGATAGGTACAGGTACAAATCCCATCTAATAATAGGCACATTCTAATTTTAAAGTTGTACAAAGCAAATACTGTTTATATGAACTTATAGAGTTAATCCGCGTATACCAGATTTCAAGTCAGATCATATATAAGCTATCAAACAAAAAAAGTTTCTTCAAAATCGGTTCAGTAATTTTCGCGTGATACTCGCACAAACAAACACACAAACAGACATACAAAAATTCCAAAAAAACTTTGATTTGGAGTCGAGGACACCTAAAAACCATATCGTCATCTTTTTTTTGTAAATATCTTCAAGGTACAGACACACTTCTATTACAGTTTTATAATAGTTAAGATAAGATACCTAAGAACCTAATTAGGTTTGCAATATTCATGTACAAGACAATGTAGACAGAGTAGGTATTTAATTGACTCTATGTGATTTATTGCGCTTTAAAGTATAACTCAACACTGATACTTGTTCGTCGCTCGTCGTATTGTGTTGTGTGTATCTGGGTTACACATGCAATAGTTATTACTTGTAAAGTAATTTAAACATAAATCACACAATGAATTGGACGTTTAGTGCTTTGCATAAAACTATTGTCACAAATTTTATAGTCTTTTTATGACAGAAAATTTAGAAAATAGTCTAGGACACAGCTTCATTTGTAAGCTCTATGTGGTGCTTTACGAGGGAAGCTAAAAATTTAATTAAAATTAAAAATCATTTATTTCAGATTATTCCTCCATATTGTAAAAGCTAGGTTTATAAAAGCTAGGTTATCATCATTAGCCTTTTATACGTTCCACTGCAGGAAACAGGCCTACCCTCAGGGAGGGTGTATGCGGGCGTTAGTGCATTCTTCTTCAGCGTATGCAGGTCTCCTCACGATGTTTTCCTTCACCGTTTGAGAGCAGTCGGTATTACGTAGCTAGGTACATAAGTTTGAAAAACTCATTGGTACATGGCGTGCCGTCCGTGCGGATTCCAACCCGGATCTTCGTGATTGAGTGTCTGTTAAAAGCTATGTTATGCATGAATTTAATAATATTAGACGCTCATGCCTGTCGTACTCAACGTCATCCGTGTCTTGGCTATGCTAACTATGATGTTTCGATACTGTGGATACGATCATCGGATCGGAAGGCATCGTGGATAAATCGTTGCTTTCCTAAATATACAACTTTTTTACGGATAAAAAACATAATTTCAAGAAACCAATTTAATTTTTATTGCGATTCATTAAGTTTTAAATTACTTTGATCTATAATCTCTAAATGCAAAAATGGTGCAGAGAAAATAATTCGAACTCTATAGAGAAAAACTACTGCCTTCTCTTTCTGACTCTATGCTGGAAACAGAAACGGCAACATCAAATGTCAAATTCTGACATTGTGATATTTTTTTTCATTTTACCAAGGAGTTCACAGGTTTACCAGTGACGTCACTGGACGTACCGAAAAACGACGTTCGTTTATTAGAAATATCTGTAATCCTTTCATTTTAAAATCTCTGACTTAGAATTTTCTCGAAATGGTTTTCGATTCAGCCCTCCAAAAAAAACATGACATACCGAATTGTACCTACTATAGCTGTTAGCATGACCATGTCCATGTGTAACATTAAAACCTTAAATCGGCGGTGCCAGAACATTAAACTAACATTCCACGAATTAAGAACGATAAAAATAACCATAATCACTTGTAATTAAACAGCTAATGCATGATTTAAATGTCTTTGAATTATCATTAAAATTTCTGTTTACTAGTCTCGTAGTTTCTAGAATTGTGTTCATTAAATTCCTTTTAGGTACAACAGCTCGGAATACATTTAAGTTAATGTCAATAAATTCACAATTAACGCTAAATGTTTACTTTCGAAAGATGAAAGCTAACCTACTCATTAGGAGGTACCTAACTAAATAACAAATCATTTTTTTTGTGAAAAATATCATTTTCTGTTGGTATTTTTCTATCATCATCAGGGTAAATCGTAAGGCCTCGTTCAGGAAAACGCGGGGCGTTGCGCGGCGCGTTGGGTGGCGCGTAGCGCGGGCAATAAATCTATGACTATTTGACTCGTGTGACAATGCTTCTCCTTGAACCCTCTATAAATCGCCGTATGCTTGTGTTTCTGGCAGCTCGCTCCGCGCACCGTGACGCCTGACGCCCCGCGTCTCCCTGAACGAGGCCTTAGGGTCTGGTGCGGCCAGTATATGATACCTATAAAGGTTATTTTAGAGAAGAGTAGTTAAATCGATGGATAGATTATTCGCTTTAGGCAAATGTAATAAAAGGTGAGAAAATTCGCAAGATGCAGGTATCGTGAGAGAACTTTCGTGCATCAATTTAGCATGCTACTAACTAGTTCAGTTCTCCTACTCTAGGTAAATTCCGATTTGATCTAGGTCCAATTGCTTCGGCAGTAATGCTATGTCTGTTCTGTGCCACCCAGTATATGAAATTGGATCTTTATACAAAGGGGCAAACTAGCTTAGGCTGGTTTCAGAGTCACGCCGACCGCCCGCGCTGGTGATCAGCGCACGGTTCTCACTATGGAAATTGTGCGAACCGCGCGCTTACCGGCCGCGTTTCAATGTGAAACGGTACAAGGCAACACCTAGCTCGTGGCCCGCGCGCTGACCACCTACGCTGGTGGTCAGCGTGACTCTGAAACCAGCCTTAGTGATAGGTAAAAAATGACGTGAGTAAATGAAAGCAAGTGTAGCAGCGCGGAGTACTGATACTGACCATATTCAGCATGCACGGTGCACATGTGCGTGTGCTGTGGGTGCTGCTGGGGATGGGGGCACATCTCCTGGGGCACGTAGTAGGGTTCCGGGTAGTACTCGCCGTAGTAGCCGTCGCCGGGGCCGCCGCCGCCCCCGCCCCCGCCTCCCTCCGCGACGCCCACGCCCACCATCGCGCGGTCTAACAGCGCATCGCACGCATGCGCCCGCGACGCGTCCGCTGCGCACACGCTACCGAGACTCTCTCCTCAATCTGTAACAAATAGAACATCACTTTAGTGCGAGTACATTTAGCTGTATTATGTTTGATAGTGTAGTCTTCGACCAGTGTGTGTTGCCAGTGATGACATATGGAACAGAGACGTGGTCACCCAAAGGTCAACGGAGAGGGCTATGCTAGGAGTTTCCCTACGAGATTGAATCAGAAATGAAGAGATCCGCAGAAGAACTAGAGTAGCTGACATAGCCCAAAGAATTGCTAAACTAAAGTGGCAGTGGGCGGGGCATATTGCTCGCAGAACCAATGGCCGAAGGAGCCAAAAAGTTCTCGAGTGGCGATCGCGTACCGGTAAGCGTGGGTAGTTCCCCACAAGGTGGACTGACGACCTGGTGAAGGCGGCGGGAACCCGTTGGTTGAGGGCAGCGCAGGACCGGTCGTTATGGCGATCCTTGGGGGTAGCCTATGTCCAGCAGTGGACGTCCATCGGCTGAGATGATGATGGTGAGTGTAGACCATAACGGGGGCCTAAGCCTAGGCTTGCGGATTAGCGGAGACCAGTCTAGTCAGTGGTCTACTTGCAGATAGAGAGTGTTAAGGGGCAAATATTTTAGGCCTCCAATAAATGCAGCTTGCCGACAGGCCCGTAGTAGCCAAGATTTGTTCCAGCAAAGGTTCTACGGTTTTAACAGAAGATATTTCCAACGAGGTATCGGTTATTTCATGACAGTAATACCATTAGCATGTGAAGCAAGCCCAAATTTGTTTCCAATACTAGGTAGTAGACGAGCATGCATGAAAGGACTAATGAATGTGGAGGAAGCTAGATAAGTTTGTCAGGAACGTAGCGTGGCATTCCGTTGTCTTTGCCTACCCCAGCGTATGTATGTAGATAAAATATTATTAAGTGTTGGATCGATTCTCATTACATAGAGAGCCTAAACATATAAACGGAAATGCAAAAATGTGTTGTCATTAAAAGTAAGTACAGTCGCATGACAGCCTGAATAATAGCCTGATAAGATACTAAAAAAATGTTTCTTATCGTATAATCATCACCATCCGCCGGTAGACTTGACGTGTGACAGATAATAGCACAGCTGCATGTTTGAGACAGTCTCTAAAGATGTACCTAACAATGACAACAATATTGTTAGGTAATAATGTTTAGCTAGGTATGCTGTAAATAAACATGTTTGCATTATTTAGATTTATGTTAGTTTTATCAAGATTTATGTTGACTATTTATTAAAATTTATCGTTAAAATTTTTTTGTATGCCTGATTATCTTTGAATATTTTGCTCTACCTACAAGGACAAGACCAGGAGCCCGATTGCGCTAAGTTAAAACATCGAAGTTCTATTCTTATCTAATCACATTGCAATTCAATTACCTACTATTCAACTGTGCTGAATTCCGCATCGCGCTAAACTCTATGTAAGTGACTGCCCTTAACGTCAGAGCGATCTGTCAAAACGGCTCTAACGTCTGTCAAGAGCAGTACCGCGATTAGCGCAATACCAAATGTGTCAAAAGTTATGCTTCGTACGTAGTCCAATAACGGTTCAATCACCGAATTTTTACCGCGATTGCACCCCGGGTTATTTTCAAACATTTGTCTTGCTTCATTTAAGTAGGTAGGTAGGCACCTACTTATATCAATGAGCATTTGAGTATGAATTCTGGTAACGGGTAACAGACCCAAAATAAAAATTTGTTTGTAAATAAAAAAAACGAATAGGTACGGAGCATCATTTTACGCTATTTTGTAGTACCTAATATGTATAATAGGACATCGCTATGAATGGTTAGTTTGGACATTTGAGTTTGCCTAGTGACTCAAACGGAGTCCGACCGATAATATCACTCACTCCGATAATGTCGACAGTCGTCGAGTCAATTATTGGAACAGTCAATGTTTGCCGATGACTGATTGGTTAGCGATAATAATCTAGATAGTATGCTTGCGTTGCTAAGTTGCTTACAATAACAATTATTTTACGGTATTAATTACACTTTTATCGTAACTGTTTAACGTGGGTAACGATATCGTACAATTCGAACATCTATATCAGAGCCTATATAAGGTGTTACAAAAATAGAAATAAACATTTAAAACTTTTAAGGGGGTTGCTTAGACCATCAAACTGAACAGGTTTTACTATAGGACCAACATCGAAATCACCCACTGCAGGGCACAAGCCTATACACTGCAGGAGGGTTGAGTTGAGGGAGGTATGAGCGTTAGTCCACCGCACGTGCCCAATACGGATTGGCAGAACTCACACATTAAAATTCCTTCTTCATCGTAACTATGCAGGTTTCATCACGATGATTTCCTTTACCGTTTGAGAGTAGCCGTGTTCGCCGTGGTATCGTACAATTACTTTTAATTACAATGTTGAAATTGTTGCACGTAAGATCCTTGATAAAGTTTTTGAGATGTGAGCTTTCGCAACATATCTAGGTACCAGAGGTGTTACCAAGGAGCCGCTCATGCTTGCCACAGTCGCTGACACAGATTGCAGCTCATCCACGCAGAACTCGTGACGCGCCGCGACAGCACCCCATTTAAAAGGCAAATACGGTCACGATGCGCTCAAGCGGATACGTCCGTATCGACGTAAACTGCCTTGTGCAACGTTGCACTAGCGCTTCGGATTGAGATCGCATCTATCTTTTTAATTAACATGTGAATTAGCAGTTATAAGAAACCCAAATAATATCCTATAACGAATATCAGGTCTATTATGTAGGATGGGCTTAGTTCGGTATTTGGGCTATGCAGGGACGTATTCTCCTAAAGTTAAAATGGGAAAGTGCTGAAGCGACTGGTTTAAGCAAAGCGGCCTGCAGAGCATACACAATAAGGAGGATATTGGCGCCCAACGAAATGATATAGCCAGGGGCTCCGATCAAAATGTGCTTTCCATGATGTCAATAATTCAGAGTAGCTCCAGGTTTTTCATCATATTCGTCGGTTATTGATGGAAGAGCTGTTTTTTTATCGCGATTTCGATGCTGGTCCCATAGTGAAAGTTGTTCTTCAGTTCGAGATGGTCTGATTATCCTCTTAAAAATTGTCAGTCAGTTGGACCCTACATCCCAGACACAATACATAAACAATAAATTGTTCCTGGGCACAGACGTGCCGCTGAGGTCTGACTTGATAGGTAGACCTATAATCTATAGTTATCGATTCAAATATCCATTCACACATACGTTAATCAAAATTGTTGATATCATTTATTCATTTGCTATCTAATACTTAGTCAAAAATGAAAATTTTACCTATTTTTGGTTGAAATTATTTAGTTGATAGGGTATACAAATGCAACTATGTTGCATTAACTACACACTAATGTTTATAATTGAGTAGGTATACGTAGGTATAGCGAAATAATAAATGTATTATGGTAGATGTACCTACCCACGTCCCAATTCGTGGAAAAAAATAAAACCGGACACCTTTGCAAACACTAGCATTTTGTCAGGGGATTTCCCGAACACGACACTCGTGTTTAGATACGTATCGATCTACAAAGTATTATGGTAGGATTAAACGAACTTACCTGAAGTGAAGTTCTATCCTAATTATATGAAGTACTTAGTCCGAGACATAACAATGTAGTATCGCTATCTTGCGTGTATCCGCGTCCTTTAAATCTATGGAAAAAAAACAAAAAACGTGTCTCCGAACGTCATCTACCTGTCAATGTCATTAGTTCAGAGCTAACTGGTAGTAACTGGGTATGCGGAGGGTGGGAAGTAGGTATATGTCTCGGACTAAGTACTTCATATAATTAGGATAGAACTTCACTTCAGGTAAGTTCGTTTAATCCTACCATTATATTTCGTACTTAGTCCGAGACATAACAATGTAGATGTTTAGAGGAAACAACCTCTTAAATTAAAACAAACTCGTCTGTTGTGAACTTAAAAGTCACAACTAAGAACAACACCTTGTAAGATATAGGTAGGTATAGTAGTACCTATCACACAAAATGAGATTAGTAAATCACAATCATACAATATTAGTCAAAATCAGACAGTAATAAATTAACAATATTTTGTTAACTAATATTATGTATAATTAGGTACCTATGTGAGTACCTCAAACTGCTTCTCCCACTTTAATCTGTCTGATCACTGTCAGACTCTAAATTGTTGAGGTTCTAGTAGAACGACATAGGTATTGTTTTTAAAATATTATCGACTGTAAGCCTTCTATGTGGGAGGGTGCGCTGCAACCCATATAGTCGAGTGGGACGATGACATGATGACTTACAAAATAAAAAATAAAACTTTCGAAACTAATATCTGTACCCTGAGCAGACGCCTTTAAAACAGTATGGTATAACAATCTTCTATCATGAATTGATTCATGCCTTATGACTCATAATATGAGAAATACACATAATTAGGTGCAGGAATACTAAATTTGATTTCTTAATCTGAAGATTAAGTAAAAAGTACCTACTATCTAACTTTCGGATAGTTAACCTAAATTTTAGGACATAACGCGTTTAAGACATTTTGCGTTTAGGACATTCCGCGTTTAGGACATTCCGCGATTAGGTCATTTTGCGATTAGGACATTATAAGTTTAAGTCATTTCGCGTTGACAAATTAGGTCCTTATGCGTCGACACCAATCAACCAAAAATTGAGTGGACCACTATTAAGCATTGTAAGACATGATGTGAGTCCCATATACTAACATAATTTTGTTTAGAAGGGCGTAATTTGAATAACCTTTAACCCGCGTTTTATTCTAGAACGCGTTTCATCAGAACATTGCCGATATGAGTGTTATTATCCATTATGAGATGTAGGATAGGTGATGCATTATTTCAGAATCACCGTTATCAATAACAGAAGTATGTAAAATACATTTACTCCAATAGAAACCTCTAAAAATACCTAATTTGACTATCAAAATGGCCTCCACTGACGTAGACTATAGAATTCTATCAGTGTTTTATATAAAGAGGTTTTGAGAAAATTTGCCCGATATCATTTTGACATTTATTTAACCTAGGAATAAGTTTCCTGTCTAGGATCTCATGATAATGTAGAAGACAGAGAGTGTTCAAATATAACTGTTTCTGAGACTGTCCAGTTCTTTCAGCAGTGGGTACCAAGGCTGAGAGAATCTGATTGGAACACTAAAGAACATAGAAAAATGTTGTCTACTTAACCCTCTACATTCCATGCGAAAGGGTATCTAAGCAATGAAACATACTTTTCACACTAAACCGAACTTAGAATTAATCATATCTAAAACTTTCTGAGAAAAATCTCATTCAGTAAGTCGACCTATAATTAGGTATCTATGTGATTCTCTCCTTTATCTCTTCAGGGATAAGGTCTTGTAATGAAATTAAGTGTAATGTAGACTGAATTGATCCACACACTGTCAGATATATTTGGATTTGGCTACTATTTAAAATAGGTTACTGACTGTCTACACAATACACTCTTTAAAAGATATCTCCGTTGTGTTATGTGTGATTTTACCTAATTAAAGTTTCACATTGATTCTGATTCTTTAAAGTAAACAATGCTACGAATGGCTTAGTTTGTTTTCATGAAATTCTTTCTCTAGTTCTAATAGATTAGAACTATGTAGCAGGCATATGTTGGACCTGTGATGTAGCAGGCTTCGGAGTCCTGAATTTATACTAAATAAAAGTTGTTATAATGTACCTACTATGCATTTTTGATTAAACCGAAACCCTTGAACTTTTCACCCATTTAACTCAGTATATTTTTGCACATGTAGGTGACATAGGTACATATTAATATCCAGATTATTTGCGTAAACAAAGCCACTGCTGCCACACAACTGATACCAAATTGTATAACTACATTATAAAATCTTTAATTGATCATGACTATGGTCAGATATTGGTTAAGTAGATTGAGCAGTGGATGATAAAAATATATTACTTTTAATAGAACCTAGCTATGTTTATGCTAATGGAACCTAGAGATTCCCAATAATCTTTAGCCTTATACCATTATTTAAGCTTTAAGCATTCTTGGTAAGTAAGTACCATTGAGGTATAGAAACATTATCATGGTATCAGGTATTGTCCTAAGAAAAGGACAGGACATGTTCCATTTATGGATTTTAACTGTTTTGTAAATACAGTCAGAGCCGGCCTAGCCAGCCAGGCTAGTTTATTGGATAGGTCATCCCATTTAAATAATGAACCATTATTTAAGTAATTGAAATATTCAAATACTTTTTATGAGCCATATTATTTTATTGTTACTAAATAGTTATAAAAGAATTAATTTTCGGTTTTAATTATTTATCAGCATTTATTATTTTAATTTCAGTCTTTTTATAACATGTTATTAACATGAACGTTATGGAAACTCAAAGGATGGAGCCCCTTTTCAACCTAAATACAACTTGATCATAAGTGATATTATAATAACAAATGAGAAAATATGATGAGTCTAGCAGCAAATTTTACCTAAAAGGGTATCATTTGTTATATTACTACAAATATAAAAATGTTTATGTGGATGTCCTGAGGTTTCAGAACATATCTGACCACCCCCTCGGGGAGTACAGTTGTGAGCCTATGCTTATGCTATAATACTTTTAAGTCCAGCGGCAAACTCTTCCTCAAAGGGTATTTTATTTATTAGATCATTAGTGATATTACCAAAATTGTACAACTAAGTAAATATTTGAGTCTAGTGATAAGCTTTATCACAAAGGGTACTGCACCCGTCCCTATCTGGTGGATAGGGTAACAGTTTGGGTTGATGCAGAGGTTGGTGTTACCAGAATGGCTTGTGACCAGCTACAATAGATCTGTTCAGGTTGCGGTAGCTATTGGTCATTAACCAAGCCCTTACCCCCAAATAATAATGGCTTGTGACCTCTGCACTTTCTTTCTGTACTGTATGACGAAAAGTTTGAGGCTGGATTTACTTTGGGTTTCATACTGTTTGAACCTTTCTTTATTGTTAGAAAATTCACATGTCCAGCTTTGTGCAAAGGAATTCTGTTTACTTATTTTCCTTTTATGAACTTGATAAATATTTTTGTTAACAAAAGGTGCAATAAGCTGTTATCAAAACCCAATTTACCTGGAGATGCAGCATGCTAAGCTTGGAGAATCTGTCAGCAACTTTAATTGGTGCCAATTTATTGAAATCTTCTCTTGAGAGAAGGATTATTGTGTTGTAGGCTGTGTGGCTGACGCTACCTTCAGTGCCGCTAACATTCTTGTAATAATGTATCTTAGCCTAGTACCAGATTGTTTCAAAATGCCAGGCAATTCCAAAATTATTTAGGGTGCAGTTTTATATTTAGATAATGCAATTTTTATCTCTTTGTGTTCATACTATTGACTGTAACATTCTCAATCTGAGAGTAGATTGTCTCTGTCACCTTTCCGAGCTGTCTTCTAACCTAACCTAGTTAGGTGAATAGCAGTGCCTGAGGCTAATTTAATCGACTGAGTGTGACTAATGTGCAGTTATTAATTAAATACTGAATATTTTAATTATGATTTGATATCTCAGGATTTCGTTCAATGTCTATCTCAGGATCAACATAGAGGTATTACCTACTTACAGAGTAAAAGCTTTTTACCAACTAGCCCCAAACATGTCAATACCTGGAACATAGCTACAGGCAACACCCACTGTTCAGAGTTATGTCTTCCCAACGGGAAACAACCAGGTTTAGATAAATGAGGCATCAATGACTATCTTATAATCAGGCAAATAAACGGACAAAAACAAAAATACTTTCCAACGGAAAGATGTATAAGTGTCACACAATTACGAGCAATATATTAATACAATTACAAGCTGAGGGCAGTAACCTCTTTCCCAACGGGAATTAGTATGGTAAGAAAGAATAAACATTCATCCTCATAATAATTCAGCAAATATTACGTCATTCTGAACACAATTGGTCACTGGGCACCGGAGCCGGTGTCGGCTGTCTTTCCAATTAAAGATTCTGTGCCATAAATGATTCTATTCTATCCCCTACGGAAAAGTCGTCATCATCATCATCAAACCAAGAGCCTTTCAAGGGCTAAGGGCACAGGAGCTGACATGATCTTTCCCAACGGTAGAAGTGCATGCGTGGCTAATATGCAAAAGAGCTGTAATGACTACCTTCCCAACGGGACCATGTCTCTTTGTTTGAAACTCAAACCAGCTTGGGCAATAGGACAAGTACTGGCATGATCTTTCCCAACGGTAAAAGTACATGCATGGCTAGTAAGCAAAAGAGCTGTACTGACTACCTTCCCAACGGGAACGTGTCTCTTTGTTTGAAACTCAAACGTGCTTGGGCAATCGGCACAAGTAATGGCATGATCTTTCCCAACGGTAAAAGTGCATGCGTGGCTAATAGGTAAAAGAGCTGTAATAACTACCTTCCCAATGGGAACGTGTCTCTGTTTGAAACTCAAAAGTGTTTGGGCAATGGGCACAGTACTGGAATGGCCTTTCCCCACGGGAAAACAAGTGCATGGTCGAAACTCAAGCATGCATAGTGCAACGGGCCCAGGGTCTGCCATCGGCGTCGGCTGTCTTTCCCCAACGGGGAAGAGTATGAACGTAACACGTTCATACGTGTGCCGGCAAGGGCACGGGAACCGGCTTTCGTATACTTCTATCCCCACGGGAAAGCGCATCTTCGAAACTCGTAAATGCGTGGACACATTGTGTCGGGCCGGGGAGGGGATCCAATCCCCCGTAGCATGTAGGTAAACTTTTTCAATAACAGAAACAAAAAGAATAAATTGTGTACGTACCTTGTCGTAATTTACCATAATTTACTAAGTCAATCACTCCTCCAACTTATGTATCCTTTACTTCCATCTTTCCTGATTGACTTCACACTTAATTCTTTCCATTTTATACACAAAAGAACTTATAATTTAACTATAAAACTTTAAAATTTTTATTTTCAACAAGGATCGCGTTTACGCGCGATAAACGAATGACATTGACAGGTAGATGACGTTCGGAGACACGTTTTTTGTTTTTTTTCCATAGATTTAAAGGACGCGGATACACGCAAGATAGCGATACTACATTGTTATGTCTCGGACTAAGTACGAAATATAATCAGAATCAAACACAGCTTTTAAAATTGCGAGCTATTGAAAATGAAATCGATTTCCATAATCAATTTGCTCATCCAAATTCAACTGACCTTGTTTAAATTAAACGAATATTCTGTTATTCCAAGAAACACTCGACTCGTAAATACATATACTATGGAGATAGTATGTAGACCAAAGGTGCGTCTCAGTCAGACGGTCGATTCTCGACTCGAGGCGATCATTCATCGGTCTCGATCATGTTCAATTGAATAAACGCGGAGGTGGCGAGGCGGTGGCGATGGCGTATTTGTTGTTAACGCCCGGATTGTACTCGGCTGTTTGTTATGTAAATAGGGCCGTGGAAGAGCGCCGAGCGGCCCGGTCGGGCCGAAGCCAGTCGCGGTACAAAGGGTCATGGCCGGA
This sequence comes from Agonopterix alstromeriana, assembly GCA_963924505.1. Lineage (NCBI taxonomy): Eukaryota > Metazoa > Arthropoda > Insecta > Lepidoptera > Depressariidae > Agonopterix > Agonopterix alstromeriana. The sequence goes on from OZ004666.1 coordinate 13,156,530, forward strand.
CGCTCTCAGAGCCCCCTTATTATCATTACTATTCTATAGCTTCCAATGCGATCTAACTACCCTGCTTGATTTGATATGATTTCTAGCAATAACCGGGAAGTTTTTAAAAATACCTGTTAGATTCGCTCCTACTTTACCTGCTGTCGGAAATATTTTATGACGCAGTTCGCTAAGAGGAAGATCGTCAGAAAACAATAAAATACAAAACAATACCAGTTCTATTGATTTCGTGTTAGGTCACAGCCAATTTAGTGAATACAATTTTTATGATTTTCCTATCGGTGGGTGGGTAGGTAATTGAAACGAAACGTAATCTCGCCGCTGACGCACGTACACTCACGTTGTTCGTGGCCATCGATCCAACAATTACAATGTTCGATAAAAACGAGAATCTGCAAAGAAACAAAATACCTATGTTTTAATATTTAGCTTCAGACGCGATAAATTTGGTCCACCAAGTAAATTATTCATGTAATGCGTGGTTATAACCATCACAGGCACAATACAGCTCTGGAGTGCGATTTTTGAAACTAATTTGCTGAGCTCAGCAGTTGAAAATGTCAAAATTACTATGGAGATATGCATCTTTCTAAGCTGATTTGACTTTCAAAAATCGCTCTCCTGAAGTATGATTTATGAAACTCACACGTTCAAATCAGCAGTAGAAAATGTCAAAATTACTATGGAGATAAGTATGCATCATTCTACTGCTGATTTGACTTTCAAAAATCACAATCCAGGAGTGTGATTTTGAATGTCGAATCAGCAGTAGAAAGATGCATACTTAGCTCCATGGTAACTAATTTTGACATTTTCAACTGCTAAGTTCAACGAATAAGTTTCAAAAATCGCACTCCCTTTTTCCTTTTTTCGATCGAAATGATATTGTGACAAGATCATCTCTTCTTTTCTTTTGATGTTTCAAACGCACATAATATTCACTAAAGATCTATAGGGTGAAATTGATATGATTAGTATCCTTTTAAACTAAGAGTCTACCCATCAAATTGAACAACTTTTACTATGAGAGCAAACGAATCGGTGCAGAAAAAAATCTTAAAATTATTTTTTGCTCCGATCGGTTTGCTCCCATAATAAAAGTTTTTCAGTTTGATGAGTAGACTCTTATTTTAAAAGGATGGTAATGATATCAATTTCACCCTGTATACCTACTTACCTACATATCCGTCTAACAGACTATTGCAAACCTACGGAATCCTGGCAAATAACAAAGAACAAAAATTTTTTTCAACTTATCTACCGGCTAAAATCAACATAAAATTCAATACGTGGGAATCCCAAAAGACGAAATATGCAAAAGGTATGATTCATCTCAGTCTCGCTCGAGACGTTCCGGGAATTAATTAGCATAAACAGCGACGAATAAGTAGTAGCTTATAGATGTCAAGACAGACCTCGAGATTAAATTAAACCCTTTTCTTTAAGAGGCTATGTGAACAAAATAGGATTCTTCAAAGCATCATATCTGATGAAGTACTAACAGTAGGAGTATGATTTGCGGATATGTGTAAATTGAACATATAATTGAAGTTTTGATTAGAGCCAAAACACGATTAAGACACATTTTCTCGATAGAAAAACAAGCCAAAGTAGCCTCCGTCTTTATCGATAAACGCTTGGAAGTGCTAAACGGTGAATATTAGAAACAAGAGGCTTGATTTAAAAAAAGAGATTGATTTTTTATAAATTTTGATTAGAGCAGCTTGCGTCATTTCAGGCGCGCGCGCCGCCCTGTCTCTTTCTCTCGCATCAGGCAGTAATATAATCTATCACACGCCCATTTCGCTTCAATTATTTTTCGACTTAGGCCCTTAATCTATTTTGTTATCGATGAACATGATTACCTAAACTAAGAACCTAGGTATTTAGTCTGCTCAAATTTTACACAAGCAAAGCCACAACTGTTAATAATACCTAACTAATAATCTCAATTTATTCCAATAAAAAAACCGGCCAAGTGCATGTCGGGCCACGCGCAGGGTAGGGCAATAAATGGGCATGTATATAATAACTAAAAACAGTCGTTTGCAGTAACAATTCTGTATGTATGTATGTATATGCTCACGACTATATTCCCCGAGGGGGTAGTCAGAGATGTTCTGAAACCTCAGAGCATCCACATTTCACCAGTAGTACCGAAACTCTGCCGGTTGAAAACTATTCCAAGAAACAGCGTTACTTACATGATGGTAAGGCTAAGTAGTATTTAGGCACAGAATAGGTAATAGTATATAGTTCTACAATTCTACATACAGAACGGCCACGATCCCTGCCCCTCTCTGACTCCAGATACCCCACCTCACCGCACTTTCTGGGGACACTTTAGGGGTGCCGAGCAAGGGAACACAGTGAGGCCCGCGCATCCGTAGTATGTATTTGACTGCATAAAATATATTCTGTTTGTATCCTTTCAGTAAAAATAAACATTGAAAAATAACGCTAAATTCACATTTTCAGTAATTCGTTAGCTTAAATAGTATTATTAATAGCAATAACAGAATGAACTATAAAAAGTAACAAAATGTAGATGATGTTCATACGATGCGTGGTAAGTCTACTTCCTATCTCTATATGGGTAAGTCAACCCTACACCTGCATGGGTAGCATGCGACCGTGATACAGCGCTATCACACTTTCGCTCTCTTTCTATTTGCGCGCGAACGAACGAGATAAAAGACATGATACAGCCGTATCACGTGTAGCATGCTACGCCTTCTGGAGTGCTATTTTTGAAAGTCACATACCCTATTTCGCATACGAAAGTGATGCCAAACTCCATGGAATTTGTGCAATATTCGTATCGAATCAGGATGTTGGACTTTCAAAAATAGCACTCCTGTTATCTTTGCCCTAAACATGTCATGTGCAAAGTGCGCATGTGTGAACGCCATCATGTCAAATCCAAAACGTTGTTTGAAGTGCCGGACCTGATTTAAGGTACCTACTTCGCACCATAGAGATAGCTTCATGATGTCACCAGACTGTTGTCATTAGGTGTGTGCAGTTTGTGACGAAGACAAACATCAACCACTCATACGCTTATACCTTCCTTCCATTTAACCTGAACTGAATACTCATGTGATACTTTGTATAAATTCCAGATTGCTAAACACAGTGGACAAGTCACCCACGTTACAAAGCCGCGACTAAATGTCAACGTTGATGTAGGTATAGGTAGGTACAGTATGATACATCATGACATGACTCACATTGTATCAGGTCAATGGTATGACGGCCTTAGGCGAATTTGTGTCCTAACATGTCCCAACTTTAGTCAACATATTACTGTGCTTTAGTCCTAATACATACGATTTTTTTTTGGCAAAAGTTAATAATCATTTCAATGGGCACATCTACACTGTTATTCAAATTGTACCAAAAGTGTCCGTACATTAAAGATATTTACAAATAAAAAAAGGTTACGATATATTATGTAGGTGTCGAAATTGACTCGAAAGGATTATTTATCCGTCTGGGTAACGTTATAGTAGGTATTTGATTTAGGTGTCCCTGACTCGAAATCACAGATTTTTAGATCTTTTGTCTGTCTGTTTGTGTGTTCGAGCATCACGCAAAACTACTGTACTGATTTTGATGAAAATTTTTGTGTTTGAAAGCTTATGATTTGGCTTAAAAACTATCTCGCTACGATGACAAAAACCTACAAATAAGGTGAACGGGATGAACATTGGTATTGAACTGTACAGGGTGTAAGGAAAAGTATCATTAACCTTTACATACTCTACCCATCAAACTGAACAACTATTACTATGGGAGCAAACCCGCCAGTGCAAAAAAAAAAAACTGCTATTCCATACTAAACTGCAATACCTACTTGACTAAAATGTATGAGACAACAGTTTTTTTTGCACTGACAGGTTTGCTCCTATAGTAATTTTTTTTTGTTTGATGGGTAGAGTATACCCTGTATAGGAATACCTAGTGCTCACCCATAATACCGTGTACCCTTCAGTGAGTAAATTAAAAAGGCTTATAATGGTGGGTGACACAATTCTTTATTATATATAATAAATATGAAGGTAATGGTTTTTCTGTACCAACGGCGTTTTTCATCTGCTTTCAGAACGGATTAGGCCATGAAGCGATAGAAATCTAGCTATTTCAGTCAATTCTAGACGTGACATGAGTGGGCGGTAATTCTTAAAACTGTTCAAAGATGAAAAAAAAAGATAGACGGTGATAGCCCGAACGCTAGCTAAGCTCCTTTTCTACACTAATATTATAAAGAGGAAAGATTTGTACCTATTTTTGTATGTTTGTATGTTTGTAATGAATAGGCTCAAAAAGTACTGGGCCGATTTAAAAAATTCTTTCACCAATAGAATGCTACATTCTTCCAATTTGACATAGGCTACATTTCATTTTGAAAAAAATTAGGGATCCTTGTTAAAATTTGAACAATGTAACCGAAGGTGTAGAAAAATGAGTCTTAAAATTTATTTGTCTACCCCGTGCGAAGCCGGGACGGGCTGCTAGTAGTATTATAAACTCGTAGTGTTTATAAATCATGTTATAGCTTAAATATTTTAGGCTAGGCCTTCACAAATTAGTCATTTGCCAAGTTCTTTTTCAGGGTGTATTAGAATCATTTTAAACAAAGAGTCTACCCATCAAACTGAACAACTTTTACTATGGGAGCAAAACGATCGGAGCAAAAATTATAATCAGCTGTTCTGTTGCGTTCCCTTGAGTCGAGTAGGTGTTGCAGTTTAGTGTGAAAAGGCAGATTTTTTTTTGCTCCGATCTGTTTGCTCCCATAGTAAAAGTTGTTCAGTTTAATGGGTAGACTCTTAGTTTAGAAGGATCCTAATTATATAAATTTCACCCAGTATATCACTCTATCATCGAAAAGATTATTTGTTGAAGTTTCAAAAATTTGAAATCGAATTACGAAAACTCCAAATAGTCTGCATGAAAAAAAACGTAGGAAAATGACGCTTGACGTACCTGATTACTATTTCTTACGGAACCCTAAAAACTGACACGGTATTGTCGTGTAGAAAACGTGGGCAAAAGATGAGAGTAGGATCAGGCTCCCGCTGGGCGGGCCGCCCTGCGCCCTGCCGCCCACGCCACGACGCACCGAGGGCGGGCGACGCCCACGCACAGACGCTTACATCCTACCTAACGTCATCGTCAAAAATTACAATTTCAGTTAACGAACGCCTACGGACCGATATTAATTCGGATATTCAACTTTACGTGTCTGAAAATACCGTATTAATTAAATTGGTTTTAACAATAATTAAACTCCAAAGGCAATATACATTCCAATCACATGATTTTTACAGTTCTGTGGCGTTGGCATCACAATATTAAAGATTTCCATTAATAAAAACCCAACATGAAAGAGTTCTAGGTAATCCAACTTACTACAAAAGCCTAAAAGGCATTTTATGGTAACTGTACTTTTATAGGTTCGAAATATTCCACTTTTAAGAATATCGAAATAAATGTAAAAATGACCGTTTTTAATCCTTTTTCCAAAGTATGTTTATAGGCTTATACAAAACCTATAAAAGTATTGCATAATATAGCTTTTACTTGCGTAGTACCTATATTGGAATAGTAACACTTTTCTAATTTAGACTTCTTTGATTGAGAAATTATAATTATTGTGATCAGGGTGTCACTGAACGATAAAATGACCCTTGATGAACCATAAGGTGTCTATCAGGATTGTCAGGAAGCAACTCCTACCGTTTATAACAGTGTGGATAGTAATTAGGTATGGAATAGACATCAGCGCGGATTGCGAAGCGGCTCAAAATCTACCGAACCAGTTGAATCTCGATTCGGTCATGGCCGGTCGTTGTCGTCTGTTCCTCTCAAAAAGATTCAGAGTCATAAACAGAAACATTAACTAGTCAATGTATTGTAATTTTATTATACATGACAAGCATGATAAGTATATGAATAATCTGTAATTCATTTTTAATACAAAGATTGGTAGGTAATTTATAGCAAAAATATAATTATAATTACCTATAATTTAACTTTGACTATCTCAATGTAATTTAACCTTAACAGATTTATGGTAGCTCGCACCAAAAAGTGTTTAGGCTTAAACTGGCTTCACACTGTTCTTACTAATGGCAGTGACAGCATCATAAATTTAAACATGTTTAAGCCTTTTTGTTGCAAGCCACCCTAAGGGTTTCGGCTCATAATCACTGTTCTTGTTTTTACTGGTCACTATTAGGCAGTTGAAGGTAACACTACCGAAATACAGGGTAACATAAAAAAACTCGGTAGAATCAATTTTAGGGTTCCGTACCCAAAGCGTGAAAACGAGCCCTTGTTACTAAGCCTACGTTGTCCGTCCGTCCGTCTGTCCTACCTATTTAGGGCCGTAACTTTTGAACTGTTATAGCCAGACAGTTGAAATTTTCAAAGAATATGCGTTATTACGGCGGATTTGTTAACAAATAATAAAAATGACAAAAAGTTGAAAATTAAGGGGGGTCCTCATACAAGAAACTAGTTTTTATCGGCGTTTTTTTTGCTGCTCTATCGTAATCACGGTAATACATAAAAGCGTTAAACTGGTCGTGATTATAAAGCAAACTCTATAGTATAACAAATAATAAAGACCGGCCAAGTATGAGTTGGTCTCGCGCTAAAGGTCCCCGAGAAAACAAAACATTTTCCTACGTTAATATGTTGTATAGTGGTACGGAACCGGCGTGCGAGCAGCCCGACTCGCATTTGACTGGTTTTTTTACTTAAATGTGTTTTACAACATATTTGTTTATGGACAGTTGGGCACTAATAGTGGCGCCAACCCAGTGATCGAAGCAGGCGTACTACAGTAACTACGGGCCGGAAACATCGTACACTTGAACTATGGTTGGCCTATTTCTGGATCACAGCCAAAGACGACAACCCCTGGATCCATTTTATTATTTTAACAGCTATAAAGAGCCACCACCCGACCCCCGAAAATGGTTCAAAATGTTCCATTAAATAAGTATATAGGTAGTGTAGTAACTGCAATAGTAGATCATTTGAGATTCATTCTTCTGGCACATATAAATGCATCTGTATGTATAGGTAAGTATCAAATTAACTTACCTCTAAATGTTTATATGTAAGATAGGTATGTAATATTAATGGTATGTTGATCAGATCCGAATTCAGATAGTTTGTAGATAATTTTAATTTGTAAAATTATTAAAATTTTATAATAAATAAAAAGGGTATACCGGGTAATATTTTCTATGTAAGTAGGTATAAGTATTTTTTGATTAAACCTAAATTGCTAAATGCTTTGCTAAATGTGAGCATTGCTAAAACTAAATTTTTTAAACAGAAAGTTGTAAAGTTGGTAGTTTTAGTAATGTTTCTAACCACCCCGAAAGGTATTACGGTCGTGAGTTTATGTTAGGTATTTTTAATCATTTTCCCGACTCCTATACACTATTATTTAATTATTAAGTACTTATAATAACAATCCTAATTTTATTTAAAAACACTGACCTATGATTTTGTATGAGGAATAGGTACAAACGTAGTGTTCAAACTACGTAGGTAAGTAGATAATAACAACACATAATACCTAATAGTTCTAGCTAACAATTTACACGTAGAATGAAGTACAAACATTCATACTACCGAGTAGATCTAAGTATCTAGGTAGGTACCTCCTCGTTGGTCGCGCTCTAAATTCTGCAAAAGACGCAGTATCTCGTACTAACAAAATACAAGTCCATTCTCAACTAGGTAGTAAAAGTATTATTAACGAAATGCCAATGCAGTCGTTATCTCAGTCTTTTGGGGCTAATGTATGCAACTTAACCTTTCGAATGTTTACGGTCTGTTGGACACGTTGGATCTTCATTGCACAGTCCATAACAGACTAGATAATAGGAACCTATTATCTGTCCAGGATGATATATTGCGAAGTAGTTTTTAGTATGACATAATATAATAAAACTGCTGGAAACCGTTTAACCTCTTCAGAACACTCATAGGTAAATAATAATAAATATCTTGGACATTGTCACACAAATTGTCTAGTCACATTTAAAGTACAAGAATCTAGCCTGGACTTGTATTATGAAGACTAGACAACGATGTAGGATACATTTATAGATACAAACGTCTATGACTCGGTTACAAATATTCATTTTCATCATACAAATATTTGTTCCTTACGGGATTCGAACCCGCGACCCTCGGCACAGCAGGCAGTTTCACTACCGACTGTGCTATCGCGGGCCGTCGATGTAATCATGCACAGCTAACCTAAAAGAGTAGGTTAGCTGTGCATGATTACATTTACATTACTATGACTGGTAAAAGTAGGTAGGTAGGTACTCATCGATTGATCAATCGAGGTGAGGTTCTAAACCGGAACTAACTTTAAATGTTGTTTTTATTTTCTTATGAACAGAACAGATTGACATTGATTGATTTACAGAACAAGTACTACAATACAATATCACTAGAAAGATTCCGAAAACATTATCAGCTGTCCCATACAACATAAATTTGGATCGAGTAGGAGTACCTACACATCAATTTTGTATGGTACAGATCATATTTTTTCGCGATTTCTGTGTTCGCCCCATAGAGAAAATTGTTCAGGTCCATGGTCTGATCACTCCCTTAAAAACCGTCAGCATATTAAGAAGTACCCTACATGTATTAAAACAATGTCAATGAGGTAGAAAAGTGTATATCCTGGTTTTATTAAGAAATAATATCACTAGCCGATAACCCTTAGGTACAAAGACAGCTATTTTTTACATCTAGCAAACTGATAGTCAGTTGAATATGCAAGTGGCGACTGTGCAATTTGGTCAAAATGGATCAAAACTGCCGAATCAGTTCAATAACCTCGTAAAAACTGACAATCGAACATAAGAAGTATATCATCTGGAACACTGACAAATTGCTTTTAGATTATTCTTTATGAAAGACTAATATTTTGAATAAAAACAATTAAACGACATATTAATCGGGCATTGTCCCACCAACGAAACATATTTAGTACCTATAAGTACTTCATTTCAAATAAGGACGAAAAGATCGAAGCTGTAACACATTTAATTTTACAACCTGTAATAGTCAGATCCCAGTGGAACGTCTGTGCCCGATAACAATTGTTTATGTATTGTAGCATAAACATATGCTCACGACTATATTCCCCGAGGGGGAATGTATTGTGTCTAGTATATAAGGGCTCCAGTCTGGTATAAAAAGCCATGGTGGTCCAGTGGCGAGTAACATTGCCTGCCGTGCAGGAGGCGATGGTTCGATCCCCGTCCAAGCCGACTCGTACCAATGAGCTTTTCGGAATTTATGTACGATTTGTAACACCACTGGCTTTTCGGTGAAGGAAAACATCGTGAGGAAACCTGCATGCTTCAATTTCAAGGCATGTATTGTACTAGTGAAACGTGGATGTTTTGTGGTTTCAGAATATCTCTGACTACCCCCTCGGGGAATATAGTCGTGAGCATATGCCATGCCATAGTCAGATCCCAGTGGAACGTGCCCTATAACAATTGTTTATGTATTGTAGCATAAACATATGCTCACGACTATATTCCCCGATGGGAAAACGATTATGGGCTTAGACTACTTATATGAGGACAAGTTACGCGTGTAATTCTACTAACAAACTTTACTGCCACTTTTTGCGGGGGGCGAGGTAGCACGAGATACGCAAATTTGAATTTCATTCCATTAGTTTAGATTCCAATTTTGAATGTTAAAAATCATAAAAAACAGTGTCGTGTGAATCCCAAACGTCATAAGTTCGAAATTATTGTTCCGCAATTATAGGCTGTCGCGTTTAGTGATAAGGTATAAAATTGTATGTAAATGCGTAAGATCTTTTGATCTTGCACGTTGGCAGAGGGGAAATGCTAAGGCGAGGCGGGTCCGTATATAATTCGTCTAAGGTTACGGGTTAAACCTATGTAAGTTTAAGAATTTCTATTTAATATTAACACCGACAGTTCATATCACAATCTTATAACGGGGTCAAGTGATAGATCTTACAAACAACACAGTTTATTAAACCGGAAAACGAGAATAGGTATTACAATATTGATCTTTACATTTACTTGCTAATGTCATTAGGGTGACAACGATAACGCTTTCATTGGAACTTGTAAAGCCGCTTGTTGGAAAGACCAGCCAATAAACATGATTGTTAGGTATATTATGCAATTGTTTGCGTCAATTATGATTAAAATATGAATCATTCGTCGAACACATGAATGAGTTATTTACTAAGTAGGTCGCTTAGTAGCTATTCATTGGAAGATGTATCTATAATTCATTTTAAAATAAGGACTAAAAGATTTTCCGATTCCTAGGGTGTAAGGAAAAGTATCATTGTAACCTTTAAACCACATACACTACCCATCAAACTGAAAAACTTTTACCATAGGAGCAAACCTGTCAGAACAAAAACAATATCAGCTGTCCCATACTAAACTACAATACCTACTCGATTCAAACGTATGGGACAGCTGATATTTTTTCTGTTCTGACAGGTTTGCTCCCATAGTAAAAGGTTGTTCAGTCTGATGGGTAGAGTATGAGGTAATAAGTTAGTGCGATTGAATTTGCAACGTATTCAAGGTGTTACAAAAGTAAAAGTAGACAGTTAAAACTTTTAGGGGGGTATTTAGACCATCAAACTGAACCACTTTCACGATAAAACCAACATCGAAAAAAAATCAGCTGTCCCGTGAATTTAGCTCATGTAGATTTGTAGTTTAGTATGGAACATCAGATTTAAATTCAAATTTAAAAAAGCTATACCACAGGATAGCTTTCTGGCCAATTCTGATTTGCAAATATAATTTATTTAGCAGAAAAATATACTATCCGACATATCTTGGACGTTACTAAAGCTGTTCTAAGAATAAGTGAGAGGAAGTGTTTCAAATCTGTTTCTGTAATTCAAAATAACCTGAAATTTCTTTGCTATTTGAAATGTAGTATGGTATATATAACTATTTAACTAATTGTTAATTTCTGTTTTCCCTAAAGTTTTAATAATTCAAACGAGTAACATATTACCGAAACGCGAAATAAAAATCTGCTGTTCTCGAGCCAAATGTATGGGACAGCTGATATTTTTTTCGCGATTTGATGTTGGTCCCATGGAGAAAGTTATTCAGATTGACGGTCTGAACATCCCCTTAAAAAAGTGTCAGCATATTATAACCCTGTATTTGCAAATCAGAATTGGCCAGAAAGCTATACATATTATATGCTATACAGGAAAATCTTTCGTCCTTATTTGAATTGAAGTATAGGTACCCACTACGGATGTTTTGGCAGAGTTTTTATTGTAGGTTATTAAAGTTACAAAGACTTATCGCTTTTGTAAGGGTCGGACATCGACCTCCGAATGATTCGTGCGCCGCAGAGAGCGCTAACTTTACATGTCGATAGTCTGACGCTCTGCATCATGTCTCTATTGATAGCTGGACTGAATAACAATTGAGCGAATTTGCTTCAATCTTGTTAAGTCTATACAGAGTGTGAGGGAAAGTATCAATAACCTTTAAACCACATACTATACCCATAAAACTGAACTACATTTAATTTTAATATGGGGGATAATATATAACCTGTCAACGAAAAAAAAATCTGTTATTCCATTCTAAAATGCCTACACGACTTAAGTGTGTGATAGAACAGATTTTTTAAATAGGTAGAGTATGTGGTTTGTTTAAAAGATAATGATACATTGTCTTACACCCTGTATAATGAATGCAGACAGATAAACGTAACAGTCGTTTGCGACGTATTATTCAACGATTTTATACGTTTTCGAACAATGTGATTAGGCACGGGGTTTTGGATATCCAAAATCTTAATCATCATTACCTACAATGAGATTAATAATTTTGTTTAAATGTTACCTATAGGTAACTAACAAAAGTTACTTATATTTCGAGCAATAGACCTCTCTTCAAATAAAATCAAGCTTTTCTGATAACTATAATGCTCAGAAATTATAAGATACCCTAGCTGTTGCCCGCGACTTCGTCTGCGTGGATCTTAAAAGTATCCTGTGTTAATCCCGAACATATTCTATCTGCGTGCCAAATTTCATCCAAATCCGTTCAGCCGTTTATGCGTGATTGCGCCAAAAACATGCAACCATACAAACATCGTCACAAACTTTCACATTTATAATATTAGTGAGATGAGATGAGATAGATACATAAACATTATTCAAAGCAAATCTCCGCACATCAATAGTAGGTATATAATATGTATAACATCTGCGGTATTTCCCAGAGTAGGTAAGCACTTAATTTAATACGCACATTACACTTGGTGCATGACGACAGTGCCTATTATGTAGGTAATACGGGTATATATCTATTGGCAATCTCACACATGTCGTAAATAATGAGCATAACTTTATTTTACCATCATGATAACGTAAATGGAGCACGAACTATGCCGCATACATTATTTACAGTGCACAGCACAGAATGCGCACACGCAATCACATGGAGTCAATATAAAAAATGTCATTAGCATTACACCTCGTTATTCAAGTAGGTACGTTGAAGTACGTTCGGCAGAGATTTTGAAATCGATTTCCATTTGGCATCATTTGTTCAGCTACAGTTTGATTACAATACTGTTCGTTTTCATTGCAGCGAGGTTTTTTTAATATAACATGTTGATTGAAGCGGTGTCGCAGATGAAGCTGAGTGCTTATCTGCCGCAGGATACAGGCGCCTCTTCCGCTGAACCGTAGCGATAGCGCCACCTACGCCCTCCCGTCCCGCACCTCTTGCTACGGCACTAATTCTGTACGCTTTTAATTACTGCTCATTAATAATGTGGATCAAAATGTGAGTCACAGTACAGAATGCTTTCACTCAAGGGAAGACATAGGTCTCCAGACGCGTTCAATCGGAATGGGCTCCATTCTGCAATACAAAACATTCTCCGGGATAAAAAGATGCCACAATGCCTAAAATCAAAGCTGATTGACTAATGTGTCTTGACCACAAATAACTTACCGTCCTGAAACATGGGAGCTTTACTAAAGAAACTTGCACAAAATCAAAAATTAATTTGAATAACTTTTCAACGATACACTTTACGGTACTGTTACTAAACTTTAAGGTGAGGTATTAGTCATTCGGCTAGAGATATTTACACTTCTAGACCGTGTCACAAACGACAAGTCCAGGAGCCAAGTGGGCTGACGACATCGCAGAGATCACTGGAAAGACTTAGATCCGATTGACACGAAACCAAGAAATATGGTAGAATGGGGAGAAGGCTTACATGTACCACCTGCCGTAGCGGTGGACATGGGTTACTGATAATTTCCAATTAGGTAGCCAACAGGCAGTGTGGCAGACTTCAGATATATGCTAAAACAGATATGAAATATCTTTTCACACCACCCGGGCACTCGAAAATGGCTAATTATAATATGTCATGTAATGTTTTCGTCTTGGGCTATCTTGAACCCCTCGCGTAACTCAGGATTCTAGTCTTAACTCCCGAGCGAAGCGAAGTAATAACTCTAAAATATTGACTCTAGAATCCTTCGTTACGCTCGGGATTCCATATGCCCGTGACGAAAGATACTGCTTTATCCCCTTGGTACATAATCTACTAAACTTATCGTATCGAGCAGGTATTGAAAGTTGAGGTGTTGCTACTTACTACCAAACATAGAATAGATAGCAATAGAACACATGCAGGCATTTCTAATCTACGGTAACAATCCATGTTTGGTTCACAATAAAACCGCTGCGTGTCCACCTCATTGTACTTATGCCAGTCAATTAGCAGCCCTTAATAGAGTCCATTCACGCGACAAAAGTGTGAATGAAGGCAGGCATCATGTGGAATTATTAATACCCGGTTGCATTTTACAGTCGAGAAATTATCCACCATTCACCAGTCCAGACAACGCCGCCGACGTGACGTGGGCGGTGGAAAATTCCGCTTTTCCATAAATTTGAATGAAAATTCGAGCCATTCATCGCTATTGAAAGATTTTGCGTAATTAAATTGTTGTAACGTGTCTGCTAAATAAGAACCAGTACTTACGTAGTGATAAGGACTCTTTGAAATTTTCTCAACGACTCCACGAAGAACTTCGCTCTACCCTAGTAGCGGGCGTAGCTGAGACACTCAATGTGCGTTTATAGTTTAATTTGGCTCTATTTCCGGGCGAGCGTAAAAGCTCAAAGCCCGGCGCACGCGCTGCGGTTTCTCTCAAGAGCCGACACCGCAAGATAAAGTGCGGTTGAAAGTCGCATGGAACAATGAGGATGTTCAACCCGGTTTATACCGAATGTAGGTTCCTTATTACAATATTGATCTCATTTATCTACTACTAGGTATTTGATTTATCATAATATTATGGTAAGTATTTGTCGCCGGTGTAGGTAGTTAGGTCCCTACTTATCAGAAAGGTTCATCACCCTTAATCTACATCTTGCATCATACTCTTAGCCATAAATTTATTAGAATCGCGCATGTAAGGCATAATATAGAATGTCCAAGAATTGTACGATAGCGAACAGAATACGCATTAAGCAAAAACGCATGAACATGTTAATTTATCGTAATTGTAGCTACATCGTCTAAATAAAGACGGCCGCAGGTGCAGCTCCCACGCGAAAGCAACCGCGATTACAGACTCCCCCCGCCCGCAGCGCCCGCCCCGTGGCCCCTGCGCTTGCGTCTTCAGCGCACAACAGCAATGCACGAGCTCAATTACTTCAATACTGTCCCCACCCGGATAATTGGGTTCGTGTAAATCCTTCGTGCACGTTAACTGCTGCGATTTGCCGAGAAAGCGAATGATTATGTCAAACAATTCCAAGCATTCACTATAACTTTATCACCAAGTACAGGTATTTATTCTTGACAATCTACGTGTAACAAGTTGTTTCTCCCGAGCGGGCAATAGTACGGCAATCAGGGTGGTAATTACGGCAAACACTAAAACGGAGGGTCGAGAGCCCACAGCCGCGAGGGATTGACGCGCCAGCCGTGGCAATGACCTTCGACACGCTTCGTTGCTTCCTACTAACAATTTAGACGTGTGTTTTTAATTTTTTTAAGAAATCATTGCACCGCAAAACAAAATAAGATCACTTCGAGCCCGGAGTCGCGAGAAATCGCGTCTAGATGTACCATTCTAGATCCGTTCATGTTATATTTTTCTGATACCAGAAGAACCCAATAACTGATTTGTTTATGTAACAAAGTTTAAGAAATATACATTTTTCATTTTCATTGTTATAATCTTTTAATACCTAATTAGGTACGCTTGTTTCATATCCAACACAAAATGTGAGATAAAGTTATATCGGAGGATATAGTAGCTTAGGAACAACGAGGTAGATTTCTCTGTTAAACTCACTGTAAAACCAAGCATGCTGCGTCGAACAGAGTCAAAGCTCATTTGAAATTCACACATACCCAGCAGATTATCCCGCATGCCTTCTGTTTTATTCATTCGGTCAAAGATCATGACGTCACGAAGACCTCCAACGCCGACAAAAAAGGTGTCTATTCTTCTCACATAGTCATGTGATATAGGTAAAGATAGGTTATATTCCACTATGAATAAAGAAATCAATGCCTAGCCAGTAGGGCTATTGTGTAAGCTTCCGATTATATCGAATACAAGATCTATTATGACTGTTCTAGCCAATTTTTAAGTAGGTATAATATTGTTTCTCCATTCATCATAATTCGGTATTTCAAGTTTTTTTTGGTCTTCATTTTATATTTTTTACGGATTGAAGATATACGATATACGAAATAGGTTTCGATTCAGCCCTAAAAAAAAACTTGACATACCGAATTATCCACTGTCTGAATTTGATTAACAAAATTGCTTTTTGTTTTTTATTTATTCATATATGGGCTTTTTATAAAGCAGAATCACCAAGAACTGTCAATAAACATCATGTAAATTTGATACCGATATAATCAGGTAGTTACACACGATAAAACCTCGCTGAAGAACGTAAAGTTATTTCACATAAAATCTATTAAACACGTATAAATAATTTAGGTAAATAATTTATATTCATATCTATACACCACCAGTCAATCGTCAATACGCGAGTCAGCTACGGAACTCCAGAGTGGTCATTTGGTTTGATTTAAAACGATCTAATGACAATTAATCACGTCTCCGAAAACGACTTAGTTTATGTTCCGGGAAGTATAGAAGCATTATAAATTTTAATTCGAATTCAATAGAATGACAGTGAAATCGTCGCTGTTTTTGGTTGTCTTTATCGTTATTTGATTCAAATTATTTAATTTTAATGTATATTGTATAAGTATTCGTAATTATTTTTATTTTATTACTATCATCGATCCATCAATCGTTAAGATTTTATGAATTGTTAAAGCAAAACATCATAAAATGACTTTCTCGGTTAAATTGACTTTGCGTTTGAAAACTAAGCAATTAAATTTTAAACACTTTCACATGTTTAAGTGCCTATACATGTGTTGTGTAACTTATAACTATTACAGTTTAGGTCTAACATAACATTGTTATCCACCAGGCAAGATGTTGCGAGACCGAGCCATGCATCGCTTTGACATAATGTGTGAATTTCCCTCATTGTTCTGCAGCTACAGCGCGCTATCGAATACCTGGCTATTAAAAACTGCTTGTTTTACATAATAACTAGGTACAATTCGGTACTGTCGAAACTTTTGTTTTCATTTCGACTGGGAGAATTATTATATCAGTAGGATCTAACCTCAACCGGATGATGTATACACATTGGTTCGTGCATAACGTTTCAAACTCAACTGTCTATCGGTCGGTCTGAGCCGAACGTCGGCGATTCCTTGACATTATCATTTATCACAGATCAATGTGTTCCATCGGTGTCCCGCTGCGCAGTAAATACTGCTGCGCGTGCGACTAAGGCGTACCTACGTAAATATTAGGCGTGTTATGTGGAACGGCGCGAACACAAGAGCCCTTGCGACATACTAGCATAGATAAGCTGCCCTGCCACCGCCAGCTTGTTACTAAACGATATATTTTCAAGAGAAACACACTTTAAAATTGCATGAAATGATAACTATTGTAATTTAGTTTGGTCGCAGGCATACAGATATTTTTGCCATACTACAGACGTTTTGTTCATTTATTAATATATTGGCTAGGTACGTAGTTCCCAGGGAAAATAAGCATCACCTCAAGTCCGAGTAATACGCGTACCTATTTTCAATGATTGACTGTCATCATTATCATAGGTAGGTTCAAATTCCAGAACCATGAGAAGAAAAATCGTATTTTCTTAGGATACCTACCTATATCCTGTCCCATACCTACCTAAATTTTTCTGGAGTAGGTTTGCAGTTCTGTATGAAACATCAAATTTTTTTCGCGATTGCGATGTTGGTGCCATAGAGAAAGTTGTTCAGTTTGACGTTCTGATCATCCCCTTAAAAAGTATGAGCATTTTAAGAATATTATATGAATCAATTAATTAGATAAAGGGAGTACATTTACAGCCTACAGTCAGGAATCGTCAAAATTATTACTAAGACTTGTTTGTTATTCTCTGATATAGGTAATACTAGAAACTATAAATCAGCGGCACCTTGCTTTGTGCAATGATGGTACTAAGGTGCGCAAGTTGCCTTATCAACATTCAGACAACGTACTTATTCATACACGGTCTGTCCTTTCCAAGTTCACGGAGAAGACTTTGACTCCAGCAGAATAAGGATAATTATGTTGTTTGATAGGTATATTATTACATTAACATTTAAGTAACAAACGTCATTATGACCTCAACAAAAGTTCAGCGTTTTTTAGCTTTTATTGGTTAGATCTATTTTTGGATACAGTTTGACGCAGTTGGCGTATAAGTTACGTATAACGACGGCGGTCGCAAAATTATAACCATATTTGGCTCCAGTCGGCGATCATAAAGTGATACACCACAACATTTGAAAATAATTATTCCCTGAAAAGCAGCATACATTAATATAACTTAATATCTTGATAAATACCTACATAAAAACTATAGACAAGGGGGATCTATGAAGCGGCATTCCGCAAAGATGAGTCTAACACGACACAGCTTTGTTAGATAGGTAGAAATATGAGATGATCGGTTGCAATAATAATATACAAGTTATTTGTAAGTCACATAGTGGGCACTAAACCAAAAAACCACCTGTCGCATGCGTTTTATTACTAGGGCTTGATACCGGAAGTTATTCTTACAAAGTACGTTTGAGTTTCGACCTAATGAACTATGCTCACTGTTGGGGCCAACGTAGAATGACACGAAAAGACTCGGCTCCTGAATAACTCGACATGCCTTTTATACATATTTTACAATCGCCTTATGCAAAACAAACTGCATAAGAAACATTCCCTGGATAAAGGGCATACTATACTTTAGTGTATAGTGAGGAAATTGATTAATTTAGTTATTTGATTTACTCTCTTGAACTTACGAACAGGTACATAGGTATAACAAAACACTAGTAATATTTAAAGGGGTGGTTTAGACCATCGAACTGAACAACTTTCACTATGAAGCCAACATCGAAAATAAACAAAATCTGCAGTTTCATTCAAAACTGCAGTAGGTAGGTACCTACTGGACTCAAATCAAATGTAGGTATGGGACAGCAGATATTTTTTTCGACATTGTCTTTAACATAATTATAAAGTTAATCACTGTTTTCTGTTGTTATTCATAATCAAGACACACAAATATTAATAGGTATTGTCTATAAGTAGGTACAACAAACAATTCTTAAGTCAGTAAAAGTATTCCGGTTAAAAGTCTAAAAGGTCAGGGACGCTTGCGGTTGCAATGTAAAGGAAACATGCGTTATTGACCGTAATTACAAAATAACCCAAGTTAATCGTGTCTTTAACAGCGCTTAGCTAGAATCAAGACAAGACAAATAATAAATGTCGGGTACAATACAAAGTTAAGGAACTATAAATGAACAAAATGAGATGTTTGAGAAGAAAATAGAGCAGATGTATAGAGTGGACAGACAGACAGTCACGATTCGGAGCGGAGAGCGAGCTGCATTGTTACATCACGCGCACTTTCTAACAGCCGTCGACGACGTGGTAGGATTTATATCGCCATCGGCTCTAATTAAAGTGTCCGTCCGACGGGAGTTGATAGTTTGATACCACTCGAGAACTGCGGATGAATTACATGCTACAAGTCATGTACGACCGAAGTACAAGAGGACAATAGCGTTGTGCAACATCCGTTCGTTTACTTTCGATTTCGTTTTAAATTATTGCAGTTATTTCATTCATTTAATAGGTGCATGATTTATCATTGGACGAAATGGAAATCGCAGCTCACATAATAGTAGGTATGTGATATTTAGATTAATGACGAAGAACAAAGACCAATAACATAGGTGCCTACTAAATCGAATCCTAAAAATTAAATGGTTGGTGGCGCATGGAAGCAAAATCGAGGATGACGCACTGCCATTGGAATGTTGATGTAGAATGCATGCGCAGCACACAACGCTAGATAACTGGACCGAGCGACCATAAGTAGAGAGAAGGACTGCACTGCATCCGCAATGAAGACATAAATAGCAATTTCGCGTAGAAATTCGATAAGCTCTATCTGATAAGTGAGAATGGCAGAAAAGCGTGAAGGTAAGACGAAGCGATGCGACTAACTAAGATATAGAAAGTACATTAGAAAGGAATCGAAGGTGCGCGTGACCCGCAGACGGCGAGGTGAGCGGCCCAAGCTGCGCCTGCACTGCGCCGCGCGGCGCGGCGGGGCTGTTGCGACATCACACGGAACTGGCGGCCTTCGCTGTCAACCTTTTAATTACTCACTTTTTCGCATACCTCGCTCTTAGTTATGACTACATCTTTCCGATACAGCGCTGTTCTATACATGCTATTTCGTAACAGCTTAAGCTGCAATAGACGATGGTGCATAGGTACTGCATAGAAGTAGCATTACAATAACAATTAAGCCCATAATTTAGGACATACAACTAAAAGTTGACTTCGATTAGTTCATCGATACTAAACAACAACAAAACATTCGAATTAGTTATTACCTACATTATAATAAGTTAAGTTTGGCTCTAAGAATTTGATTAAATAGGTATTGTGGAATATAATTATTATCTTTCGTATGTTACAGGCGATATACAATCGGAGTCTGATAGTCGACTCGGTGCGCGGAGGGCCTCGTAGCCGGGAGACCGTCAAGAGGCCACTGTTTAGTATACGCCACGGACAGTTTAAGCGATGAACTCAGCCGTCACAGGGCATATTTAGACGAGAACAAGGCCACATGGGCCAGCTGACTCTCAGCTGTTTCGCTCATCAGTGCTGGCTAATGTTTTGACAGTACATCGTTCTCCAACTGCTGGCACTGCAATCACATTGCCTCACACATTAGCTTTACCGCACACGTTTTAGATCAATTAAAACGTAATTCTCCACATCAGTAAACAACATTAAAACTTGAAACAACTCATTACATTGGAGTTCCATGTTACCTACCAGGTATTTACTTAATAACTTTAAATCCACATTCAGAAGAAAAAATGACTAAAACTAAAAAAACAAGGTTTTCTCAAAGAAACTAAAACAACACGCATTAAGAAAGTAAATGAAATATGTCCAGAAGTTTCCAGAAAGAACTGGCTACAGATTGGATGCTAATGGAATCTGCAGAGCGAGCGTCGATGCGAGTGCTCACGAATCTACATCAACAGTCACGCATTCATTCATTCAGCGGGCGGCTCTCGATTCAACACAATGTAAGTATACTCCATGTATGTTGAATGCATATTCCAGGATAACATTATTGTTTTTGGTATCACTATAAATATCTACCTCGGGTGTTCGACTCGATCACAAACACTCAACAATAACCTTTTACTAGCCGAAGAACTATACTAACAATACTATATAACGATCTCAATAAATTATTAGGTTCCTACAGTAGCGTTCTTAAGGTTCTTGGTAAATTACACACCAATGAGCACATACAAGAAGATTCTCTAATAAAAAACTACGCAGAAGACAGATTAGAATTTATCAAAGAAGAGTCCAAAGCTGCAATCAATCGTTGCAAATGTTAAGTAGTTTTACACTAAATTATCGCAATGGAATTATTAAAATGAATGGCCTATAATCGCAACAATGCGGTTCATAGATACATGACACGTGGCCTACACAATCATGTCCACATAATTTTAATGATAAAAATAACGACTTTATGGTAATAGAGAGCAATGGAGTGAATCATGTTTGCAGAATTTTACAGTCACACTCTGAGTAGACACATAAGATAACTAGGTAGGTACATATTGACATTTTTAAAAAGTTCGTTGTTGTACTATGAATGATTTTATGAATGTAAAATAAAAATTGCCTGTTCTGACGTCAATACAATACATTTGATTGACTTTTTTTGGAACAGCCGATGTTTTTCGCAATTTCAATGTTGGTCCCATAGTGAAAGCTGTTCAGTTCAAAATATACAATGACATTGGTTCACTATGATCAATAACGCCTCTATAGTTTCACCAACTAACTTATTGTTCGAAAGCAGTCGCAAAACATCGTTTGTTACCCAGCGATTTTAATTTCAATTGTGATAAAAATTTTAAACAATGCATTAAGTTATCAGAAACCATGAATGTTGAAACCTTAGATATCATGGAGATCTCTGCTCAAATTTCTACATTCATTGGTTTCGTTCAAAAGTTTTACATTTTTCATAAAACGGACGAAGAAAATAAGAATATAATATTGAATAAGAAGTCCCAATCCACATTGAATTTATAACTTTAGTAAACTCGTGATAAACACGCAAAGTTGATTTTATCCATTCGCATACATTATAAGTAATGTCCGATACTTATTTGTGGCATTGTGAGAGACAGGAAAACACGAGTAGGTAGTAGGTACATGATGCGACGCGGTCGGGAACAATGAAAAGGTTTTTTAAAACACTTCTACTGCCGTGAGCAGCGCTGCCTGCCAGCCGAGACATTTCAATCGTCGGCATTACCGTATGCTGCACAAGATAAAATCCTCATAGTAAGCAATTACCCACTCCTTTCATTTTATCTGCATAGCACGAAGGTATGTAGACTCTTCGATCAATTTTAGTTTGATGGAAGCGTAGACAATTACGTAAATAGACGTTAGAAATTGAAACAATGCACGCAGCACGAGCCATAAAATTTTCGCATTTGATGTCTAACTTTTATCAGTTATCAACCGAAACGAAGCAATATTTGACCCTCTCGCAGTTAATATGGTAAGGTAACTAGGTAAGTACAGTCAAAATCTGATTGCAATTAATGATTATACCAAGAAGCTTAAAATACCTACAGACGGTATACAATTCTTGGATGGTCTGAGTAGGTTCCTAGCTAAAACTAGCCAACTCATGTGCTCATGCAGCGGTTATTCCACGCGTGGGGAAAGACATTTGTTATTCGAATATAACCACATATGAATAAACACATATAGGTACACACCTAATACATACGTACCTCTATGTACAGTTATATTATGAGTGAATAGAAATCTGAAATAAATCATGTCGACTTTCCCCGCATCGTTAAACTGAAATGTTGAATGTTTCGTGGAAAACCTGTGCAAGCGTCACGAGAAATCATATTAAAAGAAATCTTTGACATCAAGACGATGTGATATCCAAACAAGTCTAATATATTTGAAAAATAAAGGCCGCCTGGTCAACAAAACAACTTACAGACAGGTAGACCGAAATATCACTTTAATATTTAGTTATTCAGCTAACAACAAGTGAACTACAATGCATTTTTAATAAATATTCAAGGACAAATATCACAGGGAAATATTTCAATGTAGATATGGTTAATGGTAGGAAAATCCCGAGCAGAGCAATCGAGAACGGCATGCAAGACGCACAATTGAGTAATAAGTATTCATCTGGTTCTAGTCACCGGCCCGTCACGTACTCGGGTTATCCTCGTCCTAGCTAACCGACGCTGATTTGTGTCAAGACAAGCCAGGCTGGCGGCTGGCCGGGCTCCAGCTGTCGTGGGTGGCACCCGCCCACACCCTGCGGACCCCTTATCGATCGCCCGCCCCCAATGCACCACTTGTTACATCTCTCGCCAAATCGCGTTGAGATGAAGAATTTATCGTTATGTTTATACTTAATTATATTAGCAATACATATGTACTTCTATCAAGCTGCTATCTACTCGCCCATTAGTCAATGTGACTGATCAAAACCACTCAATCCGGAATCTGGCCAAAAGTAGTTCAAACTATTAACAGACTGCTTGTTAAAGTTTAGCTTGTTCCAATGTCGTCTATTTCTTGAACAAATTTTAATAGTCGTTTGGGAAAAACGATAAAAAGTTTAAAATAGTAAGTGGCAGGTTGCCAAACGTTTAGATAGTGGACGTTTTGCTTTGATAAAAGAAAGTGGTTAGTGCAAACTGGCGGCGGACGGCTTATCGGCGCCGATAACAAGGCTGGGCTCCCGGCGAGCTACGGTCGTGCTCGTGCCGGCCAATCAGTTGCAACCTGGTACGCGCTCGTAAATTGCGTAATGTTGATTGTTTGCAAGAGCGAGGTCGTTATTAGGTATTCTAGGTAGGTACTAATCTGCGCCTGTTAAGATTCAAGAAGTTTCAGGTTTCCACGGTACCCCTATGCTATGGCCCCTATACAATTACCAACAAATTGCTTAGAAATCTCGCTGCCAAAGGAAGAACATTTTTGCAAAAATGCATGCTCTAAGATGTAAAAATCTTTGCTATAAGTGGCTAATGTACCAATTTATGTATCACAATGAATTAAAAAAGTCAGATCATTTGATTAACTTTATAGCTAAAATTAAAGCAATATAAAAGAATTTACTCGTGACTTAATCGTAAAAAATTAATTATAAACTGATTGTCTCAGGCATTCACGCGGAACACAATACGAAAGTGCCTTATAATCCTCGCATATAAGTATTTTCAAATATAAGTATTCAAAACAGAAAACAAAGGGCAAGCAAGAAACCTTTGAAAGTTCGTTGCTTTCGAAAACTTCATTGCGTAAAGAAATGTCTGAGTAAATATAATAAAAAGTTGGAAATTATTGCAAACCCGAACAAACTTTAATTAAATGTAAAATTAGACGGAATAGAGTTGGTTGTGGTTGCGTAAACCTGAGTAGTTATGTAAGTAGTATCGTGCTGCCGCCGTGCGATGGACTTGTCTCTTGTTTATTGCTAAAGCTATGATTTCATTGCTTACTATATGCGTTATCAGATAGAGAAAGTATAAAGTGATAACAGCTTGTGGCTCGAGCTGCTTGAAAGAACGATCACAGCCTCACCCGATTAGCGATTAATGCAGCAGGTAGCATAGCAAGCGATAGAATCAGGGAAACGTTCAAATTGATGGCTAGTGGAGATAATTATATTTTAGTAGAAAATGTATTGTACGGGGGTTTTTTAAGAGGATGATCAGAACATCAAACTGAACCACTTTCTATATGGAACCGATGTCAACATTGCGAATGAAAAATCAGAGGTCCTATACTTACGGGACGAGTAAAATTGCAGTTTTGTATGGAACAGCGGACTTTTTTTCGCGATATCGACTTTGCTCCCATAGAGAAAGTTTTTCAGTATGATGGTCTGATTATCCTTTTAAAACACCGTCAGCATACGAAGAAGGACCCCATATTTCATTACGACATGAAAAACATACTTTTCTTTATGAAGTAATAGTATTTGCCTGTCATAACTATAATCTACCAATATATATTTTTTAAATAACTATTTAATCTAATAATATATTTCATAAAATATAAACATTCGTTTTATAGTACTTATGTAGGTGAATATAATCACTATGCGTAGGTATGACACAACGGTAGAAAAATGCATTGGTATTATACAAGTGATTGACGGATTTTAATTACTTTGAACAGTAAACAACCAATAACAAGTTCCATAAGGTATCATTTACAATCAAGATATCTCTCGCCATTAATAATGTGCGCGTACGTGGCGAAACAACAACGCTACAAGGAAAATACTCCACATCCTGTTTGTATGCATGAATGCGTTTTTATTTTTACTAAGAGGACGAGTCGAGACAAGATTAAGATGAGGGACAAAAACGAGTAAATCTTTGCACGGTTTATACAGAAGAGACGTGTGGCGGTGGCGGATAATATAAGTAACACAATATAAACCTTATAGTACGTAGCATAGCGTGGTTTTTGCCATAAAGGAGAATCGCGCCCGCGCCTCTAGGTGACGTCGCCTGAGGCGCAGGCGTAATTCTCCAAACAACGCTATGCTACGTACTATAAGGCTTATAATTGTGTTACTTTGACCATCCGCCACCGCCACACGTGTCTTCTGTATAAATCGCGCCTTAGATGAATATTATTATAAGTCAACAATATAATCTCTGTTTCCAATGAACGTCATCATAGGAGTAGCGGCCAGAGTGTAAGACGAAAATTCAAAAAAAAAGAAAGGTCCCACTTTCTTGTGCCTTGTTGATATTCTGGGAGGCTGGAAGGGCTGGGATTCCCGCTTTTTGTCTGTTTTCGATCCTTTTTTTGATGAGCAAATTATTACATTTGAAATCTATTGTTCAAATATATTTTAGATACGTTCTTTCTGCATGGCCTAAATCCGTTAAAAACATGATTCAATAAAAGAGGTAAGCCATAAAAGACCTACACAAGTCATTGGGTATGTTAACCTAAATATTGCTAGGCTTTGCGACATCCGGACACGAGCTCTGCTATAATAGTTCAGAAGCTTCCAATAATGCAACAGGGAATGGGCTTGAATGGAATGGATTCTTTGAAATCTCGAATTTAAATCCTCGCCAAAAAAATCTCTCCCGTAGTATTAATATCGAGTGGCAGGCTGTGGCGCGGTCAATGCTCGGTGAAGCAGGCAGGCGCCCGCCCCGTGCCCCACGCGCCTGCCGTTGTGGAAATAATGCAAGCAAATCACACGTCACGCGCTTAGAGCATATAACAATGGAGTTGTTAACGACGGGCGTACCCCTCTGCCAAAGTACGTAGCCATTTTTGTCCATGCACGTTATATAAAACTAGTTCATGCTCGTCCGCTACCATTCGGTATCCTTTCGTGTCGCAAGACAGTGCTCCCAGGAAAATGGATAGAAAGATACAGAGGTAGCTCGCACGCAGTACAAGTCATTTTGTTTGTGGTGTCGCTTTTAGATGCGTTTGTTTGTATCAGTATGAAGCGTTGTGTCTGTGCGTGTTTTAAATCTGTCGTGGGGTTCTGTACGCCTCCCGCTAAAAGTGTCAGAAAAATTTGTTCGGTGAATGAGCGCCATGACAACTCCATTGCTATATGCTCTGAGGTAAAATAATAGCCGGCGATAAAACAAATTTATATTGCAAACTAAATAGTATGTTTTAAATTACGGTGGATAAACTTTAACAGATATTGGTACTTAAACCCAAATAGGACCTAAAGCTAATAGCTAACCTGTCTTTTTGTACATACCAGAATGTCCTATCGCGGACTTTTCCGCCTGACTACCACTAGGCTCATTTTTACTTGCATACTAAAAATAAAAGCGATGTCAAGCCCCGCCTATTGATGAATAGACCAATGAATGAATAGTTTCCAAACAATAAATTATGCGCGAAATTATGCGATTTTTTTTAAGTGATCTGGCGGAAAAGTCCGTGCTTACTTTTCGGTAATAAGCAGATAGTTTTTACACAGTAACTCTTTGGAATCTAACTAAACCTAACTAGCCATTTTGCTATATTGGGTACCCACCTGAGGCACTTACCTCAGAGGAAAGACGTCCTACCTACTGTACCTACCATTAAAAAAAAATGAATTGTTTAATTGATTAACATTTGACCCTATCATCATCCCATCTCGAATAAAAATTTTATCATTTTATTTTTATTTTATGACGATCCTGTGATATTTACTTACAGAGTTCTTTTGCGTAATAAACCGTCTGTTAATTAGGTAAGAGGTACCCTACAGGCATATAGGTATACCTTCATCTAAAGGAATTCAAAAAGTAAGACCCACACACTTACAAACACAGATCAAAAAAGGTTGTTACCTAATTTAGTTACCCCAACAATGACTAAACATAAAGTATACTTATCTAATTGTATTGTTCGGTAACCAAACACAAATTTACCTACCTTCATTTAGGTGTAAGATAAATATGTACCTGGTTACCGACACAATAATAAAATTGGAAGTAAGCGTACTGCTTAATATAATAATTTAATCATTCTTATGAATGAGTAACATTTAATGAAGAAAACATGAATGAAACAATGAATCAGATTTACAAAATTACAAAAAGAATATAACACGGTTACGTACAGCTGGAAATTGGATTCATAATCGTAACAAGTGAATCATCAACCATTACGAGTGTATTGTTTAGATGTTAAGTTCCATGGTAAATTGTCCTACTAATTCTAAATGTAATCAAGAAGAAATCGGGTCGCAAACGAGTTGTGGCGGCGCAGGCTTAGGCATGGGGTGCGGTGGCGAGACGCGCGGGGAGGGGAGCAGGCGCGAGCGCGTTCAACGAACGTCCGCGGACAGGCACGGGCCCAAGGTCGCCGCGTTCACTCGCCCGCTGGCCCGCCTGGCCCGACCACCAACACTAACACTCCACCAGCCGGACAGCTTTAGGGTTTATCCGAGAAATATTTAGCTATAAGGAAAATATTATTATTTCAACTCTGTTTACCTGCACTAATGTTTATCGGAATCCACAAACTTATTTTCGTTTCTTCAAAATTTCGTATCTTTTAATTTTGTTCTTCAGTTTTTTTGTATGTTTGTACGAATGATAATTCAGTGTAACCGTTGAAAGTTTCTCGAGCTCGCGTTTATTTTACTTTAGCTTTGTATACTAGCTAAGAGTCCCAAGAAAGAGGTGACGGGCCCACTACCTGTACCTGTCACTTTGGACAGAGTTTGGTCACCACTGGTGAAGAGGTGAACTGTGGAAATTCTAAATACGACCACAATTTTTTAATTAACTACCATAAAAGTGTTAAGGGTGTATTTAGATAATTAAAATCAACAACTTTCCTTGAGGAACATAAGTCGAAAGATCTTACTTGTGGACCTTCCCACATTCATAATACGGCAAAATTCATGCGGGATCCCGCATTCGCGTGATTGCATTCCCTAGTCGTGACGTGAGCGTAGGTAAGCCTATGTTTATGCAGTCCCATGAAACTAGGTTCATTTTACCAATTTACAAAAAAGTTTCACCAGGTTAACTTTACTGCAAAATACTCGTAAGTGTATGTAGGTTCCACGTGTAAACCACCAGTAAAACTAGGTAGCTAAGCAATTTCAACCGCCAGTCAAAATTGTTGATTGTCATCTGGCGTCCGCTGGTCTTTCGAGCCGGATGTTTGTGCAACATGCAACTCATGCATACTTAGTGTCGAAACTCTAAAAGTGAACGCCGAGTGACGTAATTCTTTATAAGTTATCAAATGATGCATAAGGTACTATTGAAATAACATTTTAAAACTTGATGTGATATTATTTTGGCAAATTGCGCATATTTCGTTAGCAAGTAAATGTCATGCTGTCCGCATTATATGGACATGAATATCACAGCTTTGTTATTTTACTAGTGTAAGTAGTAGTAAATAGGTACCTACCTAACCGTAACATTATGTATGTAATCTAGCATGTTGGAATATACAGAGTAGGAACATAAAAGGTAACAATTTACAGGTTTGATGGTCTGAAGCACCGCCATTTAATACGTAACGCGTTTAAAACACCCTGTATATCTTTAAAAAGAATAGCAATTTAAATTATCTCGCTTGTGGATAAAACAGACTAAAGCAACTCAGCAGAAAATAATTAATGTCAGATTAAGGCATCACAAACCGGGACCAACAATTCAAAAATGAGTACCAACTGTCTAAAATAGCAAGCAACTACTTCGTACAGCGGTGCTTGACTAATTGGCAATCCATTGTATTCCAAAGTACACGGTTCCTTATTCCGGTGGTTCATTTAGGAAAATACAAGGTCTGAGATGCATCAACTCTTGTGTAGGTATTTTCTAAACCGTATGTGTAAACTAATTTTAGTAAATAAATGATTTTGTATTTTGTATTTGTATTTGTTGTGATTATTATTCTCTTTGGGTGTATCGTTAAAATACATTTTTTCTAGTATATAAACAATTAGCTCAACAAGTAGACATGTTGTGTTAAATTTATTCATGATCTGAGAACCATTGGCAGACCGCGCCCTGGCCCGGTATGCCAGCGATTGCGATATCAGCAACACACGTGTCTGCGACAAATCGCCCAGTTGACGGTTGCAAACCAAACTAAAACCATTTCGAACGCTAACAGAGCGTATCGCAAAACTAATTATTAACTATTCGCTTGAACTCTGAAAACCTAAGCGAATCGAGAATCACCTTTTTAGAAATACCTAAACATGAAAAGTGAATACCTACTAGCTTTATATTCCCTACCCCTTCTATCTACAATAATTTTCTTCTTCATCTGCAAATGAAGCGGCGGCATTGGAGAAATTCCTTGAGTATCGGTTCAACGGCCGCGCTACGGCGGCGTCAGCGCTCTGTCTCTGTGTTTGACTGTGAGCGGTGCGCACGCACACACGGGCCCACACCCGTGCCTCAGCAAACACGCCAGAACCGTTACCCGCTATACTCCTATACTTCACCTACTAGGGCCTCAAAAGACACCATCACGGCTGTCATTATCGATACATCCTTTCATTTGTGATTCAATGACGGTTACAATAAGATTTGTTCCGAATATTCGTAAAAACCTGAACACGCGATTTCGTAAGTACCATTATTTTCAAATAAGGAAGCAAAACCGATGAAGTTTGTAGAGAGCATCAATGGTATGGACAAACATCGAGCGAGCTAAACCTTACATAGAGCTCAGATCCGTGCAACTCCGGCCTGCAATATACTTGCACTATTGTCGAAGAGAGGGGATGTTTACCGCGGAATGCGATTATATCTCTTTAGAATTTCATCACCACAACAGACAGTCTCTTCATTCTCTTTACAATTTTGTGTAGCGCAACCAAAGAACGCAACACTTAACAAACGTGACAGACTCGATGAAATTATTCAACCAATCGAAATCTACCTAATTATAGACTTTGAAAGTCTTTGAATGTATCAATAACAATAGGTAGGTAACTCGAAATTGTCTGTATCCAATCCAAAAAACCCTTAGAAATTTTCGTTAAGTAGATACCTTGTGCGAATTAAACGACTAGATCAATAAAACGGCATCATCATAATTTGAAGGTACGCATCCTAACCATTCAGTTAGTAAATTGAATTTGATTCAATTTGGGATATGCCAAGCACGATTGATTGTCTTGCTTTGTCAAGCGAAATGCGTCCAGCTGTGACAAGTGACTGTACAGTTTTAAAGCAATACGAATTCAAATGAGACTGTCTGTAGATCTGAATCCTAACATTCATCCTGAACATCAATCACAAAGGTAATCCAAACTGGGTACCTAAACTCTCGGTATGGTAAAACCTACAGTAAAATCGTAGCGCAGACAAAGGAAATAACATTATCAGATGGAAAACCGAAACATATTAAGTATTTTGTAAGCTCGATGTAAGTTTTCGAGAGGCAAAAGCTTTGTAGGCATTCATGTGTTAGAGATGATACTCTACATTTTATTAACAGCGACGAGAGCTACCAACAAATTATAAAGCTTAAACTAAGCGAATGCCATTAAAATTCTGATTACAAGCAATATGTCAAGGATACTATTAATAAAAACCTTGTCTACTGCAAAGGTTAAAGCTTGTTTGCGGAATGATTTAAATAATCAATGTAAGTGCCCTTCTATAGCCTGTCTGTAGATGAACAAGATAAACAACTGACTGACTACCTGACAAGAAATAAAAAGATTTGGGTACGAAGTTAACTAAAAATAATTTATAAGGAAGGTACAAGGAAATTAAAGACTATCGTTCGCTCCTCCGAAAAGAGTAGAATATTCATGTGGAATTTGAGTATGACATGATGTTGTCGCTGAGAAGAATTGGTTCTTATTCAAAGGTTCTTAGTTACAAATTAGTAAGTTTATTGATTTTCTCATAACAGTTGAGACAAAATGTAAGTAGGTACTTACCTATCATCACAAACATTAGCGAGAAGTGATCACTAGAACTGTAAATAAAACAAACAACAATGATATGATACTAGTTCCGAGAATTAATACAAAGGAATGTTTTAGCTATCTGAAACGAGATTAAAGGTCACTGAGATTGTGTAAATTTGACCTGAGACCCGGACACTACTCTTATTATGATAAGGGAATTCGGATACTACGAACGTATTAGGTACCTAGCTATAGCGTTTGCATTGGACTACTCACATGCTTTATAAGATAGGGCTAAATAAAGATAGAATAATCATTAATCACTATCCTGTTAGTAAAGTTACCAAAAATATTTGTCCGGGATCAGTTATTCAACTCAGTAGGTTATAAGCAAAATTACACTCATCGTCTGTTGTGATATGACTTTGCTTTTCGGAAGATATATCGTAAAAATTGGTCGTATATTGTGTGTGGGTCATAGAACGGAAGTCAACGACGCGGACGACGGACGCGTTTCGAAATATAGAACGCATTATCGAGTTCATAAAATTTACTATGAACGAGATCTGGGGTATACAGAGAGGAACGAGATAATGTCGGGATCGTTTTCGTAGTAGTTTCAGTCACACTGTTGTGACAATATAATATGATAACGTGTACATTATGTACGTCGTTAGTATACCACATGTATTTTTTATAATAATAAATTTGTGTGACAATGTCCAAGATATTTAAGTATACACATAGGTATATAATTCAATCGTTGAAGGAAAAAGCTATAATAAAAGAAGGTATTCTTGTTAGTACAGAAATCAAACCTCTCATGCTCATGAACTTCATGCATGAATCAACATAGTGTATTATGATAAAGTAATCAAAATTGTATTTCTCTACATTAATTTTCAATAGAATTACATGGATAGAAAAAGTTCAGACTATAGGAAATAATAGGATATTGTCGTATTCCTTTTTTACAAGCGGTCATTTAACTTGTTCCGTAAATTTATTTTTACAAACGAATAACTTCGTTTATCGTTATTTCAATGCACCAAGATATTGCAGTTAGCGAGAGGGCGCTGTATTTACATTAAATATGTACCTCGTTCTCAATTGATGATGGCTAAATATATCGAAGTGTGGGCGTCTAAAGACTTAGACTTGCGCCACGTTAAGTAGGTTCATACATTTAGCGATAAATATCATAAAATAACTTGAGCCAGCGACGTTGTTGCAAATGTGCAATGGCCAGTGCAACGGAGGCAGTACGAGTCAGAGTCACACTGACATTGCGTATAGTCCGGCATTCCATATGGAATGCGGTCGGCCGACCGACAGGCCGCGCCGCGCACCGCCACCCCGTGCCTACGCCCGCTCTCCTCCATGTTTTCTTATTCACTTGCTTCACCATATGGAACAGCGGGATAAGACCGACTCCAATAAGATTCTAATTAGTGTCGTAGTTGAATGAAAGTAGAAAAAAGACAAAGCATCTTTCTTTTCTGTGAATCGCACACCTTTATGCATAATACCGATGACGTCATATATAAGAGAGGGGAAAACAAAAAAACATAACATTGTAAACATCAACATTCTAATCTTCGCAGCAAATAGAATCTTCAAGAAAGAGGTACGACTGGGTTCAATCATGAATTTTAGCCACCAATCACAACCACTCGCAGGTCGCGACATTCCGGGGCGTATTGACGAGACGGCGGCGGCCGCCACGTCGCGGCGAATCGACGTCCCGGCTACACAACAACATTCGCAGAATCAACCATTTAACTCACCTTCGGGGAAAAGCTGTAGATTGTCAAAAATATCCACCGCAACGATCGCACAGATAATACGGTTATCGTCCGTATGTACAACACAAATATTCACCACACCAAAACGACAACATAAATAAACGCGGAGGAGCCACGGACTTCGCTTCGGACAGCTCACAGGCGATGCACTTTTCGCACAGATCCTAATGTAACTAGGAAAAATGCACAGGGCGGGGTTGTCGAATGTCATAAACGGTCGGTTACAGAGGTCGGACACTTGCGGTGTTCGTGTGGAGGCGTGCGGGACACCGGCGCATAGCTCGACGCCGCGGAGCGGACTGGCGCGCCGGCGGCGGGGCCGGGGCGGGGGCGGCGCGCGCCCGGTCTCTCGCCGCCGACGTGGCCGCCCGCCGCCGCCGCCGCTTAGCAACGCGACGACGTCGCCGCCTGCCGCCTGCCGCCTGCCGCCTGCCGGCTCACCGACACAGAGGTCTTTTATGATACAAATAATAGCCTACCTACCTCAATAACACCCATCTTGTCTTGTAAACATAGTCAGTTGAGGACGTTTGGAAAATCTTCTCAAAACAGCCTCAGCATTACTCTCAAAAACTATAACCTAAGCATGGTTCCTTCCAAATGCACAATAGAGGAAGGGGAAGTACCCACATTTAGGTGGTAATCGGTCAGAGGACACGAGCAGACAAATGAGAGCATTTAACTCCAACAGTTGTGCAGTGCTATGCAGCTCAACTGAATGCACAAACAGTTCCTGCACTATCCTACAATTATTGCACTTTCTTTCCCATTGTTAGCGTGATGAAATCAGTTTTACTATCTCTAGAGATCGAGTGAGATTGGTTCGCGGGCGGGCTGGCAGCAGCGAGCGGCGGGCGGGGCGCGGGGGCGGGTACTCGCGCTTGTTAGCCGCTGCACTTGATGTTGTCCCGGTACTTTCACCTATGCAGGTACTTCGCTGTCACTCATGCACATGCAATCACATTTATTTCACATGCGTCATCGCTGGATTTTATTGAAATACAAAAGAAACAAGGTTGGACGTTTAGCAATAAAAGAACATTAATTATTATCACTTTTTATTTCATTTCTCCGTTTGGAAATCATTTTCATAATATTATCTAACTAAATCTAATACATATGCACATTAAATCCGATCGAGTTATGTACACGTTGTACTCGTAACGTTTCTTAATCTAAACGATACTTGTGTAACAAAAGCCTTAACAATACATATCAGTCATACATCATATGAGAAATTAAAATAAAGGATCATGTTGGCATAATATATCATGTATCCATCCCAACAACAATCATCCATTGAAAGATATCGAACGTCAATAGTTTTTAAGCGAATCTCTTCAAACGGCTCAAAAGACTTAACCTAACAATATTAATTTCAAGGCTCGAAGGACCAACTTAAAGCCACGGATGCCATGCGGGATCCATACGACACAGATTATCGTGGCTATTGGCCGCAGAGACCAACGTGGCTACTTTACTCTCGGGTCCATCGAACAGCGCGAGCGAATTCAATCGGTTCATGATCACAGTGACGGCCTTATTGACCATGTTTATTATCGTCTCGTTGTCCATCTCCATGGGTTTGTTTTCAGTGGAAGTGCCTGCTGTAGGCATCCCCGACTTATCTTCCAAGCGCTTCCTATAGCCGGTCACCATCTCGTCCCGTAGAATCGTACGCAAAATTGATTGTACCTGAAAAATATTTTACATCAGAAATAACCGAGATGACTTTACAACTATTAAAATTACTGTATTTAAATAAACATTTATTTAGTTATGTACTCATCAGGCTGAGCCAATCTAACAATTAACAAGATACCATAAAACGACAACTTTCATTACCTTGAAGTTGGGTGTGACGAGACAGCGGGCGACGGCAATGGCCGACGCAGTCAAAGGACCAGTGATGCCGATCGTGGTCAACAGCTCAGAGATGTTAGGTGTGAGTCGGAACGGAACCGGTCTGTTGCCGTCCAGTTCGCCTGCGGGCAATCGTATGACAATAAAATAATATATTTATAGACAAGTACACTCGACAGCACTTCAAGCTTAACACTAGTAGTAAAATTTCCATTCTGGGATAAGAGAGGCGATCTCCAGTCTTCAGCTCGTCGGCTTGCTAAGCTGTCGACTGTATTTTATCTTTTATCATAAGAGCTTTTGCTATCTGTTAGTTCATTGTCCCTGTTAGTAACCTTCGCATTCTGAAGGCACAACCTTGATCTAGTCGTAAAATCAAGCAAACGTGCAAAAAATAAAAAATATTCACTCGTGCGGTTAGCAACATGCGAAAAGTAAAAAAAAAATACGTTAAAAGAAACTTGTTAGCTTTTTTCTTCATAAATTGTCGAATGAGTAAACACGGTGTTACTGAAAGTGATATTGTGAAACTGTTAATGATATTGTTAATTAAAAGATCGCGTCGCCACTATAAGGTTAAAAAAAAGACTTTAGAAGCAAAGCGAGACAAACATCAGCAGCCAGCAAACAAAAGAAAAAACATTCATAAATAATAAAAAACAGCATGCAAAAGTGTAAAAATAGATTTGATTTGATAAAATCATGCATAATATAGATAAAGCCAAACACGCAAAGGTTAATTTGTTAAAAAACGAGAAAAATATTAAAAAACAACATACCGGTAGTGTCATCAACGTCAAACTTGAAGTAGGAGACGTTGAGAAGCCCCGAGTCCTGGTGCACGTACATCATGTCGGGGTTGAGCCTGGTGAGGTGCAGCACGTACTCCGCGAAGCTCGCCAGGGAGAGCTGCAGCGTCAGCATCTTGCGGAAGGTCCAATAGTCCGTGGGCGCCGCGAACGTAGCCGCCGCCCATTCCCGCAACATTCCTTTTGGTACCATTGTCGCTTGCACCTAGGTAATAATCATTTATTCATACTTCATCAACCTAAACGGAGTTTAATAGTAAATTCGGCTCGACTTTTTTCTCTAATAATTTTCGACTAATTTCATCAATATCAGTTGTAATATATACAGACTCCATAATATTCTAATTCGAATAATAAAACCACATCTTTTTAAAACGCATTCATCCTGTGACGATTTTTTTTATCTATTTGAATCATGTTCGAATATGAACTGTGTGTACTTACTACAAACACCGATACTACAACATAAAAATGTAAAAAACAGATTTTCTCTTTGTGCGGCTGTTATTAGAGATAGATCTAAAGTGTTACCTCTCGCAGTATATCCCTGAGCACTTGATGCGATGCTTGCGAGCCTCGCGCCTGCACCGCGGCGAGGCGCTCGTAGTATCTGGCCACGGGCGCGTCGTACTCCACACCCCTATAGACAATTCATGTTTAGAATAAAACGAAATAGGTACTTTAAAAAAATAAATTTTTGTACACCTTGAAAAATCCTTTTTAGCGAGCACTTAGAAAACCAGGCCATCCTTCTTGCCAAAATTCAAGTTTGTTGGCTTTATAGATTTGGAAACATTTAATGAGTGGATTTTCCTTTTATACAAGGTGTAACAATACACCCTAGTAATATATAACGAGGTGGCTTAAAGTTCAGACCATCAAACTGAACAACTTTCACTATAGAGACAAATAAAAAAAAATCCGCTGCCCCATACATTTGAGCCGAGCATTTAATGCAGTTTCGTATGAAACAGCTGATTATTTTTATTTTTTTATGATGTTGGATCCATACTAAAAAAGGTAAAGAGGTAAGGTTGGTTAAATAAATGATTTTTATTTGTAATTGTTGTTCAGTGTAATGGTCTAACTAAACCACCCCTTTAAATTATACTTGGATGTTTTGTTACCCTGTATATGACTATTTGCCTATCATTGTGCTGTTACTGTCATTGTGATCTTACGAAAATAATAAAATTGATATTTCTAGATTATAAATTAATACATACCTGTTCGCGCATTCAGTGCGATAAATATCCAGCAAAGATATCGAACTCGGGTTATCCTCAACCAATCGCATCTGCGGCGACACAGACACGACGCGCGGCACGGTGAAGTGGAGGAATCTTCTCGAAGTCTCTTTCTGTTTGCCCAAATAATGGTTCAACATTCTAAGGAGTTGCAACACGCGTTCTTCTCTCCTAGCGTCTCCCAACCCCGAGTCATTGACCACTAGATAAGGGTAAATTTTGCCGTTATGTCCGCGTATGTAGAGTCTACGCGCGGAAGTGTTGTGTTTCTGAACAATCTCGACTCGAGGCATGAAACGAGCAATCCGCACGTGGTAGTGCGTGTGTTTGGGAAGTAGGAACTCGCCGGGTAGTTCTACGTCGGCCGTCTTGAGGCTGAAGTTGGACAAGAATCGGCATTTCTCTTCTATAAGGAAGGATCTGAAAGTGAAATTATAGAATATTATTATTATACAGTGTGGCGTCAAATTCGATGCTTATAATAGTAAATGGCACGAGTCTCACTATCTGCGAGATTGCTGCAAGTGAAATGTGGTCATATAGTCTGGACAATTTCGTCTATATTCGAGTGTCGTATTATAATCGCGGAGAGCCTTGGTAGTGGACGATGTTCATTAGTGGACGATGACAGGCTGATGATTTTAGTAATGGTAAAAAAATGTATCGTAAATTGTAAAAGAGAAGGGCAATTTGTTAGGAAACTCAGTTACATACGCGGCGGACAGGCATTATTCACATTATTGTAAAATTTTGTTGTAAAAAAGAGGTGTAGTACTAAGTTCTCTAGTTTAAATTGCAAAAATTCTTAAAGAGAAAGTTGGTAGTAGTAGCAATGTTTCTGACCACCCCGAAAAGGTCGTGAGTATATGTATGCGATTCCAAAAAGTAACTTACTTTGGCAAGACCTTCGTCTTCGCCTCCAGTATCTTCACCCACTTCCTGAGCTTCTGAATGAGGTTCTGAAGCTTCATCGCGTTGGGCTGGGTGAAGTCGAAGTCTGCGGTGAACTGGCTCTTCATCTTCTGGAACACGGGGTCCTGCACCGTGGCCTGCGCGCGCCGCGCCAAGCTCTCCGATGCAGCTGAAGATAAGGCACCACTTACAGAACTTGTAACATTTTCTGTAGACATACAAAATAGAGTACTACTGTAAAATAGTATTCGCATACGCTAGACAGTAAGCCAGAAGCAAAACTACGATGAAATTTAAGGCATCGTTACCTATGAAGCTGTAAAAAACACTATTTATGATCGCACAGCACACATTGCATACTTAGACAAACCAAGCTTTTATATTTCTAAATCCCTAAAAACATGTATAATTGACGATTGTGAACTTGCAAATCAAGATTTACCACATTCTGTCGGTCACTTTGAAGCCCACCACAGACAACATTTTGAAGGTTACAGTGGATAAAGTCAAAAGTCAATATATTTTATAATACTTTAAACTTTTGCGTTATCTTACGTAGTTTCATTGTCTATTTTAACAAATAAGTGGGCTTGGGACTAACTATTATCTACGGTGAGCCGTATGCATGCAAATAAACACTGACCTAGGGTAACCAAACCAGTTAACATACATTAGCACCCCTAAATGCTAATTGGTGCACTGGTAAATTTTCTACAAAACTACTCATGGACGACGCGGACATCAGATCAGCCAACGCGGAATATTTAACACAAGAGAAAAGAGCAATAATGCGGTATGATACTTTTTAGGTACCTAATACTTCCGTTGCCGCACGGTTAGCCAAAGATCGGGTATTTCTGGAAAATCAAAGAGAACCGCCGCGTAACGCAGACCGTCCGCAGTCGCACGATTTTAGTAGAAACTAAACCTATGTTGAAATCATGACCGCAGCGGACCCCCTTAAGTATCATATGCGTCTGACCATGAGACACCAAGGGGCGCCACAAAACTCTATCCTCGGCCTTCCTCATCCAGTCGCTCCCCGCCACCTTTTTTAGGTCATCGGTCCAGCGGGCCGCGCCGGACTCCTTACACTTCGCCTTCCCTTATAGATATCAAAAACGGCAATACCGTAATTCACCGTCGTGGTACAGGTATTTTCGGTACCGGCAGCACGCACGCACAACTATATGAAACTTTCGATCCACTTACTTGCTTCCTCTTGTGTTAGAATCCGTGGATGCGACCATGTAGTTTAACATATTTTCTTCAAAGCTTCTCACAACTTCATTCCTATCAACTCTACGTCCTAAAGCTCAAAGTAAATGACTCACTGATTCCGATGCCGATGCCGAACGTGGAGACGACCTTCTTGATGAAGTTGAGTGTGTGGGGCGTGACGGTGGCGTCGGCCACGGCGGCGCGGTGGTGGAACGCGACCACGTGGCACTTGGCCAGCCCCGCCCGCAGCTGGCGGAGGACTTCCTCGTACCAGTTCTCGCGGAACCATACCATCTGGGGGTGAAGGTAACTTTAGTTAGTTTATAATGTTACTTTTTCCAGATATCAATCAATCAATCCAGCCCAGATCAACCCACTTGACTGCTGAGAATAGGCTTCCTGTTTTTTGCGGCATTCCTCGCGGTTCCTTGCTAATCTGATCCATTTCTGACCCACGATCCATACAATATCGTCTGATCAAACTTAGCGAGTTAAGCAGCAGGTGAAGCATCGTAGCATCAGAGATGGTAAAAAGAGAGAGATGAGCGAGAGATTTAGGCATGTATAACTTGCCACCACCACCAACCAGCGTTGTTATGTAGAACCCGTTCCCTACCACCCTTATTCGTGAGAACAGTTTATACACTGCAGTTGAACGCAAGCTGACGATGCTAAGGTAGGTAGCATGCTAAGGTGATGCGATGGTAAGGGCAGCGTGTCATTATGACCAGAGGCATTATGTTTGGCACAAGCTGGAGGTGATGAAGTACCTGATCGACGATGCCCTCGAGCGAAGAGAGCACGGTGGGGTGTATCTCCCGCTGCAGCTGCATGATCTTGGAGCAACGCCACATGGGCAGCGTGGCCTTGATGGGGCCGGTCTCGCCGCCCGTGGGGCCACCGCTCGACGACGATGCGCCCTCACTCACCTTGCTGCCGCCCTGTGTAAATACCGGTCAGTTAAATTTTTACAAAAAGCTTTACAAAACATCAATTGGTTCGTATTTGAATTCATATAACAGGTGTGTCATGTCATGAAACAATAAAAATAAGACAAGCTATTTAAATTATCATGGAAATAGGAATAGCGTTAAAGTGATGAAACAACAAACATCCTAACCTAACGTTCGCTTTTATAATCTTAGCTAATAAAATCCATACGTTTTCGACCCAATCAGACTCAACTCACGCTCAAAAGAAGTCTTTGAATCTCTGCCTAGTATACTGATAAACATATTTGAAGTTCAAGTAAAAAAATTACATTAAAATT
Organism: Agonopterix alstromeriana; assembly: GCA_963924505.1. Taxonomy (NCBI): domain Eukaryota; kingdom Metazoa; phylum Arthropoda; class Insecta; order Lepidoptera; family Depressariidae; genus Agonopterix; species Agonopterix alstromeriana. The sequence continues at coordinate 13,196,880 of OZ004666.1, forward strand.
AGTTTTTTTAAATAACTAGAGTTTACCCGCGACTTCGTTCGTACAATTTATATACCAGATTTTAAGTCAGTTCATAAGGTATCAAACCAAAATGTTTCATCAAAATCGGTTCAGTAGTTTTTGCGTGATGCTGTTACAAACAAACATTTACAGTTTTATAATAGTACTAGAGTTTACCCACGACTTTGTCCGCACAAATTATATACCAGAATCACAAGCTATCGAACAAAAAAGTTTCATCAAAAGTTTTTTCGTGATGCTCGAACAAATAAACAATCACACAAAATGACAGAAAAAAATAAAAAAATTGGTGATTTGGAATCACCTAAAAACCATTTCGTAACTTTTTTTTGTTAATATGTTTGTGTACAGACGCACTTCTGTTACAGTTTTATTATATTTAGTTTAGATTAGATAGATAGACATACGGCAGAGGTGGTGGTTTGGTGTGGTATGTGAGCCGCTAGATTCTCGGCACTCTTGTGTCTCTCGCGCTGCTCTATCTTCAGCGTCAAGTATAACGTCCGGATGGGGAAGTACACTGCTTGCGGGTAAAGACGTCCAACCTGACAAGTGGATAACAACAAAGTTATAAGATAAACTTCCTTATAAATAGTGAAGTATTACAATAAACAAGAACAAACCACTAATTGAAAATCATTTATTTTCGATACTATTCTTGATGAGTTTTTCTGAACCTAAAGGTATCGGCTTATGAAAATAATTATAAAACAGCTGTGGTGGTCCAGTGGCGATTAACCTTGCCATACAGGAGGCGATGGTTCGATCCCCGTCCAAGCCGACTCGTACCAATGATTTTTCGGAATTTATGTACGATTTGTAACACCACTGGCTTTTCGGTGAAGGAAAACATCGTGATGAAACCTGTATACTTCAATTTCGCGGCATGTATTGTACTCACTGTCCATTACAAGTGGCGACGGGCTCACACTGGACAGACTTTTGGTACCACTAGTGAAACGTAGTTCCGAGTTTTCTGAAAATCTCTCACTACCCCCCTCGGGGAATTTAGTCGTAAGAATATTATTTTTGGTTATTCTTTCAATTACGGTAATCATACATTTTGTTCTGCGCAGTCAAGGCAAGACGAAGGCTCAAGGTGTTTGGCGGCCATTGTATCTATCGTGTTAGATCGATACTAAATATTTGGGGTTTCGTTTCTTATTAAGATTTTCTCATCTTTCCGTTAAGAGCTTTCAATCTTCAAAGACGGTATCCTTATTATAAACTAAACTTACATGGCTTAGCAGATTGAGTATGACACTGCCGTCATACTGCACCAGGCAGGCCAGGAGCTGCGGTATCCATGGCAACCACTGCACGGGCGGCACGCCCACTGAATACTTATCTAGAGCGTCCGCTAGGCTGTTCTTCTCGTCGTCGAAACTTAGCATCCATAGGACCTGCGTACACAATAGAGTAAATATAGTAAAGATTTTATAGGTCGCGCCAAAATTGTAGTTCACTCTGAAATTGAAGTTACCGAATGTTGACCTAGTGTTTAAAGGCTTTTGTGATCTTTATCATTACACAATACAAGTTGTATAGCAGCGAAACGATGCTCAATATTGACCATCGTATCGGTTATCTACTCTTACAAAGTTGTGAGACAAAAATACCTGTCTTAAAGTGATTTCGCGTTATCCGGGATGTATACAACGTGTTAATGAATAAGCGCAAAACCTCATACACCCCAACTGATTTATAACAAAATAATTAGATTGAAACAATAATTTCATTATTTTGATAGTTAAAATATAAAGCTATTCACATTTTAAGTTTTGAGGCAAAAATGATTTGTTATCATTTCAGCAATGAATGAAAGCGCTAACGTGCTCATGGATACATTTTAAGAATCTTGTCTTGGTAGTAAGTAGGGTGAGTGTGCCCGTGCGGTTGGTTGAGATCGAGTTCAGTAAATTGAAAATTTTACAAACTAATCATTTAATATTTTGAAATAAATTGCCTATGCTGATAACATGATAATTCGATTCGGCTCTCGATTCTGAACAAACTACTTTCTAGTTTTGCGTTAATTCATTAACACGTTGTATAGGCTGATGATATAAAGACCAAGTTTAAGTTATTACTGTAGGGAACAGGCCACTTGTCACGAATAAGGACACACACATAATTTCCTATACTAAATTACCTTGGCGCAATATTTCCTCGACTTAGACTCGTTCTGATGCCGACAAGCGTGCAAGAAGCACGTCATCGCCGACACCCCGACACCGGTCTGCCGCGGGTCTCTTATGAAGATCTGCTCTAAATAGTCGCCCCATAAAGCCCACGCCTTCACCAAGGTGTCGTGAAGCTGAACTGCCGCCGCGAACGCCTTGTTGGCGTCTTCCGATCGTCCCAGCTGAGCTAGAAGCAATCCTTTGAATGCATAGAACTCTGCTGTCATTTCCTTAGTGAAGTACTTGAAGTTAGTAGATTCGATCATGTCCAAGCCTTCTTGTAGTTCGTCCTTCCCCTCCGTCCATGACATTTGGATGTGACACTTGACTTGCTGTCTGATCTTTTGAAAGCAGTCCACTATGGGCACGCTCGGTATCGTGTATATGCGATGAAGGGAATCTAGGCATACGCCTGATAAATTGTGTTTCCTTGCTATCTTTGCGAAGTGAATTATTGCCTGAAAGAAAGAGATTGTGGTGTTAACTAGTGCACACAACTGTAGATTTACCCGATTGTTACGATCCGCAACTTTATCGTCACGCCTAATGGTCGCCGAATAGATTTAAAGTAAGTAAGCAACTTTATCGTCACGTCTAATGGTCGCCGAATAGATTTAAAGTAAGTAACAACAAAGTTCACAAGGGTAATAAAAGGGGTCGAGACAAACTTATCACCGTCGATTCACGTTCGCAAAGTCGATGTAAAAGGGTGCAAAAGTCATCCCGTACTAATCGTGCTTTTCGTTTAGACAAAACGTCAATCGCCAACGACGAGTGCGTATTGACCCTTACTTATCGTATATCTAACCTGTGCGCTAGCATGAACGCCCAGCATGCTGTGATTAGCCGCGTGCTCGGTTTGTGAGTCGTAATGGGACGCGATGAACTGGTAGTGGTGCTGGCGCCAGGTGAATATCGCGCCCCAGTGCGACAGCGGGTCCGCGACCACGGGCAGCCTGTTGCGCCACGTCTTCACTATCGCCTTCATGTCGTGTAGGGATGTCGGCCGGCTGTGGAGGAGGCCCTGCGGACACCGAGACATTCGGTTAAGCCTTAGTTTATAGTACGTATGGGAAAAGATTTCAGTTTAGTTCACATACTAAAATGAACAATGGAAAAAATTTTGGGTCCACGACGCCAGCTTGGTTTTCTTCTTACAGCCTTGCCTTTCTAGAGACTTATCGGAGATTCCGTCCGTCTTAGCTTTAAACCGCGCGGCGTACGCACGCCTTACGATTGCCGCTTTCACTTTTTTCTGTCTGGAAATGGCTGAAATACTGCTGCCGTCTCCACGCATCATTCTACTCTACACTCACGTGTATGTTACGCAAAGTAGCGCAAGCACGAGAGTAGTTAGTCCCCTGGCCTAGCCTCGACTCGCCTTCTCGCATAGCCTCTACAAGAGTGTAAGCTAGCATAGCATCAGCTCGCCACCCGCTTCGACGTCTGATCTATAACTTGCAGTACAGTGTTACGTACGGTGTGTATCTGTGCGGCCTCGCTGAGCTCCATCAGCTGCTGGGCGGCGCGCAGCAGCGGCAGGTGGGCGTGTGAGACGACGCGCGGCAGGCGGCGCCACTCGCGCAGACACTGCGCGGCCGCGGCCTCCGCGTGCCGCTCCACGCCCGACAGCTGCTGCTCGCCGCCCGCGCAGATGCACAGGTAGCCGCGGTACAGGTTCACCAGCCACGCTGCAATATACAACCATATCCTTTAGAAACAAATAGTAAGTTCGACTTGCACTATTCTGCATTAAGGCTTAGGGTCTACTATTAAAAACTCAGTATGAGAAATGGAACGTCACTAAATAATTTTTAATACGAGGTCGTGCAAGTCGACCCAAGACCACTATATAGCAAACTTTAGTAGCGTAGACAATTTTAAAAATCGTATAATATGCTTGTCAATAATACAGATTGTTAGGGTTGCATTACTTTAAGGAGTAATTGTACCATTTGTACCTATGATACTAAAGAACTTTCACTAAGAAACCCAAAGAAAATACGCAAAAACAATGTGTACCATTCATACTAAATGCAATCAGCTCATCGAACGTTTGTATGGAGAGTTGAGATTTTTTTTCGACTTTCCTATAGGTCTTATGGAAAGTTGTTCAGTATTATGGGCACAATCACCCCTTAAAACAATGCAACTGTGTACTCTTACTCCCAGTATAATCATCAATTCATCACAATTATAAGAAAAAAAAACCCCCGTTTCATACAAACTACAATCGCTCTCGACCCAAATGTATGGGAGACATCCGATTTTTTTCGGGATTTCGCTGTTGTTCCAAAGAGAAAGAGGTTCAGTTTGATGGTCTGATCATACTCTTTAAAAACTGTCAGCATATTAAGTTGAACACTGTATATCCCTGTCTATTCCCATTAGACGAAGGAAACACACAGACTTCCCTTACATATTCAACATTCAGAAGTCGTCATAATTCTTATCTTTAAGACGCTTACCTAACTCCTTAGGGCAGTTGTACTCGACTTCGGCGAGAGCATCCTTCATAGTCGGCCAGTTAGGGTTCCTCCACGAACTCTCTAATATAAGGAAAGGGTCCCGTACACTCCTCGTCAACCCCAGCTCGAGGAGTGAGTCCCACTGGTTGAGCTCCTTGGCACACTTAGTCCAGTGCTGGGTCCAGAGAGTGCATTCCTTATGCATGTTGTACGTTGATGGATTGGCTGAGTACTCTTGTTTCAGTTTACCCATCGCGATATCGTAAGCGGCCTAGAAAGGAACAAAAAAGATTTTATTTTAATTTAGAACAACAGTTGAGAAAATGTTTTACCCGTAGATAAATGATCTAAAATACATGAAGAAATTTCGATGCGCTAAACACAGAAACCAACTACAGTTTTGGTTCTTTCTGTGTTGCCACCGCCCCCGTTGTTTCGAATACATTCGGGTGAAATAATATCAGCCAGCTAATGAGAAATCTAATTGTAAATCGAAATTAAACCATAGTCAAAAATCGTATTATGTCAGATTGAATTTTGGTGTAAAGTTGAGTGTTTGGTGTTAGTTGGGTTTGGTTTTGTGTTTTGGATTTGGTGGTTGAGGTTTGGTTGATCTTTGTTTTTAGTGGTTTCCTCTTCTTCTATATGGGAGCTAGAAAGTTCGATTACTCGACAATATTTCTTCAAGTGGGAGCCCCTCGCGGACGTCCGTCTAACGCAGCGGACGGCGTTATAACTAGGTACCTGTGCCTGTTCGAAGAAGCCCTGCTGTTCGTAAGCGATGGCCACATTAGTCTCGCGGTAGCGCGCGTGCTTCTGCCACAGCCCCGACCACATGTCCTCCTCCTGCAGCAGCTCGTACATGTCGCTCAGAGAGTCCAGCACCTCCTGTTGACGGTATACGAGTATTATTTGCTTTTAGTTATATTATATCACTAACTTTTACTTATTTTAGCATAGCATGATATTCATGATGGAAATACGAGCTATACATGGAGATAATATTGAAGATAGCAAATTTAGGCCAGAAGAAATATTATTATTTTTATTATATCAAATGTTTGTTTTAAAACAACATAAACAAACAAGGCTTTGGCCACCCGCCAACCCGCAGAAGACAAGCGTGGCGGAAAACGAATAATTCCCCCTAAACAATCATTAGAAGATATGGATGAGATTAGGGGAGACCTTTGCCCAGCAGTGGGAAAAAACAGCTCAACAAAAAGCTCACCTATATTTTTATTTTAGTTTACCAATCGATAAAGTAATTGAGACCGATCAAATCTCTCGAATAATCATAGTCTGAACATTAAAGGAAGACCATGGAATCTAAAATTTCACTTCTTGATTCTATGGTAAATGAGGAACATATGGGTAAGTTAGTATAAAAAATCTAAAAAAACAAGATATGTTCGTAAGTAAAATGGAATCAATACGTACAGTGGGTGTAGTGGTTTCAGTGTCGTAGTCGTATATGTCGAGTTGTTCGCGCTGTGAACGGCCGCTGGCCTGGTCGATCGCCATCTGCTCCAGATTCAGGGTCATGCGGTGCCACAGATTGTGCGTCTTGCCGAGGTATTTCATCATGGGCCTGTTCATAAAAATTACATTTAGAAACCAAGTATACAAGTTAGGACACTGTAAAATTTTCAATAGTGAATACAGCTGAATGGATATTTAGGGGCTGGTTTACAAAACAATCTTCTTGTGAATGAATCGTCGTAGATACTGGTAACAGATGACACCTTTAAGTACTGACTGGAATTTGACCACTAACCAGTCAGTAGCACAGTTTAAGAAAGAGTATGGGTGTATAATACATACATTACGGGTACTCCCTGCCCCTGTACAAAGGGCGAGCTTATCTCTAAAGAGATTTCTTCCAGCAGACCCACAACAGGGACAGTCCTCTCTCACTCGCACTCAGCATCGAACGTACCGAGTGGGTGTGTGTGTGTGCGTGTTTCTAAATATCTTAATTAATTTGTAATTAAAATTAAAGCCTAACCAGAAAAATAAAAATCCTCGCCATGGTGCGGAAAATTACTAAACTAATTTTTTACTTGAAACATTAAAGATTAAAGTCGATTGTAACGCCCAAAGCAAGCTTTTTATTCTTCGGGGCAGGCTTTATTTTGATTTGATTGACAGTTATATAAGAATACTAACGGTTTGATAGTGATAGGTGGGTTGCACCTGGCGAGCGCTTCTATGAACGTGTTGAGAGCGCTGAGCGGCTGGTCGCGCTGTATCACGTGCACGCCCGATATTATGAACGGCACTATCTCGTTCATCACCGTCTATGGGAAATACATATTTAGTCATTAGTAACAACAGAACCTGATAACAGCGTGCCATGAATCTACCTAGCATGTCCAAGACGGATACAGGTAGTTCAAAAGAATGACCACAGAGTGCTTTACAGGTTGATAGGGTAAACAGTTGCATTACTGTAAGGGGTGATTCTACCCATGATACTGAATAACTTTCCCTAAGATACCTATAGGAAATTCGAGATTTTCTTTTTTGACTTTTCATACAAACGTTCGATCAGCTAATTGCATTTAGTATGGAAAGTCCGAAATTTTTTTTTGCGAATTTCCTATAGGTTTCTTAGGGAAAGTTGTTCAGTATCATGGGTACAATCACCCCTTAAAGTAATGCAACTTGTTTACCCTAACATCTTGTATACTGCCGTAAGGAATGACTGTTAATTGCTTTAAGAACTAATAGATTATCAGCGTATTCCGCCATTACTGGATTTAGGGTTCGGCTACGGCGGGTGGCTTCTAAAACACATCAATTCACGCCACTCGGTCCTGTGCTTCTTGTACCTAGTTCAATCCAGTCTCTTTCTCAGATTGTCGCGTCATCTTGCCAAGGGTTGCCCCACCCGTTTACTTCACCGATCTTCAGGTCTACGAAAGTTTGCTGACGCTAAGAGCGATAACAGCATCTCTGGTTTCATGGCATATTATGTGACCCACCAATTGCCACTTCAGTTTGCTGACGCTAAGAGCGATGTCGATAGCCCTGGTTTTATGCCGGATTTTGTCACCCAAAACAACATGAAGCTGGACAACATGGGGCTGGATTGACTTGGATATCTTCCTGAACGCTTGCGGTTGGTCCGATAGATTAGATAGTTTGAGTTGTATAAGAGCGTCGGTGGCGCGTTGTGGAGAGGTATGGAATCTCAATCTTAAGGTCCAGGTTCGAGTCTGCACGGACGACATGCCATGTACCGATAAGTTTTTCTAACTTATGTACGTAATACCGACTGCACTCAAACGGTGAAAAAAAACATCTTGAGTAAACCTGTATACGCTGAAGAAGAAATTTCGATTCGTATGTGAAGTCTACCAATCCACATTGGGCACGCTTCATGTGACGTACATAGGCGAAGAGATAACGAAGGAGGATTGGAGGAAAAGGAAGGCCTTTTCCCAGCAATGGGACATAAAGTAGGCTATATAAAAGTTCACAGAAATATACTAACTCCCAACTGTCGTTCATCCAAAGTGGACCAGAGTTTGGGGAAGAGCCTCAGCCAGGTGTGATGGGCTAGAGAGTCCTCCATGTGGCACAGCTGAGCCGCGGCCACCACCAGCTGCTCCGTGCGCACGCGCCGCGCTAGCTCCAGGAACTCCGACTGTTTCGCTACTATCTGGTTTAGAGACCGTTGTCTGTGGAAATACTTATGAGATTAGTTTGGAATCAAAATAAAAGAGTGGCATAACAGCTAATACAGATTATTGTTTCGACCGAAATAAGGGCATCTGCGGCAGTAGTATTGCAGCGTGATATAGCGCTATCGCTCCTTCGCTCTCTTTCTATTTGCGTGCGAACAAACGTGAAAAAAGGCGTGATATAGCTTTATCACGCGCGTCATGCTACAGCCACAGGATAAATATTTAATCACGGTCTTGTTGCTGCTAGGTTAACAGCGCAATTTCAAATATTTCAGAACCTGCATCACACTCACAATGGTTTTTACGATTTCTGACATTTTTAGTAATTACTCGAACTACAGTTGGTACCGCAGTAGCCTTTTAAGCTTGTTTGTCATATCGATATAGGAACGATAGAAGACATAAAAGAAAATGTGAGAATTGACCTTTATCTGCTATATTTAAAAAAAATGCAGGACGAAATGTTTTTAGTAATTATGTCCAGTCCTAACAGAAAGTTTACCTGTTAAGGTAGGTGCCCAAATGGTTTACACACCGAACACGCCGACACAGCCCGAAAATACAAACTGTAAATGTCTGTGTCGACGGCTTGTCGGCAGGTTCGGTAGACACCTTTAATATATCACAACAAGCTTGTCTCCAAAGAACTCATAGATAAAACGAATCAAAATCAATCATTCAATAAGCTCAATTCTATCCAGTAGAGGGCCTCTCCGGCTAAAAGTACGGATGTTGTATCGGAAAACTCACCTATTAGGTACATTCTTAGTAAGATCATCCTTCTGATTAGAATTAGAGTCCAGGTCCATATCGAGGACGTCCTCCTTGTCGGGGTCCAGAGAGTCACTGAACCCGTCGATAGACTCCTCCTTCACCGAGCTGAAGATGACGAAGGACTTGCGTTCCTCGCTGTCCGCCCAGTTGATCACCGCTGAGATACTCGGCAGGAGATATTTTGTGTTTGATAGTCGGATTTGGGTACCTAGAATTTTGTTGTCCGAATTACTGTTAAAATCTTAAGTTAAAGTTTAAGGCCGAGATTTAGAGACAATTTTTTTTGTCTTAGTTCGAACTAAGTAGGGCGAAAATTTATGGATTTTGACATTCGGGAGTTCGAACTAAGACATAAAAAAACGTGTGTGAATCTCAGCCTAAGGTACTTTTGAGGGGACGTTGCGCAGACGGGACCTTTATTTTACATAGTTTAGACGTGACGAGGAGTGAGTTGAGAGGGAGTTCTACTCATAATACTGAACAATTTTCCATAAAAACCTATGATGATGATTACTCCTGACCGATTTCAGCCACGGCGATTGCTCAAGAAACCTATAGGAAAGTATAAAAAAAAATGTTGAACTTTCCATACTAAATGCAATCAGATGATCGACTGTCTACCCTAACATCCTGTAGATGGAGACGTGATTTTGGTTTGACGAAGCCTGCGTTGCGGATTCCAATTTTCTTATCAGTTTTTCAAAATTAATACTAACTCGACACGCATGTGACTAGAAGCAGCTCGAGACACTGCTTAATCCAGAAATGTTGTCCGATATGATCCCAGTTCTGTGAACAAATGATGTAGAGGAGCCTGTCGAATATGCGCCGGCGCACGCTCTGGTCGTAGACCTCGAAGAACTTGGCGCGGATGGCGGGCTGCGGGCAGCGGAGGCCGGCGAGGAAGGCCGGCTCGAGCTTCATGGATAGCTCCGTCATTTTCAGGTGTTCGTCTCTGTTGATAAAAAACATTTTATAATGCAAGTGTCTTTAGCACTCGCGTGGATGACTTGAGTTTAATGCAGGGTAATCAATAGTCATAGAGCGTCGGTGGCGCGTTGCGGGGAGCTATGGAAACTCAATCTTGAGGTCCAGGTTCGAATCCGCACGGCAAGTCCTCATGTACGAATGAGTTTTTCAATTTATTGTACGTAATACCGACGACTGCTCTCAAACGGTGAAGGAAAACATCGTGAGGAAACCTGCATAAGCTGAACCACCATCAAACTGAACAACTTTCTCACCAATTTCGAAACGTGACGATCGAGATAAAAAAGAAATCTGCTGTTCTATACATTTTGGTCGAGTAGGATTGCAGTTTTATATGGAACAGCTGTTTTTTTTATCGCTATTTCGATTTTGGTCCCATAAAGAAAGACGTTTAGTTTAATGGTCTGATCACCCTCTTAAAAAACAGCGTATTAAGAAGGACCCTTTATGAAAATACAAACCTGTAGACAAAGTTAATGAGGTCCAGGAAGTGGGCGTTCAGCTCCAGGTCGTCAGGGAACCGTTTCTCCACGTTGTGCATTAGTTTGACCAGCAGTATAGACTTCTCGCGCAGAGAGGGCGCCGCGCCAGAGCTCATCGCAACTCCAGACGTACGGGACTTCACCCATTCTTCTACCATACGAGTTATTGCTTTCATCACCTGTGGATACAATTTTGTATTTACAATTTGTGGTCAGGTTTTCTGTTGATGTAGCCTCTGCCCTTGTAATAGTCAGTTGTTTTAAATGTGTCATTAAAAAAATGGTTTCGTGGCACTGGTCAGTTAAAAATATCGCCAATTTTTTTCAAGCTAAATCAACCCACTCAAAACAACCAACCTTATACCAAGGACATAAAGAAATAACTCCAAATGGATCCTGGACCCCAGATGTCCTGTGTATACAATTGACAACTTTCCTAATCAACCCACTCTCAATTTTATACTAAGGACATAAAGAAATACCTCCAAAGGGATCCTGGACTCCAGATGTCCTGTGTATACAATTGACAACTTTCTTATTCTAATGGACGTTTGTCATAAGTGGAAGTAGAGATCAAGTAGGATTTTTTGTCTTGCTTTATATTATTTATCTAAGCCTATACTTCATCTTTCGCTAGCTTTCGTTACAATCACAAGGAATTGATTAATTAATTAATAAGAAGTTGATGGTTACAATGTGAAAGACGTAGGTATAAATACTTTGGATTGATCTACTTTTTATGCCGTTGATGTTCGTTTATGTACAAAAGACTAATATTTTCGGTGTTATTGCGTGTTTATGGTACAGAGCATGTTGCCAATGTCTGTCAATAAACAAACCTAAGGCAACTAGTAGGTGCTGTTGTCTTTAGTCCGCAATATGAAGATTTTCATTTTGCTGCCCTTGGAAAATGCCTCATTGAAGTGCAGTACCTTAGCATCAGTAGTCTTTTCGATGAGACCGGCGAGTACATTTCCAATGAAGGTCTTCCGTGTCTCTACCGGCATCACAGAGACGCGGCCTTTTAGTAGATCCAGCGCCAATATCTGCAAGAAATGGATGAAGAATTAGATTATAAACTTTCACTTTCAGGTCCGCAGGGAATTAAAACCGGCGCACCGGGAACAACATGGGTTTTTAATAAATACTATGAATGATGAATTTCTAAGATATTGATGCTATGCTGAAACTTATCCAAATTAATTAGGTAATAGGAATAACTTATCACTACTAAATGTTCATTCTATGGCGCCGAAAAACAGGAAAAAAGAAGGAGTAGGAACTTGTTGTCGCTGTAAAAAGGATGCGGCCAGAAACTTTACAACTATCGTGTTTATCAATCCAAAACATAACTGTGTGTATATTTTTAAATAATCAGTTTGCATACCACTATATTCATCATGAAACATTAAAAAACCACTACTTCCTAGATCCCCACTCACCAGTAGATCGGAGGTAGCGGCGTCGACGGTGGGCGCGGCCACGTGGTCCTTCACCATCCTATGCAGCACCCGCATGAGCGGGAGCAGCAGCCGGTCCACGTAGCCCGGGCTGGAAGTGCAGCACGCCTTCAGCATCATCAGCGGGCCCAGCAGCGCCGCCGCCCCGCCCCCCGGCGCTGACTTCTCGTACGTCGCCAACCCTTCGAACGCGTACTTACTGACGCACGCGTATAGGGTCTCCAGTTCTTCGTACTGTGAAGTAGTGTATACGTGTATTAGTGAAATAAAGCGCTCATTGGCGTAGTGGAGCTTAGGTGTTGGAAACGATCACCGAAGTTAAGCAACGTCAGATCCGGTTAGTGTTTGGATGGGTGACCGTTTAGTAGTATCTCGAGCGTTACCATGCTTCGGAAGGCACGTTAAGCAGTTGGCCTCGGATAGTTCCGACAGATTGCGTTGTAATTATCCGTTAAGCCAGGTCAGAGGCCTATTAAGGCGGCTTGAACATTCTCTGACAGCAAGTTGACCGCTAACTTGCCTCCAGCAACAAGCACTAGGGCCGCGTGGTGGAGTATGGCAGAGTATGGCCCACTCCCTCTCACTTTATTCGTGAGAGGAGGCCATTGCCCTGCAGTGGGATTCTAAAGGCTATAACTTACTTACTTAGTGAAATATCTCCAAGAAAGAAGCTTTTAAGGTAGGTCTGTATACTTTTCTAGTAGCGTTATGTTGGTTATAATCCAAAAGAAACAAACTTACCTTGGAAGCTTGCGCAGCGCCGGTGGGTTCGGTAGGGAACAGCGCAGTAAGCTTCGCGAGGAAATTATGCGTCAGCCGCACTATCTTAGCGTTCGTGGAGGAGACGCAAGCGGCCAGGCCGCGCTGCAGCGGCTTCAGGGCTACGAGGATCTGCTCCCGGCGGAGAACGCCTAGCAAGTACACGAGCAGTTCTAAGGCCGTGCATGCGTTCGCGCACGCAGCCGCGTTCGTGTCTGCTGTCGCGAATACCTGTTAATAAAAACAAGGTTTTCTAACTTCCGAATTTAGGCGTCTTACCTTGAGTAAAGAGTAAAGACAACCTTTTTGTTTGAAAAATATGACATGGTTTTCAGATTAGAAAGCTCACTTGCTAGATTGGTGTGTGATATGATAATCAAGCCAGATGAGATTCCTTGTAAAGGTTGAGCAAATGTCAGTGAAGGACATTTGAAACGTCAATGATATTGATATTTGAAAATTTATTTTAAAAATCACTTTCGCTGCGATTCTACAGGAAAATTGTCGGTCCACTACGGTCGGAATGATCTAAATAAACCTTTGACCCAGATCCGTCACTACATAAATTTAAGAACAAATCAAATAGGTCATACTTTATCAAGCCAAGCCAGTTTAGGCTCGCAGTGCTGCGGCCACACGTCAGGCTTGAGGGCTGCCTTCAGTAGCAGAACGCATCGACGGGACAGCTGCTCCCCGGGCGATCCGCCTGTCGCACCACCTGCTGCTACCGTACCTTCGTTCACCTGCACAACAAACAAATAGATAAATCCCGTCATCCCGTGACCATCAAAGGCACTGCCGGGAACATAAACTATTACAAATGCGTTATGAATCCGTTAATATAACTTTCATCTGCTCTGGGGCAAATCCGAAGTATTAAAAAAAGTGTATATGATTCGGTTTATTCTTACAAAATGCACAGTTGATCGAAGAGAATTGTAGAACAATACTTGTTTTTGCAACTTCAAAAGTACTTAGTCGTTTTCCAGTTTGATGAATTGATGATTGACCAGGTATAGTTTTTAATAAATGGCGTTGTCATTGTGTCTAGCACTGCATTTTTCAAAATGTCGCGTGGGTTTTAAGAGTATCGTAATCTGATTGATTTATGTACAAAAACACATTTGAACCAATAAAAAATGGCGGCGCCTCGGCAACTTTGACCTTTTTTCACGATGTAAAACGTTAAAAGGACGTAATCACCCATTACAAATGAGTCTCTTTACTATTTTGTAAGTTGCCATTAAGTAGCTGGATTAGTTATTCTGCCAGTCATAATAGCTAAGTATATCTATCACACTATAGCCATACCTGACAGGCGAGCCTCAGCAGCAGGTTGACGACGACATCGACGTGCTGCCTGTCGAGCGGCTTGGCCGCGTCCGGCTCCAGCCGCGACACGCTGGCCTGCGGGCTCGCCCAGCCCGTGTTCAGAGCCTTGCGCGCGTCCACCATACTGTCGTCCGACGATACACGCTTCATTGCACCGCTAGGCGACGTCGCCACCTGATGAGTTTAATTAATAGTTCAACAGTTCGGTTGACATCTGCGGAAGACAGGCTAACATAATATTTATAAATATGAAAATGAATTTGTTTGTTCGACTGTCTCGCATCAAACGTTCACCCAATCACCATTAAAGGTATGTCTATGAGAAGGACAGGCGGGCGTAGGAAACGTATTGCGTAAACAAACTGCGGGCACTTGCTATTCTAGTATTGAAAACAGAACAAATGTGAAACATTTTTAAGGTATATATACACTATAGAACATATTTCTTTGTCAATAAGAAAGTCTGAACCACCGTTTCTCTTTTCCCTGTTCCACCCATTACTGTAGATACATGTTATGAAGGAAAATAAAAGCTTGACATGTTGAAACCTACCACAGTATCATCATGCGTATGATCGCGTATCCTCTGGAGTTCCCACTTGAGCGCCACCTCGGCCAGGTCGACGGCGAGGCGGCGGTGTTCTAACGAGGCAGTGGCCGAGAAGCCCAGCCGTTGCATGGCGGCAACCATGTGTCCTACCAGGGCGTGACGCACCGGGAAGTATACCTGCATAATATAAACATTTTAGAAACAAGTTGTGGCAATTACTGGCGTTGATTACGGTGCAGTATGTGAACATCGTATTGCCATCCTCCAAGCGCTGCGATATACGACTCTATTGTATCAGACACAATTTTCAAAACACTGTACCTTGTAATGTCTGACGACGAGCTGCAGTATGTGGAACAGCTGTTGGACGGAGTGTCCGTCCTCGACGATTATCTTCTTGGTCCAGTGCGTGAGCATCGTGTTCCCGTCCTCCATGCGCTGGGGCATCGCCGGGGTTAGGATCTCCAGGGCTTGCCGTACTACTGACCGGGCTTCTACTGCGTGCGCTTTTAAGAGGCTGTGGAATACTGTAAGGAAACGGTTGTATAAGAATTATTTTACGGGAAGTATGAAAAATACCAACACGTCACCAGCGCGTTGGTCCTACAATATTGTGAGATTAACATAGGATCATGACAAGTGGTGCAATAAAATGGAGGCCTTTTTGGAATTTTGGATAGCGTAGCAGCTACGATTGAGCATGGCTATACAGGCTGTAAACAAATTTTACCATGGGACCATATTTAAAATCGCGAAAAATTCAGCCGATCCATACAAAATGTTAAAATTACTCGACTAAAATTTATGAAACAGTTTTTATTTTTGCAATTTTAATGGTCTGAAGCACCTCTTTAAGTATGTAACCCTGTGTAATGTTAATACGTATAAATATTGGTGTCTTGCGAATGTTATAGCGATGCCCAGACCGGAGATATGTGTCTATCGATGTATGGGCGCCACATCGTGAACAAATTGAGCGTGGGCACAGAGTAGAAATCTCAAATCACGCATGTGTTACTATAACGATGGTGCCTTCTTGATATTACCTCCCCCGCATATAAATCTCATCATAATTATTATAAAATCAAGAAGGTTTAGTGTAGGAATAACAGATATATGAAAGACTTACCCTGCAAGACAATCCGCTTGTGTATTGCGAACTTAGCGATGATGTGACTCAACAATAAGTGCCCGTGATACCTGCGATCATAAAACATTTTAATTAATAATCTGTTCAATTAATTTGTCTGTATTTTCATATTAAGTATAACTTTACCATTAGTTAATAAAATTGTTATCGCCATTTTCTATTCAAGAACGTCGTTCGCTTTTGTAAGCACAACCATAAACATGAGAGGTTGACAAATTCCACAAGCATCAACTGTGTCATTAGCTTAATTGGACGAATCGACAGTAATGCAATTTTCAATCTATAATTTGACGCAAATGCTGGGTAAATGTCCACTCTGAGCTTCGTCATCGCTTGCCTTCTCATATTTTGTTCATAACTCACCTAGTAGCGGGATCAACGTAATTCTTCCCCAGCAGACAAGGCCAGGCAAAAGTCATGAGACGCCGCAACTTGTTGCCCTGCTTCTTGTTGTTGGCGTCGTGAATGTGCGCTGACGCCTGCTCTAGGAGGAGGCAGGCGAATTGTAGAAGAGATATCCGCACTGCGTCAGAACAAGCGAACGGGTTCTCTGGGTCTATTACCTGCGGGTAAATCATACGGGTACATTATGGCTCTCAAACGGTGAAGAAACCTGCATACGCTGAAGAACTTCTGATGCGTATGCGAAGTCTACAAATGTATGTGTGGTGGACTAACGCCCATATACCCTCGAGAGTGTATGGGCTGTGATATGCAGTGGGACGTATACGTCGGCCGAAGATGATGATGGCATTTAGTTTACTTTTGTTTTTAAAAGGATCTCCAGTTTTAATTTGGAATAAGGTCAATTGAATGTCGTAAGCAAAATTCTATAAGAAATAAAGATTCATCAACTGTCCTTTCTCCACTACTGGGGTATTTAGAAAAGTTTACATACGATGAAATTGGGATAATTTATCAAGCACTTTTATGTATGATTAAAGGGAAGAGACTGCACTAGACGGCAGCGGCACCAGACGACACCACGGTTTTGTGAACAGTATTATAACGAAATCGTTTTTAGAATTAACAGAGAAAACATATATTTTTCAACTATGTACTCTCCATACTTTAATAATTACTCACATTGTTTATAAAAACGGACACAACATTGTCAGGGTTATCCTGGTACGGCGCAGGCGGCCCGCCAACTATCTTCTGTCCCTTCTCGAAGCTGACCGCGAAGCACGGTATCAGAATCATTTGAAGGACTTTAGCCTTTAAGTCCTGGGACATAGCGTCGCTGGCGAAATGCTCGACGAATCGGAAGAAAGCCGACCGTTTCCATTCCACCGTGTAGTTCTGCGCTACCGTATTCTCGAGGAAATCGCGGAGGAACTGAAATATACAGGAAATATTATTTTCACAAATACTACTTATTCGATGAAATAGATTTTTTCAATAGCCTATTATCATCCCACTGCTGGAGAAAGACATCGCATTCTTCTACTTGTTCCTGTTTTGGGCAACCTCTGGACATTGGTCGTCTTATCCAGCGCAACCCGCCATCTCTTCCTAAAATAGTATTTCACAAATTTCGTAAACGGGGAACTCATTTTACACTTCACTCGTTTTATTTCGTATACGAAAATATGAAATCAATATTTGTTTCGGTATCTGAGATTATTCTGGAAAAATCAAAATACCACGGCACAAACACGTGAACAGAACTTAAGATAGCCTAGCTTTAGCTTATTTTTAAACTAATCATAAAGAACTTCTATTTGGTAACTATAAGATAGAAGACTATACAATGTTACTTAGTATCGAACAACATTTCTTTTAGCAAAGTCTACATAATTATAATAATACCTGGAAATCAGGAATAAATCTGTCACACAAGGCCCGTAGCAGCTGGAACAACAAGTCTATGTTGGAGGGGTGGTGGCAGAAGTAGTGCAGCAATATCTTCACTATAAGCTTCGGCTCCTTCCAGTGCGTGTAGTCCACGTTCTCAACTTTCTTGTGGACCTCCTTGAACAAATTAATTAGTTAAAAATCCAAAAAAGGCTGAATAAAGAACGAGACGGACAGAAATTCCTTTATTGTAGATTGGTAGTAATCAGATGCATTTTGTCCTATATCACCGATACAGAATTCGATAAGCTAGGCAAGAGCTATTTGTAGAATCGAACCCAAAAAAACTTAAGGGTGGCTTATTTTATTACTTGGGGTCGGTTGGCGCAATATGCCGTCTTCCTTCATTCAACTCTTTTAGCAGTCATTTCAGCGCTCACTCCTTTTTTTACACATGCCATCTTTCACACAATCCATCTTTTCTTTCTACGCCCTCTCTTCATGCAGCCATCCACGTATGCGAGGAGAAAATTGGGAACACCAATGGGAGCGTTTCAGTTTCTTTATGAAGTGATCGAGCGAGCTATCGGTGGATTATATCCTCGCATACATCTGGTGTACGGCCACCCAGCACTTGTATGTTTATGAATTAATTAAAAACACTTACATGATACTGATCACTGCACCAAATGCGTTTAATCAGCTCAATCACATCATGCTGAGTAGAAAGCCACTGTTCATCGAACTTGATCAGTAAAGATACGACACGAATCGCTTGGAACTGCATCTCGGCCTTATCCGCCTGGGGCACTGTAGCCGCCGCGCCGCCGCTGTTGGCCGCTAACAGTTGCATCAAGCGGGCCTTCTTGGACGTTTGTAAGGCTTCCCTGTAGGCCGCGCCGGCGTCTGGGTGCTTTACAAGGAACACTAGGAAGCGGCTCCATTGTTGATCTTTTATGTTGTTATCCATCATTATTAAGTCTAACGTTTCTTTCGGATACCTGTAGATTAGTGTAGGATTTAATGAGACTGAGGCACAGAATATACATTGTCTTTCTTAATATGCTGACTGTTTTTTAAGGGAATACTCAGACCATAAACTGAAAAACTTTCACTATAGGACTTAACATCGAAATTCGAAAAAAATCAACAGATCCATACAAAACTGCAAACCTATTCAACCCAAATGTCTCGATATTAGTCCCATAGAAAAAGTTGTGAAATGTGTGCTAATGATATGCCTATTGATCTCCAAGCCGACAACCACTCTGATATTGTCTTGGTCCACAAGCCGTCTCCCTTTCTAGACAAGTGTCCTGCTTCCTCCACTTCAACTATGTGAACTATAAATAAATGGATCAAACATAAGCTTACCTCAGTAGGAACTTGACGAGGGGCTCCCGGAACGGTGAGCCCGCCTCAATCATGAGCGACTTCTCAGTGTGGAAGATAAGACGGCAAAGCACGTCGATGAATCGAGGAGACGCAGCCGGTATTTGGTGGAAAATACCGATCAGAATTATTATTTTCTGCTCATTTTCCATGTTCTTTGACACGCTTTGAAGGAAGTTGCCCCCTTAAATAAAGAATTACGGATTAAAATCGCAGACACAAATAAAGTATAGCATAGATAAACTACGACAATAAAGTGTTTTCAAAGCGTTTACAAGTCTCACAACGCATGTGTGTGTGCTGAGACGTACGTTATACCGTTAGTCAACAAACGGATTTGTTGCCTATGCGGTGTTGACTAGCAGTGTTGCTAATTGGCTCATCATTATCAGTATGACCGCAGGCCATGTTATTATAGTTTATCCATACTACAAACTAAAACCTCAACACCAAATGTTCTATGTTGGGCTCTTAACTGGTTCACTGGTTAACAATCTTCTTCTTCTGTAGAGCCGATGGCAAATCATTGTATAGAGATTTGCCAATGATCATTAGGTGCTTGCTGATTGCCCAAGGTGCGCCAGACATACAAAGAGAACGTATGTGAGAAAGTTTTTATAAAAATCAAATACTAACCTCTATTTGTCTGTATTGAATAGTCAAGCAACTTTTTGAGCAACTGCAACAGCTGTTCACACAATTTTTCACTGAACGTCGAAGGGAATAGCTGCGTTAGGTACGAAAGTCGCTTGGCACCGTTCACGCTTAGATTGCGATGGTCGCCAAGAGTTAGCAAGAGGGGACGCATTACAGGATGCACCATTTCCATATCGATTTGGAAGCCAGAAAGGAATTTCTGCATACATTCGAAACCAGCCTGAAAGAAAGGAGATTTTTAATTATAAATTAATCAGTCGGCGACTTTACAAAACCTAAAGAACAACAATTCCTTAAACTTCTTTCAAATGAAACTCTTGAACCCAAAATTTGATAAAGGTGAACTTTCAACAAGTGGTTGGTTCGTAGTTATGTCATAGCATCATGGTGGTCATGGTCATACCGAAAGCTAATAATTTGGGCGTCAATCTATTTTATGTTTAACAACACAGACTCATTTATGATTACTAGCTAGATAAAGGGCGTTCTTAACTGCAAATCTAAAAGCGATTTCTTCCAGCAGACCCGCAAACGAAAGTCCCTTTATCAAGTACGAGGCAAACATAATGTGTAAAGCATTCGTATTTCGTATAATAAAACTAAAGAATCTATCGTGTACCTTTCTTGGAGTTTTCAGCTTCGATCAAATTTTTAGAGACAAAAATCTAAGAAAATCCAAAATCTACATGTAAGTATAAATACTTTCCTCCATAGTATAAAAATATCATACCTGCTGTAATTCCGTATCGTTCTTCTCAAGGGACTTGTACAAAACGTGAAATATCTTCTCCCGGCAGTGTTTCTCCTGTATGTAGTGGCAGGCAGCGAGGGCCTTGAGGGCGGAGGCACGAAGGGGGACCAGGTTAACTCCCTTGTAGCAGGGCAGCTTGCCAAGCATCGCGTCCTCCGCCTCACAGAGCGAGAGCAGCTCGCGAAAGAACACCTTGTGCTCGTTTATGTTCAGATCTAGATAAAGAAAACAAAGGTTTCTCAAAGCGACGATGAGGGCATAAACGGTGCAAGCTTTGTCGCGTAAAGGTTCGCATCAGGCAGAAAAATATTCATGATCATAATATCTTCATGCACGAGTTGTTATCCATTGATGAATTAATAATGAACTCAATTACAGCTAGAATAGAGTTGAAAAAAGCGTGCAAAACTGCTCGAGCATT
The DNA here is from genome assembly GCA_963924505.1 of Agonopterix alstromeriana. Classification (NCBI taxonomy): domain Eukaryota; kingdom Metazoa; phylum Arthropoda; class Insecta; order Lepidoptera; family Depressariidae; genus Agonopterix; species Agonopterix alstromeriana. The sequence goes on from OZ004666.1 coordinate 13,217,759, forward strand.
TTTCCGCCTGATGTGAACTTAACCTAAGTAAAACATAGATTAAGTTTAGATATAGCTGTAGTTGTAGGAATCCACTGCAGGGCCTTGATTCTGTCATGAATAAGGGAGAGAAAAATTGGGTCATTCTCACCACGCAGGTCCATTGCAGATTGGTGGAGACAAATTGTAGTCATTAATAACAAAACTTAAGAACAACTCAATTGATACGCTCTTAAAATCCGTTAAATTTCTTCCTTGTGAGGTAAAGCGACTCGATAGCATGACAATTAGTTAGTAGAAAAAAAAACAATTTATAATATAACTTACCTATGGTAAACAGCCTTGGTTTCAAAGTAGTGCAGAACGTAGTGCCATCCATGAGTCCCATCTGAGCGTTGGCAGGTTGATGACGTAGCAGGTGCTTCTTGGGAGGAATTATATCAGCCAGCACTTCTCTGTGCGGGTCCATCACTTCTGTCACCGTTTTGCCTTGTAGATCCGCTATTAGCTCCAATGATTTCATTGCCTGGACACAAATGTTGAACTATTTGATGGATCTATAAATTATTTTGTAGTTGGGGTTTTCGCATGGGACAAATTTAAGTAAAGAATGCAAATGTTTGTATTGGATACAAACACCATAATATAAGTCATGACTAGATTCTAGGATTGGTATTAGGACTTATGTACTTAATTTCAGCAATTTCCGCATAAATGATGTTGGTATAACCACGTGTAACGATCCTGTCAGAACTCTTTGCATGTGAAATGCAGTATGCTTTTTGCGACAATCGCAGCGATATTTATTCTTAATTACCTTATTAAAAGTCTAAAAAATACTATGGAACTTCGATCGTGATTACTGATTAGATATCATAACTATTTTTAATTATTTATCTTTAAAATTATTTAACAAAAACTAACCTAAAATTAAAAAACATTTAAATCAATAACTCTTACCTGCTGCCTCACAAGTAGATGCGGACTGGTTACTTGTAACACCAGCTCCTGCAGCACATCGTGCAAGGCGCGCGCCTTCGCGGCGGCCACCTCCCCCTCCGGCTCGACCCCCTGCCCACCGGGGCCCGACACACACACGCGCACCAATCGCTCCAGGTTTACCGTCGCCATATCTATAGCACCAGATGACACTTCTCCCGTCAAATCCATCATAACGAACAAAACTGCCTTCAAAAACGTGAACACGTGCTTATAAACCCATTCTGGCGCCATCTTCTCGAACATGAATTTGACAGCGATGCATCCGCCCAGTTTCGCGTACCAGGCTCTTTCGTAGCATAGAGCGGACATTCGCTCCGCCAGATATTCCATTAGTGGTAGTCGACATGCGCGTTCCTTACTACCAAGGATTGTTGCTGCTGTTTCAATCATAAGTACTAGTGCTAGATGTCCAGGTTTGCACAGTTCCTTCTCTTCATGTCCCATCACGACGGCTATAGCGTCTACGAGGACTAAAGCGTCGAGCCCTTCTTTGGGTACTCCGGATCCCGCGAATGGTCCCGCCTCCTGAGCGATCGCTACCAGCGTGTAGTGACGAACCAGTGATACCATGGTCTGTAGCACGTGGTGACGCAACTCCTTAATAGCCGCCGCGACAAACATCCCTGTCAGAGCCGTGCGATGCGTGTTTCTAACCAAAGAATTGGTACATTTATAGTAAGGTCCGTTCTGAGACTGTATCTTGCCCTCTACGAAACTCGGGTGGTTGAAAAGCTTCTGTAAAGTGGCTTTGTCGTCGTCCAGATTCAGCGAAGACGCCAGGTAGCACCTCAGTACCTCCCAGCACTGGCGACGATAGAACGGATCCGTCGTGCTGGACTTCAGTGCAGAAAATGCCGTATCTATTACCTTGTCTACTTCAAAGTCTATCGGTTTCGGTTGATCCTGGAAGTAGGCTTGCACGGCGGGCGGTGAAGCGTCCGTTTCGCGGTATTCAAGTCTCTGCGGCTCTATCATCATCTTACGATTGCCGCCGCCGAATTTACCCAGAACCCTGAATGCTATCCTGGCAACTTCATTATTTTGTAACGTCCGCCAGAGCGCCTGCATGAGGTCCGCTCTGACCGGCTGTATGTGCTCGTACAAAAAGTCCGGCTGCAAGTTATCCACGCAAAGTTCTAGTGTACGCAGGCCTTGAGATATCAACGTGTGTGAGCCGTTGAGCGCTGACACTAGCGGATCCATTAACATTGGTAAATAAGGCAACAGACTGCTTAGTCTGACAGGTACTGTTAAGCACAACTCGACGAATAGATCTTTCATGTGTTGCTTGTGAAGACCGCTCTGGAGACGATTCAGTCCTTCTAGCAGATTGGGTAGTAGCGGTAAAAATTCCTGATACAGAAGGTCGTGACTACCACCGCCTATAGATCTGAACAACGCTCTTAAAAGCAGGAAATAATTGTAGGGTTCCTTAGCTGTCATAGCATAATCCATGGCTTTATTAACGATGCTGTGTAAGTGAGGTCGCAGCATTTGTTCGTTCTCAGTCGGGAACAAACTGACTGAGCCAAATACTAATTTGAACAGTCTCAGGTAGAGATTAGACCGTTCTAAATTGGTTCCCATCTCCTCCATTCGCTTAAGCAGATATTCGACGAGGACCGTCGCGAAGATCGGCGATGTAGCTGGGTTAGAGAGGAATGTGTTCGCTATTATTTGCAACGTCATGTTCTTGTTAATTCTTTCTACCATATGTGAAATTGTAGCGGTGAATATCTCTTGGAAGGTTTGCGGATTCATCATCGAGAACTGAGAAAAAAAAGTTATCAAATAAAAACTCTATCGTCGGACTACGGCTGAGAATTAAAGCAGTCTTCTTCGCGTGAGCTTAGTCTAAGTATGGTCGAAAATTTATGGTTTTGGCATACGGGAGTTCGAACTAAGACTTGAAATAATGAATGAATTTGCTTGATATAAACCCATTAATGAATAGATAATCTCTTTTAGGAAGAAAGGACAAGGTGCTTCTTTTTTTAATGATGTATTTATGATACCTATTTATGAAATTATTTTGGTGTGCAATAAAGTATAATTGAATTGAATGAAACTAATTAAATTTAACAGTGAAAATTTCTATTACAGAATGTGTAAACCCTTTATTAGCTTTTTATGTTAATCGTGGGCTTATTTTATGAGTTTATAGATGTTGAACAGGTAAAAATCTGCTCAGCCTACTCTTCTTCTTAGCCTACTCTAATGGGATATAAGAGTATATGTAATATCGACGATTTAAAAATACTCACCACACCACTAAAATGTTCAAGCACCTCCTTCTCCTCCTTTGACCTGACGTGCGGCATAGCGGGCGGCATGGCCGGCGCTCGCGGCGCGCACAATGTGTAGATGTCCAGCGACTGAAGACCCCAGCGCACGAGTCTGATGAACACCAGGGTCTCTCGGGCGCTTAGCTGCTTCTGACCCGTAATAGTGGCTGTTGATGTACCTTCCGTGGTCGTTGTTGTTTGCTGGGTAAATAAGATTGATAGTATTGTAAATGAAAAAGAGCGTCGGATGCGCGTTGCAGAGGTAAGGACACTATCAAACTTATGTTCGTTTTATACCAACTGCTCTTAAAAGGTGATGGAAAACATCGTGAGGAAACCTGTAAACGCTACAGACTTAATTCTGATGCGTATTGACCATCAATCCACATTCGGCAGGTGTGGTACGGAAGAGACACGCGTGGTGTACGCGAGTGGAGAAAAACTTCAGTAAAATAATAACTAGAAAACTCACCTTACAAGAGGCGCATCCCCATGTAATAGTCTTAACGCCGCATACCAAAGTCTTCACAAGGGTTCTGTAGTCCCCAACATTTAGGTTACTCATTTGAGACGTCGGGAACCCAATTCTGGACTTCTCATCTGGCTTGGAGATACTATCTAGGAAGTCGGGAGGAGGTTTCTCTTCTTCGACCTTTATTTCTGTGGCGGTGGAAGTACTTGGGGCTGGTGTCGTGGGAGTGGTGGGGGTTACACTGTTTGCAGCGCCATTTGGCGTTGGGGTTGTTTGTTTACTGAAATAAAACATAAATACATATTTGCTTTGTTGGTTTTGTTCTTAGAGCTTGGATTATATGGTCAGTTGAAAGCTTTTTAAGAAAAAGAAAATATAAATCTCTACTTACTAAAAGACTGAGGTATTGTGTTACCTATATAAAGCAAGTAACATCATATTATTATATTGGCTCGTCTAAGTCAATTGTTATCGGTTCTACCACATTTTTCTTACTAATTTTGGATCTCTCCCAGAGTATCACAATTGTATAGTTCTATACACTACTTTGAGCTTTTGGATTGGACCGACTCCACTGTCAGCGCTGAGCAGTCGACAATAAACTTTATTAGTTAGCTACCAAATTATCATACCATTTAGCCATAAGCACAGGTAGCTGTAACTTCGATATAGTCTTGAACTTGAGTACGAATACTTCTAGAATGCGCATGAGCAACTGCCTGCCCTGCGGCTGTGCCCCCGTGCCGGCCGCGCCCTCGCTCTCCGACCGTTGTCTTATACAGTCCACCAGGTTGAGGAGTAACTTGCATGACATCGTTTGAATGCTGAGGAAAAACATATGAAAAACAAATAATAGATACAACAATAATAGGACTAGATGGATGGATGACTGGGTTAATATATTTTTCATAAAGAAAATTATTTATTCCCTGGCCTATTTGAGTCTACTTTCAAATAGCTTATGGCACAAGTTGTTTAAGATCACAACAATGTATAAACTGTAAGTACTAAATGTACATTTTGTTACAAAAGTTGTATCACGTACCTTGTGGGTAGTGACTCATCATGGACATTCTTGGAGAACAGATGAGCAGCTATAGCCAGGTCAGTCAAAGGTAGGTGTTGACGCACGTGGTGCACCAAGTCAGCGAGCGTAGAGTACGCCAGGGGACGCAGGGATTCGTGCACCGTCCATCCGCCGCCTAATAGTACATCCTCATCGAACAAACGCTCCATGTAGGGCACAAATTCTACAAAATAACAATATATTCCAGATTTCTGGTCATTCGAATTTGTACTAAAATTAAACGTTGAAAAATTTAATTCCTTGTTAAATTATGAATTTAAAAAGCAAAAAGTACAAATCTCTAGTTATTAACGATTTTATGTAATTTCGAACAATATTAAAATGTGTACAGTGTAATCTTAAACGTGTATGTTTTCTTATGCAGTGTATCTGTGGGCGAAAGGCTAGCCACCAATCACCAGTTGATACGACATTTATTTTCATTTTCAAACCTTAAATCACAGACTGCTAAAATGAGCCTTGTTACAACCCTTGCAAGACAGCTGGTAGTTGTAGCAATGTTTCTGCCCGCCACTGAGTTTATGTAAAAATGTATAAAATAGTATAGTAATAGTAGAATTGGAAATAGTGTAAAATAGACAAGAGCGTAGCTCTTAAAAATCTATGATGATAAGTGTAGAAATTATGTAGGATACAAAAGGAGCTAGGTTATACTAATAGAATTTTGTTTCAATAGGGATTAAATTCTTCTCATGCGAATCATCAACATATTAGCTCAAAATAAGATATCACAGGTCTAACGCTTAACTAAGTAGTAGTAGGATGTGACCGTCACTAGAATTGACGTAAGACTTCAGTCGGGAACCCTACCCGCTTCCCTTCACATGGCAGCCCTCCCCCACCGTTCCACTACCGCAGGAACCTACTCAGTAAAGCGCCAGACCAGCCCCTATAGTATAAGTTCACAAATCGCGCACGACGCGCCTCCGCTGCATAGAAAATGACCTCTTCCCGCGCTTTTCAGAGAGCGAACATGGCGCTTGCCGTGACAAGTTGTACGGTAACTGCGGAGTCGCTAGCAAGTAGAGAAATTTTACTAGAGCGGCTGTAGTTTCTATTTAAATAAAGAAGACTCACTCAGCCTGAGATCAGTGGCAAGAATATGTCTGGTGGCAATAACTAGCTCTTTCCTAAGGTGAGCTACTTCTGGAGGACACAAAGTCAAAAGTCCTATGATTCCTTTTACCATCAAACTGGCATGATTAGCGATTGTGTCCTGATATATTCTTATGATGTACGCCAAGAAGGCTAGAGTCTTTATTTGTGCCCCCATGAAGTCCACAAAGACTTCTTTGTTGAAGGATGCTGATTGTCTGAAAATAGGATTACAATTGTTGGATATTATAAATATTGAATACTCTTAACATAATTTTATTGTGCATACAGTTTAACTATAAAGAAGTTACACATTAGCCCTAGCCACTTGTCGAAACTATTGGCGTAACATTCGTATAGCAGCAAAAAAGAATAGAAAAAAAGGGACGGCAGGAACTGAACAGTGTTGTACATTTTGTATCTACTTGCAAAGCAGGAAGCTAGGAAAGGTGTTATATCCATGTTGCCAAGTTATACGTGATTTTGACGTTCTTGCAAATAAAGTGGCGTCCTTAATTTTGTTCTAAGTTTCTCTTTTTTGCCAAGCTAAGAGAATGACGAGCTGGCTGCTTACGCATCACCTCGTCACTCGCACGAAAGTGTGACTGCATCATTAGACTCTAACAGAACTTTTTAAGAATAGTTTCAGTTTCTATACTTTATTGCAATAAAATGCATGTAGATAGAATGTTACTATAAAATCATTGATGAAGAAGAAAAAAATAAGCTTAAGAATACATCAACAAAAATATAACAATATAATAAGATATTTCAACTAATATAAAAACTGTATCAATGTACAGACACAGAAGTGTGTCACACAGACACACTTCTGTGTCTGTATCTAGTACTGTCTACTGTCTACAGTACTACAGTCAATGTACAGACACAGAAGTGTGTGTTTGTTTGATTATGATCTGACTTAAAATCTGGTATCAAATTTGTGCGGCCGAAGTCGCGGGTAAACTCTAGTATTATATAAATATGTATACCAACATTAAAATTGCAGTTTTAAAAATAAATACTATTCTCAAAAATCTAACTATTATTCAACAATTAAGTTAATTATTTCTAGCTCTAAAAAATCTTACCTATGATTGGCAGCGGGCTGCAGGGTGATTGTCTCCATAATGAGAGGAATGAAGTTGCTGACTTCCTGATGCACATTCTGTTTGTATAGCTGATACATTAGTACCACTATTATTGGTAGCTCTTGGATCACTTTTAAAGACAACACTGACCTCGGAATAAGGTTGTACTGAAAAATAAAAGCAATAATTTACCTACCGTACTTAAATTCACTTTTAAAAATTTATGTGTCAATTAAACTCTTGTAACATGTTTAGAATTGGCCGAGTGCTTTAGCAATATGGGATAATTACAACATTTGTATTTCTAGGCTCTCAAATGATGAATGGAAACATTGTTAGGAAACCTGGATACACCGAAGAAGAAATTCTGATGCATTATATGAAGTCAACATTGGGCATGGTGGACTAATGCCCATACATCTTCCTTGAGGGTGCCTGTGCCCTGCAATGGGACCTATATACGCTGATGTTAATTTCTAGGAAGTAAACAGTTTGTATAGAATTCAAAGACCCTTAATTTCAAAACCAAAAGAAATATACTTACAGTAACAACACTCCCATCAAGCAACTTTTTCTCAGTGTGTATTGGTGTAGTGGTATATGTTTCTTGCAGAAGCTGTTCTATGTTTACTTCTGATAAATCCTTGACTCTTATTGTGGGTTTTGGTTCAAATATTTTTGGTAAATGGTTCGGCAAGTCCGAATATATTCCTTTGACCCATTGAAGGAATTTGTGTATCTATAACCACATAAATAGTTAAAGAATCTTCCTTTACAACATTGTGTTCCAAAAACTACATTTGGCTTTAAAGTATCAAAGAGGATGATGTTTTGGATCAGAGCAGAGTCAAAAACATATTGTTTAATGTTTGACAAAATAGCACATGCTTGTAGTATTAAGATATTATTTATTGATAGCAATAAATCTTAAATTAAAGGAAAGTAGTGATGGACATAAATAAAAACATTTATGATCATTTTAATGACACTCATTAAAATTCCATGCCCACAATCACAACTATACATATTTATAATTGCGCGGGGGTTGCCTTACGCTGCGTCCCGAATTACGCCGACAGCGCTGTGAGCGCAATAAATGTCGTTCCGATTTGACGTGAGCGCGTCCACAATCGAAAACGTGACGTCATTCATGACGTCACTACCGACGCCATCTTGCAATAACAGTGCTCACGGTTCGTGGCGTTAGCACTGTGAGCGAGTTGTCAAAAGTGACGTTTGATAGTTTTGTTCTAGTAAATTTTTGAGCGAATTTTCAAAAGTGACGCTTGACAGTTTTGCTGTCCTATATTTTTGGTTTGTTTAGGTCTCGATTTAGGTTTCTTTAGTAGTACTGGGTTTGATTATGTTCTAAAAAAGACGAATAAAAGTTTAATAACGATTAGTGATGAAGAAAATAATGGGAATATTTGAATGTTGTGGTGTGAACGGTGTGAGCGAGATATCTAGCGTTCCGAATTGGTAGAACGCTATCAGCGCTGTCGGCGCGCTAACGCAAATGAAACGGGTTTTAGCGCTGTAATCGATCACAGCACTGTTTTTATGAATCGGAACACACCGCTAGTAAGGCTAATGCTATAATAATTTTTTTTACTAATTTTATTACCCCCTTAATAAAATTAAAGAAATACAAAGATGTTTTGTTGTGAATGCTGTCTTATCATAATAACATAATTATTTGCTGACTGCTAAGTAGTCAATTACTGCTACGTCATTAACAAATTCACTACTGATGACCCACCTGCTAAGTGCTCAAGAACCCACCAAACGGGACAGTTCTTATCACATTCCAGTGGCATTAGCACACCATTTCATCTCTCTTATATTTTGAGATGAGCAGTGAATGTGTGTATGATTATATATTCCTTTAGTATTGCATTCTTGGGATGCCTAGATTGTCTATGTTCAATTACAAGTTAAACTAAGTTGTCTACTATCTTTCATGAGAAATTTTATAAATATGTTTCTTAGGTCAAAAAGGTTACCTAGTTATATGATTGGTTTTAAATTCTCCCTAATTTTCTGTATTAAATTACTCCATTTTGTTCTGTTTTGCCTTTAGTTTTAGCTAAGTCATAATTTTAATATTTAATAAATACAGCTGCACCTGATGCAGTCAGGCTTGCCGAAAACCTGGCTACTAAAATATAAAAACACCACCGAAGAACCATTTACAAGAAAAGAAGAAGAATAGTTTGTTTAAATGAATTGTTTTCTTTTGGTTTGATAAGTTGGAGCAACATATCTACTGTAATTTCTATAAGTGGAAAATGTTCTGGTTAATTCGTTGATCAATGTTTCTCTAATCCAATAAAATTAAAATAAAGTAAAACTTACATCAACTTCAGTACTGTATGGTGGTCTGTACTGTTTGTGCAGTTCCATAAATATCTTCAGACAGACGAGCACATTCTCTTCATTCTCTATCTCCATCAGTTTTAGCATGAGTACCAGTATACTCCTGACATATGTCCGTAATGTCTCACTTATCGGCAAACGATGTATCATTTCAAGTATCAACTTCCTCACTTGCTGAATGTTGTATTCTGCTATGAAGTGAGGTTCACCGTCTTGCAATATTTTGAGGAATATCTTCAAGGAATGATCCAAGAATTGAGGGTATTGTGGAGAACTCAGGATCACCTATAAAAGATTGATTGAAAACATAAATCTAGAATATCAAGTGAATATGGTTTACTTGATTGCTTTTAAATGATTGTATTTGATAACATGTATGCCCACTTATGCCCATACATCCTCTCCGAGGGTAGGTCTGTGCCCTGCAGTGGTACATATACAGGGTCCAACTTATTATGCAGACAGTTTTTTAAGAGGATGTTCAGACCATCAAACTGAACAATTTTCTCTATGGGACCAACATCGAAATTGCGAAAAAAAAATTTGCATATATATATGCTCACGACTATATTCCCCGAGGGGGTAGTCAGAGAGATATTCTGAAACCTCAGAAAATCCACGTTTCACCAGTAGTACCGAAACTCTGTCCAGTGTGACGGGGGGTGAGCCCGTCGCCACTTGTAATGTACAGTGGGTACAATACATGCCTCGAAATTGAAACATGCAGGTTTCCTCACGATGTTTTCCTTCACCGAAAAGCCAGTGGTGATACAAATCGTACATAAATTCCGAAAAACTCATTGGTACGAGTCGGCCTGGACAGGGATCGAACCATCGCCTCCTGCACGGTAGGCATGGTTACTCGCCACTGGACCACCACGGCTTACAAAATTAAAAAAATTTGCTGTCCCATACATTTGGCTTGAGTAGGTTTGCACTTTTGTATGGGATAGCTGATTTTCTTTTCGCGATTTCGATGTTGGTGCCATAGAGAAAGTTGTTCAGTTTGACAGTCTGATCATCCCATTAAAAAAGTGTCAGCATATTAAGAAGGACCCTATACAGGCCTGTGGTGATGAATATCCATGAAAACAATTCTCAAGTGAATTAAAACCAACATGAGAATGAACATGCAATGCATGCATATGCTCACGACTCTATTCCCCAAGGGGGTAGTCAAAAATATTCAGAAAACTCAGAACATCCACCTTTCACTTGTAGTACCGAAACTCTGTCCAGTGGTATGGGTAGTGAGCCCGTCGCCACTTATAATGGACAGTGGGTTACAATAAATGGATCAAAATTGAAGCATGCAGGTTTCCTCATGACCATGCTGTGATACCCATTACTATATGGTGATTTTATTCAAATGTCAAAGTAACTCAGATCTCCCGGTAATAGCAGGTAGAGGTGACAAAAATGTCTTCTTTTCTGATTCTGCCCGAAGCTCACAATGCCAGTACATGGCATAACCAGAGATTGCAAACCGTTAGATTTTTTCCCCTAGCAGGGAAGTGATGAGGGTGCCTTGCATGTATTATGAAGCCTTCCTAGAAACTGGCATACCACACACAGGCATGTGCATCATGGGCTTATTATATTGCCACAGGTCTGGCACTCTATTGTTTGCTCTGTTATCATAAATATTATTTGAGCTAAGGAATTGCTAAACATGTGAACTTATCGTTATTTTTCTAAGTTTTTATACACTGAAAAGACACAATTTTAAGTTGTCAAATCCAACGGGCGCCTGAATGCATTCCCTTGCTCAGCTCTCCTAAAGTGTCCCCAGAAAGTGTGAAGTGAGGTGGGGTATCTGAAGTAAGGTGGGCGGGAAGTGGCCGTTCTGTATGTAGAACTATTACTATACTATTACCTATGCTGTGATATTGCTCTAAGTCAAAAATTCAAAATAAAAGATGAAGAACAAACCAAGTAAATTCAGTTGTAAACTTTATCGCAAAGCAGAAAAGTACCGATAGTGCACGCATAGGCATACAATATTCAAGATTAAACTATACCTCAAAATTTTCACTGAGCTCCTGCGCCGCTTTGAGTTTGATCTCGTCCTTGGCGCCGGGGTCCGCCAGCATGGTCACATAGCTGCGGTACGTGTTCATTTGGGTGTGCGGGTCCCCGGGACCGCTTGATGCCATTGAAGCCATCATTTTTATGCTCTACCCCAAAATGTTCACAATAATACTTCACCAATGATCATGGTTTGCGGCGAAGTTTCATGGGCCTCATGGTTGATGTTAGCGATTGAATAAAGTTCTACATTATGACTTGTATCAATCAAACATTCTTTTTCACTTTTTGATGTGATTTAGTTTTTTAATTGATGAAGATCTAGTTTAATGAAATGCTCACAAAAATAACAACATGAACAACAACCTCGCGCAACAGCAGCCAAATTTGGAATACAGATAATAAACAATTTATGCATAAAAACCGGCACGACAATTTATGTCGCGTCTACTGTCTTTGTCAATGTGCATATATCAGAGCAAGATAGCAGGTGCGAGAAAAAGCTTGTCCATAGCTATATCCGGTTTTTTCTGTGAGTTAGGGGTTTTGGTTGATGGTTTCACAGAAGTTCAATTATTTACTGATAGATGGCTCTCTTCTTTTATCAAGTGTTGTGAAATGGCAACATTATCAACGCATTGTCTATGGATTTTATGGGTTGAAAAACTTGAAAAAAAAATTAAATTGTTTATTCCATGTCATTGGCATCGATGAATGCTTTTTACACTAATATTTTTGTAAACTGAAAATGGGTTGAAAATGAATTAAAAACTACGTAGTGGTTGTGAAAAAGTGAAGATTATTGGAATCAAAGTAACATAAAATGTGATCATGGCTCCATTCGTGACGGTATTAGTCATAACATTCTGGCTTCGGTGCACACAATTGTATGGATACGAATTCATGTCACAATATCCTACTCAAAAGAATGAGACATTCCAATTCTATCATCTCGCAGTAGACAAAATAAGTGGTCAAGTTTATGCAGGATCACTAAATTGGCTTCATCAACTAAGCCCAGACTTGAAACCCATTCATGTAATACAAACCGGGCCCAAACTCGATAACCCGATGTGCCATGCCAGCGGCTGCACCTCGGACGAAATAAAAACAACGTGGATCGACAATGTAAATAAGATATTAGTAATAGATCAAGAGTCACGAATGGTGATCGCGTGTGGCTCTGTTGCCCAGGGATCCTGTCTCAAGTACAAGCTGGGAGACATATCGGCGGAGCCCGAGTTTGTTCCTGTGAGTGTCGCCGCTAACGACGCCGATGCCTCCACGTACGCCTTCATCGGTCCCGAGCGTTACAACTCCTGGGACCGCTCCAATGTGCTCTATGTCGGGACAACGTTCACGAATAACGGAGAATACCGCCACGACGTCCCAGCTATATCCAGCCGCGATCTGATGACGCTTGAACTAGCCCAGTTCACGTTCTCCAAGCAGAGTTTGATACAGATAGACGTTAAGTACAGGGACAACTTCTTAGTGCAATATGTTTACGGTTTTAATGCCAGTGACTATGCTTATTTTTTGTTAATTCAGAAACATTCCCATCTCGCTGGTAATGAAGAACTCGGGTATGTCTCTCGCTTAGCCCGTACCTGTGTAAATGATGACAACTATAACAGCTATACTGAAGTCACATTTGAATGCAATGTTAGAGAAGAAACTGTTAACGGTAAGAGTGAAGTTGTCAATTATAATTTAATTCAAGATGCTAAAATCGCTAGGGCTGGTGCGACCCTGTCCGCACAGCTGGGTATAGAAACGGGTGATTCTATTCTCGTAGCATTATTTAGCCCGTCTAAAGGTATCACTAATGAACCCATGGCTAAGTCCGCAATGTGTGTGTTCTCTTTGCAAGAAATAGAAATTAAGTTTAATGAGAATGTTCACATGTGCTTCAACGGTAGTACTAAGGCTCGTAACATGGGCTACATATCAGGTATGATATCAGACGGTAAGTGTCCCAGTGTCGGCTCCACGGGTAACATACTTAACTTCTGTGAGGTAGGTCTTAAGATAAGTGGCCTCTATCCTATTAAAACAATGTCCGTAATCCATTGGAACGACACCTTAATAACATCCGTTAGTATGTCTGTGACTGGCTTGCATACTGTTGCATTTTTGGGTACAAATGACGGTACACTAAAGAAGGTATTGATTGATGCTGAAAAGGCATTGGAATATTCCAGTGAGGAGATTCTGCCTGGACAGAGAATACTTCCAGATACTACTTTATCACTGTATCAGAAAACTCTGTATGTACTAGGTAAGAACACAATACTCCAGTTACCTACTGAAAGATGTGCCGAACATGGTAACTGTTCCTCATGCTTAGAATCCAACGATCCTCACTGTGGCTGGTGCTCTCTAGAGAAACGGTGCACCGTTCAAAGTATGTGTCAGAAAGGAACACAGAGTGCACCCAGATGGCTATCACAGTACACTGGTCAACAATGTATTGACTTTGAACAAATATTACCTGATAGAATTTCAATGAATGAAATCACTACTGTCCAACTGGTTATAAGAACTCTGCCAGAACTACCATTTGGTGCGAAGTACAAATGTGTTTTTGGTGAGACTCCTCCCATAGACGCTGCGGTCACATCTAATGGTCTGGCTTGTCCTACTCCTGACATTAAACATAGACCTAAAATTCAACCTAATTTAGACCATGTCTATGTGCCCTTGTCTGTACACTCATCAGAAACCAATAAGGATTTCGTTTCTAGGAACTTTGCTTTCTATGACTGCTCTAAGCACACAACTTGCCATTCATGCATAATGAGCGAGTGGGCGTGCAATTGGTGTATTTATGATAATCGATGTACACATGACACCTCTGTTTGTCAAAGAACTATTATAAGTGCTGAGAATAATCCAACAAAGTTACTCAATCATGGTATAGGCCATTGCCCTCGAATACGACAATACAAGAAACCGATTCTGCTGCCAAACAATGTCCCTAAAGAATTAGAACTGGAAGTTGAGAACTTACCTCACTTACAACCAGGCCACACAGGATTCCAGTGCATAGTAAGCATTGAATTAGCAAACATGATACTGCCAGCTAGAGTGGAATCTAACCATTACATTGTTTGTGACAAAACAACTTACTCCTATGAAGAAGATGTGGGAGAATACAATGTTAGTGTCAAAGTTGTTTGGAACCACAAGCACTACATAGATACTATAACCATTACCCTGTATAAATGTGAAATTCTGGGATCTCACAGGGAACATGCTGATTGCTCTCTATGTATTACACGGAATTCCATTTATCAGTGCACTTGGTGTGGAAATTCATGTTCTTACAGTGAATCATGTCTAGAAAACCCAGTAACAGAGTGTCCGAAACCTAGAATTGATATGATAAAACCATTAAGTGGGCCTATAGAAGGAGGGACTACTGTTACTATAGAAGGTAGCAATCTTGGTTTGAGAGTGGAAGAAGTGAAGGGAAAAGTTCGCATTGGTGAAGTACCATGTGAAATAGTCGATTTCGAAGTATCTGTTAGCATAACCTGTAGAACGGGACCTTCAAACGGATCTGCAGTGGCGCCAGTAATCGTAGAAAATGATGCAGGATATACAGAATCATCTGTTCTTTTTAGTTACAAGAACATAAAGCTGCAAGGTGTCTATCCTGCTTTGGGCCCTGTGGCAGGTGGTACACAATTAGCAATAGGGGGACAGCACTTAAACATCGGGTCATCCGTGACCGCCTTCCTGGACGAATTACCATGTTCTGTAAACAAAACACAGACATCAAACAGCAGATTAATTTGTATCACTCCAAAGGCTAACTCAGCTCGCGTGATTACCACGTTAACAGTAGCTATAGATAACGCGAACCGGACGTTGAATGGTGAATTATTTAACTATACAGCAGATCCAACAATAATGGAGATAAAACCGTTAAACAGTTTTGTCTCTGGTGGTAGAATGATAACAGTTCACGGTACAAACTTGCACACTATCCAGAAACCTCTTATGAAATTGTATTATGGTAATGAACCACTTCCCGTCAATAACACAGCTTGTACTGTATTGAATTCAAATCAAATGGAGTGTCCAAGCCCTGCAATAAACAAAAAATATTACGAGATTTTACAAGCTACCAAGTCCCAAACTAGTACGCCACAAATAGCTATGAAAGTTGGTTTTGTAATGGATAATGTAGAAAGCATGCACGACTGGGAGAAATATTTTAATCCTCCTCGAACTCACATGGTGTTTTCGGAAGATCCGCATGTATACCAATTCCCTAATCGAATCAAATCTTACACTGGCGATCCATTAGTCATAGAAGGCGAGCATCTGATAAAAGCCAGTGATGAATCTGACGTCATTGTAACCATCGGAACGCAACCTTGTAACGTTACCAGCCTAACGATGCAACAGTTGCTTTGTACTCCACCTCCATTACAGCCCCTCAACACCGATGAAAATGGTGTTCAAATAACAGACATTAATTTACCTTTGGTAGTCGTCAAAATAGGACAAAACCTGAGATTTCCTATCGGATATCTTCATTATGAGTTACTCAGAAACTACAACTTTCCACCGGAAGCTATTGCAGGGATTGCTGCAGGAACATTCTTTTTAGTTCTCACTTTCATGATTGTTCTAGTCGTGTACAGGCGGCGAAGCACAAAAGCTGAAAGAGAATATAAAAGAATACAGATACAGATGGATACACTGGAGAGCAATGTAAGGCTTGAATGCAAATTAGCCTTTGCAGAATTACAAACTGATATGTCAGACTTGGCAGCCGATTTGGAACATTCAGGCATTCCTACTCTTGATCATGTTAATTACGTCATGAAAGTTTTCTTCCCAGGTGTTTCAGACCACCCTATACTAAACGTTCAACACCAGTTTATTAACACCCCACGAACTAATTATGACGCAGCTATGATTCAATTTGAACAGCTTCTAAACAACAAATGTTTCCTTCTGTCATTTATTGATACGCTAGAATCGCAGAAATCTTTTAATATTCGAGACAAAGTAAACGTGGCTTCCTTGTTGATGATTATACTAATGGGGAAAATGGAATACGCCACGGATATACTAAAGTCTCTACTGTTGCGTCTCATTGAAAAATCAGTATGTAATAAACACCCACAATTGATGTTAAGGAGAACTGAAAGTGTCGTTGAAAAGATGTTAACAAACTGGATGGCATTATGTATGTATTACTACCTCAAAGACTACGCCGGATCCTCGCTATTCTTGCTATTCAAAGCAATCAAGCACCAAATTGAAAAGGGTGTTGTGGATGCTATAACTCACGAAGCTCGGTATTCATTATCAGAAGAAAAGCTTTTGAAAGAGCAAATCGATCATCAAACCATTACTTTGCATATTGTACAAGATGACTTCGATGAAAAAGTACAATGTAAAGTTTTGGATTGCGATAGCATATCACAAGTAAAAGCGAAAATTCTTGATGCGTTGTTCAAAAACACCCCATTCTCTTTACGGCCGTCCGTTTACGAGGTTGACCTCGAATGGCGCCACGGAAGAGGAGGGCACGTAACACTTCAAGATGAAGATGTTACAACGAAAACACTTAATGGCTGGCGGAAGTTAAACACGTTAGCTCATTATGGCGTCAAGGAATCGGCGGTAATGTCATTGATATCTCGCCAAAACGATAGTTTCAACACCCCTTACAAGATACCCTGCAAGAATTGTACAGGAATATATTGCTCCAATTCCCACATACGAGTGTACAACAGTGATATTACTGATCAAAATGTACATTTCTATCATTTGGTGAAACCAATTGAATACCAACATATCGTCAATAAATCTTCAGAGCACAGTCACAAAGCCATACCTGAAATCTTCCTTACGAGGCTGCTATCCACAAAAGGCACAGTGCATAAATTTGTTGACGACTTTTTCAGTACAATACTTACTGTAAATGAAGTTTTACCACCAGCAGTTAAATGGTTATTCGATCTATTTGATGACGCTGCAAGAGCTCATGGAATTATGAACCCAGAGGTAGTCCACGCTTGGAAATCCAACAGTTTACCTCTAAGATTCTGGGTGAATCTCATAAAGAATCCTGATTTTATATTCGACATAAACAAAACTGCAACAGTCGACTCTTCATTATCAGTTATCGCCCAAACATTTATGGATGCGTGTTCTCTAACGGAACACAGACTTTGTAAAGATTCACCATCTAACAAATTACTTTTCGCTAAAGACTTGCCCACGTACAGAGAAATGGTGATACAATTTTATCAATCAGTGTCCCAATTACCTCAAGTCACCGACCAAGAGCTAAGTACATCGATGCAGCAACTTTCGGTAGAACAATTAAATGAGTTTGATACTCTGTCTGCATTGAAAGAGTTGTACATCTATGTCAATAAATATAGAGAACAAATTATATTAGGACTAGAAAACAAAATGCACTTAGCTCATAAATTAGATAATATAGCGTGCACTATGGAAGGTGATCCTACGTCTATATGCTGACTATATGAAAAAGAGAAAAGTTATGATTTAATTGCATTTACGTAATTTATTTATACAATACCTATATATTTTGTAAAAAGAAGCTTTAATTTATTCTGAAATACTCACGATTTAAAACCGAGATGTAAAAAAGACTGTATAATATCAGTTCCATAAATCTAGTTAAAAGGTTTAAAACTATTTTTTTCAGTGGATAATATAAAATTATGATAAGAAAATGTTTATTAAAGAACATCGTAGATATAATTTTGCATAAGTCACATCATTAATAATTAAATTACAGTATCAGTATTGTTTCAAAATCGAATCTCAAATATTTGCTTTGGTTATTCCTGAAATACCTACTCAAGATTTGAAACCGAAATGTAAAAAAGACTGTATAAAATCAGTTCCACAAAATCTAGTTAGAAGGTTTAAAAAATATTTTTTCCTGTGGATAACATAAAATTATGATAAGAATCTTTATTAAAGAACAATATAGTTATCGTATTTTGTAAGTAGGTATCTCACATTAATAATAATTAGTTACAATGTATTGGTGTAAAAACGAATCTCAAATATTTTTACTATTTTAGGTACTCTCCCAGTGGCCATATTTTAGTGTCCATTTTTTTAATTTTTATAATTGTAGTGATTAATGTATTATTGCTCTCTTTTAAGAATTGTTAACAATCTTTTTTTTCCTTTTTCTGGAGAAATGCGATCTGGCGCTGAGAGGTAAAATTATACCTACTTATCCTTAGGTACTGTAAATTACCCGTAATGTATGTATCTGAAAAATACTTAACTTTGTATGTGTATTGTTAGGCTAAGATGTATTTGTAAAGAGAGATAAGTTCATAAATAAGGAAAATGTTGTGATATTTGTATCTGGAATATTGATAACGTTTTAATTTTTGAGTTGAAATCTCATTTTTAAGAGATGCTGCTTGATTTGGGTGAACTCACTTTTGCTACAATAACTTGTTGCGTAATTTTTCACTGCACAAAAGCTTCTTAACCAATATCATTTATTCAGATTATAATATGGCTCATCCTTTCTCAATGGAAATGACAAATCTGAACGTAGAAGCAAATTAAAAAATTATTTAGCTTTGTTACTTTGATTAATTACTTCGTTAATTGTTTGAAATATTTTTGCCATTATAAATTTACTTAACTGGCCACTGATTTGAACAAGCAGTATAATTTTGATCTCATTTTTTTGCTCAACAACTTTGGTTATCTGTTCACTCATTTAATGCTGTAATATTCCATTTACAAAATATTTTAAGTTAGCATTAGGTATAACTTGTTAGATACTAAGCAGCGTAAATTCACCCGTCTCTTAAAATTTTATATTATTGACTTAGAAATATACTTATTTATCAATCTTTTTGTAATGACTAATTTCAATATGAATGGGATAAAACAAAAAACTGAAACACGTTTTGTCATTTTGATATTAACATTTATTTATAAATAAATATTCAACATCTTTCGGCAATTTAAATACTAAAGCTCAAAATATTAGTCGACATTCATTATTATTACTGGCGAAAGCACACGAATCTCACAATTAATAATAATAGCTTGTGCTTATTTCCCAGCGACTTTTGTACTTCACATTTCGAGTCTAGATTCATTAAGTAAAATTAATCACAGAGGATAATTTTTGGTAAGGTATGAAATGAAAGCCAAGATAATTTACATTTATGAGCACCAAATAGATATTTAACCCATTCAGAATCAAGCGTCTACTGCTGAGAAAATGCTGTTAAGTTGATAATAAAAGGGTTAAATAGTTTACAATCAGATTAATATCTGTTCTTAACTACATTGATTGAAGGAACCTGTTTAAAGAATTATGCAAATGAAATTTGACAAACAACAAGAACCTTTAATCTTTTCTTTGCACTATATGTTTATTTAATGGTAATGGAAAAAAAATCTTGGAATGATTCTTGAATTAATTACGGGTGAAAATCAAAACCAGGACCTTGTGTTCGGTATCTATTACCGAACTTTCCTTTAGTTTTTTGTATTTGCCGCAATCAATTGTTTTAGATTTTCTAAATTCACAGATCTGTCCGATCCAGATAAGACTTTAGCAACCGGCAGTTTACGATTAGTACGCAAAAATTCAAGTTATTAGACGCATCTTCGATTAAACTGAGCAAAATTGTACTGGGAAATATACAACGTGTTAATGAATTAACGCAAAACTAGAAAGTAGTTTGTTCAGAATCGAGAGCAGAATCGAATTATCATTGTTTCAACATAGGTCATTTTTTCAAAATGATAAATAATTAGTTTGTAAAATTTAAAATTTACTGAACTCGATCTCAACCCACCGCTCGGGCGCTCTCACCCTACTTACTACCAAAACAAGATTCTTAAAATGTATCCATGAGCACGTTAGCACTTTTATTCATTGCTGAAATGATAACAAATCATTTTTGCCTGAAAACTTAAAATGCGAATAAATTTAAATGTTAAGTATCAAAATAATGAAATAATTGTTTCAATCGAATTATTTTATTATAAATCAGTTGGGGTGTATGAGGTTTTGCGCTTATTCATTAACACGTTGTATAATCGCTAGAAAGATATACAAAAATGTAAAGTCAATTTGAATATGTTCATAATGAGATAAAGACATTCCTACTAAATAATATGTATACATAACAAAATTTATTATGGCAATGTAACGCTTTACTTTTCACTTCTTTTTAGTGACCATTTCATCCCAGTACAATGTTTGTTCGTAAGGTACTAAATGCTTAGTATGACCAAAATAAAAGAACTCTCAGGCGCGGTTTATACAGAAGAGTCGTGTGGCGGTGGCAGATAGTCAAAGTAATACAATTATAAACCTTATAGTACGTAACATAGCGTCGTTTGGAGAATTACGCCCGCGCCCCCAGGCGACGTCACCTGGAGACGCGGGCGCGTGTCTCCTTTACGACAAAAACGTCGTTATGCTACGTACTATAAGGTTTATATTGTGTTACTTAGATTATCCGCCGCCGCCACACTTGTCTTCTATATAAGCCGTGGCTTAATCAACACAAGAAACAATATAACCTGCCAAAAATAAGCTTGAACTATTCTCCTATTTTGGTCTTTAAATGCACAATATTCACTGACTACACCTGAGATCAGTAACTTGGTCTGTTTTAATACTTTTTAATGTGGAAAGAGTTGAAGAAACAAAGATACAGCCATCAGTCCACTACCCGCTTTTTACATCACTCAATACATTTAAAAAAAAGTGCATGGATAACATTTCCTATAAATTAAAAGAGCGGAATCAAATTTGCCAAAAAATCTCAAAATAATAATTTGCGAGTTAATTGAAGGAGAGGTCACGAGAGTCATGGGTGGCGAGCATTATTTCAACATTCCTCGCGGTAACAATGCGATTGCTAAAGGATTGGTCCGTGAACCAAAGCCGTTAGAGCGAAGCCACACAATGCGTTGCGGTGCCGCACCGCAATCATTTCACCGCAGAGGATGCCACAGAGGTGCGGCGGTGTCTCATCTCATATATTGTCCTCTGACAGCGTTGGATCTCTTTTCACGCCTTCCCGCCTCGTCTCGCGGATGGCAAGTCCGCTGTGCGTGCCATACTACAGATTCTTGTACGTAAAACGACGTGGTCGCACCACATCGTGTGGCTTAGCACGTAGCCCATCACACCCCGTAGGGACTTAAACACGAAAAATAACTCGTGGCTGGCTTCTCTAAGATACCTATCACAAGCTATTTTTGAGCGTAGGCGATGTCATAACTGCAACGCAACGATTTCGCAACTGGATCGCCTCGACATAACAACAAGATCGCCGACTTTTAGGCACAGGCGTGGCCGAGTGTTATCGCCACGATTCCGCCGCTATACTGATTGATCTCAGAAATATCACGGCGAAATCGTTCCATCATCGCCTTCACTCAAAAATAGCTTATGTGATACGGCCCTAACCGACTCAATCACCATCCTTCATCGCATGGCCCGTATGGATCCGCCCTTATTAAACTACTTGGCAATTACTGAAACACATTATATCACAAAATCATTAAAAAATCATAATCTGTCGTACTGTGCAACTATCACAAAATTTCATACAAAACTGTGCGTTTTGATTGTATTACCACATCGAATTGCAATCATACAGTATTAATGAGTGGAAGCATTATTTACGTCACGTGTTCGGCGTGGTCTGGCGCATTATGGATAACTTATTTATACAACGCGTTAATGAATAAACGCAAAACTAGAAAGTAGTTTGTTTAGAATCGAGAGCAGAATCGAATTATCATGGTTTCAACATAGTTTTTTTTTTCAAAATATTAAATATATTGTTTATAAAATTTATAATTTACTGAACTCGATCTCAACCCGCTGCATAGGTACACTCACCCTACTTACTACCAAAACAAGATTCTTAAAATGTATCCATGAGCACGCTAGCGCTTTCATTCATTGCTGAAATGATAAGAACTCATATTTGCCTGAAAACTTAAAATGCGAATAACTTTAAATTTTAACTATCAAATAATGAAATTATTGTTTCAATCTAATTATTTTGTTATAAATCAGTTGGGGTGTATGAGGCTTTGCGCTTATTCATTAACACGTTATATAAAATCCATCCATAACTAATTAGGTGTCAAATGGTGTGTTTAAAAACACCTACAAATAGCTGAATATTTTTGTATATCCCGTATTTTCCTCGTCGATCGATTTATAATCCAGTAAACCTACTATTTTAAGAGACGAGAATATGTTTAAGTAGTAAAGTTATCAAATATTATTACACACAGCTTAGATCAGTTAGCTATTCGTAAGTACTTTACCGCGCGCCGCAAAAGCTGGCACGACACAATTCGGAACAAAATCGGAAACCCTGCCCGATCGAATATCAAAAGTATACCTAATACTTTAATTAAATAACAAAGTAAATGCTATGCTGTAATGAACTTAATTGCCGAGAAATAAGAAGAAATGCGTTGACTTTTATTGCCAGCCCGCTTTACGTAGGATTTAAATCGTTAAAATTGTGCATTGAAACTACTTTTGTACTGCAGCGAGTTTTATAAGGGCCCCATCACACAAGTGATTTTTGAATGTAGGCAATTTCGCAACTGCACCACCGCGGCACTGATTAATCCCACGAAATATCGCGGCGATGTCGCAGCGGAAGCGTGGCGATATTTCCGCGATATCTTTCCGTCAATTACACTCAAAAATAGCTTGTGTGACACGGCTCTAAAATAGTTGCTTTACACGAATTAACATTATGCAACCAAGAGACACTCTTCAAAATAAATATATTCTCTTCACACTGCTTTTCATCACTATAAATAAATGCATGTAGGTAAAATAGGTATTTATCACAACGTTAAATAATTTTACAACTCCATGAACAGTCATGTTTTAGTACCTTGTCATAATTAACGAATAAAATGCGATTATCATTATTGTGAGAATGAGTTAATATGACAAAGTTCTAAAGTTCAACGGAATCTCATTGTTTATGAGTTGACTGTACATGTATTAAGCGCTGAACATGTAAATTGCATGCTTATAAAGTGGATGTTTACATTTAATACGAAATTAGCGCTTCCTTAACTTGCAACATTTAAGCGGATTTTTAAAATCCTTGTTTCTTATTAAGGCAAAAATAAGGAACTATGCATAGTTTCTAATCTAGGCCACAGTTCTTTACGTTTTGTTCCACCTCGATGGATATAAATAATACGAACACGCGCCTCAAGGCAATAATTTCATCAAAAACCCGCTTACAAATCGCCGCCTTGAAGTGAACACATGTACACTTTCTCCTAAATACTTAAAAATGTTTTATACTCGTTGAAAACTATCAAAAAGTGCGCAGAAATACCTGCTCAGTAGTCAGTACTGTCGACTACCACTAAATTTTACTCCCAGAAAGGGTTCCTAAAAGGATTTGGCTGAAATTCTATCAGTCAAATCTTCGTAACACTATGGAATTCATTAGAATTTATTATTATTAATATGCGACAATCGATAAATGTCACATAATTTAATCCGTAAATATTAGCATACTGTTTGGGCCTTTTCGAACGGATCTCGATATACTATAGTTGCTGATTTTATAAGGTCTGGTTCTTCATCGGACACCGTGCTGTCGACCGCCACCTCCTTGTAGGAGCATTTGTTGTGCGCCATGAGAAGCCCGCCGGCCAGCCCCACCAGAGCGCGGTCGAGCCAGTTGACAGGGTTAGCGTATATTAATCCACCCTCGTAGAAACCTAAGTGGCCGCCGTGCGCTAGCTCCAGATACATACATTTGTCGCGTGAACCTGTAAAACAATAGAAATTTAAATAGGCATACTTCTGGAGGATATTGGTAAGTATGAGAGGGAAGGTTACGATTTCTTTAGAATTGCGGCAAAGAATAAATACTAGCTGTGATAGTCAGTTTAGTTCTTTAATGCCTTAAAATGCATGTATACAAAGATGGAATGTTACAATAGAATCTTAGTTCGCTGAATAGAATCAATGCAATTTACCCAGACTACTATGTAGTAGATACTACATACAAAATGGCCACTCCCTGCCCCTCCCTGACTTCAGATACCGCACTCCAACCCGCTTTCAGGAGCCGAACAAGAAGCACGTACAATAAGCGCTCGCGTGCGAGCGGGGCGACGCATGTGCGAGCACTGAATCAAGCACTGAGACTGTTACATGGAGTGCCTGGGATGTGCTCTAGGTAACAGTAATTACATCTAACAGCATTCTAAGAACGTCGAATCTATCAATTGCAGTCTCATAAATACTCAAATCTTTGGGTAACCTTGAACTTTTAGTCAAGGCGACGAATGAATATTGAACGATACACATTAACATTAAAACGGTCAGTGGCGCAAGAAATTAAGTAATCGATTTATAAGTTCAACGGCGTTCAAATAAAATACTTTTTTCATTGTTTGAATTTGTGTGTACATTACATGCCCAATTACATATAGGGTCCAACTTAATATGCTGACACTTTTTAAGGGGATGATCAGACTGTCAAACTGAACAACTTTCTCTATGGGCCCAACATCAAAAATCAGCTGTCCCATACATTTGGCTTAAGTAGATTTGCAGTTTTGTATGGAAGAACTGTTTTTTTTTGTTTGTTCAGTTTTACGGTCTGGTCATCCCTTAAAAAAGTGTCAGCATATTAAGAAGGACCCTGTATGCACACCCCTATGTCCCACTGAAGTAGGCAGAGGCAATAGATCGCCACATGCTACGATTCATACACATATCTCGCCTCCTCGACATCCATAACTGTATTCATGTACGAAGAGACATACATGCTCGTCAGTTCCGGGTACATATTACTTGGCACTTCTTCAGTATCGTACCGTACCGTACGTATCCAACTCGATCAGCGTTCAATATTTTAAATGAGTGAGTTGCTGTACAACATGTTAATGAATAAGTGAAAAACTAGAAAATAGTTTGTTTAGAATCGGGAGCAGAATCGAACTATCAAGATTTCAACAAAGATAACATTTTTAATATATTAAATAATTTATTTGTATGTTTTAAAATTGACTCGATGTCAACCCACTCCATAGGCTACTAGGCTTTACTTTGGTAGTACCAAAGCAAGATTCTTAAAATGTATCCATGAGCATGCTAACGCTTTCATTCATTGCTAAAATAATAACAAATCATTTTTGCATGAAAGCTTAAAATGCGTATAACTTCTAATTAAATCAATAAAATAAATATATTATTGTTTCAATGCAATTGTTTAATTATAAATCAGTTGTGGTGTATGAGGTTTTGCGCTTTTTTATTACCTAACACGTTTTAGATGTATTAATTCACAGAACATTATAAGAGGGGTTAGAAGTGCCAAGTAGGCGTGGAACGTGTCGCCACAGGTTATGCAATAATTTGCATAACACCATAAGGCGCGCGGCGTGGTGCGAGCGAGAGGGCATGAGTATTGGTAGCAGCGTGAGCGGGAAGACAAGTGGCGACAGTCGTCTCCGAAGCAAAAGCGCTACTTTGCACTTCTAACCCCTCTTATAATTTTCTGTGTATTAATTGAAGGATTACACTTACTGGCATATTCTCGAATGGTAGGCAGCAGTGGTTCGGGCACGATGGGGTCATCTCGCGAGTTTATGAAGATCATTGGGGTTTTGATATTTTTCAGATAGAATGCCGATGAGCTCCATTTGTACAAATCCGCCACGGATTCGAATCCATGCACCTTTCTGAAAATTTTATAAGCGTGTTATTAAAATCAACGGCTAATGTGAAATGTAATACAGTACAGACAAACTTAGCATTAAGTAATCCTAACTCATAGATTGTTTTTCACTATCTTATTGTCTACTCTACTTATAAGCCTATATGCTCACGACTATACACCCAGAGTCCTCTCAGGGCTATACTATCTTTTAAGAGCGATTATTCTATTCTCTGAAAATGTTTGAGCCGTCAAAACTTTAATTTTATATAAATGTTAATTAATCTTGTACAGGGTGTCTCAAAAGAAATTTTATATTTATTTAGCTTACTGCGTGAGCGCAACGTATCCGAGGGGCGCGGGGGTTATGTCAATCGGTAGCCTGGCTCTTGGGAATTCAGTCGCTATGGAGCGTTTCTCGGGAGCAGACCGCGCGTTGTGCGTGCGAGAGTTTTACAAAAACGGTGATTCGGCGACTGTAGCGCGTAGAAAATTCCACTTAAATGATGCGCCAAGCATTCCTCTCATTCGACATTGGGTTAAAAAGTTTGAAGAGACCGGTACAACGCTAGATAAATCAAAATCCGGGCGACCTAGGTCATCAAGAACGGTAGAAAACGTGGAGAATGTTAATCAGTCTGTTCGTGACGACCCGAACCTTTCAATTCGGAAGCGCGCAAGTGCTTTAAATGTGCATAGATCATCATTACATCGCATCATGCACAAAGACCTAAAGCTGCACCCCTACAAAATTTCAGATGCCAGTCAGAGGCTTCATTTCGTAAATCAGGTGATTGAGCGATTTTCAACGTTTACCAACATTTTGTTTTCGGATGAAGCTCATTTTCATCTTATTGGCCACGTAAATAAGCAGAACTGCCGCTACTGGAGTGCAACGAATCCAAAACGCAAACATCAGAAACCCGATAAACCGACTTCACTGGCCCATTTGAAAGAAAATATCCGTCACGAAATGGCAGCCATCCCTGAATCCACCTGCCGAGCCGTCATAAGTAATTTTACTGTTCGATTAAATGAGTGCCGAGAACGCGAGGGTCTACATTTAGACGATATCATTTTTAAGAAATAAATCCCCAAAAAGTGTATTTCAATAATTAATAAACATTTTTTCTATATACGGCTTACTTTTTTTTTAATCGATCCACTAAATATAAAATTTCTTTTGAGACACCCTGTATACTGTCTTCTTGTATTCTTGTATAATGATATTCTTAGACCTCAGAACATCCACGTTGCACTGGTCTAGTAGTACCGAAACTCCAGTCCTCCAATCCTCTACTGTCCAGTGACGGGCACTGATAGACTAAATCTAGTCCCATAATCACCTTTAACATTGCATTTGTTTGTGCCTGAATAGTTATATCTCTATAATATATATATGGTACTCACCTAGAATAAGCCTCATCCAAATCTGGTAACGTACCAGCCGAAACTATAGTATTTTCGTCCAGGGAGTAACGACTCTTCATTTCGGGGCTGAGCAGCATTCGTTTGTGTCTCGTGATAATGTTTCTATAGTTATCAGTCATTATGTATAAGTAGAAACGACGGAAGTTCTGCCATTGTAGAAGGTAGACCATCGTGCTGAAACAAGATGAAAGATGTGAATATCTGATATCTATGTGAATAAGTCTAAACTATTATAAAACTGTTACAGAAGTGTGTCTGTACATTGAAGATATTTACACGAAAAGATTACGATATGGTTTTAAGGTATCCCTGACTCCAAATCAATCTTCTTTAGAATGTTTGTTTGTAACAGCATCACGCAAAAACCACTGAACCGATTTTGAAGAAACTCTTTTTGTTTGATAGCTTATGATTTGACTTAAAATCTGGTACATGATTAGTGCGGACGAAGTCGCGGGTAAACTCTAGTATTCCACAATAATAATATGCAACAAATGACTTCATTCAAATCGGGCCATATTTGTACTACTGTACGACGACGTCATAAAAATATGGTAATGATAATTTGCATACTCATATCCCTAAAACAGATTATTATATTACAATACTCTGTCGTACAAACGAGATTTCTTGAATTTCAGTATGGATATTTTTGTTGCAAAATGTGAAAAAAAAAACAGATCCGATTTAGTGGAAACTGCGCTATTCATAATTACTTCGAGTTGACATAATTTTACTTTTAATAATTTTTTTAACACGATACGATTTTATTTGTGGCTATTTTTGCAATTGGATTGTATTATAATGCATATCGTCGGCTTACCGGCAAAACTCATTAAGTGATCGTTCCCAAACTTTACAGGAAACGCAAAAAACGATTTGAAATGTTATCGTTCATAATTTTGTTTGTGGGATTTTAGTCGAATAAGTGAAAACGCATTCGGTAGTAATAAACGTTTATTAACAAAATTAAATGAAAAAATATCCAATCGGACTGTCAGTTTTTTTTTAAAAGGCCAAAAGAAATAGTTGATGACTTTTGGCAGTTAACGTTTTTTACAATTAGACAAGTAGTGATTTTTGAATCACTTACAACTATGTTAAAACTATGTAGGAACATACAAATTGCAAATCAGTCTCAATTATTTCGATATTAGGTACTTAAACTTTTCAACCAAAAACTTTCATAATCATCTTGGCTGTGTACGTTGATGACATGTTGATCTTCTGGAATGATGCAGAGGAGATAAAGAAGGTCAAACGAGATCTTATGATCAAGTTTGAGATGAAAGACCTTGGAAAAGCGGAACTTATTCTTGGGATGAGAATAACTCAATATGATAAGTCTATCGCACTTGATCAAGAAGATTATATTGAGGAATTGCTGAAACAGTATGGTATGCAGGAGTGCAAGCCAGCTGCTACACCAATAGCTCCAGGACAAAGACTAGAGAAGCCGAAAGAGATTGGTGAGACGAATATACCTTACCAAGGGCTAATAGGTTCATTATTATATCTGGCCCAATGCACTCGACCAGATATAGCCTACGTCGTGAGTTACCTCAGTCAGTTTAACTCATGCTATTCCATGGAGCACTAGATAGCTGCTAAAAGAGTACTGAGATATCTAAAAGGTAACAAGGGTCTTCAACTTACCTACGAAAAGGGAAATACACATACAAGGTTAGTTGAAGCTTATGCAGATGCTGATCACGCTGGAGACATAACAGACAGAAGGTCTTTCTCCGGGTTTGCATATCTTATGCAAGGAGGAGCAGTAGTATGGGAAAGCAAGAAACAAAGGACTGTCGCTCTCTCCACAGCGGAAGCTGAATATGTAGCTATGTCAGAAGCTGCAAAGGAAGCTATCTTCTTAAGCAGGTTTATGACAGAGTTGGTGGAAGGACTTCCTTCAGAGGCTATATACATACACAGTGACAGTCAATCTGCAATAGCCATCGCTACAAATCCTGTGCATCATCAGCGCACTAAACATGTTGATGTTCGGTACCATTTCATAAGAGAAACAGTAGAGTCTGGCATAATCGTGATCGATTATGTGGAAACTGCTAAAATGGTGGCAGACATCCTGACGAAGCCCCTGTTGAGAGGGAAGTCTGAGTGGTGCGTGTTCAGGATGGGCCTGAGAGCGAATGAGTGATGAATGAGAAGGAGGAGTGTTAGAAAGAAGGTCTCACACATAACCCAGTCTCTATGCTATTTACGAGCTATGAAAAATAATATAGTTTGAACGAGAATATTCAATTATTTTCTTTGCTCTGTCAATGTCTTATTTTTACTGAAAGAGTTAAATAAATTTATAACTAAATTTATTAATAGTGTTTGATTGATTTAAAACACTATTAATTTGGTTCTAACCTG
Source organism: Agonopterix alstromeriana (assembly GCA_963924505.1). NCBI lineage: Eukaryota > Metazoa > Arthropoda > Insecta > Lepidoptera > Depressariidae > Agonopterix > Agonopterix alstromeriana. The sequence continues at coordinate 13,247,725 of OZ004666.1, forward strand.
GTAGCAGTTGAAGTAATCCACGGACAGATTAACTGCAACCTAGCTTTTTAAAGCTATAGCCATAGTAGTCTAGATTTAATACTTAGGTACTATTATAAATGTGAGAAGGTCGTTGTTCATGTTTCTCAGCATCCAGCCTTCCACAATTACTTAGAAACAAAGTTGCGAATCAGTCTCGATGTCGCCTCAATAATGACGACTTGAATACTAACATAAAAAAATGTTATATTAATAATAATATCTATAACAAACATACGATTAAATAATCAAAAATTATACAAAATAAAAAGATGGTTCTCGACCAGTCTTAGTTGTGACCTTTCGATAAAAATGTAAGTGCCTGTTTTTACCACTTTTTACCCGACTGCGCCAGAAGGAGGGTTATGTTTTTCGAGCGTATGTATGTATGTTTGTATGTCTATTTCTTTGGCAAGGCCTACAGCCCAAACGGCTTGATGGATTTTAACGTATGAGGTGTCATTGGATTTGTAAAAATCGTGAAAGTGACATAGGGTATATTGTTTCAAGATGGCGTCTATGAATTAAAAAAGAGAGGGGGAATAAACAATTTTTTTTTGCTAAAAATTACAATATGGGTATCAAATGAAAGCTAGTAATCAGACAATTCCAAATATATAAATTTTATAGTACTTTTATGTTACCGTTTCGACACAAGACTAAAAAGTATGAAATAAACTAAATTATTAAGATAAACAAAAAACCCGACTGCATAAAAAACCTATTAACTGAAAAGAGAAAAACAAGCTCTATCATCACTAATCAGCTATAACAACTTTGTTTGAGCAAATATAATTTGATTCTTATTAGGTAGGTATTGCAAGCGGGGACAAACCAATCAATAACAAAACAAAAATTTTCTTTGTCCCGGTTTGCGATACCTACCTAATAACAATCAAATTATATTTGCTCAAACAAAGTTGTTATAGCTGATTAGTGATGATAGAGCTAGTTTTTCTCTTTTCAGTTAATAGGTTTTTTATGCAGTCGGGTTTTTTGTTTATCTTAATAATTAATAAAAAACTTAGGTTATGTGACTTATCGTTTGATATAATTATTATTATGTTGTCTGAAAGATATTTTTCAGATAAGCTAACACGATCTTATTAAGAAGTGGTGAAACAGGCTCTTACACCCGTATTCTTAGTTGTTTTCTTGAGATTCCCTCAGTCGAGTCGAGGAAGTTTTAGACTTTTTTGTCATACAAATTATGCTAAAAACGTCCTAACTCGGCTGAGGAAATTTTAAGAAAGCTACTAAGAATACGGAGGTTAGTCTTAAACACGTCTTACAACAGTAAAAATAAAGAATTAAAAGGTAACATAAAAATTAAGCTCTTTACTTATGATATGATATTCAGGGTCTGTTTCACCACTTCTTAATAATGTTCTTGTTAGCTTATCTGACAAATTGTTTGACATATCTGTCATAAAAATATGCCAAACTATCTGTTAGATAAGCTTACAAGAACATTATTAAGTGGTAAAACAAGCTATACTAACCATTTTAATATTTGAAATCATCATCTCATTTCTTATTGGTATCAATTCGTAGCATGAAAATAATCTTCTTCTTTCTCGTTAAAGGTGATCACACTTTGAAATAATAAAGTAAATTCATAGTTTATTTAGCAAACATGACATTGCATTACCTACAGCTAACACAATGTAACTTTTACTTAAAATAAAACATAATTAATTTTAATAATAAGAAGTAATTAAAGTATTAAATAAGTAAGGAAGTTTATAGTTTCATAAACTGTTACCAAGTGGAATATTAAATTATAGTATTTTAGGCCGCGCAACGTTACAATAATAATAATAGTTTTTGTAATATCGAACTGTTCATTTAGCTCAAAGAAAACCATAGTAATCAAACATAATTACTTATGCTTGGAATACGTCCGTTCCTAAAATTCACCTAACTATTGATAGGTGAATTTTAGTAACGGGCGTATTAACCTAACTAATGTTTGGTGAATTTTAGGAAAGGACGTATTCCATGCATAAGTAATTATATTTGATTACTATGTTTTTCATTGAGCTAAATGAATAGTTTGATACAACAAAAACGTGATATACAATGTTAGTGAAGTTTGTAAACAGGCGGATTGTTTATTCTTGGTGTGTGATTGCCACCTAAAACTCATTAATTACATCAAGTGAATTTTACATATATTTTTCTTCTTCATTCAACGTAAACCTCTACAACGAGAACTCATTATTTCAAGTTGATAATTTTATGCAAAGCTCATTTAAAAATTCTAGTAACTTATTTAAATAAAATGAGTTTCTTGCAACAAGAATGTCAAAAAACGGAACATAGTGACTTTTTGCAAGTCGTAAAATCTAAACGAGAAGGGATATCAAAATAACGGTTTTTGCATCTTGTAGAGCTGGACGCGGTGAGTATCATGGTGTATCTAACTGAGTTAGTGACTTTTAGGCAGTTAATGAGTTTTGCCGGTAAGCCGACGATATCGTCTATATTATATACCGATACATACAGGTTGTCCCAAAACTCAACGTCAAGCCGAAAACAGGAGATAGGTGAGTTTATAACTGTTAGAGAAAATAGCAAAAAAATTCGAAGTTTGATAGTTTTCGAGATTTCGTAATTTTTTTAACATTGTAAAAATCTTAAAAAGTGTTCTTTATAAGTTTGGAACTAATCCTTTATTTTTGAATTGGGACCGCTGAAGAGGTTATTCTGGATGGGTAACAAGGATATTCTTTAAAAATTTACAAATTTGTAGTAACTACATCTAAAAGTTAAGCGCAAAGTGGTGATTTTTCCAATGTAAAAAAAATTACAAAATCTCGAAAACAATCTATTTAAAAGCTGCCACATGCATATCAAAAAGTGGCCGAAATCCCCATACATCTTGATTGATGTCATTTGCCTTTAACCCGAGTTAAACTACAAAAGAAATCAATAACAGTGTGAAATAATGCAACTGGTCATAAAATTTAAATTTCAGCGATTCGATCGTATTTGGCAAGTAATAATACACTAGCAGTATTATTTTCTACATGCAATTCTTAAGACCCATAAAGTAGCCTTCCACCGCCACCCCACATTTTATCGATTCCCTTTCTATTAAGACGCAAGGGAAATATCTTCAGATTCAAACTAAATTCTACATCTTAGCTGGTTGCACCGCGTTAATGATGAGTACATACAAACCTTTTTGATTTCGCGAATGTTTAAATTTAATTTAGTAATGCTAATTTTATTAATATTCCCGTGCACTCATGGAATAACGTTGCACTTTTGATTTGTTCCACTGTTTCCCCGGTGTCTTTTAAATACAATATTTTAGTTATAAGCCCAGAAAGTTTATCGCGAAATGGAGAAGAGTAGTTGTGCATTATTATTTTTCTATTCTATTTGGCTTCGATATACTGAATGGTAATTTATAAAATTATAGTAAATTTTAACTTTTATAAACATTACTTCAGTTTCTATTTCCATTCCACAGTTATTATGCAATTACCTTTCCGGGCTATGGTTATAAGAAACCTCAATCTAACTTCAAGATATTTTTAAATTCCAACGTAATTGAAAAGAAAATCTATTAAAATACGGATTGATACTAGTTGGTGGTTACAGGCGTCTTAAGGTCAAAAATCAACTTACTCAATAGCATTATATCCCTGACATATGGAAATGCCTCCTATTATATTAGAGGGCCTCTTCCTGTCCTCGCCCAGATATTTCGTAATTAAATTGCCTCCAAGACTGAATCCGACTAGAATAATCTTTGTATGAGGATATCTTTCCAATAAGTTATCAACCATGTAGCTGAAGTCATCGGTGTGTCCTGAAAATTAATTTCATTTATTAATAAATTAAAGGGAGCGTCGGTGGCGCGTTGCGGAGAGGCATAGACACTCAATTAAGGGGGTTTAGGTTCGAAGCCGAACGGACGACATGACATTTACAGACGCCATCAGATAAATCATCGCAAAAAAGGTGGTCAAATATTTAGAAGCAGTTTTAATTTTCAATAATTTCTTTACACATAACCAATCAAAAATATCTGAACGCCTAAAACATTAAATGTAGCGCTTTCTACTGCTGAAATGATAACAAATCACTTTTACCTCAAAACTTAAAATGCGAATAACTTTCAATTTTAACTATCAAAATAATGTAATTATTGTTTCAATCTTATTATTTTGTTCATCAGTTGGGGTGTATGAGGTTTTGCGCTTATTCATTAACACGTTGTATATGACAAAATACATGTTTAGTTATAATTGGTAAAATATACAGGTAATTTTTTTTTGAAAATTAGCACTACTCAGAATATAAAAATTAGATCACCTTGTATGCTACGATATATCTGATGGCGACTGTACACCCCAAACAGCATGTAATCCAGTGGTACCAAATAGTTTTTCAAACTTATTTACGTAATACCGATTGCTATCCAACAGTGAAGGAAAACATCGTGAGGAAACCTGCATACGCTGAAGAAATTCTGATGCGTATGTGAAGTGTACCAATCCGCATTGGGTACGCATGGTGGGCTACTTAGGGTAGGCCTGTGCCCTGCAGTAGGACCTATAAGTATGGGCTGATGATGACTAATTCAACCAAGTGCAACAGGCGAGATAATTTGAGAAAATATTTATACTTAATACAATTTTGGTAATAAATAATAATCTTTTCTTCTTAGGTGTATCTCGCTACCCTTATGTAAATATTAAAAAAAAGTAGCACTAGCTTTTAATGTAAACAAAACGATTTATAAAGTAACGTAACGAAGTGTCTACTTAATGAGAATTTAATGTTTTACCTACATTATCCATTGGTTATTGACCTTTACGATAACTTTTAACATTAAATAAACATTGACTTTAATTTAATCTAGTTTCGCATTAACTATCGAATGTGGAGAATTTTTTGACAATGCCCGTTTTAAGTTTAAAATCTTTTATGAAGACTATTTAACAGATTCTTTGGTACTTTGCATAGATACCTACACACATGCATATGCTTACGACTATATTCCAGAGGCGGTAATCAGAGATATTCTGAACGACAGAACATCCACGTTTCACTATTACCGAAACTCTGTCCAGTGTGACGGGAAGTGAGCCCGTCACCACTTATAATGGACAGTGAGTACAATGCATGAATCGAAATTGAAGCATGCAGATTTCCTCACGATGTTTTCCTTCACGGAAAGCCAGTGGTGTTAAAAATCGTACATAAATTTCGAAAAACTCATTGGTACGAGTCGGCCTGGACGGGAATCGAACCATCGCCTCCTGCACGGCAGGCAAGGTTGCTTGCCACTCACCATGTCTTCTTAAATCTTTTATGAAGACTATTTAACAGATTCTTTGGTACTTTGCATAGATACCTACAGTTCAATAATTTGTCGGATCTAATGGCACATACATACACCTACTAAATTTTCTTCTTAAACTGAAAACCAACGATTGATTTTTAAAAGGCAATACCGGCGAATGGCACAATTGTTTCTTCCTCATGCTAATTAGGCGGTCATTGAAGGCTACCATAGATCTTTGTTTTTAAAATTACTACTCAAACTGGATATGACATCATCGTGAATCATTAAAAACAACCCAGTATGAACCATCAATGTTTAGTTTATATTTGTGAGTCAAGGCTGAGTTCACAACAAAGTTCCATGAACTTATTACTACAATTACAATTAAAGAAAGTGTAAACCACTATTATCTCTGGTTAACTATCCGTAACACGGCAAAATAGACACCATGCTACACTTAGGGCAAGAAGCTTGAAATACCTACAGAGAGAGGTAGAGTTTGCATTACAAACATTTTTTTGAAGCCATTAGCTATGACCTTGATGACGTCACTGAGTTTTCCCATCTCATTTCCTCTTTATACGGAATTGTCATTCTGAAGATGACATGACTTTAGAATCACTCTCTCAGCAATCTCCACTTATGTAGGCATTTAATCTTCTTGACTTAGGGTCAATTCTCGCTGAAAGAGCAGCCAGTCGGCAGCGCGCGGCATTTTACCTAGCGTATTGAACTTTAAGTACAAAGCGATAAGATAAAATTCCAATTGACGGGATAGAATGACAGTTCAACCGCCGCGGCGGCGGTGTGGGTTCTGACGGCGTACTATCACCTTAACTGACATGTTATCTTATCTCCGAATAAAGTTCAATATGCTAGGTAAAATGTGTATGTTTGCCTAATTCAATCAATTGAAATAAAATGCCGGGCGCTGCTATTTCAGTGGGGATTGACCCTTATTCATATACCGTTATAATAACAATTACCTCTTCGCCTCGATGAGAGGTAGACGAGGTGTGAAGGAATGGAAAAATTGATCATAATTCAGGCATATCTGACTCACCGTATGAGAATATTCTAGAGCCAGTAACGGGCACGCTGTTCAGAGCGCCGATGTGGTTGAGAACAGCACACCTGTACCCGTGGCATTGGGAGTAATGCACATATGTGCGTATGTACACGCTTTCAGAAGTGTTGCCGATGCCAGGACAGATCGCCACCGTGACGTCATCTAGAACAAACAAGCAAAACTGGTTTTATAGAAAATATACCGGGTTGTGTAATTCGCTAACTAATGAAGCCAGCTACAAGAAATGGAGTGATCAATTCCGGCTTAGCATGGATCACCCTATTTCTTCCCGTAGGGGTCGTAAGAAACCACAATGGGATAATGTTTCTTATTCAGGGTTTTAGTGGACGAAAAGCTAGCCGCTTATAACCACAGGACGCATCAAACCTTATAAAGTGGCGAGAAAACTACATTACCAAAGAGGCAAAGAGGGTTGGCGCTTGGCGGCAGACAGGCGCCTGGCCGTAACTCTTTCCAGGGCCGATATAAATAAGTAGTACATATTGCGCCGAGCCTTAATTATGAAATAAGTGCAGGAGGATGATGAATGGGTTACGTTATAATTCATTCATACAAATTATCAGGTTTTGCGTTCAATTTCTTCCTTCGCAATGCAAAGGTAATTTCTATAGACCTTTTGTTTAGTCCATAAAAATAAGAACCATTCAAGTTTATTTGGGGGGCACAGCTAGTCTATACTAATAATGCAAGGTGTTAAATAAGTAAAAATAAATATTTAAAACGTTTAAGTTTTGCTTAGACCATCAAACTGAACAACTTTCACGATGGGATCACCATCGAAATCGCGAAAAAATAAAATACCTTTAATTTAAACGTGCCCTTAAATGTTTATTTGTATTTTCGTAACACCTTGTATAAAGAGGAAAGATTTGATTTTTTATTTGTTTGTATTGAATAGGGTCCGAAACTACTGAACCGATCTGAATAATTCTTTCACCATTAGAATGCTACATCATCCGTGATGAACATAAGCTATATTTTATATCTACCCGTGCGAAACCGGGGCGGAAAAACACAATAATACTGGTTTACTAAATTCATACTGCTCTTTATTTTTATTTAGCATTGCATGCCGATTGCGTAAAAGTATTTTGACCGAATTTTGGAGAACCGGTTTTGAACAGCGACAGTGGTTTAACCTTCGCTCAAATTACACCTAAAGTATTATAGGGTAATGAAATGATGCTTTCACCATATAAAAACCATGTTAAAGTGCGTAAAGAAACTAAAACGTATCATTTGACCTCTAATAAATGTCGATGCAATTAGATACAGTTATGTTCAAATTCTAAAGCCGTTGTATCATTATGTAATGAGTACATACACGAACACTGAACAGGAAAAGTCTCCGCTATACAGGGATATACCGCTATACATCCTACCACCTAACCTACCTACCATCAAACTGAACAACTATACAACGTGTTAATGAATAAACGCAAAACTAGAAAATAGTTTGTTTAGAATCGAGAGCAGAATCGAATTATCATGGTTTCAATGGTGGTAATTTTTTTCAAAATTTTGAACAATAATTTTGGTGAATTTTAAAATTTACTGAACTCGATCTCAACCTACCGCTCGGGCACACTCACCCTACTTACTAACAAAACACGATTCTTAAAATGTATACATGAGAACGCTAGCGCTTTCATTCATCGCTGAAATGATAACAAATCATTTTTGCCTCAAAACTTAAAATGCGAATAACTTTAAATTTTAACCATCAAAATAATGAAATTATTGTTTTAATTTAATTACTTAGTTATAAATCAGTTGGGGTGTATGAGGTTTTGCGCTTATTCATTAACACGTTGTATCTATGGGACCGACGTCGAAAACGAGAAAAAAATTCAGCCTTAGCAGGTGGATTGGCGACTTTGGCGATAGCAATAAGAAGGGAGTAATCAGTAAATGCTGTCGCTCGTAGGAACAAGGAATACCAAGGGAGGTAAACACCCAGTCAGCGGGGTTAAGGAATGCCTGCTGCCTACGGAATGTCTGTTAAGGAATTCTTCTTTTGGGTCTTAGACGATTTATATACGGACCCGCCTCGCTATAGCATTTCCCCTCTGCCAACATGCAAGATCAAAAAATCTTACGCATTTACATACAATTTTATACCTTATTACTAAACGCTACAACCTATAATTGGGGAACAACAATTTCGAACTTATCACGTTGGGGTTCACACGACACTGATGATTGAAGATGATTTTTCATTATTTTTAACATTCAAAATTAGAATCTGTAAGTAATGGAATAAAAAGTGGCAGAAAAGTTTGTTAGTAGAATTACACGCGTAACTTGTCCATATATAAATAGTCTAAGTTTGGGTACATTATTTTAAACATGTATTATTATTAGCACGTTTTTACAAGACTAGTATTCAATGGAACACATGTACATTATTTCGTATCCATGAATTAAAATTCAATTAAATGTTAATTCAATGATACGAAATAATTTACAAATACACGTATTGTATGTAGGCTGGCTTGGCTGGCCTAGATAGACCATATATCGGTAGCAAAACCTAATAAAACACAATGCCACTTAGAAACGGGGAAATAATAGCTCTATCGCTTTTAATATAATCCGTTTGATGATTAGAGTTAAAGTATAACATTATATTTAATTTTTAATGACAAATGAAACAATATTTATATTTAAATAAATATGAACATAGTATTAAGTACTGAACCGACAAAGGAATTTAAAATACCTCAATAATCGTTCTTGGCCTTCATGTGTATAATGGTATCGACGATTCATAGAACTCGAGAAAATTATTATTAAATAATACCATACCATATCATGACTCATGAATTCGTGATAGCGTCAACATAGTCTAGACTTTACAAAAAAAACATCATCACGTCGCGTCATTGTTGACGTATTTCTCAAGGTAAAGGACACTGGGCAAAAATGTATAGCCACTGGTCCAAGAGTCCCCCGCTATGGCACAAGTAGGGACAGTTTGAGGATACCCTAACGTACACACGGCGACAGATCAACCTACCCATAGTTGAATTCTATGTTCATGGACATAAGGTTCAACTATGGGTAGGTTGATCTGTCGCCGTGTGTACATGGTGTACAACGAATATCAAAATATTTTCGAGAGAAAAAAAATTGTTTTGGGGTTCAGGTTGTTTTATTTAGGATGTTTTTATGTGCTCATTTTAGGAAGAAATTATGTTTACATTATGGTCCAAAAAATGTAATTGCTTTCGGGGTGCTCAGAAACTTAGTACAACAACAAAAAGTTATGATTAAGCGCGCAACAGTAAGAAGGCTCACGTGTACTAGAATGTCAATTTCAGGATGGAATAACTATTTTCTTGTTTTGAGTTTACGAAATGCTAAGGTTTAAAGATTCTTTTGCAATACTAACCATACGAAACAAGGAGTTCAACCAGCAGATAAAAATAGCGGTGAAATGCTAACATTAGTATGAAAAGTTAATCATTTTAACGGGTTCTTACCGCGTTTTTATTGTTTTTAGAGTTCCCGATATTTCAGCAGTGTTGCAACTGCCATGAACCCGTTAAAATGATTAACTTTAGCTTAATTAATAACCGCGTAACTCTCAAAAATCGTATTAGTATGAAAAGCCGCTAAACAAAACACCCTGTATCTTTTTTCTCTCAAAAAGATATTGGTGGCACATATAAAAAATGTTCTATATTAAACCCCCTTTCAAACGTAGTATGCCGCTCTTGGACCACTCATGCCCACATCCAGACAATCCTCCATGGCCTGATAGGGCGCGTGAGGTGTCAAAAAATAATTAAAAATCGAAGTGTAATGGCCGCCAAATATCTTGAGCAAGACCTTGACTGCGCAGAATAAAATTTGTATGTGAAACCGCTACTGCACATACCCCTCGCCCACGCCAATTTTCAAGTTGTTTGCCGGGTACAAGTATTAGGATAGAATTTTGTTTGAGCAATAAGTAAGTTTGAAGGCAGTTTTTTTTGGGAGAACTTTAATTGATGTTTATTCCGAATGCGTAAATGCGCGCTGCATACAAACGAAGTCTGGTGATATTTTCAATATTAACCAATTAAAGTCAATGAAATTTTGCAGAAACAATCTAGAAACGAATCTCTATGCTTGTATGGTGTCAGATTTTCGTTAAAATATACAGTTTCAATGCTAGTATTAATTAAAGATTTGTTTGGAAATCTTTGAGGTACTGTAACTTTTAAACCATACATTTTCGTAAAATCTGGCAACATACAAGCATAGAGATTAGTTTCTAGTTTGTATCTGAAAATTTCATTGACTTTAATTAGTTAGTATTAAAAATATAACCAGACTTCGTTTGTATGGAGCTTGCCAACGGTAATAAATACCCTTAAAGCCACCACCAATCATTATTTCGGTTATTGGTTTGCTTGTAATACCTAAGTTATTGCTTGCTCCGACCTCCGTCAGGGGCGATCGTGTAAAAAGGGATCATTGCCCTATATTTAGCATATTTTTGCGAGAGTTATAAATGACATTTTTAGAATTTTTGCTTTATCTTTGTTTACAGGATTCATGCCATACACTTATTTATCTACATACAGGGTCCTTCTTAATATGCTCACACTTTTTTAAGGGGATGATCAGACTAAAGATCAGAAAAAATCAACTGCTCCATAGAAAACTGCATACCTACTTTAACCAATTGTATGGGATAGCTGATTTTTTTTCGCGATTTCGATGTTGGTCCTGTAGTAAAAGTTGTTCAGTTTGATGGTCTGATCATCCCCTTAAAAATTGTCAGCATATAAGTTAGCCCCTGTATACTGGGCGATTTTTTAATCACTTGCCAAATATTCAGGAGTGGCAAGTGACTAAAAATCGCACAGTATACAATATTTCAGTAACTAACTGACAGACAACGCACAGTCTAATCCATTAAAGACAAATATGAAATTTGGATTGTACAGAGGATATAGGGGTACACTTAGAAAGGCATTTTCGAAAATGAACCCCTTAAGGGGTGCAACGGGGTGTGGAAGTTTTCCGAAATACACGCGGACGAAGTGGCGAGTTAAAGCTAGTGGTTAAACTATTAAATAAAACTGTAACAAAAGTGTGTCTCTACATTAAAGATATTTACAAAAAAGATTACGATATGGATTTTAGGTGTCTCTGACTTCAAAACAATCTTTTTTAGAATTTGTGTTCGAGTATTACGCAAGAACTACTGAACCGATTTTGATTATCGTTTTTTTGTTTGATAGCTTATAATTTGTGCTGACGAAGTTGCGGGTAAACGTAGTTATTTATAAAAACATAACTTTAACTACATAGAAAAGAACTCTTTTACCTAAAAAGAAATAACTATCGTATAAAGGTTGAGACACATTTACTGACGGCGACCGACGGCGCGCCCATACAAAAATGTCAATTAGAATGGGAAGCCGTCCGCCGTCGTCGCCGCGTCGATGGCAGACGTCTTCCCATACTAACTTACATTTTTGTATGGGCCCGCCGTCGGTCGCCGTCGGTAAATGCGTCTCAACAAGGTCTCAACCCTAAATAATTATACTGGGCGATTTTTTAACACTTAAAATGTTCAGCCCCCCTAGACAAAGTGACATTCTATTGGCGTCGACGCTAGTAGAAACGGACAGAATGTATGGATTTGACATTAGCAATCGAAACATTTTGACGTTTGCTTTCGTCACCAAAAAACAAATTAAAATGTATGGACTTGACGTATGAGGACGAAAGCAAACGTCAAAATGTTTCAACGCTAATGTCAAATGCAAAAATTCTGTGGTTTTCTACTAGCGTCAACGCCAATAGAATGTCACTTTGTCTAGAGGGGCAGAGGTGTTTTAGAAATTACTCAGTATGTAAATTTCCTACCTTCATGTTCAGATCCAACTGGTTCATACAGGTCGTAGGTGAGTGTTGACCTATCGGGTAGTGTGAGTGATATCCGGCCTCCGATGGGCCACGGACACCTCACGCGCCCTATCAGGCTATGGAGGATGGTCTGGACGTGCCCGCTGAAGCCCCAGAGGCGAGTCGGCATGTACCTGACGAAATAATGTTTAATTAATAAAAACATGGGCGTGCTGTAATTCTAATCTTAAAATTATGGCCCCATCGTGGTGTCAATAATTTTGCCAATGTCTAGCTTAAATAGCAAATGTGCTTGCGTGACCTTGTTCGGTAAATCGGTAATAGATATTTGGGTGATCTCAAGGATTGTTTTTAATGCAAAAGATTAGCGCGAACTCTTATACATTTCAAAATATCCTGCGTACCCGACTGCTTTTCTGCAATAGCAGTCACCGTTGTCGAAATCGACTAGGAATCCATTATAGTATGTCCTCAAACCACAAAAAATTCAAATTGATTTAAGCCTGTAAGACCTAGACACCGATAAACAGCTTTTTCTTTTGTAAATGTATTAATAGAGATTTGCAGCTAATTTGAAGACTGATTCATAATTCGACTCGGATAATTTGACTCGGAATTTATGTACGATTTGTAACACCACTGGCTTTTCGGTGAAGGAAAACATCGTGAGGAAACCTGCATGCTTCAATTTCGAAGCATGTATTGTACCCACTGTCCATTACTAGTGGCGACGGGCTCACCCCCCGTCACACTGGACAGAGTTTCGGTACTACTGGTGAAAAGTGGATGTTCTGAGGTTTCAGAATATCTCTGACTACCCCCTCGGGGAATATAGTCGTGAGCATATGCTTATGCTTATGCTTGAAGACTGATACGGAAGTGAACGAACGAACGTAATTAACAGAACTAGAAAGTAATAGTCCAATAAATTAGGAATATATAACAGTCTGAATTACATGTTTGAACTACCACACTTTAATGTACTGCATTGTAGGTATGTAGTATAACAAATCACACATTGTACAGATTTCATTAGTTTGAAACACCTAACCTGCCGGCAACCTGCTAGCACGGCTAGCATGCCACCCCCGACAAAGCGTTTAAACAAGAAAACCGTCATGCGCGCTGTTTCTGGCATACGTTAAATAATAAAGATGGAGGCACATCTCGATTTTTATCGTTTTCTCGGGGGTGGCATGCGAGGCCTACTGCAGAAATCATACTAGACCTGCACGGCTAGCATGCCACCCACGAAAAGCGTTTAAACGAGGAAATCGTCATGCTCGCTCTCTCTGGCATACGTAATATAATAAGGATGGAGGCACATCTCGATTTATCGTTTTCTCGAGGGTGGCATGCGAGGCCTACTGCACGTCTAGGATGATTTCTCTACAAGCGAGCGACGCGCCGAAAATAACCTGACCCCGCGCTTTTCGGAGAGCGAAAGCCGCGCTTCGCTTGCCGTGACTTGTAGTATGGGAAAAGAGCCGAGTCGCGCGCAAATAGAGAAATCATACTAGATGCTGGTTTTTTTAAACAAATTATTAAACCGAACTGTTTTGTTTTTGTGGAAATCCCATCTAAATCGGTTCATTAGTTTCTAAGTGATGCGTGCGCAGATAAATATACAAGACTTTTTCCGCTCAGATTCCCCTCATTGTAGCTAGATAAATTATATACCAGTTTGTAAGTATAATTTTAAACTTTTAAACACAAAAACTTCCATCAAGTTCGGTTCAGTAGGTTTTCCGTGATGCTCGAACAAATAAACAATGAAACCAACAGACAAAAAATCTGTGATTTGGAGTCAGGGACACAAACACCATATCATTACTTTTTTTTGTAAATATCTTCAGAGTACAGAAACACTTCTGTTACAGTTTTATAATAGTATAGATATGCATAGATTACAATTTTATTATAGTAGAATATATTTTCATAATAGGACGGAAATATGATATCCAACATTATTCTGTTCTACTGTTTACAAAAAATTTTTTCTATTTCTAGAAATATACAATACAATTCAATGTTTACAGACTCATGAGTACCATACAAATGAATGTACAGGATTAGATGTAAAATAAAGATTATCTATCTATAACGTCACACCTCTTTCCAGTGGTGTAGGCAGAGACCAGGGCGCGCCATCTACTAGGATCCTGACATACCTACCTCTTTCGCTTCATTCACATCCATACACATCTGTTCGTACATGCCCTTGAAAAAGATTATTTACATAAAATTATGATTTTCTTATCAAATATAACAACAAATAGCAAAGTAACTTTTTATGCAAATTCATTTTTGTACCTTTACACAATGCACTGTACTGCATTTGCAAGTTTTCGTACCTAGTTATTTGAGAAACGGAATTTTTATCTCTAAAGTAAACCTGATAAAATGTATTATCGGTTGTTACAGAAAAACCTGAGTCTTATTTGTTCAATATACACCAATTATGACATTATCTTGAATTTGTTTGAACTAACAGGTATTTACACACTGACAAGTCTTTAAGTCTATACTATACCAATTGTCAAGGTTTATTGGCATATCACTGTTTACTTAATTACCTATTGACTGATAACAAATTATATCATACTAGGGATATAGGTTCAAAATTTATATCTTTAAGGATTTCATCATAAGATCCAATTTTAAACTACTGATGATTTTCCAAAATTGGTATATTGTTCAAAAATTATGAGTTACTTTAATTACTTAGAAGTTAATGTTGGATAGAATTTTAGCATTGAAAGTATTACAATCTATTAGATCAACACATGGTGACTATATCAGCGCACATTTCAAGGTTGCTTCAGAATGATTCATCTGTTGCCGTAGCATGTTACATGTGATAAAGGCTGTTTCACGTCTTTTATCTCGTTCGTTCGCGCGCAAATAGAAAGAGAGCGAAGGTATGATAGCGCTGTATCACGGTGCCATGCTACCTATGGTGGAACGGCAGTATGATGCGCGCGATAAGGTTATATCACGCCTTTTCTCCTTCGTTCGCGCGCAAATGGAAAGGGAGCGAAGGTACCATACTACGGCCGCAGATGTAATAAATTTTCTTCTTAGACAATAATATTGTTATCTTACAGCATCATATAACTGAATTTTAAAGACTTTCGTTACACTATGCTAATCAAGCAATGCAAGGTTATAATCTGTGACGATGTCCAAGATTTCTTCTTTTTTCTTTGTACAAGAATAAAGACTATCTAATATAATAAAAATCTCATGTTGCAGTGTTTGTGGTCGCACTCCTCCGAAACGGCTCGACCAATTTTTATGAAATTTTTATGTATATTTGGTAGGTATGCAAATAGGTCGTAAAGTATATTTCAGTGGTCTGCGCGTACAAAGTCGGTAAAAAGCTTGAATCCTGTCCTGGGACATGCATCAGATACCTACATTTTTCAAGTCACTCTTATTTCTTACGCATCGCTTCATCCTGCTGTCATACTACATTGCAATGGTATCAAGCTAAATTTTTCGCACTGTAGATGTATAATCAATAGTCCAAAACTCTATCCTCAGTCTTCCTCAAACAGCCACTCCTTGCTACTATTTTTAGGTTGTCAGTCCAATGGGCCACGGTACATCCTACACTCACCGGGATTGCAAAGGTAGGTATTTAATTGGTGATGACATGTAGAGTCACAGGTCACAAGCGCATCTAACTCAATTACAATTTTAATCATATTTTATTTTTTACTTTAAGTAAGCCACGGTTTATACAGAAGAGACATGTGGCGGATAATCTAAGTAACACAATATAAACCTTATAGTACGTAGCATAGCGTCATGTCGTAAGAGAGGATCGCGCCCGCGCCTCCAGGTGACGTCGCCTGAAGGCAACGCTATGCTACGTACTATAAGGTTTATAATTGTGTTACTTTGACTATCCGCCTCCGCCACACGTCTCTTCTGTATAAACCGCGCCTTAGATCTAGCAAAGAACTGTCATAGATTGTGTGAGAACTGTCATAGATTAATGGTGATTTCTTTAACCGATGTTGATGATAATAAAAGTATAATTTTTAATGTTTTCTTTTGTATTTAGTACAATTTGGACTTATTGCAGGTTTGTTATTGGGAGGTGGCATGTCGTTGCTTCTCCCCAGCCTACAACGAAGCTCCAATTGTATGGTCAAGATTGTTTTTTTTTCAAATAACAACGTCAACAACCCTTGATGTCCCTAAATATTTATAAACATACAATGTCAAGCACTTTTCCCATTAAAACTAGACATTTAGCTGTTCAGATATTTATAACAAAATACATGTTTAGATATAATTGGCAACATTTATTGTAAAGAATTTATTGAAAATTAGCACCGCTCAGAAATATTTGAACACCTTGTATGCTATGATATATCTGATGGCAATGTACAGACATAGATACTCTTTCTTATACTGTGGTACAGATTCTCAATCTAAGTTCTTTGGAGCTGAAGGCATTTATTGGAAGACTTTCCAAGGTGAATAGCAAAAGGATTTCATTGAGAGATGGTTATCATTACTTGTAATTTTATCTGCTCCAACTATCTTGTAGCGTAAGATAAAACATTATAATTTACACCCATTGAATTATAATGTTCTATCAACCGATTTATGATCTCAAACTATAATGACATCATCGCCAATAGTCACGCTTCTGACACAAACGTGAAATCGAAGCGTGGAGTGGAAAAACTTACAATGAAAAACATTTCAAGAAACATTTGATCTACTTACGGTTCATTAAGGAATTGTGAGATGAACAGTATGTTCTCGATGAAGCCTCTATCTCTACCGTAGATCACGGGTTTTTGAGGCTGGCTGTTCACGTTCAGTATACGGAAAAGCACGCATAGTATAACAGCAACTACTGCTAAAAGGACCGTCGACATTTTAGGTTCACGGGTTTACTAATTACGGCCTGAGTTAATGGAGAAAATCTACATAATAAAGACAATTTGATACTTCCTACTGTAACGAGAGGAAGTATTTATTTTGCAACAACCACTCAACACCACAACAAAATTGAAACTGAAAAAAATTGAATCTTTTGACTTCGAAATTCAACCAATCCCTGTATCTCATTGGTCAATACAAAAAAGTACTTTGTTTACTAAATTGCTATTGGACAATGCACGCGTTCACTAAAATTTGATTGGCTAGCTCTCGTAGACCGCAGCAGTAGTGAGTCATCATCAAGATGCCAATCAATTTTGACAGTTGGTAACGTTGGTAACTTTTTATTTTTAGAGAAACTGTAAGATAAGCCTAGGGTTAAGCCACATTCAGCCATGAAAAAATTTCCGAATACACTACACTGCAAATCGGAAACTACTATTCGGAACCGATTTGTACAAGATCGCTACACCAATATGATTATGAGACACGATTAGCAAGTGATTAGTACTATAAATGCCTTTATGATCCCACTACAGGGCAAAGGCCTCCTCTCACGAATAATGGTGCAAAGGAGTGGGCCATACTCTACCAACATCAAGCGCGCACAATAAGGATTGGTGGAGGCAAATTATATACATACATACATACATATACTCACGCCTGTGTCCCATTGGGGTAGGCAGAGACAATTGATCGCCATCTGCTACGATCCTGACATACCTCTTTTGCCTCTTCCACAGTCATATGTCGTTTCATACACCGTCGTCGGTTTCGGGTACATTTGATCTGAACCTTTTTAAGTAGGTAAGCTATCGATTTGTTCTGCATACTTACGTCTAGGGCGACCCCTTTCGACTGTTCCATTCACTCTCGCTTTTTATATTTCATACGTCAGTCTACTATCACTCATCCTTTCCAAACCATCTCAACATTCCCTTTTCAATCCTTGTCACTATATCCTCTTTCAGTCCACACTTTTCTCTAATTACACTGTTTCTTATTCTATCATTCAAAGTCAAACCACACATATTGCGCAAAGAACGCATTTCGACAGCATTAATCCTAGATTCCTTCCTCTTCTGCCATACCCATTATGCAAATTGTAAATTATATACCATGTATATACCTCCCACTGCAGGGCACAGGCACAGTATAAGAATGGCACAGGTCTACCCCCAGGTAGGGTGTATGGGCGTTAGTCCACCTCGCGTGCGTAAAGCGGACTGGTAGTCTTTACTTCACATACGTTATAGGTATCAGAGCAGCTAAAGTATGCAGGTATCCTTACCATGTTTTCCTTCACCCTTTGAGAGCAGTCGGTATTACGTACATATAAGTTCGAAAAACTCTTTGGTATAAGGCATGTCGTCTGTGCGAATAATAATATAAAATTCCGCTTCAGACCCACCGTACCCCTGTCGTTACCCCCGATTTCTTGTCCGCAACGCGAATCCGACTTTCTCGTCAACGTGCTGTTATAAGATCATTTATCAAGCCGCCAGGCATCGCACCGCCATCTGACGGAAGTATCTGGGACCACTACCTTAACGTGAGCTTCCGAAGTATGGAGACGCACGAGATAAATTACTACTAAACGGTCACCCATCCAAAGACTGGCCGGACCTGACGTTGCTTATTTCTGTGATCGTATCTTTACTACGCTAACGAGCGCCTTATACGATTAGATTACTATTAGCACATAGCAGACTAATATTTCTCCCTTGCGGGATTTGAACATGTGACCCTCGGCTTCGCAGAAAAGTGTGCTAACCGCTATACTCCATTTCAAATACCAACGAAATTTTAAGGCTATTTTGAATTACAGGAACAGATTTGAAACACTTCCTCTTATTCTTGGAACAGCTTTAGTAAGGACAAAGATATGTTGGATAGTATATCTTTCTGATAAATAAATAAAATTTGCAAATCAGAATTTGCCAGAAAGCTATAAAGGAATTGGAAAATCTTTTCGTCCTTATTTAAAATGAAGTTTAGAGTATCGGACAGTTTATAGCTAAATCACAGATTAGTTAGGTAATACGTAATAATATACAACGTGTTAATGAATTAACGCAAAACTAGAAAGTAGTTTGTTTAGAATCGAGAGCAGAATCGAATTATCATGTCAAAAGTCACAAAAAAATTGTTTGTAAAATTTTAAATTTACTGAACTCGATCTAAACTCACCGCTCAGGCACTCTCACCCTACCAAATACCAAATACAGGGTGTCTCAAAAGAAATTTTATATTTAGTGGATCGATTAAAAAAAAAGTAAGCCGTATATAGAAAAAATGTTTATTAATTATTGAAATACACTTTTTGGGGATTTATTTCTTAAAAATGATATCGTCTAAATGTAGACCCTCGCGTTCTCGGCACTCATTTAATCGAACAGTAAAATTACTTATGACGGCTCGGCAGGTGGATTCAGGGATGGCTGCCATTTCGTGACGGATATTTTCTTTCAAATGGGCCAGTGAAGTCGGTTTATCGGGTTTCTGATGTTTGCGTTTTGGATTCGTTGCACTCCAGTAGCGGCAGTTCTGCTTATTTACGTGGCCATTAAGATGAAAATGAGCTTCATCCGAAAACAAAATGTTGGTAAACGTTGAAAATCGCTCAATCACCTGATTTACGAAATGAAGCCTCTGACTGGCATCTTGGGGCTTTAATTCTTGCACCAATTGAATTTTGTAGGGGTGCAGCTTTAGGTCTTTGTGCATGATACGATGTAATGATGATCTATGCACATTTAAAGCACTTGCGCGCTTCCGAATTGAAAGGTTCGGGTCGTCACGAACAGACATTCTCCACGTTTTCTACCGTTCTTGATGACCTAGGTCGCCCGGATTTTGATTTATCTAGCGTTGTACCGGTCTCTTCAAACTTTTTAACCCAATGTCGAATGAGAGGAATGCTTGGCGCATCATTTAAGTGGAATTTTCTACGCGCTACAGTCGCCGAATCACCGTTTTTGTAAAACTCTCGCACGCACAACGCGCGGTCTGCTCCCGAGAAACGCTCCATAGCGACTGAATTCCCAAGAGCCAGGCTACCGATTGACATAACCCCCGCGCCCCTCGGATACGTTGCGCTCACGCAGTAAGCTAAATAAATATAAAATTTCTTTTGAGACACCTGTACTAATACCAAAACAAGATTTTTAAAATGTATCCATGAGCACGTTAGCGCTTTCATTCATTGCTGAAATGATAACAAATCATGTTTGCCTCAAAACATAAAATGCGAATAACTTTAAATTTTAACTATCAAAACAATGAAATTATTGTTTCAATCTAATTATTTTGTTATAACTCAGTTAGGGTGTATGATGTTTTGCGCTTATTCATTAACACATTGTATATCATGAATAAAACATTACACTAGGTATAGAACATAATTTTATTAGAGAAAATGTTCATGTGCTTATTCAAAGTAACTAATTACCAATAAATAACAAAAGTCAAAATCAGAATATAATTAATAATCGATAATTACTTTGATACAATTTTAATATTAATAGCCCTTTATAATAAAAAAATAAAAAGAGCAGTCTAAGAATCGTTGGTATTTTATGTTTACCAATAATAATGTCAATACAGACAACTTTATAATCAACGTCTATTTATGTTAAATATTGCGTATCTTGATTGGATTATTATGAAGGTTTCCTAACTACACCACAGGTGTTCTAAATATGGCTAATATTTGAAGAAATTAAGTTAGTTAGGATTGGTTGGCTGGTTGGAATATTTCAAAATATTGCGATCTTTAGAACACTGTGTATTACGGTACGTAGTAGCGTGTAGGCATTACAATATCATATAGCTATTTCCTTCACAATACATTTTGTTTTGTAACGTTTTATATTACTTGGATTGTTTTACAATTTAGTTTACAAAGGTCAAGCATGGCCAGGGAAAAATGTTACTTACTAAAAGTTTAGATCAATATCTAAATTCGAAAAATTATAACTCTCCGCATTCGGAACTTCCATTGTGAAGTGATTTAAATTTTCGAGATTAGTTTCAAAAAACACTGTATAACCCGAAGATTTATTCATCATAGGCACTAATCGTCATAACCAAAACAGCTTATTAAGCATAGCATATGCCCAAGACTATATTCTCAGAGGGGGTAGTCTGAGACATTCTGAAAACTCTGAACACACGCCACTCTCACTTTCCATTAGGGGCGACGAGTTCACTACACGACAGAGCTGTACGTCTAGCATGATTTCTCTACTTGCGCGCGACTTGGCTTTTTCCCATCCTACAAGTCGCGGCAAGCACGGCTTTTGCTCTCCAAAAAGCGCGGGAACAGGTAATTTTCTATGCAGCAAAGGCGCGTCTCTCGCGTGTAGAGAATTCACACTAGACATTCAGGTCAGATTTTCGGTTCTACTAGTGAAATATGTTTGTTCAAGACCCGAATAACATGAATTAAAAGTTACATGTTGGATCTAACTAAAATGGTAGTCGCATGAAATTAACGTACCTCCTTTAATGCAGAAGGACGAGCTCAGTCTTAGCCGACCGGGCCGTCCGACGCCTGACGAAGCGTAACGCAGAACATTTTTCACTGCCAAACCATTATCGACTTTGCATACGTTGAAATAACATCGAAACTCAACACAACTACTAGTCCCCGAGAGCATTGAAGCGACTTGAGGCGAAAATTGTGTTAATTGATTTTCGAGGCAGTGAAAAATGCTGCGCTTTGTTATTCTGTAGGTTTTTGAGAGTACGTCGTATGCATACGGCCTATCTACGTAAATCTTCGGTCTAAAGGTATAAATGATATTTCCTTGTCTGTAAATTAGTTATTTTAAACAAGAGAGCATGTCTATTTTATTATTCTTATAAACTGGCGTAAGGAAATTAAGAGCCAACACATTATTGTGATACGGAAAGTGAGCAACGCATGTTTTATTTAAATCTATAATACCTATATTATACACTTAGCGTCTGTTAATAACCAATAATAATGTAAGGCATCGCTATGTCTAGACATAGCTAATACAGGGTAGTCATCCATCTAACTAAATATAACAATTTGATTATTTGTTGATAATTAGTTATCTTCGTTTTATAAAAGGTTTTACATTATTAAACATGTAATTTCTGCCGCTTCCGGCTGATAGGGAACATCTTTTGATAACAAAGATAATCGTTCATCAAAAAGATATCCCTGTCAGATAAATAATTAATTATACAAATAGCTATACAATTATATTGTTAGTCTTTAAAATGTCCTATTTCGTAATAGGTCATGATTAAGATTGAATTTTGGATTACAGGTTCATAAAACACAAGAGATCAAAGGGACTGTTATGGGAATTTGGATTTCAATACTATAAAGATATAGCAAAAAGCTATTTCTCAATTTGTAAAGGTCCTTATAAAAATATTATAGATAACTATAAATATATTGCATAACTTAGTGTCATATAAGTGTACACGCCACAAAACTTAAATAAGAAGTATTTAATAATAAATACTTATAACGTTACGTTCCTGCTACACGATTCTAAAATACCAACCGTTGGCTACCCATCCTCAGTTACATCCGAGTCAATAAATATCTGTACATACCCTTAAAATTATGAACTTAAATAAACGGGAAATTAGAAGTGTCCCAAAGTTCTATAGCTATAAAATCACTATAACCCCAACGCTAAACTTAGCAAAGGCGTATAAAATACTTAAAAATTAAAGATAATAGCTGAATAAAAACAAATTGTGATGATCTCCTAATGTAAGAATAATAATGGCAAAAAAAGAAAATCAATATCTTAATACCTACTTTTCATGTACTCTTAAACAACAACTTACTACGATTCTTAATTTTTAAATATAAATTAACAAACTGCAATATCAATATGCTTGTATATGTTACGGTTTATAAATGTTAAGTAAATGAAGCTGAGCTAGGTACTTATAAAATTATTCTTTCCATTATAAAAGTAGCAACTTGTGCGGAACTATTTAAATTATTATTGCTATTTAAGAGTTGAATGATATACAAGTTTCAACACATATATGTAATTATTTATATTTCAATACAATTTCAACAAGCCACATTATTACTAATAGATATAAACTTTTTAACATGTATATCCTGTGTAAATATGTGTTCTATGGCTGCACCTATACATATGTTGCACTTTTATTTATTTCAGTGGAAAATGATTACTAATAGGTATTGCTAAAGTTCAGTATTGTTTGTATCAACACTGCTCATTCATTCAACTTTCTAGTATTAATTATATACATCATAATATTAGATTAGAAATACAGCTGTCTCAGAGACAGGAATGGCCTTAAATGGGAGTGCTCAGAAAGCACTATCCAATACTGAGAACATATACTACGAAATAAACTCGTGTTTTTGACGTTTAATAAACTCAAATAGATAGCACCACCATTCCAACAACCATTTTCTCTCATATCCTAATTTACTCACTTTCCTAAGACAGCTTAAAGCTAAGAACTGCCAAGAATATGGGGTCCTTCTTAATATTCTGTAGTTTGATTGTCTGATCATCCCTCAAAAAACCGTCAGCATAAGAAGGAACCCGTATAAACCCATCAGATTTCCTGTGAACAAACCCCTTTGTAGAAATTTCTATTACAATAGACCTTTGTCATGAATGTTGAAACAAAGTCGACAGAATTTTTCCGTTTACCGATCAATCCAATCGTATTCAAATAGTCTTTCTATCGTCACAAAATCGCATAGTAAGGCCCGGACGCGAAAGCGAAGCTGTGAAAAATCAATCAATCGAATCGTTAAATTTTCCTCGCTTGTCAGACTCAAGCTATTTTAATTTAAGATCACGACAAATCGATCGACGGCGATCGACGGCTTGTTCATACAAAAAAGCACGATTAGTATGGGAAGCGCATTCGACGCGTATACCACAACGACGGCGAAATGATGCGTACGGCGTCCCATAATAATCGTGCTGTTTGTATAGACAAACCGTCGATTACCGTCGATCAATGTGTCTTGACCCTTATTGGTTCATTTTACACATCTCCGCTTTGGTAGATATCGGATATAAGAGCGGACATTACTTAGAATTTAATAGGCTTCACAAAGGGGGTGTGCGACAGTGTAAGTGGCAAGATGCGCAAACCCGCGGTGTCAGCGGATGAGGCAGGTCAGACACAGCTCCGCAGAGCCAATGCAGTCGTCGTGGCAGAAGGCACCGCATTTCTTGCAGAGTATCATGGCGCGGAGGTTGCACACGCATGCGTCGTCCGCGCCCACGCTTCGACATCTCGCCACACTCTGAAACAAAACAACAATAATATTAACACAAAACAATTCAAACACAGCTTGGCCAAAAATAGTAGAAAATGGTGATAGCAGAAACAAAATTTATTTTAATTTTTGACGGTGTTGCCAGGTTATGCGTGATTTTGACATTCGTGCTTAGAATGCTCAATTTTTTCAACTCTTTATTGCTTAGCTCTAGGACCATGGTCCTAGGCTTAGCTCTACGGTGCATAGAACCCGCCTAGCCAGACCAGCAAGCTTTACTTTCGCCGCAAGCAGACCAACTCTTGTCGCGAGTTCATCTTTATCATCCATAATTATATATACAATAATGACGAACTGAAAAGTCAAATATTTTGGCCGGTATTATAAGCAATATTTCTAATAAGAACCTTTCAAATAAAATGGCTTTATTAATCGAAAAAGTATTTTTATACACAATGAATAAGGCGTTCTCTGAATAAAAAGAAAAATAGGTTGATGGCACGTACTAGATGGCGTTGTTTTCAAATGAATTTACTTGTCAAATGCATATTTATCAATTCCACAGTTTTAGGGATAACTTATTCATAAATAAAAACAAGAACGATCGTAACGATTTAAAAGAAGATCAAAAACTGAGTTTATATACTTTTCATGCAGTAGAAATCTACTAAGTCATACATAAATACTATTAACGCCATCTATTGTATTTTTCATACTAACCTTACTCAATAAACAATTAAGTATAAGATGTGAAAAAGACCAATAAAAGTGTAATAAAAGTCAATACTAACAACATTAGTGTTCTGATTAGAGGGAGGAGCGCTGGAGGCTCGCGGCGCGACGTTCGGAGTTCTCTGGACGAGGATGTACTGGCCGACGTTGTTCGACCGATTCTCGTTCATCTGATAACATTAATTAGTTTAATTATAGGTACACATTGCTTGCGATGGCACCATAAGCTGTCAGTCCCGGACAGATCCGTCTGATGGCGCTGACACTATTCCTACTATTATGGTTGGAATTGCAAGTCTGTAATTGGGTAGACGCGTGTCGGTTGTCTGCTCCCTGGCTTGTAACAAAGCATCACCATTTTCGGTGACTTAGTGTGTGTTTTTGTAAATAAAGGAATCGTTGATGTCACCAAATATTTATTCCCGTACAACGTGAAGCACTTTTGCTATTTAAACTGATATTTCAGAACATTATGATCAAACATCAACAAACGACAAAATCATCAACATTATGATGTAGCCACAATTTTAAGATTAGAAATATGACTTAGTGTAGTGTAGTTATAAACTTAGCGCAGGAAGTTGACCATTGATTTGCTTATACAGGTCTAGTGCCATGTTGGTTTATTCGTGAGAGGAAGCCTGTGCCTTTTGACTTGGACAGGTGATGAAGATGATGATGTATTAAATGCATATTTAGTTAATATACCTCACTGTGAGGCATCACAGAAACGGGTCGTACAAGAACCGGGGGCGGAGGCCGGACAGGCCTCGTGGGCCGCGTAAGGAGCGCTGGCGGCGGCCGCAGCTGTCCTCTCAGCGCGTCTCTGTTAGGACTGTTCTGGATGACCGCCTGGCAGATCTGATAGCTTCGCTCGAGATTCACCGCTCCGGGTGGCACTTTGTTAGAGCTACGACTTCTGAAATAGATAACATTGTATTATGAGAAATGTTGATTTAGTTACGCTTATTTGCTGCGGAAAATAATTGTAATTTATTTCTATACCTGCAATAAAAATATTAAGCTAGTTGATAGAAGCACTTACAAAGCAGTTGTGTGAGTTAGAGATGAATACAGCCATTCACCTTCCGTACCACTGAGAGGGGGTGAGGTCAAAATTGGTGGAGGACAGGGAGTATCCATACTGTACTAAGTTATAAGTATTCTTTCTTATACTGTGGCAGAAGTCTACAAACTAACATCAAAACTACATAGGTATGAGTAAGTTGAAAAATCTTGAACATGGACATTCACATGACGCCGTCCACCCCACGGCCTACTACTGATCATTTCACACAAATTAATACAAATGATTACCTGCTTGTTTCCTTTCCAGATTTAGATTTTTTCCCCGAATGCCTCAAACTTTGCGTCATAGTAGTTGAGTTGACTGGAGGGTTAGTGACAGTAGTACTTGACACTAAACTAGTCACCGGATCTATCTCTTGCTTTATAGACACCTCCTTCAACGATTGACAGCTTTCTGATGAGTTGGACGACTCCATATTAAAGTTTGCATCTCTCTCCTCCTTATACATGCAATTTTCGTCATTTAAATTTGAATCTTCTAAACTTGTTTTTGAATCTTCACTAGCATATTTTGCACTCTCCGTGGTGATATGTGGAAATGTGTGTAAAGTTATAACGTTGTCGTTGTGTGTCCAATCGTTATCGTTTTTCCATGATACAGCAGAGTTTTTAGGTTTGGCTGGATCTTGCATATTGTCGTCGGGATAGGACACCATCTAAAAATTTCGTTATTCAATATTATAGATTGTGTAGTTGGAGCAAATTCAGATGAGTTACTGTAAAAACATTTTACATTACACTTTTTTGAGTAACAGACAATTTTATCTATTATAATATAATCAATCAAACCCATGGATGGAAAAGGTATTGTCTACAATACCTTTTCCAGCTTCCTGATCAAACCTAACAATGCACTTCTTGTATGAAAAGCATAGATGTCAAATTTGCTGACATTTGCAGAATGAAAGTGCACATCTGACATTACTAGAAGATTTAGGTACATATTTATACAACTGAAATGTGCGAAATAAGGAATGTAATAATCAATAACTTCCAAGGACGAGATCAATTTAAAAACTCAAAATTATTATGAATATACATACAATTAAATAATACTTACAGATGTGTTAGTTACTTCCATCATGGGTATAGACGAGTTTTGAGTCATTGGCATTGTTACAACAGCTGTCACATCTGCAATTATTAGAGATTCCATTTTAGTCAATAATTACTACAAATTAGAGGGTAATTATATAAATAACAATGCAGGTACCCTCAATTAGAAAATAAAAATAAAATCTTACTTGTTTCACTCATATAGGATGACAGCTCCATTAGGTTGGGGTGTGGAGTGTACTTCACATCATCACCTTCTGGAATAAAAACAGTATGTATAAAATTTTATCTAAAATAAAATATTAATGATAAAGATAGGTAAGAATGTGGTATTGACAAAGACCCTAGAACATATATTTTTTGATAACTGTTCCAGATTCCCCATCTCTTTGTATGATGTTCTTCCTTATAAAATTCCCTGTCCTATTAACTTCCAATATCTCTTGACTCTTATCGACACTCCCATCATTAAATATCTATGGAAATATATTAAAATGTATGACATCAAATTGGAACCACTAAAATCTCGAATTGTTTTCTCCCCTTTTGTGTTTGTCTTTGCTGTCCATATCCATAATTATTACCTGTTTGTTTTAGATGGTGAGTCGGTGGAGCTGATTCAGAAATTTCATAAGTATAAATAAACCAATCACTACTTGATAATTTTGTCTTCTCCACTATGGTGGAATTATTGTGCCTCGACATAACAAAGGCCATATTATATAAAAAAAGGTAAATTGATGTGAAACTTACGAGAAGTTAATATTGCAAGTCCACCAGTTTCCATAATGAAAGATTCTGCATCTTTGAAATGTTCATCGTAATAGCTTTGTACATTTTCAGCTGGTCTACTTTTCTCCTCGCATTTCTCGGTTCTAACCTCATCATTTTTCACATCTAACGACTCTGTAGGCTGCGCAATGTGACATTCCATCTCTTCTATCACTTCAATGTTTTGATATGTCACTTCTTTTGAGACAGTAGGCAGCTTATTGTCATTTGTTGTTTCCAAAATAGTTTTAGGATCTGTTTTAACACAGTCCTGGAATGGTTCTACGATATATTCTTCTCTAGTTTCAAGTGGTGAACATTTATTCTCAACTTTTATCTCTTCCGTAGTTTCCTCAGCCTCAGTTGGAGTATTTTCACTTGGGAAAGTGTCTAAGTTAGTGTTAGTATTAGGCTCATTTACGACGGCATTATTAACGTTACTTTCTATTTTGAAACTAGACATAGAAGATTCACTTCGTTCATCAAATTCATAGACAGATGCCGTAGCTTTACTGTCTTCACTGTTAGTGTCTCCATGTTCTTGTTCAGAGTATATGTGTAGCTCATCATTTGGACAGATTTGTTCGTTAGGATAGTTTGTTTCAACATCAGAACAGTTATTGCTCGCGGAGCCTTCAGCGTTGTGTGCTAAAAAACGTGCATTATCTAACTCAAAGTCCTCCTCATAGTCTTCCTCAAACTTTATCCTCTTTGCAGAACTATAATACTCAGGGTCATCACTTAATCTCTTAACAGTTTCAGGGATATTTTCATCAGAATCAATGGATTTTTCTTTTTGACAGTCTTTTGAAGCATTAGATTCTTCTATTGTCACTACAGTAATGTCTAATTCTTCTTTAATTTCAGTTCGGTCCTCAGCATCAGGCAACAGGAGTGGGTCCACTGGGGTTGTGGATACAGAGTCGTCCAGCCTCTGAACTGACGATGAATCAGAGAAACTAAAGTTATCCTGGCAGTCGACATAACCTTGATTTTGAGCTTTTGTATGTTTGAGCGGTAGCAAATCTGGAATGGGTGCAGATGACTTAGAGCTAACATTGACAGGTTCGTCCAAAACATCATCAGCCTTCGCAGATGACCGGGTAACAGCACCAACTGACCGCATCCTCTTATTGGAGCTAGATGATTTACTCTTTTTAATCTTTGGAACGGTGCTACTGCTTGTTATAGATGCCGTTGGCCTTAATTTTATTGTTGTTTTTAGTGATGGTCTTTCTGAATTCAAATTAATTGAAGATTTGTCCCTTCTTGACTTTTCACCCCAAAAAGGTTCAAAATGTTTTAACTTCCAAGGATCAATTTTACTTTTTTCTTTTTCTGCCTCAGTCTTCATTTTCTGTTGATTTTCCGGTGTAAATTCTCCACCGGACAAGCAGTCCTGCCACTCTAGACAAGCACGGGCGAAGAATTCATTGTTGAGACTAGAGGAACTCAGGCGTCCCGAGGTACTGGGCCGGTCCACACTGGGTAGTAGCTGCCCCAGTTTATATTGGTATAAAGTAGGAAGAAGAGAGAATGTGTGCTTATTGAGGAGTGCCCGAATGTTTGTGTTGACTAATATTGAGTCCGGTGTTTCTAGATCTATGCAGCCTTCCCTGGTCTGCTGTAGTTGTGCTGCTGTGGACAATTTCTTGCCACTACGCTTTCTAGGTTTGATAGAAAACCCTGGTATGCTTGCCAGTACCTCACGCATTGTAGATAGCTTAGATGAATTTGAGCTTGGCTCTGAGAATGATGCAGCAGCAGTCCATTCTCGGTTCTCAGGCGGAGGGGGTGGTGGCAGAGGTTTCACTATTATCCTAGGCAAGGGTCTCGAATGGTTGGAACTCTTTTTTCTCCTTTTCGACTGTTTCCTGGAGGAGTGCTTACTTGATTTCTCACCATCTTCAGGAATGCGAATGACAGAGTACTGTTCGTTATTATTACATGCTATGTATTTACTTTCAGAAGAATTGTCCGAGTATTCCATGTCGTTCTCAATGGTGTTTGAAGGAGACACGTCGAGTTCCATTTTTGCGATATAAACTAGAGTTTTGCCACTTTTATAATAAGCACGATCCTTCGAAATTAGTGTGATGAACTTGCCGATAGCAATCACAATTTCAACCCATTATGTGTTTCTTTATAACCCATGGAAAGGTGGTTTCTTTGTACATTAGTAGCACAGGATGTTAATAATCACATATTCGATGTATAAAAAGAATATTTAGTCCATTATTCATTGAAAATTCTTTTCAAAACAGCGCAGATATTTGTCACAACAACGCAGAAAATGGATTCCGCTTTTTTTTTAATAATAAATTTCACGGCTCTGGAAGTGAAGCTACTCCTGCCTACTGTCATTGGTTTCTGAAATGGGGGATTTTCTGAAGCCCGCTTCACATTCTCGCAGTGAAAACGAAACCCGTCAAACAGAAATTTTTACGGCTCTGAATGCGAAGTTATTCCTACATAGGTAGCATGCCAACGTGATACAGCGCTATCACACCTTCGCTCTCTTTCTATTTGCGCGCGAACGAACGAGATAAAAGACTAGATACAGCCGTATCACGTGTAACATGCTACGCATGCTGCCTCCTGTTTTTGGTTTCTGAAATGGTGGATTTTCTGAAGCTTGATTTTTCACATTCACGCAGTGAATACGAAAACCCGTGAAATATTTTTCGCGTCTGGAGTGCGATTTTTTAAAGTCACCATAGTAATGATGACATTTTCTATTGCTGATTTCAAAGTATAACTTTCAAAAATACCACTCCTGTTCACGGGTTTCACGTGCGTTCCTGCTTTGTTCCCTTTTCCGAGTCGGTATTTGTGCCCATGCGCCTAGAGAGTATTATATTCTTTGTGCCCGCGTCAAAGGATATGTTCGCGGACCGCGAACATAACGTGAACGAGCCTGGAGCCCGCATAACATCTAGTTTAATAAGTAAAAGAAAAATTCTTTTAACGGAGTCTGACGCATTCGTTGACGAAGTAATTCATGCTTATTTAAAATACAAATATTTGTATGTTACAGTCGCCAGTTCAGT
The DNA here is from genome assembly GCA_963924505.1 of Agonopterix alstromeriana. Lineage (NCBI taxonomy): Eukaryota > Metazoa > Arthropoda > Insecta > Lepidoptera > Depressariidae > Agonopterix > Agonopterix alstromeriana. The sequence continues at coordinate 13,278,882 of OZ004666.1, forward strand.
GGTAATAGTATAAAGCCAAGTCTCCTGTGCTTGTTTTTTAGCAAAGACTAAGGCCAAAATTCAGAGACGATTTTTAAGTCATAGTTCGAACTCCCGTATGACAAAATCCATACATTTTCGCCTTGCTTAGCTCGAGCAAGAGAAAGTGAAGCTGTTTTGTTTTCTTTGAGAGACTCCTTAAAGGCGTGTCTGATCACAATTTTATCATTTTCTTTTTTCGTCAATCTATGTAGATCTAGCGCGTTCTTGATCGTGTAATGGCTACCTAAGTTGTACCTAAGGCAGCAGTTGGCAACACTGGACCGATCCGCCGCGGCGCAGCCATTTTATATTTTAACGTGAAAATTGTGTGAATGGATGGCGTTGTGCTTTTTCCAAATTATTACTGTATAGAAAATAATCAACTAATTTTACTTTTTGTGAATTTATTTGTGCTCTGATAATTCGGATATTATAAGTCGTGATAAAAATGGGAAGAGGAAGGTGAGTTTCCTTTGTATTCGAAACCTACGCTTAGCGTCGGAAAAAAAGAACATGTTGTAATTTAATTCGCTTGGCATTTAAAGGGATCGTAGTCGTGACAGGCGTCGTAGTCGGTCAAGAAGTCGAAGCAGAAGCCGTAGCAGGAGTCCGCGGTATGGTCTGGGTTCGGGGGGAGGCGGCGGCGGCGGCGGCGGCGGCGGAGGAGGATATGGTGGCGGAGGCGGCGGCGGCGGACGTCGGAGCAATCCCGGAGCGAACCTTCGGAAGCCAAAGTGGGACCTCAACAGGCTTAAACCCTTCAAAAAAGATTTCTACGTGCCACACATTGACGTAGAAAACAGGTCAGAGTCTGAGGTAGAGGCATGGAGGAGTGAAGTAAGCATCACTCTTAAAGGTCGCAACATCCCCAAACCGACGCTAACATTTGAAGAAGCAGGATTCCCAGATTATGTCATGGATGAAATTGAGAAAATGGGCTTTTCTAAACCGACTCCCATTCAAGCTCAGGGTTGGCCGATAGCTTTGAGCGGGTGTGACATGGTGGGCATCGCTTCTACAGGCTCTGGGAAAACACTTTCGTACATCTTACCTGCTATTGTGCACATTAATAATCAGCCAAAATCTAGCAGAGGAGATGGGCCGATGGCCCTGGTGTTGGCCCCAACTAGGGAGTTAGCTCAGCAGATACAGGAGGTTTGCGACAAGTTCGCAAACACATCTAAAATTCACAATACTTGTCTGTTTGGCGGCGCTCCAAAAGGTCCCCAAGCCAGAGATTTAGATGCTGGTGTTGAAATTGTTATAGCAACACCAGGACGCCTACTAGATTTTTTGGAAAGTGGGAGAACCAACTTAAAGAGATGCACCTACTTAGTGCTGGATGAAGCTGACAGAATGTTGGATATGGGTTTCGAGCCACAGATCAGGAAAATTATTGAACAAATCAGACCAGACCGTCAAACTCTCATGTGGTCTGCTACGTGGCCCAGAGAGGTACAGAGCTTGGCCTCTGAATTCTTGAAAGATTACCTTCAGATAAATGTTGGCTCCCTGCAATTAGCTGCCAATCATAATATTCTACAAATCATTGATGTGTGTATGGAATATGAGAAAGAAACTAAGTTGAGCACACTACTAAAGGAAATTATGGCTGAAAAAGAAAATAAAACAATAATTTTCATTGAGACAAAACGCCGTGTAGATGACATTACCAGGAAGATGAAACGTGACGGGTCAGTATAAACTATGCCGCTTTTGATTCTATGTGGAATGATGTAAATTATGATATTATTGATATTTATGTTTGTTCACGTTTGGAAATCATATTGTCTGCAGGTGGCCAGCTGTGTGTATTCATGGAGATAAGTCTCAGAATGAACGAGACTGGGTTTTACAAGGTAACATTTTTATTAAGGTAGTATTTATTTGAAATTATTTATTTTTTGGTTTTCGTAATTATTTTAAAGGATGATTATTATTATAATAGTTCACTGACCGAAGATATTAGTTTAAAGTGTAATAGCATTTTTAATGATTCCAAAAGAATACCTAATGAAACTTTACAATAGTGGGTGACGAGAAGCGGTGTCGGACTGTTGACGCGAGCTCGTCGAGCGGCTATGTGAAGGGTGCGTGTAGAGCGGCAGCAGCGCTGCTGCGAGAGTCTGCAGTATCTGACCACGTGTCTGCATGTGCAGGCTGTGGAGAGCTGCGGCCGGGCGGCGGAGGCGGCGGCAAGCGCGCGATCGTCGCCGCTAAGCTCCAGGCGGCGGCGCCGCGCCTGCGGCCGCATCCGCACCGTGCCGCCCCTTGTTGTCGGGGCTAAGCCCTATGCACTCTGACTTGCCCGCGGCTAGTCTGAGCCGCTTCTCGCTCTGGGAGCGGCGAGGCTCGCCCCCTCGCTGGCTGCGGCGCGCACGTAGCGCTCGGAGGCTCTGCTGCGGGCCCGCGCCTCGTGTGCGCTCGGGCTCCGCACCCAGCTCTCAGTTATCGCCTCTCGCGCTGCCGGGAGGCGCGCGGCGCGCTTTCGCTCCCACTTATTGTTTTATGTGCATTGTTCACCATGATTGTACTGGCACAATCAGTATCATTAGTAAGTCTCATTACATTGAAAAACCAGTGTTCAATTTATTTTACGTCTCTCATTGAGCCTCTTATGGATAGTCTTTCTTTTTTTTTTCCTTATTAATATAAATTTAAAACTGTTATTTGTGTATAGCAGTTTCCACAAAGTAACAAAATTATATGTTTACTTAGTTTATTTTATTATACTTATTTATTGACTTTATTTTTTCTTCTAACCAATGTATTGGCACGCCATTAAGAGGTGAAATGTGAGATGGTTTTAAATTTATTACAGTTTAAACTTTTAAAATAATTTATAGGCCAGTTGTTGGTTTGTATTGAAAATTTAAATATCTAGCGAAAATTACTAGCTGTTTTTATAACCTTGTTGGAGTATTGTAGTTCTTACTAAATTATATGTATCATAAATAAGCATACATAATATTTCTTTAAGCAAGTTTAAATCCAATACAAATTTATGCAAAGAAAAATTGGTGGTGTAGAAGTGGACAAAAACATCTGACAATTAAATTGTTGCTTCGTATATTTTATAACTAGCTGTTGCCCGCGACTTCGTCTGCGTTAACTTTATATAGAGTATCTATATATAAAGTATCCTATATGTTAATCCAGACCATGTTCTATCTGAATGCCAAATTTCATCCAAATCTGTTTAGATTTCGATTGAGTCAAACATCTAAACCATCTAACATCCAAACTTTCACATTTATAATATTAGTAAGATAACGCTCTTAAATATTTCAGACAGTTTGAAAACATCACTAGTGTGAATATAAATAAAAAACTAATGTTTTTCTTTCAGACTTTAGAAGTGGAAAAGCTCCCATCCTTGTTGCCACGGATGTGGCTGCTAGAGGCTTAGGTAAGCTTAGCAAACTTCAATAACTCTCTAATGGGAAATTGGAATTGTAGGAAATTGGGGGTGAGGGTTCACTCATCCCCAATTTCCTACAATTTCCATGAACCCCAAGCAGTGAATCTCGAGAGGAGCTTATTCAGTTTCATTGCATGCAACTTAATGAACTCTCTTCAAGCGCAACTTGTAATAAAATAGCTTTTCTCATTTACAGATGTCGATGACGTGAAATTTGTCATAAATTTTGACTATCCAAGTAATTCAGAAGACTATGTTCATCGTATCGGTAGAACGGGACGAACAAATAAAACTGGAACAGCCTATACTTTCTTTACACCGTCTAACGCTGCTAAAGCAGGCGATCTTGTTTCCGTGCTGAAAGAGGCGAAGCAAGTTGTCAATCCAAAATTGCAAGAACTTTCTGAACGTGGTGGCGGGGGCGGCCGGCGTAAGTGGATTTTTCTATTGCTTCCACATCATCGTTAAAATCATTGAAATTTATATCAGGATGAGCTTTTACGCACCGCACAAATTATACACCAGAAGTAAAATCATAAGCTTTCAAACAAAAGTTTCATCAAAATCTGTTCAGTAGTATTTGCGTGACGCTCGAACAAACAAATAAACAGACAAAAAATATAAAAATAGTTGATTTGGAGTCAGGGACACCTAAAAACCATATCGTATTTCAATGTACAGACACACTTCTGTTACAGTTGTATAATAGTTTAGTTAGATACAGTCTTTGAGAGATAATATGTTGAATGATTGTGTGCAGGTCACCGCGGCCGCGGCGGCAGATATCGGCGCGGCGGGCGTCGCTCGCGGTCTCGGTCGCGGTCGCCGCGGCGCCGGCGCTCCCGCACGCGCTCGCGCTCCCGGGATCGCCGCCGACGTCGCCGCAGCTCCTCCAGATCCTCGCGAAGCAAGTCGTCTAGATCATCGAGAAGTCATTCCCGCTCTCGTTCCCGTTCCCGAAGCCGTTCTCGCTCAGGCAAGTGCAGCCCACTGAAGGACGCCACACCCGCGGGGCAAGCTGCTCCCCAACAACCTCTACTGCCTCTGCCGAAACCCCTCTTATCCCTTCCTATCGGCCCACAGCTCCCCCCACCGCTCGTAGAAAAATCTAATGGTAAAGGACCGTCGACACCTCCCCTTCGTAATGACTCTCGTCCGAAGAAAAGTGAATTTAATAACCCTCCACCCGATATTAATAATCAAATGAATAATTTAAACTTTACTCAGCAGCAGCAGTCCTCTAATCAAATACCGCCTTTGATGGCTCTAAATCCACAAATGAATATGTGTGTTCCTCCACCGATGAACGGTCAACCTTTCGTAATGCCGACATACTTCCCTCCCGAACAATATGGCATGATGATGCCGACATTCGGTCCCGGCTCGATGCTGGCTGCCGGAGGGTGGTCGGCGCCGCCGCCTCCCCCGCCTCCCCCTCCCCCTTCCGGATCCTCGGCAGGCGGTACTCACAACTATGGTCACGGCCAACGCGGCTCGGGAGAGAGTGGCCTCGAGTCAGATTCCAGGAAGCGAGGAGCTCGCTCCGGTGGGCTCGGCGGCCTGGGCTCCGGTAGCGGCCTCGGCTCCGACGGAGGCCACGGTCACGACGGTGGCCTCGGTTCCGGTGGGGGCCTCGGTTGCGACGGAGGTCTCGGCTCCGGCGGCGGCCTAGGCTCCGGCGGAGGCCTCGGCTCCGAGGGCCTGGGCGGATCGCGCTCTAAAGGAGGGCGAGACCGGCGACGTCGTGGAAGAGGACGACATGACGATCAAGACTCTGAAAGTCACAATTCCGGCGGGCTCGGGTCCTCTGGCCCGAGCGGCCCTGGCGGCGGCGGCGGTGGCCTGGCTGCCGGCCCCGGCTACGGTCTCTCTTCTGGCGGTCTCGGTGTACCCCAGGGGGGCCCCATGCCGCGCTTGCTCCCCCAGACCGGTGCTGAATTTGTGCAGGGTGCCAATTTTACTGCATTTGGCTCGTATGGATCCAAGAATAACGAGAGAAGAAGTAACACTCAAGGAAATATATCTAATGAAACCTATGATGGGTACACAAACGGTTTAAACACTGGTCTACAAAACATGGGCCCTGGTAGGCCATATGATGTCGGTATGGTACAGAACCAGAGCAATGCGCTGGCAAATGGCTCCGTGGGGTACAATAATGACCGCCAGAGGAATCGCCAACGACGGTGAACATGAGGTTTGTTGTATTCAAACCAATGCCGACTCACCTTCCTATGCATTCTCACACCAATGTTGCAGGTGCCACCCATAACATAAAATGAATCCATTTCTTATTGTATTATGTATGTTGGATAATTATTGGCTGTTTTTCTATTATCTAAAAACGTTATTCATATGTGGCTGGTATCCAAATTGAACTAAACATGCAAAACTAAATTGTATTTGTAAAAGTGGGGAAAAATCATCAAAAACTTATAAACCTTTTTTATTACAGAGAATGGCCACAATGGGGACTCTCGACGACGCAGGAGACGTTAAGATATGACAGAAACGGAGGACTATTCTTACTGAAGAACAAACATTAGGCATATAAGTAACGATCTATTCCATTTGCGTATTTAGTAGTGATTCTATTATCTCCATTACAGGTGTATTTTTTGTTGTGTCTCAACACTAGTAGTTTCAAATGTGTTAGGCATTAACATTTTCAATCATTGTAAATAAGCATAACTTGAATCCATAACAAATAAGTTGTCTTCATTATTGTTTTAGGAATATGTGTATATTTAATGTTTTGTGAGTATATATCGATACAGTCTGTACATACATGATTAAGTACATTAATTCAAAATCCTTGTTATCAGGGAGTTTTCTATGCATTGCATTCTAATTTTATGTCCTGAGAACTTTATATGGCAACTGTTTTGAAAATTAACACTTTAGTTTTATCATTGTCATAAACGCTTTTTTGACTTAAGTACCTACTAATTTCATTATGGAACGATAATAAAAGGATTTATATAAAAATATTGTTTTAATTATCTAAACAGATAGGAGTTTAGGCCATACAGGATAATGGGCTTGGCTATTATTGAGTACTAGCTATTGCCCGCCACTCCGTCTGCGTAGACCTTAAAAAAGTATATCATATTCTATCTGTGTCAAGTTTCATCAAAATCCGTTCAGTAGTCTTTGCGTGAAAGAGTTACAAACATACATCCATCCATTCAAACTTTCACATTTATAATAGGATGACAAGAAATCATAGGAATGTAAAAACCACGCCTTGAATAAAGTCAGGGTTTGCTAAACTACATACTACGTAACTACAAGCCCTTGTAAATTCTCCATCTACACACGGCAACACATCAAGCTACGCAACACCAAAATAAGCTGTCCACGCGTAGGTAGAGTAATGTATAACGTCACGCGGCCAGCTTATATTGGTTTTGTGTAGCTTGATGGCTCGCCGTGTGTGTGTATTGTAGAAACTGGTATTAGCAGGAAGGTGGAATAGGTATTGGTTTATATCCATGGGTGTTAGTCGGGAAGGTGACATAGGTATCGTCTACAATGTAAATTCGACCTATTCCTTGAATTCCTGGATTGTATAGACCAGGAAGTGGGATTAGGCTTAGGGAATAGGTATTAGGCTTGGTGTATAGGTATTAGCTCTCGGTAGAGAGTAGTATATTCCTTGGGTATTAGGCTTGGTGTTGGGATAGACAATTATAATCTTCTTGGTATAAGACTATCATCAGTCATGGGTAACTATGACAACACATCATTTGTTTGACAAGGATTGAGCCACTGGTGGCAAAAGCTAAGTTTATTATATTTCATAAAATTTAATACAGTGAACAATAAGTTACAATAACATTCCAAATTGCGTGTAATAATGAGTTTCTGTGTAGACTTGGTATCTGAAGATTCTTTCTATGAAAATATTACTTTGGGTGTTACAAAACTCTTGGGTTAGTTACTGAAAAACTTTAGTTGTTTTCAACAGAAATTGTATTTATATTATAATTTATAATACATCAAAATAATGTACAATCTTATTGATATGAATTAGCTTTATGCTTTGGTAGAAATTTAAAACCATCTGGTACTGGGCCCAGTAGCATTTCACTTATTTTAACCCAATCTGCACAGTTCCCTGAGGCCATCAGTGTTTCTAAATCATCTCTACCAAAATAGGATGGTGGTCGATCATTGATCCTCTGTGGAGGTGTTTCTAACAATCCAACAGGCACATAACGGTATAAAAACGATAACCACTCGAGCATAAATCGGCGTGTGTTCTCCACTCCCTGAGTGTCAGAACCCCAATGTTCTAGCCCATAATTTGAATATTTCTTTAAAATTTCAAATCTTTCTTTGCTACTGATGTCCCAGAGCCTTTGTTCCTTTATTTCTGTGAATATCCAGGGCTTGATCAGTGCTCCCCGGCCGATCATGACTCCTTGGACAGTGGGTGCCATCTCTCGCCTGTGTACATAATCCTCATAGCACATAATATCTCCATTACCAAACACAGGGCATGGTGCCGCAGCTTGTGCACAAGTTTCAATATATTCCCAGTCTGCCGATCTAGTATACCTCGCTTCTCTTGATCTTCCATGTAGAGTTATGAGTGATGCACCCCATTCTGATACTTTGGGGACAATAGTGTGGGCAATTTTTTTATTTTGATACACTCCAGTTCTCATTTTTATAGTAAATGGTATACTAAGTAGTTTGGAAGCACATCTGACAGAGGCCTCCAACGAGGACAACCTATGCATCATGCCAGTGCCTCCACCTTGTTTATAGATCAAGTCTATAGGGCACCCTAAATTTAAATCAATAAAATCAAGTTCTGCATTCTCTTGTAGTAATTGGGCTACTTTTGTTATAACGTAAACATTGTTTCCACATATTTGTGCTCCAAACAAGTCTTCTGATTCATGCCTTTTGACTAAAGCCCATTCCTGTTTTAATCCTTTGAGTAGTGACTCGCATAATGCCATTTCTCCACAAGTAATATCTGCACCATAGCTCTTACAGATTCTCCTGAAAGGTAGATTACCTACTGTAGTAAGAGGGCTGAGATAAAGTTTGTCACGCCAGTCAATTACTTTCTTTTCTCTAGGTAAAAGCTTAATTAAATCTTCATCAGTGATTGTACCGCTATTTGGAGACTTTTTTGTGTCTGCATTGTCTGTACTTTCCGCATCCTTGTTTTCTACACTAGTAACAGCTTCACCATTTGTGACTTCTTCAATTTGAGTTTTTGTTGTTGTATCAATTGTATTTTCTTCAGTTGAATTCTTTTTACCCTTTCTATCTCTGGTGTCCATGGCTTTTACAAGTTTTTCAGCGAAACTGAAATCATACTTCTTTTTCTGTAGTGGTATTTGCACGGATGATTGAAGTGTATTCTTTGTATCCTCGTTCCATGCTTTGACTTTGTCCTCATCAACTGTGTTGTAGCCTTCAGCAGTGATATGACTAGCACCGAAGCGGCAAGCTAAGCCCCTCGGACACCTTCCACGGAGGTTAAAAACATGACATTGTTCACCGATATCCTTTGGTTTTAGTTTCAAATAATCAAGAGGATTATGTATAAATTTGCAGTTGTTAAATGTGCAAGGTTCGAATTCATCTGCCGATTTTACGTTAATAATTTTAGGACAAGGCTTACTCTGCTTATCGTCCTGATAAGTCCTTGGTCTAGCTTTGTTTTGACCTCTGTTTTTTTGTTTGTTTTTCGAACCTTGTTCAACAGAGTTGTCAGTTTTAGCCTTTTTGCTGTCAACATCATCAGCTTCGGGATCTTCACCATGGTTTAACTTATGTTTTCCTGCTATATTAGTGCTGTCTTCAGTGGTATTCTTCTCAGGTCTCTTAATCACAAATTCTTCTTTTATGGCACAGACGCCAGCGTTAGGGTTCGTCATTTCTATTACTTAAGAAGTGGCTTTACATGGGTGGTTTCGTAACTATAATAGTAGTCGCATAATAGGTAACTTGTTTAACTAATAATCTATTTTCCACCAACTTGAAATGGAGAAAGAGGTTATGAAATATCACGAGGTGTTTGACAGCCGACTGAAATTGTTGACATCTACCTGTCAAATTGACATATTTGCAGAGCTGCCAACTATTTATAAAGAGCCGTGTTCATAAAATGTTAAATTGAAAATATATTATACGATGCATTCACATTTTTTTGTTTCTGTAACGGAGTGGTACTCTCATCAATAATCAAATCATAGACCGAGAGTACTGTCGGTAACCCTACGTCATCGAGTTCACACGGCGACACATCAAGCTATACAAAACCAATATAAGCTGGCCGCGCATCGTTATACGTTACTGGACCTACGCGCGGCGTACCAGCCAGCAGCATGATCGTGTTGTGTAAAAGTTTGGTAGACACTTACCAATCAATGATATTTAGTAAGATAAAAAAAAAGATCTTCATCTAGACCACAGATATCTACTCCACCAAGGCTAGATTTCCAGATTATTAGATTCAGGTGTAGGGGACAGAAACTATTAAGAAATTATTATTTTCAGAATCGGATCCTCGTATTTGTAATGTCAATGTAGAACGTAGATCACCATGTGATCGTGTAGCTCTCTCAACTTGGGAACAGAGACACTCTGCTGTCCTTCCCGAGGATCTTAGAAACTTCTATGCTTCAACCGATGGATTTCAACTGACGTGGCATTATAAATACTCTGGCAAGTATCTAACTAAGTAGGTATTCCTAATTGCAGATTTACTTTTATATTAAAAAACTCCGTGTGACCAAGGTACCTACCCATTATTTCAGCTGACGAAATTTTGCCAGTTGGCTCGATTCGCGTGAACTCGCTAATCGAGCTATGCCTGTCACCAGCCCTGAAGGATCTCCTCGACTTCTCGCTCACCAGACAACATGCAGGTCCCCGTCCTGTCTTAAACACTAAGAGCAAAGTGTTTGAACTGGATACTTGCAGAACTATTGGAAAGGTATGTAACATAATTAACTACCTCAGAATCTGTCTACATCGTCGACATCAACACAGAGACATTTCCGCCAGACTGAATTGTAAATAATTTTCAGGTGTGTCTAGTTTACACAGGAGGTTCATGGTCGGTGTGGTTGACCACTCGGGAGGGTGTCTGGGGCTGGCTGGCGGATTCCTTCACCAACTACTTCAGGATGGCGCTGGTACACCTCGGACTGCCGGGGTGGCAGGCTTCCTTCGCTAACTTACCACTTATTCCTTGGGCAGAGGTACTTACGCAATTCATTCTTTCATGTTAAAATTTTTTAACGAAAATCGGACGACATCAAGTTTTGTTTCTAGATTGTTTCTGCAAAGTTTTATTTAACTTTAATTGGTTAGTATTGAAAATATAATCAGACTTCGTTTGTATGGAGCGCGTCAACGGTAATATACCCTTAAGAATCAGAATTAGACAAATTTTGAAAAGATTCAGAATTTAGTCACCTCCAACGCAAAACGTGAGCTAATAAGCTCGCGCACGTTAGACTTAAAATACGGGCCTAAGCTAATAGTGTCCGCTGCGCTAAGCTGCGTAAACATTATGGCCCACGAGCGGGCCTGTTTCTGTTTCTCGAAAATCAAAGAGTACCACTACTTGACTAGACGCGGAGGATCCGGCGGATCGTCGGTCGCACTAGAAAATAACCCGCACGCGGACGTCCACCTAACGCAACGGCGGCGCTTATATCTAAAGTTTTGTATGTTACAGCAACTATTTCTTCTGCTGGCACCTCACTTACTGGAAAAAGAGGATTCGGATAATAATTTGATCACCGTTGGAAGCGAAACCAGCCTGAACCACATCGATCCCAACATATTTAAAACATCAGTGCGTCATCATAAAAATACTACTAGGCAGGCCAATCAATGAACAAAGTAAATAAAACACGTACCTACTGGTTGAAAATAATAAAATGTAGTAAAAAACCTATTGTATTATTTAAAACAAGCGAATACCCGACCTACCACCTTAGCTTCGCACGGGGGAGGGGCTCTATCTATTAGTGAAAACCGTATCAAAATTACTGCAGTAGTTTCCGAGATAGCCTATACACACAGAACGATAGAAAACCGCGGCGGCCTTCAAATTAGAATAATTATGTGGTGATAGTGATTTGAATTAAAAATATAATCTACTGGCGAGGTATAAAGCATGAAAATAAAATAAAGCAATGCCGTTACATAAATGTATATTGAATATTCTCGATACAATAAAATTTTACAGCTAATTAACAAAACAAAATGGACGGAATGTGAGATACTCTGAAGTAAAAGCTAAGTAAATGTTAGCTTAAGTAACACGACAATACACGAGTTAATCAAACGAACGATACTTTCATCACGCTTCAATGCATTTTATTTACAAAGAGAGCTTAATTAGAACATGTATCTAATACATTGCTCACATGTTTACAAATAATATTAGGTTTTGAAAGCGTTGCAGTAAAATCTTTATTGATTGTTAAAGACTAAGCAGTGGGACCAACAGTCCGTAAACACATTTTCAGTTCATATTCCACAATATCAATAATTATTTATGATTGCAAAACATGTTATATCTTCCAGAGACATTTCATTCTCGTTTTTAAAACATTCGTTACAAAAATGTGATTCAAATAAGCATTAAACTACCTAAGTTTTCTTAAAACAATGTGATTAAGTCTCCATGTGATGTAGATAATTAAAAGCTGCAAAGAGCATTCGTATAATAAAAAATGCTAATACACAAACAGAGATCTAAAAGTTATCTTACTAAAAAAATGTCTTACACATTAATAATTATCAAAAGTAAGCTTAAATCTAGTTGTATCGGTAAAAAATTATAAACCCTAATAATTTAGGTCATTGTAGATCACCTTTATTCTATTATTTATAGTTAATAAAAAAAGTATAAACTACAACTGTGGGTTACGAAAATCGTATTTCCAGGTGGGTTGTTAATTTTGAACACTATCTTTTTCATACAAAACATTTTTGTTTGAAAAATTCATGAAAAATTACAGAATACTGAAGCGTAGTATTTAAATAGTCTGAGCAGTGGTAACAATGTGATGCATAAGAATTAAAAGCAAAGGTTAGAGGTGTTGGAATGATTTTCTTCGACATCATTTCGAAGCAAGGAATATCTGGCACATTATTAAACATATGTTTAGCTTATGGTAGAATTTACCCGCACTACAACTCATTGCAATAAATTATTTATCTAACATTTCCGCGATAACACGAAACATAGGTACAATCATTGTGATGTAATTATAATAATAAGTAGTAATCAGATGCAATTTTGTAAAACTTAAATAATTGTTTTTTCTGTCGCAATTTTTGAACAATACTGAGCCTTTCTTAAAAGCTTTATAAGTTTTTGGATATAAAATCAACACATTATATTCATTAAAAGTAGTTACTGAATTAGGTCACAAATCATGCACTCTCAACGATTTTCTCCTAATAAATTTGTCTACTTTTTGAGCGATAGTACTACCTAATAGAACGCTTTCTAGAACGCTTAGAAAATATTATTTTTGCTATTCGTCATTTCTTTTCATTATTCGACACTATCGCTATTTACAGTTGACATCACTGTAAGTGTAAAACTAAAATAATGTAAGTAGAGATTCGGAAAACACTCAAATTGTGATGATGAGCATTGTTTGAGATTCCTATTAATTGAAAATGTTTCCTTGATTTTTCTTTCTGCAACAAACAATGCTGCCAACTTTACAACGTGAACCAGTGCGGGAAGACCACATACAGTTTAGGATGAATAATTTGCACCGATTCGTTTATCGTATTAGCACAAGAGACACAGGTACAAAAGGGCGAAACAGCCGGCGGTGGCGCAGACATAGACATGTATGGACACAAAATGAATAGATAGTACTGGCGTTCGACCGACTTGAACAGAGATCTCCGAACGTGCGCTTCTAAAGCTTGCCAAAAATGAGTGAGGAAAAAGTGCGAGCGCCACTTCCTTTGCACGAACGTCAAAATCACGCATGACCTGGCAAGACTATCGTACTAAAATAATCAATTCCACCTAATCTTTTTTTGTTCGCTCGTTTCTATAAACCCTTCTGTACCTGTCTTTTTGTGGTATTAGTTAATCGGTGCAAATATTGTTTCCTAAACTACATCTACCTCTATCATGAATCTAATATCGAACGCTAATAAATCCAGCTGACAGGCACCCACTGGTGGTCGGTGGAGAGGGCGTGCAGGGCGTCCATTATCTTGGAGTAGGTCGTGTCGTTGTTGTTGTTCGTTATGACGAGGTCTATGTACTTCTCGTATTGACGCTGGATTCGCGCGCTGTCCTCTAGAGTTTGCTTCATGTCTTCTTCCTGTTTTTGGTGGAGCTTTGATTTATTATATTGTTTTATTTATGTGATTATTGTGCACTGGTGTTAACGTATTGGAGTAGTAGTGGTGAAACTAGATTAGGTATAGTTGACAATCTAAACTATTATAAAACTGTAACGGAAGTGTGTCTGTATATTGAAGATATTTACAAGAAAAATATTACGATTTGGTTCTTAGGTGCAACCATTTATATTTGTTGTCGGTCCGTTTGTTCGTTTGCGCATCACGCAAAAACTACTGAACTGATTTCAATGAAACTTTTTTGTTTGAAAGCTTATGATTTTGCTTAAAATCTGGTATATAATTTGTGCGGACGAAGTCGCGGGTAAACTCTAGTGACTTATATAATTCTATCTATGCTCACACTAGAAATTATCTCTTGGCCTTGTGCCTGCTGGATGAACCTGCCCTTTTTATGTGCCAATATTTTGTTCTTATTATGCGTAGCGTGTGCAATAGTGTTTAATCAATAAGCAGACACGTTATCTAAATAAAAAAAAACTGGGAAACCCTCATATGGGCCTTTTTTATTTTGTTATGTTATTGTTATTGTTTCTTATGTTTTCGGCGATGGTGATTCGCATTGAATTTATCTTTCTTTGATCACTTTTGCCGAAATCTTTCTTCTCCCGGGCAACTCATAACGTCATATCTATTTCTACGTCAATGTCTACCTACTGGGCTAACCAGAATATCATGCTACGAGCCGGCACACACCTGGTGAAAAGAAGCGCAGAGCATTTTTCACTGCCAAACCGTTATCAACTTTGCATGCATTGAAATAACATCAACAATCAATTAACACAACTTTCGCCTCAAGTCGCTTCGATGCTCTCTGGGACTAGTAGTTATGTTGATTGATTCTCGATGTTATATCAACGTTAGCTAGGACGATAATGGTTTGGCAGTGAAAAATTGTCTACGCTGCGCTTTGCCAGGCGCGCAGCCGGCTGTAAGACTTACCTCGTAAAGCGACGCCAGCGACTCGAGGGTGCGCGCGCGCCGCGAGCTGTAGCGGATGGAGCTCTGTCTGTCGAACTACACAACGCATGCATGCGTAACGAACATGAAATTAAAATAATAAATAACATTCTAAATGGTATAAAAGTAAAAAAATATACAAATACATTAAGGATATTTTAAGTGGGATCTCTGTTTTGATCCCATTTTTTATTTGGATGGTCTAAACCTCCCCATGCAATCTATTTTTTTATAACGACATGATAGTTAAGAAAATCAACGTAATTTTACGAGCATATAAAAGTCAAATACAATCAATCCCATCTAGGTTCATACAAGCTTTTTTCTTCAACTAAATGTTGAAGGCTCATTTTCGTTGGTCGATAACTCAGTCGATACGCAGCATGCTTATAGAGGGCCTTACTTATGTAATGTGTTACAGAAATCTGCCGCACCCCGCATGCGGGCGCTATCGGCCAATGAAAATGAGCCTTTATCTAGGTAGAGCCTGACCAGAAATATAAAAAAACCTGGTTTGGGGGCGCGACTATGACCGTTAATGTCGGAGATCCAAGTACAAAAATTAGTTCCAATGACGTTCCACAACATGGCGAAGTTTTTTATTTTTCCGGTCAGGCTTTAAGTCTAAAGCTAACACTTGACATTCAAATATTATCCTAAGTCAACTAGAGATAAGATAAATATTGCAATGCGTTACCGTCAAGTTGCGGTTGGAGGCGTAGGTCAGGTTCCTAAGTTGTTCGATGCCGGGCGCGGAGATCATCACCACATAAGGCAGGAACTCGCTGCTGTTGTGCAGAAGCTTGAGCGACTGCGGCGCGCAATCCAGGATACACATTTTGCCTGGAGACAGATACGTGACTAATGTTAACTCATTGACATAGTTAAACTAAACGAGTTTGGAGTTACACAGTGACTATAAATTATTTCAAATTTTACGTTGTTTGGAATTATTTAGTCTAAATAAATGACTAAATTTATACAATCTTTTGTTCGGGGCTTTGTCCTTACTCAGTTAACGCCCGTTAAGGTATGGAATGGAGTTTCTTGGTTTAAGGGTGGCTTGCACCAAAATGGATTTAGTGAACGCTCTGTGTCTCACATTGCATCATCAACAGCATAATATTTAAATATGGTTTTACTTTTTGGTGCAAGCTACCCTAAGGACAGATTCTTGTTTCGTCTGATACTGGTATTATGACAGAGTCGTGTAAGGGCAGAAACAGGCGAATCTGTTATAATCGATGTCGATTCTGTCGTGTCGGTTGCTACTCCAATATATTAGCGACGCTAGCATAATTTATTCATTAATCATGATGTTTGCCATGGGCCGTTTAAAGCAATATTTAAAGTTTAGTATCCTGAATAGTAATATAATAAGACATGCTGCGTAACTAAGAAGTAACATGTGGATTTCAAAAAGTATGCAAGTTTCCTCACGACATTTTCCTTTACTACTTTTGAGTTACGTTAGAAAAAAGCATGACTACAAACATGATTTAATAAAATAAGGCGCGCACCTTCCTTGATGACAGCGCGTATGGAGTCTAGATGTGTGCCGTACAGGTGTCCGTTGTGGTCCCCGTACTCGAGGAAGCGGCCCGCGTGCGCGTCGCGCTCCATCTCCTCGCGCGACACGAACCAGTACGAGAGCCCGTTCTCCTCCAACGGCCGCGGGGGCCGGGACGTGTCTGTGGGGATATCTCACGTTACACTATCACGTTTTTCATCTAAATATCATGTACTACTTTTTTCAAATAAATTAATGGCATTTTTGCTTGTGAATCCACTGCATTTCTGCACATTTATTATATCCTAAATTAAATCTTCGGACCCAGGTCACGTCAACCCTATCTATCGAGGCATGTTGAACTACATTACATGTTGTACTAGCTTTGAGAAAACTCTCCATTAGTACACATGCACAAAAAAATACTAACATGGTTCCTACAAGGCTACAGTCAGATTTTCAGCAAATTTGGGCTATTTCGTTCCGCCTAGTATAATAACAGTAACTTACGAGGAACAACGACTCCAAATCTGTCAGGGTGGTCCTGAATCATCCTGTTCTTGAGCGTCCGGCGGCCGACACCGCGCGTGCCGACCAGTGCGAGGATGCGGCGCAGGAACGGAGGCGTGCGCGCCACCTCTTCGTACAGCGCCAGCTCTGCACCTTCCAGTTGCACGCTCGAACGAGACTCGTACACAAACTTCTTTTTCTTTTTTGATATCTGTGAATTTCGATAGGGTTTCTTGTTGAAAAGTGTTTGAAAATGTTAGTATGACAGGGCATTTTTTTCCAAATTCGCTTTCGCATCCTTTCGAAGCCTTTATAAGTCACTAAAGGACACTCAGATGATTATAAAATATAGTAAGTTGTTGCATTATTTGACCACCTAGATAACCTCTATTGATATAAATAGGTTTCAGACTGTGACACCACCTTAAATACTGTGATCAATGCTCGAATGACACAAATCCTCAAACCCTTTTCTTCTGATAATAACTATTTCAAACTAGATTAGATTTCCGAAAAACACTGTTTATTTTATTCAGTCTTATGTTTTGAAATTAGTTTTCATTATTGAATTGGGGTAGAATAAGTTCGTAATTGTAGAACAGTTTCTGATAAGCTTAAAAGAACTATGGTCATGTGTGTAAAAATTTGCTGTTATCAGACAAATGGAAGTCGAAAAGTCGATCAGTATTGTTTTGTAAATATTTTGGGATGGTTTTTAATTTCGAAATTCAGTTCTCAAGGTGCCATTTGTTTTGCCACATTGTTATTGATTCATGCATTGCACTCATCACACAAAAATGCATCATTAACGCAATTCGTGAGAAACAAAACAACAATCGAAATTCGCAACGTAAACAATAAATTCAACAATGCAGTAGTCAGTTTCCGTGTTAATCGCTTCCTTCTAATGTAAACTTTATCACAAATTAATAAGGCTGTATATTAATTGAGCATTAGACTGAACTTACCCGTGCTCCGCAAATGCTAATTTTGTGTACAAAATCAGCTTCGGGAGGAACATAAGCCTTGCGTCGTTCTTCCAGTTCTGGCGAAGGTATGAGACCAACCACGTCTGTGCTCTCTACGTGGCTTGCTTGCCACCAGTTTGGATCCTTTCTGTCCGACACCTGAAAGAAAATATTATTTGGGTCGGGAATTAAAGAAAAAAAGAATTGGTAGCCTGTTTTTTTATAGAGATAGGAAATCCTGGCCTCTTAAAAAAATCGAATGGGGGGTGTGCGCAGTAGGGCTTTCGCCTACAAATTTTATGCTGCGCAGTCAAGTTTATTGCAAAATTGATTGCCGGCCCTTAAATGTAGGCTTTCAACTGTTGTAGGGATCATATTACCTATGAAACAAGGTATGATGGGGCTGGAATAGCCTAAAGGCTACAAGCTCCAGCCCATATAAAACGCATTCCATAACAAATTTACGACACTTTCCTTAATATTAAGAGTGTGAATAACATTTTAAAGTTGGAAAATAAAAGGTTACCTGTAAAATGTCTCCCTTCTTAAATTCCAGTCCTATTTCTTTACATGGCAATAACGTGTCATCTTTAGGATCATAGTCGAAAAGCGCTCTCATGTAGCACTGGAATATAAATAAACCACAAAAATTAAAAACAAACTTTTTTATGAGTTGCAAGTTCTCTTCCAAACAATCCTTTACCTATGGGGGATTTTCTGGCCGACAATTAAGAAAAAAAATTAGTTCAAAATGGCTCTATAGATGGTGTTGATGCGAGATAGCTGTGGAACCTTGCTATACAAATAAAATAGTAAAAATAGCTTATTTCTGATAAGAAGGAAAACATGAAAAGATAATTAGTCAATGGATGCCTCAGACGGAATATTAGCATCTTTGGAGCCATGTCAAGTCAACGCCATCTATCGAGGCATGTTGAAATAGGTGTAAGTCAGAAAATCCCCCATTGGAAAGAAATAATTATTTCATTACATACACTAAGTTTGTTAGACAATGGGCCACTGGTTTTCTTATTGTTGGGGCCGACTTTAAGGGTGACTCTGTCGTTGGGTTTGCTCACAGCTTCTTTGAGCTGATCCTCTGAGTTTATCTGCACTCCATCAACTTCCAGAAGTACATCACCAATAGTCAGCAGGGCTTGTTTTGCGGCTGCACTGCCTGCTAAAATTCTAGCTACTATAAGCTGCCCGTGTTCATCAGTTGTGACCTGAAAGTTAAGGAATTGTTACTGTAAAAGTTTGGAAATCTTTGGCAACATTAAGGGAATATAATTCGGGGCGCGCTCCATGCAAACGAAGTCTGGTGATATTTTCAATACTAACCAATTAAAGTCAATGACACTTTTCAGAAACAATCTAGAAACTAATCTCTATGTTTGTAAGAAGTCAGATTTTCGTTATACAAGGTGTTACAAAAGTAAAAAATAATTATTTAAAACGGTTGTTTAGACCATCAAACTGAACAAATTTCACTATGGGACCAAAATCGAAATCGCGAAAAAAAAAATCGGCTGTCCTGTACATTTAGCTTGAGTAGATTTGTAGTTTCGTATGGAAGATCCAATTTTTTTTCCCGATTTCGTTATTGCTCCCATAGTGAAAGTTGTTCAGTTTGAATTCTAAACCACCCCCTTAAATGTTTATTTGTATTTTTGTAACACATGATATATGGATTTCCATATATTAAATCGTCAAACAACTTTCTAAATAAATGTATTGTCATTTCAACCAAATATTCGTAATTATTTTGGTCTTGTTTGTATCAAAAATACTTAATTGGTCATTGACTTCTTAAAGGCGAAACATAATGTCAATGACCAGGTAGTTACCTGGTCCGTACCATAAAAAATAACATTTATACATGACCCATAAAGGTAGAGTTTCAATGAGTCACCACAACCTAAAATGCCTAATTATAGCGAAGACTTTACAAATGAGTGCATTACTCATCCATGCAGGACTTTGTTCATTACTTAATTGATGTTTCAATCAAATTATCATTGCACTTTCTAACATGCAATGTTCTTATTGGATTAGTACCTATACTTCATTCCAAATAAGGACGACAAGATTTTCCGATTCCTATTTAGCTTTCTGACCAATTCTGATTACCAAATTTAATTAATTTATTGGATACATATACTATCCGTCATATCTTGGACGGTACAAAAGCTGTTCTAAGAATAAGTGAGAGGAAGTGTTTCAAATCTCTGTTTCTGTAATACAAAATAGCCTTAAAATGTCGTTGCTATTTTGAATGGAGTATAGTTATAATATTTATTAATATTTTCTGATTTTGTGATAGTTTACTTAGTGCCTACTAACAAAACAAATATTATTCTTTCCTTATTAGTGTCCAGGGAGAAATTGATATCATTGGCATCCCTTTAAACTAAGAGTCTCCCCATAAATCTAAACAACTTTTATTATGGGAGCAAACCGATCATAGCAAAAAAATCAGCTGTTCTGTACTAAACTGCAATGTCTTCACGACTCAACTATACATATGAAACAGATAATTTTTTTTATTGCTACGATCAGGTTACTCCCGTGGTTAAAGTTGTTGAGTTAGATGAGAGCGTAGACCCATAGTTTAAAAGGATGCCAACAATATTAATTTCACCCTGTATATGTTTTCTACTGTTTTCTCAGCAGGCCGTTTCCTTGCATGCCACCCCTGAGAGAACCGTAAAAATTGAGTTGTGCCTACATCTTTGTTATATTACGTATGCCAAAAAGAGTGCACATGACGTTTTTCTCGTACCTGTGCTGTTCTCAGAAAAATGTCATATCCTAACAAACAATTTCATTTTCTTTTAGATCGGCTAGACAGTGATGTAATATCTTTTCTGAAGTTTCATTCTATATCTACACAACTTCTTCAATCACTTACAGTCAGTCCTAAAGGCTGTCCCGGCACCTTCCTCAGCCCAACAACCTTCACCGTCTCCACAGGCATGTCTCCGTTCTCCTCAGGACTATCAGCTTCAGCCGCGTCTTTCCCTTCAGCCTCCGTCAGGGCCTTCTCATCAATACCTGAACCTCGCTCCAGCCAAATAGCACCTATTTGATCATGAGCATCTATAAGCGCCTGTAATCAATTAGTTTTTTGGATAGATGTTGTTCAAGTGGTATACAGGGTCCTTCTTAATATGCTGACACTTTTTAAGGGGATGATCAGACCGTCAAACTGAACAACTTTCTCAATGGAATAAACATCGATATCACGATTAAAATAAATCAGCTGTCCCATGCATTTGGCTCAAGTAGGGTTGCAGTTTTTTATGGAATAGCCGATTTTTTTACGCAGTTTGATGTTGGTGCCGTAGAGAAAGTTGTTCAGTTTGACGGTCTGATCATGCCGTTAAAAAAGTGTCAGCATATTAGGGACCCTATATACTATAGTTATATGCATCATACTTTCTCCATTAAGAGAATGATGGCAAAAACATGACTTAATGTACAGATGGCGACACATCAAGCTATACAAAACCAAAATAAGCTGGCCGTGCGATGTTATATGTTATTCACGGTTCACACGGCCAGCTTATGTTGGTTTTATATAGGTATGTAGCAGTGTGTAAATTATAAAGGCTTATTTTTGTAAAAATATGTTTCATTAGAGTGCCCGTAAAGCACAATACAGTACAATAGGTACTTCTATTATATTCTAATCTTAAAATTGTGGGTCTATTGTCATGTAGATGATTTTGCTATTGTCTAGTTTAAATCGCAAATGTGCTTGATGTTGTTCGGTAATAAATACTTGGTGAATTCAAGAATTGTTCAAGGAGAAGCATAAAACACAGTTGTGAGCTGCCATACAATGTGGAGCTTCGATGTAGGCCGGGGAGCGTGCAACAGACACGCGACCACCCAATAACATACCTGCAACCTTGGATCAGTTATGTCAAGATTGACAGGCGAAGCTAAGAAGAAAAATTGCAACCAGTACTGGCCTCTAAACCCTATGAATATACACGCACACAAACATAATTTGTATGACGCCTCACACACACCAACCTAAGAAAGTTGGCCTGTTTTGTTTTATACGGTAGAAGCGTTAGGCTCATTCTAGACATATACTTTTTCTAAGCCTAAAACATGACTTCACTAATGATGTCCAGTATTTTGAGCCCAAACTGTAGTAAAAAATGTCGTTCATTTGTTTATGTCAAGTGATGTTCCAAATGCAACCCTTTAAGTGATAGGATTGCGAGGAAACTAGTGAAATCGAACTGCTAGAAAACTGTAAACAAGTTTATACGGCGCTTACCTTAAAATGTACCCTTGATAACAGGATAGCAAGTTCAGCTTGTTCGATAGTTCGAATATTGGTGCCGCGGTACTCGCTTAGCGATCGTATTATGTTTACGTTGCCTAAGGATACGGGCTTCACAATCAGATCCTCCTCACAATCAATCGACTGAAACAATATCACTTTTTATAACAAAACTACGATTATCAAACACTGCCGAAGTTGGAAGTTGAAACACAAAGGCGTGGCACAAGCGTCGTATTTTAAACAAAATATGACATAACATTAATTAAATATTTAACAATATTATAACTTTTCGATCAATTAGTTAAATTTCTCATTGATACTGGCTTAATTTCTGACAAAACACTGTAATTTTACCGAAAATCTGTTTGTTTCAAAAAGAGAACACACCCAACAACAGACTCCATTTACCCGATTTCACGCTCGTATTTTATTTGACAGACACAGTGTTGACGTTGTTGTACAAGGCTGCGTTCAGAGCCTTTGGGTGCGGTTGTTTGGTTGTTTTTCAATCTAAGGTGCGGAACGAACAGTTGTTTTTTAACTCGCCAAAAGGTACGGAACGATCCCGGTTGTTTTATAACCTAAAATTTTGACATTGACAGTTAATATGGGCTTCCAGATCTTCCAGGGCTTCCATCATTTCCAAATACAATAAAAACTCATCTTCCATGCTAGAGAATCAAAAAGTGCGTAAAAATAATTTGAACAAAACAAACTTTTATTCAAAATGAGCAAAAAGTCAAGTAACCACAGATAATCAAAACGTCAGAGTGTTTTTTAACCATCTAATTTGATGGTTAAAAGTTGCCACCCGTCAGAGGTACGGAACGGTTGAGTTGTGACAACCGAGTTGCAAAGGGCGTTTTTTCACCGAGGCTCTGAACGGCGTTAGTGCGAAAAGTTGCACCCAGAGTGCACTCTGGGCGTAGGCTCTGAACGCGCCCCAGCTGTCCTTCACAGTTAAACAAAACTCTTAAAAGTTTCAAGCTACTATAAACTTTAACGCTAAGACATTGAGGCGAATATAGTGTCTCATTATTAGCTATTTTTTCATAACTTGCGTGGTAAACATACCATAGACAAAGCAAACTTTGTAACTGTCAATGTCAAAACTAGCTTTTGGGGGATCGTTAGAGTGAGACAAACAATTTTTGAATCTCTATGTGCAAGAAGGACACATGTAATATTTTTAACCAATGAAAATCCTGCGTTTACGTGCGCGCCAAATTTGAATACAAAAACAAAAACTAGTTTGGTTGAAATTACTTTTAAATTTAATTACAGTAATTAGTGTAATTATGTGATATGATTATTAAAAAATACGATCACAAGCTTTAACACTGTTATCACATTATGACATTAGTTTTACTCTGTAAAAAACCTGGATTATAAATGTAAAGAATTTTCGTCGTCGATATTCGTTTTGTGACGTATTTAATGCATTATTTAGTACCAAATTTTTTCTTGATTATTGGCCAGCGTATTCCAAAAAGATGTTATTTCACCGCGTGGTTCCTGCTTTTATTATGTAATCTCATTTCTTACAAGGCGACTAATATACGATAGGTATGATTAAATACAAACCTCACATTTCCTCCCGAAATCCGGGCTTTCTACAATACTCTTCAAGAATATCACATCGTGGTTTGATAAATCGTCCTCTGGTTTCTTTTCTTCTTTTTCTA
Organism: Agonopterix alstromeriana; assembly: GCA_963924505.1. Taxonomy (NCBI): domain Eukaryota; kingdom Metazoa; phylum Arthropoda; class Insecta; order Lepidoptera; family Depressariidae; genus Agonopterix; species Agonopterix alstromeriana. The sequence goes on from OZ004666.1 coordinate 13,302,646, forward strand.
TTAAATAAAAAAAGAACAATTAAAAAAGAGAGCAAGGAGAATAAGAATCTTATTTAATAGGATTGGTGTGTATTCTTATTCTTTGACTATTAAAATAGTCAAGTCACCTCCTCTACACGAAAAGTTGGGATGTAATTAGAATTTGAGAAGAAAAGGAAAACTATCAGCGCTAAGTAAGCTTTACAAGTTAACGAGTAATAGTCGATCAACTTGTAAAATGTACTATTTAGACTTTATTAGCCGTTAAATCGTAGTATAAAACAAAAAGCCCCCTTCTAAGTCCGTGTATTGTGACGGGCAACTACGGAACCCTATATGAGGACAAGTTACGCGTGTAATTCTACTAACAAACTAGCACGAGATACTCAACTTTGAAATTTATTCCATTAGTTTAGATTCAAATTTTTATTGTTAAAAATAATGAAAAACAGTGTCGAGTGAACGAAGTTAAAGGGAGGGGAGGGGGTACGCCCTATTTTTGACTTTGAGCGCAGATATCTCGAGACAGAAGCATTATAACGATTTAGTTTCTAAGGGAGTTTTGTTCCACTAGATTTTCACCTCACTTAAAATACACTAGTTTTTTCCAACCAATCTTGAGGTCGTTTGTAGGACGAAAAAAATTGCTTCTACATAACTATTACATTTCTGTTTTTGGGTTACTGTTATCTATCTTCATGCCAAATTTCGATTCAATCGGTGCCAAAAAGGCACTAAGGCAAGGATAAAGGGTTTGTAAGGGATATTTAAGCAAGCAGTGCAGTTTTCCATAGTCACGTCTCGCACATCTCTCACGTAGCTTAATGAGTAACGACTCAGGTAGTTATAGCACGTAGCTAACACTATATAAACTATTCTGCCTCTAATAAAGATGTTCCCTTTCTACAACCACAATGCTGGCGTATAATTCGCCTCTCCGGGGCTCCCAATCCAGTCGGCCTACAACGCCTCCTACCAACATGCGTTAAACGTTCCTTGTTTGACTACTTAACCCTAAAAAACGCATCAATATTGTAGTATCAGTAGTTTTTGCCTAACTTAACTACCTAATACTCGAACAAATAGATAAATAGACAAACCTTGTATAATTATATTTAATAAGGATAGATTAATTGAGAGATTAAAAACTGAGTAGGTAACAAAGTTGTTAATGTTAATATCCATGTAGTTAAAGTATTTAACTACGGTATTTGATTACTTACTTACAATAATAATTGATAGTTAGGTAGGTACCTATAGGTAAAGTGCCGTAAATAGGGCGGTGCGAGCGGTGCCCAGGCACAGGGCGCAGTCCCTTGGGGGCGTAGAATTGATACCAGCCGTCGTAGTATGCCAGCGTGACAACCGTGAGAACCCTACCTAAAAATTACCCAAACATAAATACCATCTTTGCCAAATTCCTCATAATATCGTAAACTATAGCAAAGTGATACTATGACAAAACCTTCTTCTTTTGGTGTCAGAGAGTGAGTTCATTCTGCATACACAGGCTAATGGAACTAAAAGGTACTAATACCTTTTTGAGTCATGGTGTTTTCACAGAATTCGTTTGCTTACCTAAAACATTTAGGTAACCTTTTGCTTCGTATGCCCGCCCTTATACAATAAATTCGCTTCCTTAAGATAAGTTTTCGAGGGCGCAAAAATAGAAGCTCGCACCGGGCGCATAGAAGACTATTTACGGCACTGGGTACCTAAGGCTTTTATTTAAATACAATAAAATAACAAATTAATATTCTAAACAAGCCAAACTTCCGGCAACGAGAAAATAAAACGAAAAAAAAGTACAGGACTTTATAACCGAAAGAGAATTGGGTCAATGAAATGAGAAAGAAAAAGCCGTTGGCTGATGCCAACGTTACTTAAATATCACGACAACGAATGTCGATTCGCGACTTTATTAAAGGGTGGGGTTGCGGAATTGCGGTGCTCCTGTATCCTTAACACTTACATGGAATATGCATTACCTATTATGACAAAGTAGGTAAAGCTTTGAAAGCTTGCTTTACATTTATGAAATGCTGAATACCTATTTGTACTCATTTAAGGCTATTTTTAATTACAGAAACAGAGATTTGTAACACTTCCTCTCACTTATAAGAACAGCTATAGTAACGTCTAAGATATGTCGGATATTATATCTTTCTGATAAATAAATAATAATATTTGCAAATCAGAATTGGCCAAAAAGCTATACATGGTCCAATTTAATATGTAACTGATTTTTTTTCGCGATTCCGTTGTTGGTGCCATAGAGAAAGTTGTTCAGTTTGACGGTCTGATGATCCCCTTAAAAAAGAGTCAGCATATTAAGAAGGACCCTGTATAGTAATCGGAAAATCTTTTCGTTCTTATTTAAAGTGGCTACAGGCTGTAAGGAAAAGTATCATTAACCTTTAAACCACATACTTACTCTACCAATCAAATTGAACAACTTTTATTATGGGAGTAAACCTGTCAGGACAAAAAAAATATCAGCTGTCCCATACGTTTGAATCAAGTAGGTATTGCAGTTTAGTATGGGTCAGCGGATATTTTGTTTGTTCTGACAGGTTTGATCCCATAGTAAATGTTGTTCAGTTTGATGGGTAGAGTATATGGTTTAAAGGTTAATGATACTTTTCCTTACACCCTGCAGTGTAATTAGGTTAGCATCTCACAGGTTTTTTGTTCGTTCGACTCTACGTGGTGAACGCTGGAGTATAATGAATCATTCCCGCCGTAGAAAGATAACAGACTTGATAGATACTCAGTCTACGATTCCCTGTCACTTTTATGAGACCACGTCATATAATATCTCTACCCAAGAGAGGTCAATCTACTACTTTCGCCACCTCTACCTCTGCAGTTCTGCAGTAGGTACAGTGTGGTGTAATTATGTACTTAACTGTTTTTGTTAAATAATTGTAACGCGACTTGATATACGACCTAATAATAATATGCTTGCGAAGATCGTAATATTTTTTTATTTACCTATTAAGAAATTTGATGACGCCTCTTGCTGAAGCAGATTTTAGTTCTATAAAGTTGCTTCCGAAATGTAATCGTATAATATCATGGCATTTCTCGACTATTTGTAGAAATCAAAAATCAAGTTACCTAGTTAATAAGTGCTCACTTATTACTAACTTAACTCAATGTTAATGTCACATTGATTGATTTTAGAAAATTATGTGGTGAATAGTTAAGTAGTTCTCATTGCTTCGTAGTTTCCGAAGGCAAAAAGCGTAACTTTGTCATGGTAAACTATTAAGGACGACTATCGGTGGACCGTGCGTGACTTTTATACACAAAAGCTCGGCTACACCTTGGTTACGCCCGCCCCTCTAACAAATCAAACTACGTCAGTTAAGTCAATGGAATTATATGGTTTAGATGCTTTGACTATTTATATGTGGACTGGTTACGCGTGTAATTCTACTAACAAACATTTCTGCCACTTTTTGCGGGGGGCGAGGTAACATGAAATCCGCAACTTTGGATTTTATTCCCCATAACTTTAGATTCTAATTTTGAATATTAAAAATCATGAAAAGTCTCGTGTGAACCCCAAACGTTCTAAAGTTCGAAGTTATTATTTTGCAATTATAGGCTGTCTCGTTTAGTGATAAGGTTTAAAATTGAATGTACCTATAAATGCACAAGATCAATTGTGCTTATACCGTGGCAGAGGGGAAATGCTACCGCAAGGCTAGTCCTTATAATAATTAGTCAAAGTTTAGATGTTATGGCAGTATAGTTTGATCGAAGCGTATGTAGACACTAAATAAGAATTAAAAATAAATAACCTACTATGTTTTTATTACATGAGTTAACTTACGTTATTTGACAGGGTTCCTTTGGTCGCATTTCTTATCACTCGTTATTTCTGCATCCTCATTCAAGTTAATTGATTATAAAATAAACCTAGAGTTAATAAATCAAAACGTACCTTCTACTATTACGTACAGAAGAACTAACTGTGCCTAATATATTATGAAATATATGCGTGACTAACACATTTAATAAACAAACAATATTTCATCACGAAAATGTGGAAACCGTCATAACTAATATCTAAACTCAGCACTTTGAGGTTATGTCGAGAATTTTTCTATCATAGTAGATGAAAGTCGGATCTCACCTTCGTCGGGTGGTTTGTTTCCGAACGCGAACTCTCTGAAGCCGCGCCAGTTGACCGTGTAGCGTCCGCTACGTCGCACCATCATCACTGTAAACAGGGAGCACGGAACTGATAATACTAGGAGCACTGACTACCGGCCGAGCAGCATTCTTCAGCAGATTTGGCAGCGAGCTTGCGCGGTGTGAATGCGTGGTGCGGCGTCACCGGCCGCCCGCGGCGTCAGCTGGCGGTGCGTCACGGCCGCGCCGCGCTTGCGCAAACCGCCCGCCCTCCGTGCTCCCCGCCCGCTGAAAATTTCGCAACCGACTCGACTGTAGCACTTTCTCGTCTTGCCGGAGTTGCCGATAAACACTTCGATAGTTTAGAATATCGAGCGATCAAAGTCTCTAAACAAATTGCTATTGAGTGCTATTAACATTTTATGAACCATTTTAAAACTTAATTTAATTAAAATGGATAAGGTAATAATTTTCAACGCTCTTATAACCTTTCAGACAAAGTACTTACGTATTCTGAATAATAAATCTATAAATAAAACAAAGGTTAAGAAAACATGTTTTTTAGAGAATTAGGACAAAGATAAAGCTTAAGAGTATAAGTTTATCAGAAGATAGCGAGAGGTCTTCGCGCTACCGGCCGGCACCGCAACGACTCGTAAAATTACACGACCAACTACAGGGTGAAATTGAAATCATTTACATCCTCTTAAACTAAGATCAAACTGATCAACTTTTACAACGGGAGCAAACTGGTCGATGCAAAAAAAAAAAAAAAAATGTTCAACACTAAACTGCAATGCCTACTCGACTTAAATGTATGCAACAGCAGATTTTTTTGCTACAATCCGTTTGCTTCCATATAGTAAAAGTTGTTCAGTTTTATGGGTAGACTAACTCTTCGTTTAAAAGGAGGCCAATGATTTCAATTTCACCCTTTTATGTTAGAGGAGAGTAGGTAAAGTCAATATTATAAAGTAGGCCACATAAAAATATTACGATCAGACTATAAAATTGTCTGATGCTGAATAGCAACATTTTATTAATATTAGCGTATAGGTACATAACACGATATCAAGCATGACGTAAGTACGTCCCTGTAAGATATCAAGTCACGAGTTAAAACTGTTTACTCCAAATGAACATGTCATGTTAGATAAAATAATATTCTTATTCCATTCCATAATATTAAAATAAAAAAAATAATTAACAATTTGTTTAGGTACCTACCTAATAATACCAGAAAATATTTGTATCTTGTACCCAATGATATTATAGTTGTACCCATTTTGTATCTAATCAAGAATACTAATTAGCGGTAACAATAACAACTAATTTGTAGTTACAATTACAACTAACCGGATTAAATACTTAGGTACTAAGCGTTCATCACCTGTTGCAGATAATTATATGATTTGGGGTTTTTTAATCGAATCCTGTTATTCCCAGGTTGAATTTTTGGAATTTGTTGACTATTTCCTAGCTAAAGAAGGTAGGACAGATCAGACGTGTATGTAATTATATCTACAGATATAGCAACAATCTCTCTACAGGGTATTTGTAGCCACAAGCAAAATCTTTCTCTCATGGCTAACACTAGCATAAGCGGATTGCAATCCTAGACTCAGCGGCAGACTACTAAGGCTCGCTCTAAAGCTGGCAGCCACTTAGGATGACGTTTTTAGTATGCGTTTGACGTTACTTAAGAGCCTATCAGAGTTGAGTTTCGTTTATTAATACGGACCTAAGACTGGATGGGAAAATTTATGAAAATCCAACTAGGTATACAATGAGTATCGAATACTATACTTTTTAGCGTGTATCTTTCATAATTAGCCAATATTACATTAAGTATTGAGGGAAGATAACCTGTGGCCCTGTTTGTCTTGCTTTTTCGCACAAAACTGACGCGACGACGTGGCCGTGTGCGTCACACTCCATTTTTTTTGTATAGACTAGTGCTTTGTAGCGGCGTTTTTCTTTTCTGTTTCCGGGTTTAAATATGGTACAGATGGAGATGGTGGCGGGTACAGGTATGGTATAGGGTGAAGGGTAAGTAGGTATGTGCTAGGAAATTTTTTGTTTTTCGATCAGTTTCATTCATGTGATGAACGTTCAAACTAATTTGACTGAAAATTTCTGAAATAAAATGCTTTGAGAGATATTTATTACTAAACTCTTTTAATAGTAAATTGTTATTTTTATTTAGAATAATATTGTTTAAGTAATTTTTTTTTCTATTTGGACTTTGGAATAATTTATTTATTTATTCAAGTGGTTAGTTAATTGTCCTCGGTGGTCTAAACAAATCTACTTACTTATCCGGTATTTTGGGAACAACATACAAACCGACAAAAAGTATTATGTTTTAGTAAATGTTATTGTTTGATGTACTTAATTAATGTTATGATAATATTCAGTTAAGATAGAGCAGTGGGCGCGTGCTCGGCGTCGTCGATAACGGGGGTCAGAGGGTTACTCTTATAAAGTGGCTAGGTAGAGGACCCGGCACAATCAGTGTGTTAGGACTAGGCTTCATGCTACGCCGCAGTTTCTTGCACACGTTGAAAATCAAGTGATTTATTTTACCCAAAAATGCCGTGGACAAGCACGAACAGGTACATATCTCTAACAAGTTTTGTGTTACAAATGTTTAAAGAGTTTTGGGTTAAGTGTGTAAATTGCTTGCAGAATCTATGCGAAACCTTCGAATACTGAAGCCGGCGATGGCCCGGTGTCCGGTCCGGCGAATGCTTGGTCGGCACCCACGGCCGCCACCGACTCCGGCGGCCGCTTCGAACTCTGCGACCACGGATACGGCAAGAGCTCCATCAAACTCTTGCACGTCCACCGCGATAATGACTACCATTCCATCCGAGAGTTCGAAGTGTCAACGGAGTTGAAGCTCGCCTCCGAGTCCGCGTACGTGCTCGGAGACAACAAAGAGGTCGTGGCCACCGACTCTCAGAAGAACACCGTCTACTTGCTGGCGAAGAAGCACGGAGTGAAGACTCCAGAAGAATTCGGTGCAGTGGTTGTGAACCACTTCTTGTACATGTACAAGCAAGTGGTGGAGGCGAGGTGTAGAGTGGAGGAGTACCCGTGGGAGAGGCTGCAGGCCGGCGTGCCGCACAACCACGCATTTGTCTTCTCACCCACCGCCACCAGGTGGTGTGAGGTCTCACAAACTAGACACGGTAAGTTACCTGCAGAATACTCACTTCATGTTTTTGTTCCATCTCATCTTCTATGCTTATGTAGTTATCGGCTTTATTGTTGAACCCAGTAGAGTTATCACGAGACTAATTGCTTCGATATAATGTAGAGACCCTAGTGACCATCTCATCATCTCTATAATTAGAAGACAAAGCACGTTGTAAAGATAATGTTTATATTACAGAGGCAGTGGTAGTGCGATCCGGGTTGAGCGGCCTCCGCGTGTTGAAAACAACACAATCAGCTTTCGTGGACTTTGTTCAGGACGAGTACACGACGCTTGCTGATGCCGCGGAAAGAATATTCAGGTAAAAATTTAATTATTAAATAAAATAAACTGGGTGATTTTAAAATCATTAGCTTAATTTTCAGGGGTGGTTCAGGTGGTCAAACTTTAAACTACAATGCCTACCTACTCGACTCAATAAGGTCTGAAACAGCAGAGTTTTTCTTCTTGACTTTGATCACCTGAAACACACATGAAAATTTAGCTAATGATTTCAAAATCATCCAATATATTCACGTATTTTATTTAGGTAATTTAAGTTTTGTTTAAATCAACTAGCATAATCTGACATTTTTGTAATTATTTTTTTGTGAATTCATAATAATTAGGAATTCTACTTACAATTCTTGGCGAATCTTTGCACCTTATCTCCATTTATTAACAATATGATGTATCAATTTGAAAACGCCCTTTTCTCCCAATAGTACGGTGGTAGAAGCCGAGTGGACATACGACAGCATGCGCACGGGCAACTTCGACAACGCATGGCTAACGGTCAAGGACGCCATCTTGGACAAATTTGCCGGTCCTCCAGACACCGGCGTGTATTCACCCTCCGTACAGCACACCTTGTATCAGGCACAAAAGGTTGTGCTTGAAAAAGTTTCAGAGGTAAGCTTACGTCACTATTAAAATTTAAAACAAAATAATTACATAATCGTACGCATGGCATATCCATTATCCACAGTAGATGCGCTGTGCTGTGTATTTGGTATACAGGGTGTAAATTTTTCCTTTCCCTATAGAGCCACCAAAGAAATCGCGTAAAAATATGCTGTTCCATACATTTGGGTCTTATTGATGTACATACGGCGCCACATCCAACTATAAAAACCAACATAAGCTAGCCGCGCGACGTTACACGTTACTCGACCTACACGCGGGTAGCTTATTTTGGTTTTTTTGTACTCTAAAGAAACAATTTAATTCCTTCGATTTCTATGTTGGCTCGATAGTGAAAGTTGTTCAGTTTTGATGCATTTAATTTTGCATGCTGTACTTTTAAATGTTTAAATACAGATCAAGTCACAGTTGTCATTTTATTGATTACAAAATTATATAAAATCATAAAAAGTAACAAAAGCTATAATGGTGGAAACAAATTAATAAAGCGAGAAAAAACAAGGAAGTACCTACTCTTACATAAACAAGATAATGAGCAAATTATGTTTTGTCTCGCAGTCATGTGCTCTCCTTATCTTTTGTGTTAAATATTGGCAGTAAATAAACACGACATATCGACTGGAGAAGCTGAATTATTGCATTACGTACGGTTAGCAGAGTCAGTATGTTCTTCCCTTAATTGTACTTTAATCTGATTTATATGACGGAAAATAAGCGACAAAAAGCATTTCTAACTTACCTGTAATGCCAAGTTAAGTCAAGTTTCCAATAGCATTGCACATGGAAATAAATAAAATATTGGGATCCGTCCTTTTACGTAGCGAAACATATTTTTACGACTTTACGACTCCCGAGAAAACGACAAAAATCGAGTCCTCCGTCTTTGATACTTTGCGTGTAGGAAAGCAAGCGCGCATGACAGTTTTCTTGTTTTGTCGCTTTGTCGTGCGTAGCATGGTAGCCCTATAAATTGGAGCAAGACTGAAAAATAAAAAATCTGTGCCAAAATTTTAAATAAAAATAATTAGCTTAAAAAGAAAAAGGTACACACGGTGACACATCAAGCTACGCAAAACAAACATAAGCTGGCCGCGCGACGTTATACATTACTCTACTTATGCGCGGCCAGCTCATTTTGGTTTTGCGTAGCTTGATGTGTCGCCGTGTGTACATTTAAAATAATAGAGAATCGATCTGATACAAATGGGTGTTACAAATTGAAGTAGAATAACTTTTTACAGCAGTGAGTTATAAGTAGTGTTGAAAAGTTATCTTTCGTTGCTAACAGTACACTAAGTAGGTAGGGTATGCGGCTATTCTTAGTAGGTAGCGCGTGCGACGATAACGTCATTAAGTTTGTAAGGGATATAAATCACAACTGTTTATACCTACATTTAGTTCGAGTAGCAATATTGCAGTTTTACAATGTTATTGTTTGATAAACTTAGGCACTATATTAAATAGATTTTAATTTCAACAAAAATAGACTTTCATAAAGTCCTAAACATTTTAGCGGGCTCTTATCGCATTTTTTGAATGTTTGTGTGTTCCTGATATTCAGCAGTGTTTCAATACTATGAATGTTTTCATTTTTATAACTCTCAAAATCTGTATGATTTAATTTCATAAGTCACTTTTAATTTATAATTTCGTAATTCGGTTCGATTGTTTTTATTTTACGAAGGGTATTTGGTTTGCAATTACCTTTCTTAAGTAGACCAAACTGTCATATTGTAAAAGTTAGTTCAATTTTAAAACACCAATGTTTGATGAGGATTGAGAAAGTTTTGCAAATTATTTAATGGGATGGCCTTTTTCCAAATATCAGGAATAATTTCCTGGTCGAGGAAAATTGCAATAAATAAGTTATGACTGCGTAATGATTAAATCAGTTTAGGTCAAATATGATCACAATAGATTAAAAATGCAAACACGTCCGAGGTCACAAAATTCAAGAGAATATAGTCCGTAATCGGGTCGAGCAGAGTCCATTATCGTTGAACTTACGAGTTATCTATATTTTGTTTAATTTGCAAATGAAAAACAAGATAACTACCAAGTGCATTGCGATTACCTATATGGCTGTAGTTTTATTGGGTTATAAATAATTTAACATGCTCGTTACGTAATTGTTATTGTAATCTAAGATTAATTAAATCGGTGTTAAGGATGATCGAAATCGAACCGAATCTTTATGTAAATTTACCTAAAGAATTTTCAGTCTAAACGTATGTTAAAACAGACCGCGAGTTTAATGGGCCGCGAGCAAACGTTACTTAATCAGCCTCATACAAAGTACAATATTAGAGGTTAACGACATACCTATCTAGATAAAAACACATTCGCTGAAAAAATAAAAAACCAAAAAGCTACATCACTGGTCTCTATTGTCAACAGATAACATGGATCAAGATGACGATGCCGAACAAGCACTATCTGAACATCGACATGTCCAAGTTCCCAGCCAACGTGACCAAGGGAGACCCCCGGCACCACATCTACCAGCCAATAGACAAGCCAGCCGGGCTTATCTACGCGCAGCTACGCCGTAGGCCCAAGAGCCGGTTGTGACGATAATACAGGCTACGCAGCGTAGCGGGCTCTACGATCGTTTTTAATCGAGTGATTTGCTCTTTGGTTCCGGACGTATTTAAGATTTGTGATAATATACTATTATACTAGATACCGATGGAATCAGCCGGCTCTCAAATCGGTACAATGTTGTATAACGTGAATTTATACATTTTGGTGATGATTTACGAGATTAGAAAAACATTTTTATTGTATTCGTTGGATTAGATTGTTAAGTTTACGAATAAGTTCTAGTCACGTTAAGAAATAAATTCTTTATTAATTTTACGGTCACCATGATGTAAATTCATTATATTGCACTTTGTAAGATAGGCACGTAAAGAAATGTTGTTTATAAAGCAGTCTTCGCTTGCCTATACTGCAGCAGAATTGCAAGTGGGAACAGAGCAGCTCAAAATGAAACTTTCTGACGTAGGTTTTCAGGCGCGTGCCTGACTGCATTTCCTTGCTCGCTCCCCTAAAGTGTCCCCAGAAAGTAAGGTGAGGTGGGGTATCTGAAGTCAGAGGAGGGCGGGGAGTGGTATGTGTGTAGAACTATATACTATTACCTATTCTGTGGTATAAGCGAGCGATGACCTTAACTCTGTTAAGCTTAAGATAGATAATAAACCTACTCTGTACCACTGTTACAAATAACACAAAGAATAAATTAGTTTTTTAACAAATATGATATCTTTTTATTACTCTTGCACACGACTGTACTTAATTAATGGTAGTTGGAGCATAACGACCTGTAAATATTCCTCGCTTCACCCAGGTGGAGAACCTAGCTAGAGCACGGACCCGGACTCGATATTCCTTCTACCTTCCCGAGATAAGATATAATAAGAGATAATATGTACAAGTATTACAAATCGTTGCTTGTCTGTCAGTATTTTCGCTTGACATTCGATGACCTTGAGTACTTCTAGGGTATACCTATTGAGGTATTTATGAATCATCGTCAGTGAGAGCAGTACTATATGGTGAGAGTAAACAGGAGCAGGCAGTAATGGTTCGTCAAATATGATAGTAGATATGAGAAAATTCTTGGTCAATGTAAAAGCAATTGGCAAATGGTAAAAGCCCGTGAGCACTTAGAATATCGCATAATCTTTTTGAACTCAGTAACAACAAAACTTTCGAGAAGTAAATGAGAGGTTTAAAAAAAAAACCAGAGGAAAAGTACCTTGTCGTATGAAGTAAGCAATGCCTTACAAAATACTGAAAATTTTCGTTAAGCCTTTAAATAATTGCAAGACTTTTGCTATTTTAGTAAAATTAGGCTATATTTATTGAAATAAATCACACATTAAGATTTAAAAAATATGACTTCAATTTCGTAACGATATTTTTTTTAAAAAACTCTTAAATACGAATACACAGGGTGAAATTGATATCATTGGCATCCTTTTTAAAAAAAAACAGCTGTTCCATACTAAACTGCAATGCCTATTCAACTCAAATGTATGAACCGCTGATTTTTTTTTTGCTCCGGTCGGTTTGTTCCAATACTAAAAGTTGTTCAGTTTGATGGGTAGACTCGTTTAAAAGGATGCTAACGATATCAAATCCCAGTATAATAGCCGAACCTTATTCAAAGGGCTCATGGACAGTAGCGACAGTAGATAAGTCACGTTGTCTCCGGACAAGTTTTGAGATGTCGGCATTATAACTTTCTTTGACTATAATTATTTATTATTGTGATTAGATAATCCTGTGTGACTAAGATATTTGTTTATTTATATCACTCGTTTAGGCGGATCCACTGTTTCTTTAAAGTAATTAACGTCCCCAATAATGTAAATTGAAACTAACAATGATTTTACGGACATTTATTACAAAAACATAATATCGCTTACGTTACATTTATGAAAAGGGTTCTGTGATCGTATCTCTTAGTTTCTCTATTTGTAAAATTAAACAAAATTACAATGCAGATGAATTAGCACTTTCATTACAGTTTTTCCTGGATTTCTACTAACCCTATTTAAAAATCATTGCAATGTTTTTACAATTTAACAATACATTTCAATGCAATTGGGTAGGTACCTAAATTATTTGAAAATCTAATCAAAAGTAACTTACAAAAATAGACTAATACTTGTACGCCTCCAATCAAAATGATACGTGGTTCACAGGCGTTTTGTTCCAATAATCTTATCAGCCATTGCGTAGAGTTCTTCTACGGTCTGAAAAAAGTAAAGCGTAATTTGATTTCACGATATTACAAAATACCTAGGTACGCTTAGATCATAGTAAAATTAATGGATAGGCATAACGTGAACATTTCAAACCAGGGCTCTTTTGTCACTATTTTAGCCGCCCCTAAGTCGGGAGAGGCTAAAATGGTGTACCTTTTTATTTATAGTACTAGTGTTTAGTTGTATATTCGTTTGGAAGTGTTAGGTTTTCATTTTATTGTTGTGTAAAGTCTCGAGGTTAAGGCACGATGGGGCTGGCATATCCTCAGGGTTAAAAGCCTCAATTAAAAAAAAAAAAAATAAAGAATTTAAAAAAAAATGAGGCAAAACAAATGAATGGCATGTTTCAAATTTGGACCGAGATGAGAGATAATTGTGCTAATTTGCATGGACCAATTGCACTAGTTGTGTGCTTCAACTTAACGCGCTTTAAGCCTATCCAGTAATTTTACTTTGATCTAAGTAGGTACGTGCTATTTCGCTCTAAAGCTACCGACCATTGTCGTGAATTTTTTTAAATTATTTATTACATTAGACACAAATTGAATGGAGAAACGGTGAAGGAAAACATCGTGAGGAAAGCTGCATACTTTGAAGAAGAATTTTCGATGCGTATGTGAAGTCTACCAATCCGCATTGGGCACGCGTGGTGGAGATCCTCCCTGAGGGTAGGCCTGTGCCCTGCAGTGGGACGTGTACAGGGTCCTTTTTAATATGCTGACACTTTTTTAAGGGGATGATCAGACCGTCAAACTGAACAACTTTCTCTATGGGACCAACATCGAAGTCGTGAAAAAAAATTAGCTGCCCCATAAATTTAGCTAAAGTAGGTTTGCAGTTTTGTATGCAACAGCTGTTTTTTTTCGCGATTTAGATGTTGGTCCCATAGAGAAAGTTGTTTAGTTTGATGGTCTGATCATCCCCTTAAAAAAGTGTCAGCACCTACTCGAGAGTAGGTTTGCAATTTTGTATGGAAGAGCAGATTTTTTTTGCGCTTTCGATGTTGGTGCCATAGAAAAAGTGGTTCAGTTAGATGGTCTGATCATCCCCTTAAAAAAGTGTCAGCATATTAAGAAGGACCCTATATATAAATCGTCTAAGGTTCTCTACGACCGAAAACCTTTTTTAGCACTTACTAAAACCCACGTTTGGCTTATCACGACTGGTCGTGCTTGGCCTTAGTTCTTAGCTCAATAACGAGACTAGAATAGACTCTGTTCCATTTGCGAATTGACTTTATGATAACGTAATGTTAATTAGTTTAATGTCCATTTGAAGTCTGGTTCGATCTAGTTTTGGGTAACGTTTCGATAACTGTAGCTCTGAACAGAGACAACACTATGCGCCGAACACGTGCGTGAACGAGATCACTGAACTAAGTCTTCGTTATAATTACTTACAGACTTGCAGATAAAAGTTTTAGTAAGTTTATTGAACGCGGTACTAAGACATTTCTACTCGTAATTAGGTGGTTTATTTTATCACTTTGATTTTTTAACTAGAGTTTTCCAGCAACTTCGTCTGCAAGGGTTTCCGTCATCGTAGCGAGAAAAATGATATACCAGATTTAAGACTAAATATAAGCTTGCAGATAAGAAAAGTTTCAATAAAATCGTTCCAGTAGTTTTCGCGTGATGCGCGAACAAACAAACAAACATTTTTACAGTTTTATAATCTAAATATATAAAGGAAGAAACTCAGTGACTGACTGACTGACATATCAACGCACAGCCCAAACCGCATGGTCCTAATTTGACACGTTGGTTCCTTATGGGGACTAGGGGTGAACTAAGAAAGGATTTTTTAAAATTCTAAGGGGGTTAATTTGTATGGGGAAACAAGATTAGTTAGACTATTTTATTCGAAACTTCACAGGAGTACTCCTATTAATAAATGAGGAAACGAGTTTTTGAGGTTTTTTCAGATATCAACCCCTGAAAGGAGGAAATGGGGTGACAAAGTCTGAAAATCAAGATGGATATAAAAGAAACCCATAAAAAAGTCCTAAGTCCACGCGTATGAAGTCGCGGGCAACAGCTAGTAGTATAAAGAATAGATAAATCATAATTATATACCAGACAATATATAATTCTGTTGTAATGCCGCACTAAATGAACTGTCAATACACTGTATTACGGTATAAGTAAAAGAAATAACGTGTTCCGATACATACATACTTTGCATTCACATTATTCTTAGATGATTCAGGCGTGTAACGTCTATGATTTAACCTTTGGAATAGGTACTCATTTTTAGTGCTATGAGCGTCGCTAAAAAGAGGTAGCTTAAGGGCCTATGTCGAAAAATAATTGAAGCGAAATGGGCGTGGCTTAGCGCAGCAAGCGCCCCGCGCCCCGCTACCGAACATCGTCGCGCACTAGCCCGCGAAAATCAAATCACTCAAAATGCGTAGAAGACGCTTCGCTGTTAATATATTATTAGTACCTTTTGTCGTATGAAAAAACACAATATATATTATAATTAAGTATCGTTCTATTTATCCTCCTTGATCAATTATTAATTTGTTACAGGATCAATTACGGACAACCAATTTATAGATAGAAACAATACCTAACTAACGATACTCTTTAATTGATTTCACTTAAAAACTTAAAACTCATTAATATCATACCGAAAATCACTGTACCTATCTAGAAGGAAAAAAACTATCATTACAGGATTTTGTTTTACTTTATAGTACGAGAGCTACCTGTTGGTCTTCGGTTCGGTTCTTGGTTAGGCTTTACGTCTTTAGGTCCCGTAATCAAATCAATTCAACTTCTTATTTTGTACTTGTATATAATACATGTGTTGATATAATACAAGTCAAAACATTCTATGGTCAAAACATACCGACTATCTAGATGAAACCTGGAAGTTATTTTACGCCGTCAACAAAAATGTAAGAAGAACGTGAAAAAATAAGTTTCGTAATACTGCAATAATCTCAGTTATTCTCGATACCACAAGAACTTTCAGGTTGAGAAGTTGTATAACACTCATAAACCTATTTTGAAAATCCATAGGTAATTCTAAAATACCTCGCATCCCTCAGATGCATGGCATAGCATTGAAGGATGAGGATGATGCAGGATATTATAACAGGTATGAATGAATTTTAAAATGGTAAATCAACATTTATTTACAAAATCACTAATAATATTTATCTTACGACCTAAAATCAACATTTATTTACATTAGTACATTACGATAAGTGTGACTTAAGTAGTTCATTATTGTACAGCGTGAAGTTAGCACCCGAGCACAAGCAAGGGTGCTAAACGTATATGCAGGTTTAGGTCACAGAGTGCTGGAAAATTATTTACAACTTATTACCTTTTCTTTTCTCTCATACTTCTGGTATGTTCCTGCCTACGTTTCAAATTTAATGTTTTGTTCCGTTTTGTTTTTCATTATCACTGTTTCTCCTAGTACCCCAGGAAAATTAGGTGAAAAAAAGGGTCAACCTCGGATTGAGAGATAATAAGCTACAAACTTCTTTAAATCATCGTTATGACATCTAATACGTTAGGTCAAATGTCACATAAAATCTCGTTTATGCAGGTCAAAAGATTCAAGGTAAAATGTCAAAAAACAGGTCTTTAGGAAATATCTTCTTTTCTATGCTCTAAATGACCTTTGAAGTTTTAAAAAAAATTTGTAGAACTTTAAATTTTCTTCAAATTTGGTCATTTATAATAGTTAACCGTTCTTGAGATAGATAGGTAGAACGCAAAGAGTTGTAACTCCCATAACGGTTTGCTCCCATAGTAAAATGATACTTTTCCTTACACCCTGTATAATATTATTTGGCGTTATTAATGAAAATACATAATTTCAATAACTATACACGAAAGAAGATGATGAAGAATTATTTCGAGTTTGAATCAATCGGGATAGAAAAACGAGTACAGAATAGTGACCCTGAGCAGCGCGCATTGAAGATATTGAATGAAACCAGTCACCGCCTGCCCGACAGACGCTTCAAAACAATACTTATATGGAAAGAAGACGACATGAAGATTCCGAACAACTACAAAAACTCACTCAAACGGCTGCACAACCTAGAGAAGAAACTAGACCGAGATGAAGACCTGAAAAAGAAATATGAAGAAAGAATGCAAACCCTCTTCACTTTGGGCTATGCCGAGGAAGCTACCACACCGCCGGTGCCAAATAAAACATGATACCTACCCCACTTCGCGGTCATTAACCCCGCGAAACCGAAGATAAGAGTAGTACACAACGCCACAGTGAAGACAGCCGGACGCAGCCTGAACGATATGCTACTCTGCGGTCCAGACTTGCTGCAATCTCTGCCGGGAGTAGTAATGCGATTTCGTCAACACCAACACGCCGTGTCAGCTGACATAAAGGAATTAATGTTTATGCAAATATAAGTTCAAGAGGACGACAGAGAGGCACTACGATTTCTATAGCGGGGCGACGAGAGAGGGAACCAGCGACCGCGAGAGTACCGCATGACTTCAGTGATCTTCGGCGCGATGTCATCACCATGCACCGCGCTATACGTGAAGAATAGAAATGCTTCAGACTTCAAAGAAAATAGTGCAGCCGCGCGAGCCATTGAAAAGAACCACTACATGGACGACTACATAACAAGTTTTCCGACCGAAAAAGAAGCCAAAGAAGTATCGAAATCAGTCGACTACATTCATCGGCAAGCCGGCTTCGAGCTATGCGGATGGGTGTCCAATACAAATTCAGTAGTACAGAAGTTTTCCGCCAACTCGGGCGGCGCCACGGTCTCTATCGGCGGGAGCGAGGTCCGATGGTACAACGGGCCGAGCTTCCTACGAAACCACGAACGAGAATGGCCACAAGAGACGAAGACAGAAGCACCGAAGACAGGAGAAGAGAGGGGACTTGTCACGTCACCCACCAGCGACCTGACCACGCTCACCTACCTCGAATCGAGCGATTTTCGTCGTTCCCACTTTTGCTACGAGCTACGGTGCGCATGCTACAGTTCGTCAATTTATGTCGAAAGAAGAAAAATGAAACAGTATTGGCTACGAAGCGCAAACGAACGAAAGAAAACAATAAAAACGACTCTGATTCAAAGATTGATAAGAAAACACGCAAGAACGAGACACCGTACGTGAAGAAATGAGATAGCAACACCATCGGTATCGAAACGCACTATCTCATTCGCGCTGAGAAACTATGGTGGAAACCTGTACAAGAAGATTGTCTTTCCGAAGATTTACGTCGAGTAAGGAACGGCGCGGCGCCTCAGCCGGGAGACAAGCTGTCGGCGCTATCAGTGGGCGTCGGCGAAGATGGCTCAAAGGAAGAATCCACGTAGCACCTGACATCGTTGAAGACACTGCGAGCCCGACCGTACTCGACGGGAAACACTACTTCACGCGACTGTACATACAACACGTACACGAGCGACTACATGGCGGTATCGACACAGTCGTGAATGAGCTACAGCAGCGACTATGGGTACTGAAGATACGACCGACGGTGCGTGAACGTCATCAAACACTGTCAACTATGCAAGATACGAAGAGCGAAGCCTACTTCTCCGGCGACCGGCGACCTGAGGAGGTTCGTGGCACGAAGAGGAGTGCCTAAGGAGCTATGGAGTGACAACGCGACGTGCTTCAAGGCTGCGGAGAAGGAGCTCGCCAAGGCCGCGCTGGCGGTGGTCAGCGAGGAGGCGACGGCGCGGCGCATCACCTGCCGCTACGTACCCCCGGCCTCCCCCTTCATGGACAGCGCGTGGGAGCGCATGGTACGCACCGTGAAGGAGGCACTGCGCGTCAAACTCCACGAGCAGTACCCTAGCGACGAGACACTGCTCACCCTGCTCGCCGAGGCGGAGAACACCGTCAACTCCCACCCACTCACACACGTGGCGGTGACCCCAGAAGAACCGGAGGCGCTTACACCCAACCACATCCTGTTGGGACCCAAACGACCTCACCGCGCGCAAGCGCAGCGCGCTCAACGATGGCGGACGTCTTCTGGAGCCAGGTCAAAGAGTACCAGCCTCTACTCCAACACCGGCGGGAGCCTCACACGACCAGCGCACGCTATCGGCGACCTGGTACTCTTCTGCGACCCCACCCTGCCCCGCAACACATGGCCGACAGGAAGGATCGTCGCGGTCTACCCAGGGCGAGACGGCGAGGTGAGGATCGTGGACGTCGTAACCAGCAACGGGCATGTCCTCCGGAGACCGACCAAGAGGATCGTCGTGCTACAGGTTGGATCGCAGAGCTGCGACGGCGGGAGAAATGTGCACGACAGAACCTGAATTGACTACCTTTGTACATAGTTTTTTACAT
The DNA here is from genome assembly GCA_963924505.1 of Agonopterix alstromeriana. Classification (NCBI taxonomy): domain Eukaryota; kingdom Metazoa; phylum Arthropoda; class Insecta; order Lepidoptera; family Depressariidae; genus Agonopterix; species Agonopterix alstromeriana. The sequence goes on from OZ004666.1 coordinate 13,321,986, forward strand.
TACTTTGTTTATTTCGTTTTATATACCCTTTTATACTAGTAGGATAAGTTTAGGTTAAGTGTTCATTTCAATAAATAAAATTTTCTTATTAGAATTAGGGCTTAGCACATAAGTTATGTAAATAGTTCTAATAGGATTCTTATTCGATTTCTCTAGTGATTTCTACCCCAGATTAGATTAGGTACACTTCCCTAATAAAATTAACGCATAGCACAAGTAAATAAACAATTAGAATCGAGTTAGAACTTATAAATTCCAATTAGAAGTTATGCCAATAAGCTTCACTACCTCATTGGAAGGGGTAGAATCCTATTAGAAATAATTGTTAGAAAGAGACAGAACGCTCCATCTCTGTCAGCGCATACAGGCGAGCGAGGGGGGCCCCGGCGTCCGGAACCTGTGTTATGAGGAAGCGGGGGCCGGGGTCATATAAATATTGTACCTTTCCTTTTCGTTCTGCACTCTGTTATGCACCGGCGGATGATGCACCTGCTATTTTTAGAATAAGAAAATAAGTATCTTAACTATATAATTATATTGGTTTGTAAGCGTAGAAATTAAGATTGTATGAGAAATAAAGAGATTTGTATTCAGGGCAAGAGTGCGGGGTAAGGAGGGGTGGTCGCTTGAAAATGATATAAAATGGCGCCAAATCGGCGTAGATTCATTCCGGATCCAGCACTCAAGAAAGAAACAACTTGGAAGAAGAAACTCTCTGCGACCACTCGCCTTCCCTACCCTGCCCTTCAGCCTGGCTCATCATACTGACTACCCATACAATTAAGGGCCACAGAGTTTTCAAACTCTCATACCAGGCAAGATGTTCCGGAGCAATAGAATCCTTCAACTCGGTAAAAATACTGACAACTAAATACGTTTATAACCAGATTCCATTATGACAAATAAATTTAATTATTTGAAGAAATCGAAAAACAAGATAGTAAAACCGAAAATTACGACGACTTAAAGATAATAACAGCTAGCTCTTGGTCTATGAAGTCCAAAAAAACTGCTATACATATTTGAGTGAGAAATATACTTAAGAGAAGTTTATTCCGAATGCGTAAATGCGCGCTGCATACAAACGAAGTCTGGTGATATTTTCAATACTAACCAATCAGTAAATGAAAAATTTGCAGAAACAATCTAGAAACTAATCTCTATGCTTGTATGAAGTCAGATTTTCGTTAAAATATACAGTTTTAATGCTAGAATTAATTTAAGATTTGTATGGAAATCTTTGAGGTATTGTAACTTTAAAACTATACATTTTAACGAAAATCTGACTTCATACAAGCATAGAGATTAGTTTTAGATGTTTTCTGAAAAATTTCATTGACTTTAATTGGTTACTATTGAAAATATCACCAGACTTCGTTTGTATGGAGCGCGCTCCGAATTATATTCTCTTTAATGTGAAGCTGCTATGGCCTCGAATTTATTTTAGATTGTATTTAATATATTACACTATAATATTTACACGTAAGCTGGATAATTAATCGTAATTCGGAAATTGGGCATGCGAACGCAGGTCTGACGCGGGCAAAGGCCACAGCCGACTGAGCTTTTTAATAGATTGTGATAGCTTATATTACTGCCTGACGCGAGAGAAAGAGATGGGGCGGCGTGCGCGCCTGACTAAATAAAACGACGTAAGCGCCAAAACAAACTTTATTTAGTTGTGATTTTACTATTTATGTAAGTTAATTTCTGCTGCAATCAAAATTTATAAAATATCAATCTCTATTTTTTAAATCAAGTCTCGTGTTTCTATTATTCACCGTTTAGCAGTTCCAAGCGTTTATAGATAAAGACGGAGGCTACTTTGGCTTGTTTTTCTATCGAGAAAATTTGTCTTAATCGTGTTTTGGCGGCAATCAAAATTTTAATAATATGCTCAATTTACACATATCCTGAAATCATACTCCTACTGTTAGTACTTCATGATATCTGATGCTTTGAAGAATCCTATTTTTTTCACATATCCTCTTAAGTATTTAACGAATAGTAGGATTAGTAGGCACGTACACACGGCGACACATGAAACTAAGCAAAACCAACATAAGCTGGCCGCGCGACGTTATACATTACTTTACCAGCTTGTTTTGGTTTTGTGTAGCTTCATGTGTCGCCGTGTGTACATAATACAGTATGTAAACTGACTAAAGGAAACCTTGGAACCACGAACTCTACCGATCAACCTGAACAACTTTTACAATGGGAGCAAGCCTGTCAGCGCAAAAAAAATCACTTAAACGTATGAAACAGTTTTTTTTTTCTGACGTATTTGCTCCCATAGTAAAAGATGTTCAGGTTGATGGGTAGAGTACGTGGTTTAAAGGTTTGACTTTAGTTAGTTTACATACTGTTCCTATACACGATCGTATGGAATTAAAACCTATGGTTTGGCAATCTAACGTGGAAACAATTCACAGGTATTAACCGGACCATGTTCATAAATCATCAAGCTGTGTAAACAAAATATTAACTAAATAAGACATGATCATGACCAGAGCGTGCGCACAGTAGCAAGCAGATAGAGTACACGAGCCAGCGCTGGCGCAGGTTCATAGATCGATATTACGAACGGTGCCAGGGGTCAGATAAAACCAGAAATTATCTGGTTCACACCGGTCTACCACGAGCCCGGTATCTCGTGTCTATAAACATTACCAGGATTCGATTATAGGTACTTAGACACTTTCTTCTAATGTCAGAAGGTGATTTTGTTGATAAATTAAACGACCTTTGTGATTTATGATGTCATTTCGATGAATCTAGATTGACTGCATAATTTCCTTCTGCAGCTATTTCCTTGTATTACTTCCTTCTGCTATCAAATTAAATTATACAGTGGATGAGCATAAACGCCTGCTTACTTAAAAGATGTAGAGTTTCCATGGATATTAAACCAATGGATGCCAATTCTCCTTACAAGCATCGAATTACGAAAATTGCCCATGGCGGTCGGTAATGTTCGTCTTTCTTTCGTATACGTTTCCGTCGATGTTTCCAACGTTTTTAGTTTGACCCTTTCTATCAAATGACACAATTCCCTTTCTCTAAGGTTTTACGCATGATAGAAAAGGACAAACATAAAATGGACGGAAATTGATAAAAGAAGGACGAACATTACCGGCCTCCAAGGAGTATTTTCATGTTTCACCGCTTGTATGGCAGTCTGTACTCCAGGTATAGACAATACCTATTTCCAGCCTCCCGAGAGTTGGAATTGAAGTTAGAACTCTTCCTCAACCGAACATATAAATATAGAATGATTTTTTTTCAAATTCATTTTCTTCCAAGTCATATTAGATTTACTCACCGTAAGGCTTTTAAGAGTTTTGACATCAACGGTTTCGTACTTAAGGAGGGCGAACTGTTCGTCTGTAAAGATGATGCCCTTCTCGATGTCCAGTTGTTTCTGCTCGTTCAGCTCATCCTGACACCTCGCCAGCAGCTGCTCCGGTGTCAGCTGCTCACCTTCTTCTACTACGGGTTCATCTAGGTTTTCTTCTTCCATCGACTTTGTGGAAAGAAATAACAGTTTGATTACCAACCGTGTTCTTATCTGGCAATGATAAGCCTGATGCCCCAGACTCCTTCTAGGAGTTACAGAAATGCATTTCTTCCATAGGAATCCACTCTGATAACCATGGAATGCAAGTTAAATTATCGTTCCTGCGTTTATTGCAGGCAATCTGAGCAGTATCATTGAGATTATTTCTTCGATGATTGTTCAAAACAATACGGTAGAATTTGTTAATTTGTTGACCTAAAATATAAAGGTACAACCACAGTACTGATCTATGGGTACAACATTTCCGGCTCAAAAGTAAAGTGATATTGGTATAAAGATTTGAACTGTAGTCGTTTGAGTCAGGAATTAAAATCTATTTACTTACTAGGTATTATCTAAAGTCCACAACAGGAGTAGAGACACCCTGATCTCATTTTTAGATTTGATAGAAATTAGAATAGTCTAACCGCTGTAGCTCCTAAATATTCCTAAAACAGTGCAATTTACCTGGTCAAGCTTCTGCGACGCCTTCAGTTTCCTATAATAAGCATCGGCTCGTTTTTTGGAGGCCCTGGCTACCTCACGGTTCACCATCCGCCAGAACACGAACACCGGGTGGTGGAACAATTCCGGAGGACATTCTTTGAGAGGAGTCTTCCCCACCAGGATTAAACGCTTCAGCCTTTCCATCTCATCGAGCTGTCGAAAAATGTTTATGGACATGTTTTTTATCAATGTGTTATATATTTATTTGGAGGGGTTATTCGGACCATAAATATTGTGTTTTTTTAATTCTAGATAATGTATTCAAAGTATAGGATAGAGTTCTTTTGCAAAATAGAAAACCCGGTACACCTTGTTTTCATATTTAGTTACACCAATTTTCCTTGATCAACTAATAAGCTGTTCAACCAATGATAGAATTGAATAAAAACACGATATCTGTCTATCAAAGAAATTACTATTAATGTTCAAAAGTGAGGAACATCGCCGGCTGTCATGGTTTGACGTTTAATTACACGAAAACAACCAGCTGACTTCGTTCTTATGAACTTTTTCTCATAAATAAGAACCATACTTTTGGAGTAACTTAGTAATCAATCAACAATCACGACCGTAGACCCTTTCGAGGTCTTCAAGAACTTCGCTACAACTACCAACTACACTTTTACCTTTCAGTTATTTTTAGTAATTCAGGGATGCGGTACCCACAAACATACTGCACAAAAATCGTTATATTCGGGTACCCGCGTACTCCCTGCCTGGGAGCCTTCACCCATGGTTTATTTATTCTGATCTTAAAGCCGGGTTGCGAGAGCATAAGAAGCCTCGTACGACTTTTATTTACATAAGCCGAAGCAAGGTGAAACACGGTACAAAGGAAATTCGATCATCGTATACTGAAAATAACACTCTTTATTTCTAGAGAGATACTCACGACCCTGGCCGAGATCCTCTTATTGAGGTTCTCCTCATTGACTTCGCGGATCCGTTCCTCCAGCTCGGACATGTAGCTCTTGTCCGTGAGTTGTACCAGGTTCGTCCCCATGAGCTTCTCCAGCCGGGCCCGGACATGAGGGTGCGTGAAGCTGGTTGAAACAAAATATTGGGTCTATAGAACTTGGAATGGAACGTTTTTGAAGGAATTTCTTCGTAATTTTCAAAGAAAACTACAAAAATAATTTATTAAGAAGACATATCACATGGTAGATGCTGTTCACTACAAAGAAGTCAATGCGTATGTGTTTGTTATTTGTTGATCATTGGTATAATTTTAGAGCATTTGAAATAACTTTTCGTCTTAAATATCACGTTACAAACTCTCTGAACTCAAACAAAACTTTGTTTTGAAACTAAAACTTATTTTAAAGTCCCTGCTTTGTTTTAAATAATAATAAAAAATCCTAACGATAATATGCGTCATGAAAAACGTCCTGAATATAGAGCGCAACGCGTAACGTGAAAAACGATCGATGTAGTACATAACACTGAAAACAATTATGCAACACGTTAAATGGAAGTTCACACTGCAAGATACTCACCACCGTTGCGAAGAACCTCTCGCAGGTTTCGTTTTTGAGACGTAGTTTTCGAATAGAAGAGACCAGCCAGACTAGCTACCTAGTGGCCGTTGTAAAGTTTTAGTAGTTTTGACGCTGGGAGCACCGCCGTGTCATAGTTGAGACCTTTATCGTGGTATACGATGGAGCCGGCACGGTATGGCACGGCCCCCACCAACACCACATGTACCGAATTTCGTATAAGGTAGTTTTTACATTTGACACACATGATACTATTACTGATGTGGAAGAAAGAGGAGGAACAGTGAGTTCGACATTGTTGAATAAGAGTTGATAGAGTTTCGAAAATGTATCACAGTTGGTTATAATATTTCCAGACGAACTAGCCAGCTCATGCTGGTTATTGTATAGCTTGACGTTTAGCCGTGTGTACTTGATAGTGTAAAACTCAACCAACGTATTCTGGACTCTATTTACTACAGAGTATGACCTGGTTCGTATTACCCTCATTCGTGAGAGAAGGTTTGCACCGTGCAGTTGGACGTATTCGCCGATGGTCACGATATGTCTTTGATAATATTAATGGATATCACACAGCCGTGTGTATTATCCGACTCTGGTTTCTTTCCATGTGTATTGTTCGAGGCGACTGAGGGAATGGGTTTCTTTTGCGGTGTTTTTGTCATCCCACCAGACCCACTTGACACGACATTCGTGCTGAACCCTTAATTATGCTAAGAGTGAACGTTGAACCAACTGTATGTTTAAAATATAGTCTAGATGGTGTCATATGATGCGACTAAGTGATAAAATTCGGTATGTATGTACCTAAATAAAAAGCTGGTAATTGAATACACGTTTCTGATAAACCAGAAAGGAATTAAGGTAGTTAATTTTATGTATACTTAAGTTTATATGTAAGTATTATGATAATGATGAGAAATATATATAAATAATAATAATATTATAAGCAAGTCTACAATCCTCTTTATCTAACGTGACTGGGGAATGTTTCAGTGAATGTCATACGTGATTTAGGAATGATACTATAATTTTACTGAATTATCGCCATTATTTTTTTAAATAGGATCGTTTATTATGTCATCAGATGATGTCGCTATGCTTTGTTTTATTTACACATAGTATGTACATAATTATTGTGTGGACCTTACTTTTACATTTGCTACGAGTAATTAAAAAATAAATAGCGCAGTTTTGAGAAATTTCTAAAATACATTTTGTTTTTATATTTTAATCTAAGGAGCTTTTTCACAGGGTGAAAATGTAACGCCATTGTACAACTACACAGTAATATTACATTTCCTACTTTTTTCATACAATACTAATCATAGAGGGATTGAATCATTTAAGGAAGTCCACGCAGTTAGGCAAAACTTTTATTTGCATTGTAATAAAACTTAAATTCCACATTCCTTCAGTAAACTCGTAATTTGAAAGTAAGTTATTGCAAATTTGAATATTTTTAACGAATTTTACAATTCAGAAACAATTCTTAGACATCCACGGCGCTATTTGAACAACATAATGGGTTTCCAACTCAATTTAAATTGGAGTTTGTTTCGTTTTATTTTCCGATTTCATTGTTGTGAGTAGGATATTTATTATTTTTCAGAACTAACTGTGTTTGCGGACCACGGTAATAAGGTATCAATGTAGTATTTTTGAAAATTACAAATTCACGGATTTCTGAGTGACCCAATTGCGATGAAATGAAATGAAATTGTTACTCTCAGTTAAGCTCTATGTTTTCCTGACAACTTAATCCGAATCGGATCAGTACTTTTGCAATGCGGTGCGAAGCCGTGGTGGTCTAGTGGCGAGTAGCCTTGCCTGCCGTACAGGAGGCGATGGTTCGATCCCCGTCCAAGCCAACTCGTGCCAATGAGTTTTTCGGAATTTATGTACGATTTGTAATACCACTGGCTTTTCGGTGGAGGAAAACATCGTAAGGAAACCTGCATGCTTCAATTTCGAGGCATGTATTGTACCCATTGTCCATCGTACCCTTATTTTTTTCGCGTATATTGTTGTTGTTTTTTGTGTATTTTGGTGTGCAAATAAATAATATTTATCTTATCTTATCTTATTATGTGGCGACGGGCTCACCCCCCGTCACACTGGACAGAGTTTCGGTACTACTGGTGAAACGTGGATGTTCTGAGGTTTCAGAATAATCTCTGATTACCCCTCGGGGAATATAGTCGTGAGCATATGCATGCATGCCTTTAGCGCGAGACGAACTCACACTTGGCCGGTTTTTATTATTTGTTGTTATACTGTAGAGTTTGCTCTATAATCACACCAAGTTTGACGCTTGTATGTATGACTAGTTTCTTGTCTGATTAAAAATTATGGGGGACCCCCCATATATGTTTGTAATTTGTTCTTATTTAGTTTATATTAGATGTCTAGCTATTAAGGCCTCAGAGAAAACAATAATTTTTTGTAAATTAATATGTTGTGTTGTGGTGTAGTACGGAACCCACGGTGTGCGAGTAGCCCGACACGCACTTGACCGGTTTTATTTAAGAGAATAATTAGACCATCAAACTAAACAACTGTCTATACGACAATGTTTTGTATAAAACAGCAGAATTTTTTTCCGACTCTGATGCCATTGACAAAGATGTTCAGTTTGATAATCTAATCATAGCTTTAAAAGAAGAGGGTTCTTCTATATGCCGACGGGGCTGAAGGGGATGATAAATGACCTGATCACCTCCGTCAGCATCTTTAAGAACGACTCAGATTATCATGTTTTACTGCATTTAAAACCAGGAAAACACATTGCACGCCACGTTATCATATTCTTCGTTCTTTGTACTCCTCGCTTCGTCCATTATCCTAGGTTCAGCTCATCACCCTCAGTCACGGTTTTGATTACACTAAAAATGTAAGAGTTTAAGATTATCGGTTTTACTTCAGAGACAGGTGAACGCTGTATGAATTTAAAGGTAGAGCGACAAGGTATTATGGACTCGTTCAGGCTTTTACTATTACTGGAAAATCTTAGTATATACTATTGTTGGGCGTTTACAGTAACATATGTATACAAGGATTATAAGGATTAGAGTATATGATCTAAGATACAAGGTTAAAAAAACAACCGACGCGATGTTAGCTTCGACCAATTCGGATGGCTACACGATCTACTACGGTAGAGATAAACTCCCAAAGCTTAAGGCAAACCGACAACGATCGACATTCAGCAAAGCCCTTGAAAAATAGTCGCCAAATAATTACCCGAATTATATTATGAATGTAAGTTTGTAAGTCACTTTGTAATAAACAAACTGACGTAGACATTCATAATATTTGTTTAATTTGTTTCATTTTCACGTTGTAACCTTAGAAAAGTGTATGTCTTGAATGAGCCAACGCTTCTACCGTATAAAACAAAACCGGCCTTAGGATGGTGTGCGTGAGGCGTCATACAAATTATGTCCATAGAAAGGGTTTAGAGGCCAGTAGGTACTGGTTGCAATTTTTTACGACGTTTTTTAGCTTCAACTGTCAATTTTGGCATATACGAGTAACTTATCCATGGTTGAAACCTATCTTTTATTTATTCAGAGCTATACCATGATATGTATTGAACACAATGACGTTTTATTGAACAACATGAAAAAAAGAATTGTATTTTTAATTAAAATTGAAAACGAACCTCCTCTTTTTTTGAAGTTGGTCAAAAATAATGTAATCGCGGGTAAAGCTGTGGGCTAGAACTATACTCCATTCCAAATAGGGGCGAAAAGAAGGTAAAAAGGGTTCTTTATACAACACACTTTAAAGAAATACTAATATTGTATCAAACAACAAAATGGCGATGTTGAAAGACCTAAAGAAGCAGTGGTGTGCACATGTGTTTCGTCTTTAAAATCATTCTGTCATCAAACACTGACATAAGCGTCTCGCATTTTTATAAAATGATCACGGTCTGAAAAGGTTTCGTGGTCCTGCTTCTGTACCCTTCTTTTTTTCGACTTTATTTGACATATAGTATAGTTTACTATCTGTCATAGCAACATACTCATAATTAGACAGACAACACAAACAAAGATATCACGTGACCTAAACGTAAGGTTATCATGTCGCATTTAATATAATATTTGTTGCTGTCCGGTACAGTAAGTACAGCCTAAATTAAACTACAAACAAGGAACTGACATTGATTGTGCCTATATCCAACAGGCAACCTCTTTCGGAATCAAAATAATAAAATAAACATAATTAAAAATAGTAATTATTGTTATTGACTCTAATACAAGCTGTATTAGAGTCAATAACAAAAGGGCTAATGGGATCATCTTAAGCGAATATACAGGGTGGTCCAAAATGTGACGTCTGTAGTGTACAGCAATAAAGAGTAGTTAATGTGGAAAGCGCCGTTAGCGCCATCTATCGGCAGGTGCGGTCTATGGTGAATATCTATCGTGCATTCGCTTGGTATTCACTCACCGACCGCCGTGCCGTGCGGACGTACGCCTAGCCACATTCACTAGTGAATACTATATCTGTGTTTTATTATTATACATCAACCTCAACCAACCCTGTAGAAAAGGTGTATTCTACAACGTCCAAAAATTTTTTTTAGATTCCTTACACCTGGGTGTATCCGAAAATACCCCATGTATGTTCCGCGATTTTTTGTAGTTTAGAAGTTATGATTTTTTAAATGTATATTTCGAATTTTCTGCCGGAGCGACTTAAAATAATCGTAACTTGTTTAATAGTAAGGTTTTTTTATTTATTTTTTCTCGAAAGTGATCGTCTTGAATCACCCTTTCTACTTTATTATCAACTACACAACGTTATTCATTACAAGTTACCGACAAAAGGGACGAAAGTAAAAATTTTAGGTTTGAGTTGAACGGAGCAAAATTTTCAAAAATTTCTTAATAATACAAAATTAATGTTTCATTGGTTCAAACTAATTTTAAAAACTCCAGCAGTTTGTCAGCTTACCAAATAATAAAAAAAAAGTTGTTCTTAATAGGCGATTTTACGACGAAATTGGCTTCAGAACTTAGTTAGGTGAGAATTCATAAAGAAAAAATTTTGTCAAAAAAAAATATTAAGCTTATTTTGTTTTCATTTTTATGGCCTACATTAGCAAGGCATCATCAAAAGCATTCAAATAATTTCAAATTGAACGATCAGTGACACATTAGAAAACATTTTATTTTAAAAAAGCTTAGTTTAGTTTTTATTAATACGGTTATTTTGGTTTATTTTTAGCATCAATAAAAGAAAACACAAATTAAGTTCAACTACTTTATTAAAGAAGATTTTCAAAATGACGCCCTTCAACTTCGATACACAATCGGCAACGTCTTAAAAAGTTATCTTTTAGTCTGCGGAAAGCGCTTGAATTTTGTCTGACTTTCGTCGCTGCTTCTCTCAATTTTCGTCTCAGTTCTTCTTCGGAGTTAGTTTGCTGAGCATAGACAACTTCTTTGTAGTAACCCCAAATGAAAAAATCTATTGGGTTCAAGTCCGGTGAACGTGCAGGCCATTCGATTGGGCCGCCACGCCCAATCCATCTGCCCGGGTATGTTTCATTAAGGTGCCCCCTCACTTGGCGTGCGTAATGGCAAGGAGCACCATCATTTTGGAATATCATGTGCCTTCTTGTTTCCAAGTTTACATCTTCCAGCAATTCAAAAAGGTTGTTCTGCAAAAAGTTTAGATATGTGTCTCCATTCAACCTAGACGGCAGCTCGAAAGGCCCAATCAGTTCTCCATTTACAATTCCCGACCACATGTTTACGCTGTATCGATGTTGAAAATTTGATGCTCTTGCAAGGTGTAGGTTTTCAATTTCCCAGCTGTGATAGTTATGGATATTAAATACTCCAGTGTTTTCAAAACGGGATTCATCGGTCCATAAGATCTTATTAAAAAAATCTGGGTCTTCCTGACACCTTTGTATCATTGTTTCGCAGAAAGCAACTCTTCTAGGGTAATCTGAAGCTTGTAGCTCCTGAACGCGCTGTATGTGGTAAGCGTGGTAGCCTTCTGAAAAAAGAAAAGGACTATTACTCACCACCTAGGCAGGAAGAAGTCTAATACCTGGCATTGTATCTGTGATTTATGTTTTGTGTAAATAAAAAACAAAACGACATACCATTTTTCAATATCCTTAGAACTGAGGTCCGTGGTATTCCAGTCCTTCTGGTTATTGCTCTGGAACTCGTAGAAGAGTCTCTTTCTACAGCTGCGATGACTTCATCTCTTCTGTCCGGATCTACTCTGGGTACTCCTTCGTGCCTTTGGCTACGACCGGGGATACGCCCGGCCATCAGCGTATTATGAGTATTAATAAATACCCTATGGTCCGGGTAATGGTCCAGTATTTCTCCTCGCCGGTCCAGTTGTTGACGATATAGCCTTGCGGCTAAATGACCGTTTCCTTTGGCCATACCATAGTAAAAGTGCATTTCTGCGTACTGGCTTAGACTAAAATTACTCATGTTGCCGTCAGTAACACAAGCACAAGTCAGTCGTAAGGCAAATCGGAGTCCGTAACACAAGCACAAGTCAGTCGTAAGGCAAATCGGAGTCCAGTAACAAAGCGAAAGTAGGTTCAAAATATCGGTATCGGAAAGAAGCAACGTCAAGTAGTATCACACGCGATGGAAGTGAGTGAACGACTAGCGGACGGACGATACAGTGAGATGCTACGGAGAATGTATGGGGAGAGGGGGGAGAGGGAAGTGCAGGTAAAAAACCCCTAGCGCGCACGGCTGACTTTTGTGGCCAAGACAGTAGGTCTTTCTCTTTCGTACTTCTACGCAACCATAACAGTGCGAAAGAGAAAGACCTTACTGGCCTGGCGCCTTTGAAACGTGTTATTTATTGCTTTGTGTCATTGTGTGTGATTGGCCTTGAAGTAGATTTTGGTTTAATTCTAGCTTTCATAATTTCATGTCTAAAAACAGAAAATGAAATGTGTCACTGATCGTTCAATTTGAGATTATTTGAATGCTTTTGATGCCTTGCTAATGTAGGCCATAAAAATGAAAAAAAAAATAAGCTTAAACATTTTTTACGACAACATTTTTTTTAATGCATTCTCACCTAACTAAGTTCTGAAGCCAATTTCGTCGTAAAATCGCCTATTAAGAACAACTTTTTTTTTATTATTTGGTAAGCTGACAAACTGCTGGAGTTTTTAAAATTAGTTTGAACCAATGAAACATTAATTTTGTATTATTAAGAAATTTTTGAAAATTTTGCTCCGTTCAACTCAAACCTAAAATTTTTACTTTCGTCCCTTTTGTCGGTAACTTGTAATGAATAACGTTGTGTAGTTGATAATAAAGTAGAAAGGGTGATTCAAGACGATCACTTTCGAGAAAAAATAAATAAAAAAACCTTACTATTAAACAAGTTACGATTATTTTAAGTCGCTCCGGCAGAAAATTCGAAATATACATTTAAAAAATCATAACTTCTAAACTACAAAAAATCGCGGAACATACATGGGGTATTTTCGGATACACCCAGGTGTAAGGAATCTAAAAAAAATTTTTGGACGTCACATTTTGGACCACCCTGTATAGGTAATTCGGAGCGCGCTCCATACAAGCGAAGTTTGGTGATATTTACAATACTAACCAATTAAAGTCAATGAAAATTTTCAGAAATAATCTAGAAACTAATCTCGATGCTTGCATGTTGCCAGTATCGTTTTCGTTGAAATGTATAGTTTTAAAGTTACAAATGTATAGTTGTAAAGTGCCTCAAATATTGCCATACAAATCTTAAATTAACCCTAGCATTGAAACTGTATATGTTAACGAAAATCTGTCACCATAAAAGCATAGAGATTTGATTCCAGATTGTTTCTGCAAAGTTTCATTTACTCTAATTGCTTAGTATTGAAAATATAACCAGACGTCGTTTGTATTCGCGCTTTTGGAATAAACTTCTCTTAATAACTGCAAAATTAACTGTGGCTATCATGCCCATTTACTACTACGAATAAGTATGTGATGTGATTTATTATGAGATTAAAATCTAGATTTAGGTGTTAAGAAGTAATTTAAAGGTAATAATGCAAGAAATATTAATCTGTTAGAGATCTGTACAGTGTACAGTTGTTAAATGAAGTTATAAAGCTTTATGTTATGGTTCGTGTAGAGTGAACACGCAATATTACAGCGGGAAATGAAAACATGAGTTTGAATCTTTGACTATTTATATGTGGACGCGTGTAATTCTACTAACAAACATTTCTGTCACTTTTTGCGGGGGAAGAGGTAACATGAAATCCGCAATTTTGGATTTTATTCCCCATAACTTTAGATTCTAATTTTGAATGTTAAAAATCATGAAAAGTAGTCTCGTGTGAACCCCAAACGTTCTAAGTTCGAAGTTATTATTTCGCAATTATAGGCTGTCTCGTTTAGTGATAAGGTGTAAAATTGAATGTAAATGCACAAGATCAATTGTGCTTATACCGTGGCAGAGGGGAAATGCTACCGCAAGGCTAGTCCTTATAATAATTAGTCAAAGGTTTGAATGTAAAATTTTCTGACGCAGTTTATTAAGGTAGTAGTAAATATACTTAGCTTCGTGGCAGTAAAAGAAACTACATTCAGTACATACATAACATAAATAAGTATTGTCCAAGAGACTGCGCATCACCACACGCTACGATTCTGACATATAGGTACTTCTTCTACATTAGATATCTAAGTTTATCGGTTTTATATACATATAGGGTCCTTCTTAATAAGCTGACAGTTTTTTAAGGGGATGATCAGACCGCCAAACTGGACAACTTTCTCTATGGGACCAACATCGAAACGCGAAAAAAAAATCTGCCGTTCCATACAAAACTTCAAACCTACTCGAGCCAAATGTATGGGACAGCAGATTTTTTTTTTCGGGATTTCGATGTGTGCCCCAAGAGAAAGTTGTTCAGTTTGACGGTCTGATCATCCCCTTAAAAAACTGTCAGCATATTAAGAAGGTCCCTACATACTATTTACTGTCCAGGAGTGTGATTTTTGAAACTCATACGTTGCACTCAGCAGTTGAAATGTCAACATTACTATGGATATATGCATCTTTCTACTGCTGATTTGACTTTCAAAAATCATATTCCTGAAGTATGATTTTTGAAAGTCAAATCAGCATTTCAAAGTATGAGTTTCAAAAATCGCACTCCAGGAAACAAAATGGAAATTACGCGGACGGACAAGAAAGCTACTTAGAATTTTCTTCTCTAACGCAGCTAGACTAAACGGCGCAGAGCATAACATTGTAATTTGATTGTATCTCGGTCTCTGCTTCCTCGGAGTTTACACATAACCCAAATTACACGTGACGACATATTTACGGACACGTTACGGACACGTTACGGACACGTTTGACGCCGACGCCCGTCGGCGCGTCGTGGAATGTAAATACGCCCCAAATTCGAACGTACATTTAAACTTTCAGCGATGAAAGTATGCCTGAATCACGCTATACGAATTACCCGAAATAACTTATTTACGTGAAAGTATGTTCGAGGACTACGAGGGTTCAATTTAATTTAAGATTTTTGCATTGGAATGTCATCGGCTTTTCTTTTTCATCGCTTTTTTTGATTAAAGTTGTCCTTATCTGTTAAAGTAACCTAGTGGGCTTATTATTTTTACTGGTTAACTGGTTTAACTATATTATTGTGGTAACTGGTTTAAACTACGAGTATATTATTAAGAACGTCGATTAAAAAAGTAAAGCGTGATTTTGATGACGATGTTTACTCGAACATAATTTTTTGAAATTAGCCGATTCTCACTGAGCAACTGTACTGAATATTTTTCGTATAATATTCCTTTTCAGTCGACCTTTCACGCAACTGTTACATCTATTTACGAGTGTAAACGGACGGATCTGAGAAAAGATAATGTTGTTATTTATCTTTATTCGCTCTAATTATGTAATTCTAATCATTCAGTTTACGGTCATGTGCGTAGTAGCACCACACAAATCCTACTCAGAATAGGTAAACAGTAATTAAACATAATTAATGAGGATTGTCCGAGACGGTTACGTTAACACGTAC
This sequence comes from Agonopterix alstromeriana, assembly GCA_963924505.1. Classification (NCBI taxonomy): domain Eukaryota; kingdom Metazoa; phylum Arthropoda; class Insecta; order Lepidoptera; family Depressariidae; genus Agonopterix; species Agonopterix alstromeriana. Next base: position 13,337,611 of record OZ004666.1, read on the forward strand.
GTGATTTACGTCACGTCTGTAGTACACAATTGTTTTCATTAAATCTTATTGAGCACGAGTTGGAGCATAAGAGTCAATAGTTTACAAAAGTTCAATGGATGTTTGAGAAACTCAGCAGGCCGTAAAACTGTCGGTAATAAAACAAAAAGCCGATATTTTAGGAACTAAACGTCCGTGAGTTCCGGTACTACTGGTGAAACGTGGATGTTCTGAGGTTTCAGAATATCTCTGAGTACCCCATCGGGGAACATAATCGTGAGCATTTGCTTATGCTACACGTCCAATTCTCACCAAACGATTTCTGAATAAAAATATTTCAGTTCAAATATCGATCTGTTTTCAATTATCACGAGTTTGAAATCGGGGCGCTATTGAATAATGTTATTTCACAGACAATAGCGACGTCCGATCTAATTTAAGTTATAAATAGTCCGAGCGTTTTCATAGTAAATGGGTGAGATTTGAATAGCTTCTATTTATAACGGATAGTCCGTCATATCGAACTCGAAGAGGTGCCGTCATCCGAGATTATACATCACGTAAAATTCACGTTTCAGTTTTCGAGCGCAATCGATTCGGCAGTAAAACCGTCTGGCCTTCATCTCAGGATAACTACTTCAATCATAAACGAATTGAGACATGAGAGATCTTTAGATAGACTACGATGCTTTCAGAATACTGTAACAATAAATATTTGGAACATCGAACATTAAAAACCAATAAAAGGAAAGCTTATAAAACGATAACACGGTGGAATCAACAAGTTGAATAACAGAAAAACCGTAGACTACGAATAATATTGAATGAAAAATTTGTTCTTTCCCTTTTATTTAACCGGAAACTCGAAGGTTGTCGTGCACTAAACCAATTTAACGAGTTATTTAGTAAGGTCTACGACCCGTGCAATATAAGGAAAAGCCAACACTCGGAGTGTTTGGCAAACGTTATATCGTTAAAACTTTTAGGTTGCTAGGTAATAAAGTTTGTAAGCCAACGTAATAAAATTGAAACTACGTTAAATGTATTGAATAGCTCAAAAAGCTATAGATTGACCATCGAATGCTAAGGTACCTAATAAAATTTTATACTAACAAATGTTTTTCCAGAGTGCTGTTTATGAAGAGTGTTTTTACGTGATGTGACGTCACATCACATAACAACTTTCAAGAATTTTGGCTCGTTGATAACAATTTATAAGAATTTGGCAATAATAAGGAAAAGCGGGAAATATGTTTGTATTACGACGTGCACTGAAAGGTCGTGTCATTGAATAATGTTTAGATAAAAACAAGTAAATAGTTAGTAAATTGTTGTGAAGTAATTATCAATGAGAGATGAATAATATGAGAGGTAATACCAAAGCTGAGTGTGTACAATAATCATGTGGTACTTACAAAATTAAAATCATAAAAGCTTCGGTCGACTGTTTGTTTGTTTAATGAATCATGTCGCAAAATAAATAATACAACGTGTCAGTCAGGGAAAAAAAGAACGCAAATCATGAAAACCGCGAGCACAAAATCGATATGTTTACTTAATTATGTTCATAAAAATCACACTATACAAAAAAATCGACTACTTAGTTATTCTTAGACACATTCTGAAAAGTTTTATCATGGACAGTCACGATTAATAAATTGGTTTTACTTTTATCAAAATCGCGTTGTACCTATAATCTATTATGGAACTTATACAAGGTGTTACAAAAGTAACCATACAAATTTAAAACTTTTAAGGGGGTTGTTTAGACCATCAAACTGAACTCAACATCAAACTTAGCTCGAGTAGATTTGTATAGGTAGTTTAGTATGGAACATCAGACTTTTTTTTCGCGATTTCGATATTGCTCCCATAGTGAAAGTTGTTCAGTTTGATGGTCTAAACCACCCCCTTAAATGTTTATTTGTACTTTTGTTACACCTTGAATTTTATTTTGCAATGAATCCGGGTCACCAAAATACCTTAATATCTCGGAAACTAAGAATGATAGCTTATTCAAATTAAAAGTATTTTATAGACTATTTAATACTTCAATTAAATTATTAGCATTTCTTAGTTTTTTTTAATTTTCAAATAAGTACATAAATACAAATGCGTCAATTCTATCGCAGAACAATAATTTAAAATAACAATTTTTTGTCACAGACATATTTTCTCACATATTAGAGTCTATGAGTAATATAACTAATTACCATATTAATAATAAATATAGAAAACTAAAAATAAAATTTTCTAAAAATGTTTGTTTAATTTATACTATTAGCTTTACTTTACCGCAACCAGAAATTTTATTAATTTTTATAATTGTAAGTCAAGATGTTACAAAAGTAAAAAGAAACATTTAAAACTTTTAAGGTCCACATCAAAATCACGAAAAAAAATCTGCTGTCCCACACATTTAGCTCAAGTAGACTTGTGTTTTAGTATGGAACATCAGTTTTTTTTCGCGATTTCGTTATTGGGTTCCATAGTGAAAATTGTTCAGTTTGATAATCTAAAGTCTAAACCACCCCCTTAAATGTCTATTTGTCTTAATTGTCTTAGTTTCCGAGATATTAAGGTATTTGTGTTGTTGGTGACCTATATTCATTGCTCTCGATGAATCAGTCATAAGAGGAAAAATAATGTCATATGAATCATAAAGTCCTACAGTTTCACGTTATGGAGATAATTGGATATAAAGATTAAAACCGTGTGACGCGATTATGAAAAAAAAATTGCGCGTCTGGCTGTACTATGCTAGCTTCCATAAAAACACGAATTTAACACAAATACTCCTAATATTGGTAGGTACTTACCTATAAAATAATATTCGAAAACTCCATCAAATCGTAAAACAGAGTTTTTTTTTTTATCGAAAGCCCATACATTAATATAGTGGTCAGAAACTGTACTATAACTACCATCTTGATAAGCGTGCAGTTGTAAAGTTCACTCAGTAAACAATAAATGAAAAGGAAATACATATAATATTCTTGTTTCTGATGCTTTAACACAAATACGATTGCATTTTATGAGAAGGTTGAGTAAACAAGAAGTTTTAAGTTTATTTGAAACGTTCCAGATAAGGATAACAATGCAAACTCATAATATTGCTAATTTTACACAACACACATTATTTTAATAAGATAGTAGTGCATGACGTAAATGGTCCGATATGTGCGATACAAACATTATCAGAAGCACTTTGAACTACAACAAAAGCTTGTCTCGATAGAGTAAACTATCCGATATCTGGCTGAGATTTCAACATTGATTTACGATCCATTTGTATAAAGGAAAAACTTGTTCAGAGTACTTAGGCGGAGTAAACATTGTAGAGTTTGATCAACAACCTTTAAAAAAGGGGATTAGTAGGGCAAAGGTGTCGGTGCTAGTCACAGAGCACAAGCAATGTCGTTGACATGTGTTGAACCGAACGTGTGATGCTACGGATATGGGACGTTAGGCACCTGAGCGAGGACGCTCTCCGCGACGGAAGCTCTTCAATGCTTGCGATGAAGTCATCAGCATCAGCAGTGGAACGCCGCCGGCGACCTCTATCCGCCAGCAGCTCAATCGTCGTCCAGAAGGACCCCTCAGATGCACTCGACGCCGTCCGATGCATGTCGTCCGCCTTACTGATGCACTTAGTGCTCACAAGTGTGCATGTTCCTTCCCTCACGGCTGAAGGTGCAATGACTGCCGCCGCCATTGTCGCTGCCCACCCCACCCGTTTGCACCCCGTGCTTTGCTTCACACGCAAACATTAATCATCCGACACCTTTCACAGATAATTTGCTTCGTATTCAGGGAATTCTTCGACGTAGACGTTTAGAACGCTCTTCGAGTTTAATTGAAGTTGATTGTTGATTCGATTTTATTTGTGCTGCAAGGGCAACTGGTCGTAGACTTGACGATGACTCCTCATTTCAAATGCGGTTTTTATACGTCGTAGATTTACTCGATTAATATTACACTTTAGAACAAGCATAAAATGTTATCGTAGGACTTATTCAATACGATTGTCCTAACCTGACTCAACGTGAATTGCCATGCAAGCGGCGGTTGTACCTGACCTGCACACAGGCGTGAGAACAGCAGCACGATATACCCGTGCAGCCGGGTCATCCGGCCCGGGTGACCCGGATGGCGCCAACGTCGCCGGTCGCGACCGGGTCAGCCGTCCGGATGCCTTCCGCGAAACGACCTTCGTAGTTTTGCGAAATCGTTTTTTTATAAATGAGAAACTACCTATTTGTAAATAGGCACACTATTTAAAGGTTGCATCGAAATTGGGGCATGACGAAAGAGTATAATGAAGGAAATTCGGTTTGAATAGATTGTCACGTAACATTTCTGGTTGATGTACGTAGTATTACAGAACTGTGGCACAAAATAGGTGTAATAAAATAAAAGGTGCAATTCAAAAAGAGATTGCATGAGTAAGGTAGGTACATGTTTCACATTCGGGTGCACACGGCGTCACATCAAGCTATACAAACCCAACATAGGCTGGAGACCGAATGTGCTAATATAAAACATCGAAGTTCTATTCTTATCTAATTTCAGTTCTTCTTAATTAGCGCAATACCAAATATGTCAAAAGTGATGGTTCGTACGTAGTCCATTCACGGTCCAATCACCGAATATTTACCGCGATTGCAGCCCCTGGCCGCGAGCCGTTATACGTTACTCGACCTACGCACGGCCAGCTTATTTTGATTTTGCATAGCTTGTAACCGATAACATTGAATTAAAACAGATGAAATGGAGCTCTGCCATCAGTACACAGGTAGTTTTAGGCTGCACGGGCAGACGTGCAAAAGATCGCTTCATAAGAAAAAATTTAGCGATTCTTTTTGTAGATTTTTTCCTATACAAGCCTTTTCTATCTTGCTACGGTTGGCGGCAATCTAATACTTTCAGGAAAAACGGAAAAAGAAGCGAGTTGGACTCTACTCTAGTAGATACATACCTACATATACTCACTTTGGGGTGGTCAGAAACATTGCTACAATACTACCAGCTGTCTTGCATGCAGTTGTAACAAAGCTCACTTTTAGCATATTGAAAGGTTTAAAGGTGAAATTATATAAAGTAATAAGTATAAAGTATAAAGTGGTGATTGGTGGCTAGCCTATCGCCCACAAATACAGCATAAGAATTGAAACACGACGGCGAACGACGGCAGGTCCATAGCTCCAAAAAGCATGTTTAGTCTGTGACTCCGTTCGCGTCCTCCACCGTCAACCTGGCGAACGGCGCGCCGAACGCGTTCCCATACTAATCTTGGTTTTTGTATGAGCTCGCCGTCGTTTGCCGTCTGTCAATTTGTCTCAACCCTGAAACTCTTTTCCCTAAGTCGCTTCATACGACTTTTTAACGCATAATGGTGGTGCGTTGTAGGCCGACTGGATTGGGGAGCCCCGGAGAGATAAATAATACGCCAGCAATGTAGTTGTAGAAATGAAACTTCCCTTAAATATCCCTTACACGACACTAAAGGCAAGAAATGGGGAAGAAATAGTCGGCTAGAAGAAAACAAACAAAAAATAAACACATTTCACGTTAAAAATCACGTGAAAGTGCACGTGCCGTGACTGTCAGATGTTTACTTTTAGGTAAATATAATAGTTTAGTTACATAAATAAGTAATAAATAAACATAGATTGAAAATAATAGATTACAATGAGAGGTAATGATTTCCGCAATAACATGTTGACAATAATTGATAAAAAATCAAGGTTCCATTACATCAAAAGTCCTTTAAAATCAATCAATTCGTGGAAAGACTTATAATTAGGTATCTATTGGTATACTGTGTACGTACTATTAGCTATTCTAGGTAACTGATTTAATAAAAGTTACATGTATACAATATGTTGGTGTCCCAATCAGCGAAAATCCTAGACATATCTACTACACGATTCGATCGGAATCAAATCGATACGGTGTTTTTTGTCAGTTTTTGGCGATTCTGCTTGTTATTATTTAGTTATATAATTTCAAATGTTGGATAATTACGATGGTGGTCGGAAAACACAATATTACTTTAAAATTGCCCAATAAAGTTGTAACAATATATTATCGATCTTGTACCGAAATAATCGGAAACGTACACAATACTACTGATACTTGTACATAATCGATTCAAGAAACTTTCTGTCATACCTACTACTTTCCGACTTTGACATACAATTAATACCTAACCTACCCACCTAATCTATCTTCAAATGACGACAAGATACACGTGACGACAAGAGGACCACATGTTGTTAATGGATTCTCTAGTTAGTGACTGATAAAATTAACAAGATTGTACTTTTGTTACTAACCGTCTTGGACCGTCGCGTCGTAACACAATTGTTTGAGCACCATGGACATAAATTATCTTACTATCCCCACTTATATTATTGTCATGCGATATTGGCTCATGCTGACACGAAAGGACAAGAAGACTAATAATATTATAAACTAGTGCCGCCCGCGACTTTTTACGCGCAGACCACTGATTTTAGATACTCATAAATTTTGATTGAATAAACCGATTGAGATTAAATAAAGTTAAACGTTAATCCAAAATTCGAAACTAAGCCCGGCCAAAACGGAATAAAAAAACGTTGACTTAGCAACTACTGGACGGAGGGTCCGCGCTCTACGTGTGGGAAAGGCGCGCGCCGTGCCTCGATGGGGGAGTGGGACGGAAAAGAATGTCAGCATTTTCAATGTTTTTAGTTGGTTTATATTACTACACGTACTTAGGTTTGTGTAGTTTAGTTTCGGATTGACCTGGCGTTAGACCTGGTGTCCATAGTATTCTAAGTCTATGGAAATAAATGATTAATTCACAGATATAATATGTTAGAAATTAACACATTGGACGCATTTTACCAATTCACCCCATCGTAACTATATCGCGAAACCTAAAAAAATTATTTGCTTATCTGTTGTTATCTTATTGTAATTTTATTGTTTTCTGGTCTCATTGTCTGCGTCACACGGTTTATAGGTCAAGAGGGTGTGTGCGATAGACATGACGATGGTGGACCTTAGTGCAGATAAGATATCTGACGTGATAATCAGTGCTGCTCTTTGTTAGGTATCTACTCTCCGAATTAATTACACCCTCTCCTAAGGCTCGGGCGAGAAAGAAGGGACTTGAGGGCATCGGCACTACCTAACACATTTTGTATGAAACTATCTACACCTGCGCCCCGTCCTCTTCTCACGTCTCTTTTGTCTGGCCCGCGACTAAAAGCAACTGCTTCACGGTTGCCAACCAACGCCAGACCAAGGTCCTTTGGTCGGCGTGCGGTCGGGACTGTTTCAACTACACGGTCGCCAACCAACCATTCTGCTGTGATATTCTAGCAGTAAAGACGTAACGAGATAAGATTTTAAGTTTTCTATCTTCTTTCTCACTGATGCCAAATTTGCATCTGGTACAACGGTTTTCAATGTCGTTACCAAAATCTCCCAAGCTAGGCTCTTCTGTTTGTATCTTTATATTCTTTACAACTGAGATCCCACAGACAACCTACCGAGGTCTCTGTACAATTCTATTAATTCTGTAGCAATTCATCATTCTTCATTTTTCCCGCCATTTGTTGGTAACCGTAGTCAACACGGTCGGTTACCGACCCAACGCTCTCTATTCGGCCTTGGTCGCATGCGCAGCTCCCGCTACCAAGGACGTTGTAAGGTCAAATCCAATTTGGTTGCAAACCGCTGTCAACACGGTTCCAAACCACCAATGTCACCTTTGTTGGACGTTGGTTTGCAACTGTGTATTCGGCCTATTAAACTACTTTAGTTTCTTCGTGTTCTCCTATCCAACAGTAATGTACCGCCATAAGAGTATTGTATTGCATTGTAGGGTCAATACTCACGCATATTGTATGACTTTGGCTTGCCACCATCGCGGTAAATTGGGCAACTGGAACCGCTTCATTTTCTTCCGGCCCATTTCTCCATCGCCCAGCTCATCTTCGCCTTCCACCTAAAAACCATGTTTATGCATGTTTAGGATGACTCTCGATTGAAAGGTGTCACCACATTAGTGAATAAGACACAGGGACAAAGCTTCGGACGATCGCGCAAATGGACAATCTATGGGAGATATTGGGCGAGCGCGTCACGTGAACATACGGTGCAATATAAATACATTCGTCGTTGATCATGGACCGTAGAGAGAGAAGTAATAGAGGTCGGAACGTGTTTTGTCCTTTTCACTCAATAAGAGATTCAAATAGCAAATTTTTTTCTCCTCGATTAAGGTATTAAACACGATTCTAAACCCAACCCAAGACTTTTAATACTGGTGACTAATATCACGAATTGTAAAGGTTCTTTCGATAGGTAGGTAGTTACTTACATTAATTTTAACAGTTCTTTTATCTTTGTCATCATCTTTTTTGTCTCCCATTTTTAAAATATTCACCGAGTGCTTTTAGTAAAATTTTATGTTAACTTGGAATTTAATATCACAACAAATTTTGAGATTATTCTAAATTTTCCTCTTCACTACATTAACATTTTATAATTTGGATCCTAAAAAAATGCATTTTATAATTTAAAATCAATTTCAAATAAACCTCTAGATTTTGAAAAAGCCATGAAAAATATGAATATCTGTCATTTTGGAAACAAAAACTAAAATTTTGTCGATTAAATATTTGTCTGAAGGAGGTCTTCCCCCCTAGACAAAGTGACATTCTATTGGCGTTGACGCTAGTAGAAAATGACAGAATGTATGGCTTTGACATTAGCGATCGTCAAAATGTTTCGATCGCTAATGTCAAATCCATACATTCTGTCATTTTCTACTAGCGTCAACTTTGTCTAGGGGGACTGAAGATTGAATTGACCAAGAAGTTTCGCTTACGCTAGTTGATAAGGGTTGAACCTCGTTGAGCACTCTACTCAAATGTACCTATGCAACAGCAGATTTTTTTGCTTTGATCGGTTTGCTCCCATAGTAAAAGTTGATCAGTTTGATGGGTAGACTCTTAGTTTAAAAGGATGCTAATGATATCAATTTCACCCTGTAGATACTCGTAGGTTTGATCCCAAAAAAAATCCGTTTTCACAAAAAAAAAAAAAAATGATTCTTTTGTGTAAAAACAGTTTTTCTCAGGGATGAAACCTATTAAGATTAACTCGAAAGACGCGGGCGCCGAGTAAATTTTGATTTCCCAGATACTAGGTATTTATTAACCATACCTATAGTAACAGAACCGTCTTTTTTCGCCGATTTTTCAATTGCCAGATGAAATTTATTTCTATGAATAAAATATATCGATTTCATTAGATAAATTATAAGGCGTTTTTCAAACATCACTAATCTCAAACATCAGAAATACGAGCTAAGATATTATTTTGTACCCAGGTACCATGCTATTATAATTTTTATGTTACGAATTATAATAGTACGACCTAGTAAATTAATATTTCTATGAGTACGACAAAGAGAAGTTAAAAAAACATTTTCGGAATCCAAAAAGTTTTTATTTCATCGTCTATGTGATCTCGTCTAAATATTTTTCATACAACCAAAGAGTTTTCATTACATCTAAGAAATAAAAAACTGGCAGCTATCTGTCAGGAAAAAATTTCATCAAGCCAAATACTTCAATTAAAAAGAAAAAGTTTTCTTCCTTTTTAGTTTATAAAGCTTTTGATATTTTTGACATCTTGCCAGTTCACATTAAATAACTTTAGAATCATTAAAAAGATTTTATTCCATAATCCCAATAATGTCTCTTTGGTGCCTATTTTCCAAACTGTATTAAAATATTTAAAAACAACGAGAGCAACGACTACAGAAAAACGAGAGTTTTTCCAACAATTTTCCTGGATCGCAGGTGTAAGGTAAATTATGTTCTTAGGTAAAGTATCTGTATAGGTAATTGTTTATTTTAAGAAATATAATTTATTCATAGGAATTATCAGTCCGAAAATTGAATACATAAGCTCTAAATTAAACAAAAAGCAAACGCGTGACGCGCGTTTTAGTTTTAGAGTACTTTGAATAGATGTCTCGAGAACTCTCGCTTCCAGAAATCTCAAGCAGAAACTCAAATGTATTGGGACAGCAGAATTTTTATTTTTCTCTATGTGGAATGTTGTAAACGACCCCTTTTAAATATTACTAGGGTATTTTGTCACACCCTGTATAAAGTGTATATTTAACTATCGTCCTGAAAACCTAGGTTAATGAAGATATAATACGAAAAAGATAGAATTGATTGACTTGACTTTTTTGTCATCAAATTGTGATCGAAGATTAGACTTTTACCTTTTCTAATCCTTTACCGTATGCCTTACTAATTATTAAAAGGAATTTCCATGTCCACCCGTCAAATAATTAACCATAAAAAGTATTTGTATAACTTATTTATTTATTCAAAATGTCGGCGAGTTCCGTGTTCTGTGCGTGCGACTGGGCCTTCTTCGCGGCGATCCATCGCTGGCGCACGTCTGGTTCCGATGGTCCCCACTCGTCACTCGGCCGACAACTATCACGCAGCCTCTGATAATAAAACAATACATTATTTAATGCAATAGATTTCGACTAAGGTCCATATTACATAGCCAACTCAGAGGACTATTGAGGTGGCTTAAAATAAGAGTATTTTCAAGCTTGTTGCAGAGGAGGAGTTGCCCACTTACTCGTGGATTGTGGCCCGCCTCACACGCGTATTTGTGAGAAAGTGAGAAAGGTCGCTACTGGAGGACTTTATGACTTATAAGGCTGATGATGAAAATAAGTTATAAAAGAGATGTACAATATAAGGTTTAAGGCTTAATAACAAACCTGAACGAATGACCCCTTTGACTTGTAGAGGACTATAGCAGCGTGCACTGGGATGCAGATTACCGATGCGAGCGCAACGCACCATCCTGCCAATCCCGATGCTTCTCGCAAAGTGTACACTGTGATAACCTGCAACCATGTATTTAGGATGATAAAGGATACCAATCCTCCTTACAAGCTTGGAAACACGAAAATTTAACATAGCGATCGGTAATGATCAACCTTCTTCGTACGTCGATGTTTCAAATTTTAGGTTTGTCCCTCAGAACAAAAACTTTATAAAAACTCTTTTTTATTTATTTTCGTCGTTGGATTAGAAAGGGACAAACCAAAGATGATGATGAAAACGTACGAAGAAGGTTGAACATTACCGACCGCCAAGGAGTATTTTCATGTTCCACGGCTTTTTAGGCAGTCTGTACTCTAAGGTATAGACAATACCTATTTCCAGCTTCCTGCCTGCAACATATATTAATATTTATACACTTATAACGGTGATTATACCGAACAAGGGATATAGAATTACATAAATAGAATTTAACATACACCAATTAAAAATCTCCTCTACAGTTATTTATACAACGTGTTAACGAATAAGCGCAAAACCTCATACACCCCAACTGATTCATAACAAAATAATTAGATTAAAACAATAATTACATTATTTTGATAGTTAAAATTTTAAGTTATTCGCATTTTAAGTTTTGAGGCAAAAATGATTTGTCATCATTTCAGCAATGAATGAAAGTGCTAACATGCTCATGGATACATTTTAAGAATCTTGTTTTGGTAGTAAGTCGGATGAGAGTGCCCGTGCGGTGGTTTGAGATCGACTTCAGAAAATTTTTAATTTTACAAACAAATTATTTAATATTTTGATAAAAATTACCTATGTTGAAATCATGATCATTCGATTCTGCTCTCGATTCTAAACAAACTACTTTCTAGTTTTGCGTTAATTCATTAACACGTTGTATAAGGTCTAACAAAATTAGCTGAAACTATTTTAAGGGGATGATGATTAGACCATCCAACTGAACAACTTTCTCTACGGAACCAATATCGAAATCGCGAAAAAAAAATTTGCTGTCCCACACAAAGAACGACGAAATGTATGGGACAGTAGATTTTTTTTTCGCGATTTCGATAGTGGCCCCATAGAGACAGTTGTTCAGTTTGATTGTCTGATCATCCCCTTAAAATAGTTTCAGCTAATTTTGTTAGACCTTATACACGTTCCAACGCGGTCGAAGATCAATAAAAATATGACTTCAAAATAAGATTATTATTTGAACAATATATTTGGATTTTAAGATAGAACGTAGCATCATAAATGGGTTTGTTTTACGCGATTATTACCTCACACTTTGGCAGTCTTATGGATATTTAAACACTTACCAGAAGTAAGACAGGCAGGATATACTTCCACAGCATAAGCCAGAACTTCTTCAAAGGCTGGCCGGTCATAAACAGGACGTCCGCACTCAGATTGCTAGCTCCATACGTGTATACGGCGGCTATTATTTCTAAAGCACACACTATAGGTACACATCCTATGGCTACATGGGTGTCCAGTAAGCCTATGATGTGTAAACCGCCCTGTTTAGAAGCAAAAAAAATGATGGTGAAAAAAAAACCATAAAAAATTGCACTAATAGTGACTGATGGGTCAAACGCACGGAGACATTACACGCTTTATATTTACATTAAAAAAAACTGGAAAAATAACGAACAGTAAAGTCGGTCTTTATGTAAAAATAGAAATTAGTTAGGTACCTATAATTAATATTTCAGGGTATATTACCGTTGGCGCGCTCCGTACAAACGAAGTCTGGTTATATTTTCAATACTAACCTACTCTCTATATTTGTATGTTGTCAGGTTTTCGTTAAAATGTAAGTATACAAAATCTTAATAAATCGTAGCATTGAAACTGTTTATTTTAACGAAAATCTGACACCATACAAGCAAAGAGATTTATTTCTAGATTGTTTCTGCAATTTCATTGACTTTAATTGGTTAGTATTGAGAATATAACTAGACTTCGTTTGTTTGCAGCGCGCATTAGCGCTTTTGGAATACATTTCTCTTAACCACGGGCCATGTTTCTGCAAATTAACCACATACAGGATATAAGTGTGTCTACACTGTATTGCATTGTACTCAAACTCATGCATGATACTATCTCCAAGGAAAATCTGAGGGAAATTGGAAAAAAATCAACTCTTTATACAAACGTTTAAATATCCTAGTCTTATTTTTAGGGTTCCGTACCCAAAGGGTGAAAACGGGACCCTATTACTAAGCCTACCTTGTCCGTCCGTTCGTCCTACCTATTTAGGGCTGTAACTTTTGAACCGTAATATCTAGGCAGTTGATTTTCACAGAATGTGAGTTATTACGGCGCGGCGGATTTGTTAACAAATAATAAAAATGTCAAAAAGATAAAAATTATCCTCATACAAGAAGCTAGTTTTTACAAACGTTTTTTCTTCTCGCTCTATCGTAAAAACGGTAATACGTAAAAGCGTCAAACTTGGTGTGATTATAGAGCAAACTCTACAATATAAAACAAATAATAAAAACCGGCCAGGTGTGAGTCGGTCTCGTGTAAAATGTCCAGGGCTAAAATATTTCTTTTTATTTATTATGTTGTGAGGAGGGGTGGTACGGAACCTTCGGTGCACGAGTAGCTCGACTCGCACTTGACCGGTTTTTTTAATTCGGTGGAGTATTCGATTCCTGTCTGTTTTCCGATATTGCTTTGAGTTCCTGATACGACGCAACACAACGGCATTCAGTATGGCAAGTCCAAATAATTCTTTTTGTTATTTTCCTATAGGAGAACTAGAGAAAGTTGCTCAGTATCATGAGTATAATCATCACATTATAGTAATTATGTAACTGTTTGCACTTATTCCCTGTATAGAACAATCTACACAATTTATATTTCTATGCACAGTCTAAGTTCGTGTAGATACACTCTATGTCTATGTTTACAAGTCGCAAATACAAACAATTAAATTTATTCTGATATCAGAGGGTGCAATGTTATCGCATTCTTCGAAACATGCTAGATTTGCTAGAAAGTACAAACTTTCCAACAGTCTGATCACGCGAACACATTCTCATTGCATTTGTGAAACTATTTCTTTAGATAACAGTCTGATTTTCCTAACTGCCTAAACTTTTCCTATCACACTCTTGTTTGCACGTACTTTCTACCTACATTGTACATTAATGTGAATTGCATGGTTTTGATACTTGCCTCTGTATTACAGATTATGGAAAGATTGAAAAGAGCTACGCATATAACGAAAGTTACAATTTTCTTGCGAGCTCGTAATTTTGGAAATTCGTCTAATAGACCGGCTATTACAGCTTCAATTGTGACAAACTGGAACAAAGTAAAACAAACGGTTTTAAAGAAAACATACCAATACCAGAAAATAGGTTAGACTATTTATATATGGACTAGTTACGCGTGTAATACTACTAACAAACATTTCTGCCACTTTTAGCGGGGGGCGAGGTAACATGAAATCCGCAACTTTGGATTTTATTCCTCATAACTTTAGATTCCAATTTTGATTATTAAAAATCATGAAAAGTAGTCTCGTGTGAACCCCAAACGAGATAAGTTCAATGTTATTGTTTCGCAAGTATAGGCTATCTCGTTAAGTAATAAGGTATAGAATTGTATGTAAATGCATATGATCAATTGATCTTGTACCGTGGCAGAGGTGGCTTGTACCGTGGAAATGCTACCGCAAGGCTGGTCCCGATATAAATAGTCAAAGGAAAACAGTAAATACTAAGTTGTCTTCAATTTCGTACGAGTAGTTTCATAATTTTAAATTCAATTATTGATTCGTTTAATTGATTAAACTTAATAGTTTGTTTTAAAAGAAAAAAAAATTTGTAAGTTACCTACTCCAAGTTAACCCTATATTTTTCTGAACACAATTCCATTCCAAATCTGGCCAATAAATTTTACGTGATGAGTGCACTCTATCACTTATCTACCAATCTCTTTATGTTTCCTTTTTTTTTATATTTACTGGCACGCATAAGTAGTTTACTTTTACGTAGCCATATTTAAACCAAGGAATAATTAACTCTCAATTACTAACCATTGTATCCACGCCAAGAAAGAAAAGCATGACGAAAAATGTTATAGCCCAAAAATTCGATGCCGGCATCATAGTAACAGCAGACGGATATGTGACGAAGGCCAGGCCTGGCCCAGCGGTGGCCACCTGACCCACGGGCACTCCAGATCTCTCCGCAGTGAACCCCAGGATCGAAAACACGACGAAACCCGCAAAAATACTCGTTCCACTATTCACTAACGGTATTATTATTGATGATCTGAAAGAAAATATGAATGATAGATATTTTACATGTCATGTACGAATAACCATAATATGTCTGGCGTATTAATTTTGCAGGTGCATTTTGAACCTTAAGTTATTGTAGTGGAATTTGTTGAAACTGGCCATGCTAACCAAACCACCCCATCCTGGACCGAGGGAGAAGAAAATCTGCGTAGCGGCATCTGCCCATACCTGGAAAAGTTTAGTAAAGTATTGAATAAAACATCGACGGACGGCCTAGCGTACTGTGCCGCACGCAATCGGCATCCAGACGCAATAAAACGTCTACTATACTACGCAGTGCGGAGACCATTCAAGACCGATATGACAACATTTTTATTCCGGCACAAAGAAAAAAGATCTATAAAAGAAACTGATGTTATTCTTACCTTCGGCTTCTTCAGTTGTTCCCAATCAGGAAGAATATAGAACTGAATGCCTTGCCACGCACCAGGCAAGGTCACTCCCCGTATAAACAATATGGACAGGACCAGGTACGGAAACGAAACAGTGAAGTAAACGATCTGCAAGTCATAAATAACTACAAAAATTCATAGAGAAAGAAAATTTTCATTCTAGGAAAGTTATAATTTTAGGTGACTGACAAACCGGCAGCATGCCAAGGGAAATGAGTTCACAAGTGTCTTGTTGAAGCTCACCTTTCCTACGCTTTTGACACCGTTGCAAATACACAGGTAAACTAGGATCCAGCTGATCACATTGCACCAGAACACTGGCCAAACAATGCCTCCTATGTGATGAATGCCGTCGGACATATGCAGAAGTCGTATGCTGAAGGACAAGAAAGATTCATCAATATAACGAGACATACGAGTTACTGTGAGATTAGATGACAATCAGTCAATTAAATATACTTTATAGACGCCAAAAAAAACAGCGAAAATACAGAGAGAAAATACAAGAGGCACAAAATAACCATCTTATTCTCTTCTCGCATTCCAGACATCGTTATAGGGTAGAGGAGACGGTGAACAAAATACATCATCATCGAGTTACGTATAGGAAAATCGCAAAAAAATTATTCGACTTTGCACACTAAATGCAATCAGCTGATCGAACGTTTGTATGAAAAGTCGAAATTCTTTTTAAGAATTTGCTATCGGTTTCTTTGGTAAAGTAGTTCAGTATCATGGGTACAATCACCCTTTAAAGTAATGCAACCGTTTACCCTAACACCATGTATAATATAGGGTTTAAGGAAAAGTATCATTAACCTAAAAACCACATACTCTACGCATCAAAGTGAACATCTTTTGCTATGGGGGCAAACCAGTCAGAACAAAAATCAATAAGTTTTTCTTTATCCAATATTGACCGCATAAAAACAGTAACATATTCTCATTAAAGTTATATTAGTATTAGGAAAGCAGCAATGAATAATATATACCTAGACTTACTGAAAGAATTCATCCTCCGGAGTTGTGACAGTTTCATTCGAACTAAAAAAGCTGGAGTTTTCTGAAATCTAAAACAAGTAATTCATGATTTTAAAAATACCTACGGGTTACGCTTAATATTCTGGAACTATAAACTTTAAGCCTACTACTTTGGAGTGATAATGCTAAGATGCTAATAAAGAGCGAAAAAGAAGTGCGACTTTTATGTAAATTTGAAAAATATACCTTCACGCATTTTTCTGTATTCCAAGAATTGTCACAGGACTGCCAGGGAAGGGGCGAGTTAAATGAGTGGTATATGAACAATATTGGATACGCCATGATACACGCGAAGTACGTGACGGCTATTATGTTCAAAATAACAACGGCATATCCAGCTCCTGTGGAAAAACAAACCTTAGGGATTCATATGAAAGCGGATGTATTCGTTTAGGCACTCTTATGGTTTCTAATTTATATTCTCAGAAAGGACAATTTAAACCTGTAGCACATTGAAAAAATATAACGAAAAGAAACGAAAATGGTAGAAACTTACCTTTGAACAAAGGATTGATATTGAACACAGAAATGCATCCTGCACTAGCAAATTGTCCTAACGTTGTCTCAAGGTATACAAGTGGAATACCACAGATGATTAGGGTCAGAAAATACGGGATGAGGAACGCTCCTGCAAAAAAATATTCAGACATAAATGTTATACTTTTTCTTAGCATATCTTGCAGACAATGTTATCTTTCTGTATACATTCTTACTTACCTCCACCATTCCTGTAGCACAAATAAGGAAACCTCCAAAGGTTACCAATGCCAACAGCATATCCAAGACATGAAAATAAATATTCTAGCGGGCTTCCCCAGCGATCTTGCGGGATCCCCGCCATCCAAGAATACTACCGCCTTACAAATCCAACTGACCGTATTCTTGATGAAAACAAATTGAAGATGCTAGCTTCAACACATTACTTTGATTCCCGAATAAATAATATTTTATAGCAGCGTGTGGTCTTGGAGACAGTCAGCATTTGTCTATTGGAGACCGGACGTAGTAAATCTAAGTGGTCAGCAACAGCATTCAATAGGATAATAGATGCCTTTCGTAAATAGAGCAAGACATGACGATGATATGGATATCGCATTTAGTGAAAGAAAAATAGGGTAACTTACTGTATTGATCGGTATAAGTAATTTAATTTTAAAAGTATCTATCCAAAATAAATAATAAATGTAACTCACCAAATACAATACGTTAGTTATAGTTAACAGTTTTGAATGTAGATGAAAAAGTTTACAATAAAAGTGTTTTTATTAAACGCGTAAAGTGTCTATACTGAAACTAAATTGACAAGTAAGATTTTCAGGAATCATATGTTTGGAGCTCGGCGCCTCGGTCTCTCTACCTTTAGTGGGCTTCGTCACAGTTTGGGTGTACTGGATCGCCTGAAAATAATAAGAAACAATACCTACTTTAAAAGAAAAGGAAAGACGTTTTGTTTTCTAAGTTTAGTAAGTTATATCCTGTAGAATCCCACTGCAAGGCAAAGGCCTCCTCTCACGAATAAAGGTGAAAGGGAGTGGGCCATACTCCACCACGCGGGCCCAGTGCGTGTTGGTGGAGGCAAGTAAGTGGTCAACTTGCTGACAGAGAATTTTCAAGCCGCCTTAATAGGCATCTGACCTGGCTTAACGAATAGTTGCAACGCCATCTCACGGAACTATACGAGACCAACTGCTTAACGTGCCATCTGAAGTACAAAAAACGCTTGAGATGAAATACCCCTAAACGGTCACCCATTCAAAGACTGACCGGGCCTGGCGTTGATTAACTTCGGTGATCGTTTCCAATACCGATGCTCCACTACGCCAACAAGCGCTTTATTTTCTAAGCCTAATACTAATCCTGAACATAATGCTAAAGGTGAAGTTGATAGTTTTAGCCAGGTTTTTAATCATCTGTAAATTGAAATAGTTTCGATCAAACCAATCGAACTAGTGAGCTCTTTCTTTTTTCAACAAAGATAAACAGGAAAACTTGAAATCGCTACTTTATTGAAAAGCGAAGTGACCAAAGAGAATAGAAGCTAATCAGCCTGTTTTTATGCCTTTTGACAGCAACACCTCTTGCATCCATGTCTGATCAACGCCATCTATCGAGCTATTTCGTAGCAATGTTTGACCACAGCATAACATAATGTAGTCCTTACAGTATGGCAACGCTCATTGCTGATCAAAATGCTTGGGTCTGAGGTCACTAGCTTATAGTTTATTTACTTTACTGTATACATAACTTTAGCTTAAGAATTTATATTGTAATAGTTATTAAGTCGTGTTATGTTGTAGAGTTTCTGGCCGCATCTTCTGTACAGCGAGAACACGTTCCGACGCGGTGGTAGCTTTAAAAAAGATTTGACGTTTGATAAGTGTGCTGCAAGCTCCTATATTGAATAAATTATATTGACTTTGACTTTGACTTTGACTTTGCTCTTGATGCGCCGCGCCGGTGTACTTACGTTGTCATGCACAGTCAATGTCCTCATCTTCATACAGATCTCGGGATGATCCGCACCGCCCGCTTCTCCGCTAGGTCCCTGCTTGCTCTGCGCAAGTACATCCGTTATCGTACGTGGTCTCGTTCACCTCTCCTATACGCTTTCCTCGTGGCTGGTTAAACTTTAACATGCTCTTAGTAAGAGGTTCTTACACTAAGATCTCCGTCGCCCCAATGGATAGCGTCGTCGGTGCCAAGAGAGTCATCCCAGTGGAAGTGTTGAAAAGGCTGACTCCAGTCCGGTTGGCGAAGAGCACATCTGATGGTCGCTAGCGTGACTCTTTGCTCTCCTGGCGTCTTCAGGGTTATGTTGCTTTTCTTGTCTGTTTTAGCTTTACTAACCATCTGTGTCTGAAATGGGATGGGAGTAGATACACATAAGCTACAAACAAAAATAACAGAACATAACAGAGTAAAAAAACCATAAGCTGGCCTAGTTTAGGTTGAATAACGTATGTAGTCGCGAGGCCAGCTTATCTTGGTTTTTGTAGCTTGATGTGACGCCGTGTGTGTACGTTATTTAGTTTATCATTATACAGGGTCCTACTACTATGCTGACACTTTTTTTGCAGATGATTTTATTTCGCTATGTTGGTGCCATAAAGTTGTTCAGTTTGACGGTCTGATCATCTCCTTAAAAAAAGTGTCAGCATATTTGTGACGATTGAGAGCATAAAAGCACTATACTATTTAAATATTTGGAATCGGTTGTTCACTAGCTTTCATTTGCTACCCATATTGTAATAATAATAAACAAAGCGACGTTGCCATCTGGTGCGAGTGGTAGAAATCAAGCAAGGGCATCGCCTACGATATCTGTTTATATCGGTACCAAGTAACGGTAAAGTGACGGAGGCCTGACATAGATTAGACTCACTGTAGGCCACAGGTCTTTCCTTATGGTGACACTTCACATGGCGTATTTGGCAAATATCACACTTGACAAGTACGCGTTTCCCGGCATCTGTTGGTTTTCCACGCAAATAAAAGGAGTCAAATAGGCAAATATGCAACCAAAACATCCCCTGGGTTCCACGTTTTTAGAGTTTTATTGCCTATTTTCACGTAGAAGCGCGTATTTGTCATGCGTGATATTTGCCAAATACGCCATGAGAAGTGTCATGCCACCATTACGAAAGGGAGAGTGGAGTTGACTACTTACCATTGTGTAAACTAATCTGACAGTAACGATAGATCTAAAAGTGTTTCTCAGAGCGATGAGGTCGGGGCAGAAGACTCTGAAGGCCGGCTCCTGGAAGGTCATGATCTTATTCCACGCGACCTTGTTGCTCTCAATCGTAGTGTAGTGGAAGATCTGGCGGGAATTCTTCGATGTTAGGTGAGCGTAGACATCGAATTCGTGGTCCGATTCTTCTTGTTCTGGGTATACATTAATAATATGGTATGGTATGGTATGGGCAGGCCTGTCTCTGTCCACAGCTCAGGTACGCTTGACGGCGATCCCCACCGAGTGGTGAATGGCAATAGGTTATTAGGTATTGGGTACACCAGTGCGATTTTTGAAACTCATAGTTGAAAATGTCAAAATTACTATGGAGATATGCATCTTTCTACTGCTGATTCGACTTTCAAAAATCGCACTCCTGGATTGTGGAACCAGAAAGTCAAATCAGCAGTAGAAAGATGCATATCTCCATAGTAATTTTGACATTTTCAACGGCTGAGTTCAAGGTATGAGTTTCAAAAATCGCACTCCAGATCCAGACATTTTCATCGGAAATTAAGTCAATATTTTTATTAAGAGCTAACCAAAACTTTTACTGTCCAAATTGGCTGATGTGTACTTTGAGTTAAGCTCGCTGTCATCCTCGGGCGCTGGCAACATTTCCACCAGAGACTCGTTGTGTCGTAACATCAGGAACCTCCTGCGGTTGATATCAAAGAGGGGCAGCTCTAATTCCACGTGGAACATCGATGTAGCTCCCTGCAAAACCGAGTGATGCAATGATGTCGAAATCGTGAAATAACAATCAGCTGTTTCATACAAAACTGCAAAGCTATTCGACCCAAATGTGTCGGACAGCAGAATTGTTTTTCAGTTAGTATAATATAAGTTACAGGTAGGTGACGTAGGTATTATAACAAATCAAACCTATATACCAACCTATATACAAGAAAGGAACAAATTAAACTTAAGGCGCGATAGTAGGACGAAATAACTTGAACGCATCTTTTATTTTTCATTTTTCGACTAGATTTATACAATTGACCGAAACTATAGTCATACCTCAGTATTCTTGGATAGTTTTCTCTAGTGAATTCATAAATTGAATACACGATTGGATTACTTCACTCGATAGAAAATCGTCACAAAGATGACGTATTTTCATGCATTTTAAACATTTTTCTTGTTTTAGAAGAACTTAAAATAGTTTTAGATTTTTGGTATTTATACTCACATATTCACAATTAGTTTATCTAGTGAAATCGCAAAAAAAAAATCGATTGAAAGTACTTTTGTTAATTATTTTAATCGAAAATATGGCACACGCACGCACTTTTCGAAGGACTGGGTAATCGCGTTTCTCATAGAAAATATTTATCTGAACCTATGGCCCCTTAATCCCTGGCTCGTTTATACCAAAACTAGGAACTCGTTTGGTAATCATTATTACCTACAAACAGTAAAAAAACAGTGTTTTATTTAATATTTAAATAAATTTTCTTTCTAACAAATGAAATCAATTAATTCAAAGCATACAACTAGTAAATAAGTAGTTACTATGAAAGCAATGAAACATTATTAATTTAACTAATTAGGAAGATAAAAACTAAAAGTTAGTTTTTGGTTTTTAAATTCGGAAATAGCTCTAACTTCCCTGAGAAAAAACGATATTTGGTTTTTTTTGTGAAAACTGATTTTCTCAGGGATGAAACTTAATTAGATTAATTTGAAAGACGCCGAGGAAAGTTCGATTGCCCAGATGTTATTTATTCACTTTAACTATAGTAACAGAATAGTCATTTAAGGCCGATTTGTCAATCGCGAGATATTTATAATGTTGATGTTTGAATAAAATATATCGATTTCTTAAAATAAATAATTATAAGGTGTTTTACAAAAATCACTAAAACATCAGAAATAAGAGCAAGGATACGATAAGGAAGTTAAGTAATCATTTTGGGAATCCAAAAAGTTTGTATTTCTCGTCTACATATTTTTCATACGACTAAAGAGTTTTCATTACATCTAAGAAATACAGATATGGCAGCTATCTATCAGAAAAAAATGACGTTAAGCCAAATACTTCAATAAAAAAGAAAAAGTTTTCTTTTTTAGTTTTTATGGCTATTGATATTTTTTTCCAAGACATCTTGCCAGTGCATATCCAAACACTGTAGAATCATTAAAAAGTGTTTATTCCGAAATCCCAAACAATCCAAATAATGTCGTTTTGGTGTCTATTTTTCCCAAACTAAATTAAAATGTTTTAAAATAACCAGTTTTTCCAGCAATTGTATACATTTTTTTTCAAGAAATATAATTTATTTATAGGAATTAACAGTCGGACAATTGAAAAATCGGCTCTAAATTAAACAAAAAACAGACGTGACACGCGCTTTCTTTTGTTAGGGTTCTTTAAATTGATTTCTCGAGTTCTTAAATTGAAATTTGTTTTCTTGTCTAGACTAAAGTCAGATTTCTCGAGAAATCTTGAGCAGAAACACTACCTGTATAAAACACATACATAGAATACAAGATAGGATACATGTGACATCTAAGAGCACATCGACGAAGCTCTCAAGCTTTGACTAATTATTATAAGGACTAGCCTTGCGGTAGCATTTCCCCTCTGCCACGGTATAAGCACAATTGATCTTGTGCATTTACATTCAATTTTACACCTTATCGCTAAACGAGACAGCCTATAATTGCGAAATAATAACTTCGAACTTAGAACGTTTGGGGTTATATAATAAAATCCAAAGTTGCGGATTTCATGTTACCTCGCCCCCCGCAAAAAGTGGCAGAAATGTTTGTTAGTAGAATTACACGCGTAACCAGTCCAATATAAATAGTCAAAGCTCTCAAGTCACCAGCCATAATCAGTCGCTTAGATCTGTCGCTGTGGTCGAACACTGCCATGTAGTATCATCAATATCATCATCATCAGCATCATAATCGAATAGAATTTTGAGGTAAAAGTGTAGTTTGATGAGAATTACACCCTTTCAGATTGTTGTTTCTAAAATGTTCAAAATGTAATGAACATGAAATCTTAATAGTGTAAAAGTATAAGCACACATCACATTTTTACACGAATCTCGTCATACATGTTCAAGTATTTGTTGTGAATTATTTTTAACCCCCGACGCAAAAAGAGGGGTGTTATAAGTTAGACGCTAATGTCTGTGTGTCTATCTGTGGCATCGTAGCTCTCGACCGGATGGACCGATTTTGATGCGTTTTTTTACGTGTAAGCAAGTTTCCTTGCGGTGGTTCTTAGCTATATTTGGTAAAAATCGATTCAGCAGTTTTCATGTAACTTTAAAAATAATCAAATAACATTAAATTACAAATAAAAAAAAAACCCCAACGCCAAAGACAAACTTTCTTTTTCTGAGTTGGATTGCAACTATCCGTAGTGATTCCATGTACAAAACATTTTCCTAGTACACCCTTGTGTTTGAAAGCCACATGTTATTCTAGGAATGTGAGTGAATCAGATATTATATTGCAGATATTTAGATAACATAATTTTATTACTCATCGGGCTCGCCTGGATGTTATTATGATGTAGACATTAAATAAGATATCAATGGAAGTAGATCAATAAATATGTCTCAAATGGTCAATACCTTTTCAGTTTTAGGTGGCGGAGGAGCAGATATGACGCGTAAAATGGTGAAACTGAAATAAGATGAGCGCAAATCATCTGGGTGGGGATCGAATGGTTCGTCGCTGCGGTCTGATGATAGAATTTGACGATAATCCAACCATTTCAGTCGTCGTAATCTCGATAACGTCGTACGAGCGTAGCCTGCACTCACCTGAAGAATCATATGAATTAGAGTTACAATTATGAGGATAGGCGGGTTCTCGAAGAAATGTGGAGAAATAGGTCACTTTTCCGACTGTATACGTATTTGTCCGATCCGCCCCTCCGACACACCCCGTCGACTAGAGTGCACAGATTTTATCTACATAAAATGGGCGAAATCTGCATTTCGTATTCCCCTGTTTCCTCCTTCAAAACTAAACCGATTTTAATAATTCTTTCAAGAATAATAATGGGAAAGACTAGCTATGTCTGTATGTTTTTCTTTTTTTGTTTATGAAGGTACGTCAAATTTGTTTGCTGGATGTCTGAAAACGGGCGGAAAAGTTTGTCATTTTCGAAGGTCCCTAGTTCTTACATTAATTAATTTAAGCCAAAAAGCAATACATAGGGACATACTAGAAGTAACATGGATTGTATGGTAAAAAAATGTTTGCTCTAGTGTCATTTCTGGAAACAGGGGAATACGTTTGTTTGAAAAAAAAAAACGGTTTTAGTCTATCCTCTTATACGTGTCACCAACGTGCGGCTGTAGCATGATGCGCGTGTTATGACTATATCACGCCTTTTATCTCTTTCGTTCGGTCGCATATAGAAATAGAGCGCGAATAAGGCGCGATAGCGCTATAACACGCTGCCATGCTTCGGCCGCAGTTGTCGGCACAGGATTTTTTTATAGCCGTGTCTAAACATTCACAAAAAAAATTTAATATTTTAGGTACTTTCAATCTTATGAAATCAACATTATACATATTGGATTGGACCACGGACCATGGACTTATTCTTTTGGATAAGCCATATGACCTTTCTCTTGACTATAAATTCTGGAACGTCGTATGGTCGTTAACGAAAATCAGACTTCATACAAACATAGAGATTAATTTCTAGATTGTTTCTGAAAAATTTAATTGACTTTAGTTGGTAAGTATTGAAAATATCACCAGACTTCGTTTGTATGCAGCGCGCATTTACGCATTCGGAATAAACTTCTCTTAAGGTGTTATGATACGGAACAACTTTCCTTAAGAAACCTATAAAATTGTTTGGGTTTTCCATATTAAATCTAATCAGCTTATGGAAAGTTTGTATGAAGAGTCGAATTGATTAATGCGAATTTCCCTTCGTTCCTTCGGGAAAGAATACTATGTCCTGAATTCCTGACACAATGACTTCTTATAATAAGAAGTCAATAACCTGATATTTCTAAATATTGTCCAGTTGGCATACAGAATGGCAGGTTGGTTGGGTTGGATTTCCGAATATCTCTGACTACCCCCTCGGGTAATATAGTCGTGAGCATATGTATGTATGTATGTATATTGGCATACTTTTTTAAATCCTACCGGCTGCGCCATCTGTGAATAAAGTGATGAACTCGATGGTTTATCATACCGCGCAAGGGTTCCCGGCGAGAGATAGCGAAGTCATATTGCGCAGTCGGGCCAGAATATCTAGTAGTGGTTCCAGATGATAGATGTCGTTGTCGGACAAGTCGAGGACATTTAAGTTATGAGGAAGTCGATCTAATCCTTCAATATTATCTGGAAATCATAGTAAACGTATGTTTATTTTAATTATTTTACAGAATTTAAGTGGTACTTAAATTCTATTCTTCTATTTTATATATTTTTGTGTGCAAATAAAGAGTAACTATTATTGTATTGTATTCTAAATAATGATGAATAAATGTTATCAATGACATACATACATAAACTCACGATCATTGTCCCTTTCGGGGTGGTTAGAAACTTTCTTGCCAGTTGGGTTTACTTTTTACGTTTTAACACAGAGGTTTCATGGTAGATTGTTATACTACGTTGAAACTGTACCTACATAGGTACAGTGTCAACGTAGGACAGTGTCAACGTAGTACAGTTTCAAGTATCTTTTTTGACTTTCAATAATATATCGGTTGGTTCCTGAGTTTCTGATAACAACAGGATTTAAAAAAAAAATACAATCCCTATACCGCAAACTATATTATTTAACAAAAAAAGTTAAGGTGGTAAAAACTCTATAAAATCTCAATCATAAAATATAAAAAGTTTAAAATTTCAAAAATAGTCGTTTAAAAATAATTTCTTTACCTTCTCGTACCTCATTAGGTCATGCATGAAATAAAATGGTCATTATATCTTTATTACCATTGCTAAAAAGATTCCTTGCGAGTCCCAAGTACAATAAATCCGTTGGTAAATGTTGGGCAAAGCTTCCCACATCACTGATGCGATTTGCTTGAAGTTCCAGAGTTCTAAGTCCTGGTGGTATGAAGCTGGCATCCAATTGAGCGATGTGGTTGCCACATAGATTGAGACTGACTAGCTTGTGATATTCACTTAGACCTTCATCTAGTTCTGTCATCTATAGAAAAGGATCATGTCAAAAGCTATTTTCATGATTGGCTAAAAGTTACCGGGAGAGATATCATAGTATAGGCTTTTGCACTTCAATATTTGGTTGTTTTAGATTCAAAAATAGATTAGATTTTAAAGATTCAAGATTTTCCTACTCCTATCTTCTTTGATTAAATTCATTCCGGATTCCAAGACCGATAAGAGGATAGGAGTCATCCCCCGCGCTCGCTGGACTGGAGTAGCATGTGTGGTACGGCTTTGCCCGTAAAAATATTGTGGATTGGATACGAATCGACCCTGATGATTAGCTTCACTTTGTCAAAAATATAAATCGGTGTTCTGTGAGATACTCTAAAAAAGTGCAGCCTGCACTATACTAGAAACATTCAAGTTTACAGCTGGTCAGGCAACTCTCACTGCACCCAGTGCTCGAACATCTACGTAACATAAGTGTGGTTTTACAGTCACGCTGATAGCCCGCGCTGATGGTCAGCGTGCGTGGTCAGCTTACCGACCGCGTTTCACTGTGAAACGATCCAAAAGCCGCGAAGCTCATGGCCCGTGACGCTTACGAACCGCGCTGCCGAAAGCATCACTGTAAAACCACACTAACATAAATACACATACATAAACTCACGACCATAATCACTTTCGGGGAAACCCCGTCCCTTCCCTTTTTCCCATAAATACTTATTCTATATTTGCAAGTTACTTTACTTTGGTCAAAGGTCAATCATGAGGGTTCATAATACGAGTAATACAAATGGACGGAAGGACGGACGGATAGCGTAGGCTTATGAATAGGGTCCCGTTTTCACCCTTTGGTTACGGAACCCTAAAAGCATGTAGAAAATAAATATAAATATAAATATCATGTACATTCATAATTAACCTATAAGTACCTACACTGTAGGGAACGTGGCCTACCGGTGGTTTATTCGGCTCCGCTGGAGAGGTTTTAGTGAACTGTAGTTTTTCTGGTGGCAGGAGTGGTTCGGTGTAAAGGAAAGTCTTGGAGGTTTATTTTAGTGATTTTTACACCTGAGTTACACGCACAAGCACCGTACCGATATGGAAGACGGAAACGGAAATACAACTTTTTTAATTACTACATTTTATGTTGGTGTTGCCAACAACACACTGTAGAGCACAGTTTAGATTATTAGCGTAACTGTTTTTCCTTACCCCATCGTTTACTCTGAGCACATGTACCATTTTCAATTCCTTCCTCAGAGTTTTTCTATTGCCAGTCTTTACACATTTTTGAATTAATTTCATTATATCGTCAGTAATATTGTTAATGCTGTTAAAGCAAATCTTTCCTTCTTCATTTGCACATTTTTCGTTATCCCATAGAGTGATAGGTAACAATAGTTCCCATTGTTGATCTAGTGTCAAACCAGATTTTTCATCAAGAAAACCGCCGAGGATACTCTTCTGTATTTTTTCGTGGAGTGCTTCAGTGAAAGTGACAGTTGGCATATCTTCAGAGGTATAAAGATTCTTGTGGTGGCGTGCTGCGGCTTCGATTAAGGTCCAATCTATGCCTGTCTCAATTCGGTCCTGGTAGCCTACAAAACAGTTTACTGTTGGAAATTGTTCTTAAAGCTATTTTTGTTACCTGCACTTATTATAGTTTATTTCCCCTCTCCACCATTACACCTCTCAGTCTCACAAGAAAAGGATAAGTACCTATACCAAATATGAATACCTACTATTCGCAAAAAGTGAGAAGACCCTAAGAGCGTATCAGCTTTTGTAGGCCAGCCTATTCTTTGTCAATGAGGACAGCATAGAAATCAACTAATTATTAAGCTGTAAATCTAAGTCATTAATATCCACCTCTGACTCCTCTATTAGACTTTGTTGGAGGTGAATGACCGTTTTCCAGCTTTATAGTGTAACAAAATATATAAAGCATTATGTTCACTAGGGATTTTGTGTAAGTATGTATTTATAATATACAGGATATGCACGTAATATCTAGCAGCTAATATCTGCACTAGCAGTTTCCAAACTATCCACTGGCCTTGTTTTTGAATTTTGCACAAGTACGTACGGTATACATAAATGGGACTTGTGGGATTTTTTCATTTCAGGATGTGTGAAATCGAAAAATAAAACCAGTGTGGTAGTGAGCTTTTTTCCCGATAGAAACTAAGAGACCTATATTGTTAATAATATGTTTGTCATTTTCTTATCACGGGACATTTTAAGACCTTTGGAAGGCCGAGCGTGGAGCTGAAGCCAACACGTTGACGCCCTTTAGACAAAAAAGGTGATGTGACACCAACCGGCGGCTATCGCTGTAGGGCTAGCATGCCACAATGTGACAAAACAAGAAAACCATCGCGCTCGCATAGAGGCACTTCTCGATTTTTGCCGTTTTCTCGAGGGTGGCATGCTAAGCCCACTGAATACACTATAGTAGAAGTGCATCCAACGAGAGAACTGGTCAGTCTAGGACTTTTGCAAGGAATGTAAAGAAAGATTATTATTATCGAGGTAATGGTATGGAATACCTTCGATTGCATCTGCAGGTACGTAAATTAAGCTAGAGTCGCTTATGGCTGGGCGTATAACAGCGGGTGGAGGTTTCTTAGAGACTTCTTTTGATTTTGGTGGCATGACTAATAAATATATAAAAATAATGTCAAAATGATTTTTGATTTATTTTTGTTTACAAACAACGTATAATAACTTTATGTTAAACACAAATTTGACAACTGAAATTATGATAAAGAGAATGTAATAACCTAAATAGTTTATGATTATGGAATGTAATCTCCATAGTCGGTTTAGTGAGACTTTGCTTTTTGGACTAAACCGAAAGAAACGAAGCCGAAACGACGACACTTGGTCAAAAATCCAAGTATAAACAGAACCAAGGAATATACCTAGAATATACTACTCTCTACCGAACAGAACACTGTCGCCACTGAGCAAGAAATCACTACGTTTTAACTATCGCACCGGAACTGTTCACGACCATTTCACGACACGGCGCCGCATCATAAATTTCCACGGCAACGGAGTCGTACCGTGGTCCGGCGCGGCGCGCGTGGAGATGTGGCCGGGCTTGGCTCTTAGTCGTCACACGGGAATACATAGGTTGGTCTATTCCGTAGAGAGACAAATTCTTGGTCAATGGTCTATTCTAAGCTGGAACCACTTTGCTACATAATATCGTTCATTATCGTCATCATCTCAGCCGATAGTCGACGGTTGGCAGTCGAGGATCCAAAATTTATTTTGGGCAGGTTTAAGGGTAGGCCCTAATAAATTCTGGATCCGCCAACCACTATTGACGCAACCTATTTCGTCGAGCTATTTTAGTAAATCAGAATAAATACCGGATTCTGTTGTTCTGTCACTTATGGTTTGGGGAGGACCTTCATCCCATTGGCTCCCACTGTATCCGCCACTGACTGTTGGAATTACTGGATACCTTTTAGACCTCCCCTCGAGATTGCGACCGGTCTGGACCTGTGCTATCTGAGTCAAAGACATCAGACATCAGACATAGTCAAAATATCTGATGAACATTGGCAAAGCAATCGGTTATTTGATCGAAGCAACGGTTTCCCGTCTCATCAGATTCAGTAGGGCGAGGAGTTAGGAAGTAAGAGTGCATCTGTGTTTAGAGCCCACATGGGGCACCAACTTTTACAATTCAAAATAGTTTTCCTGTGTAGGTTTTTATGTAAACATTAATTGTAGTCGATAATCGAATATGTAATCATACTTAAATTTTAGTATCAGTACCTAATTAATATCATGCTATTATGCATAGTGTTGCGGAAAAAAACAATCGCGGAAAATGTTGTCGTAAAAGTTTCATGGTTTTCCATGAAATTATCTCAGTCGATAAAGCAGTATGGTAGTAAGAGTAAACATAGTTTCCGTCAGGTGTCAGCACTAGCAGCGACTAGTGTGCTAGTGTGCTATAATGTTTATGCTGTGTGTTTATGTCACAATTCGCGTGTTCGCGACTGACATCGGGCAAAGTGCACACACGTAACATTTTAAAAGCCTGACATTACATTTACCGTATGAACGTAAGAGCGTTAATTCATTTGCGGGCAGGCTTCGATTCGCTGTATGTCGGTCGTATCTCCGTCACCGGTCATTTAAAATTTGTTAAAAATTACGTGCAATATTTTGCGGTCTCTTCAGTTCCATGATGACAATGAAGTGAGCAGTGTGTGGTAGTCAAATGACATTGACATGAAGTGCGCGGGAAATTCGACTAAAGTTTTGAGGAGAACGTAAACTTCCGTGTGTTTTGGTTCAGTTAGACAGTGTCTCGCGTATGTGTGTTAAAGTTAAGTGAAAGTACTGTGCAATGCGGTTGTGCAGCTCGGCTGAGGTTGCCAACACCTGCCTGCCCTTGCTCGATTGGCAGACCACCATATGTGCTAATAATTGTACATGCTTTAACTACTTCCGCGTTACGTTCCTTTTGTAACTTTACTGAGGTAGGTTTACTACTGATTTGAACCTTTCGTTAGAAATTATCATTTTGTAAATGTCACCGATAATTACGCATAAAACTTACGCATTAATAATTAACTTTGATTAGCTAAAATAAATGAGTACGTAATTATAATTAGGAATCCATTTAAATGTATGTTACGAAATTAAATATTATTAACTAGCGAACCGCCCGCCCCCGGCTTCGCCCGGTGGATCGATAATATACCTAAGTAAATATATTATACACATAAACTTTCCAGAAGGAATTCTCTAAATGATAGTGAAAACCGTAAGTAGGTAAGGGAGGAAACAGAAATGTTGGGGTCAGACACGGATAGCGACTTTGTTTAATACTATTTTTAACCCCCGACGCAAAAAGAGGGGTGTTATAAGTTTGTCTGTGTGTCTGTCTGTCTGTGGCATTGTAGCTCTCGAACGGATGGACCGATTTTGATTCGTTTTTACGTGAAAGTAAGTTTCCTTGCGGTGGTTCTTAGCTATACAACGTGTTAATGAATTAACGCAAAAATAGAAATTAGTTTGTTTAGAATCGAGAGTAGAATCGAATTATCAAGGTTTCAACATAGGTCATATTTTTCAAAATATTAAATAATTTGTTCACGTAATTTAAAATTTTCTAAACTCGATGCCAAACCACCGCATAAGCACACTGACCCAACTTGCAACCAAAACAAGATTCTTAAAATGTATCCATACATACGTTAGCGCTTTCATTCATTGCTGTAATGATAACAAATCATTTTTGCCTCAAAACTTAAAATGCGAATCATTTTAAATTTTAAGTATTAAAATAATGATATTATAGTTTCATTCGAATTATTTTGTTATAAATCTGTTGGGGTGTATGAGGTTTTGCGCTTATTCATTAACACGTTGTATTTGGTAAAAATCGATTCAGCAGTTTTCATGTAATTTTAAAAATATGAAATAACATTAAATCACCAATTTAAAAAAACCCCAACGGAAAAAAACATTTAAAAAGTAAAAAATTATTCGTAAAAAAAATCAATGGTCATTTCATAGCGGTCCCCTACGCATTAATTGACTTGCTTACATACCCAAATAGGTGACCAAATTATTATTTACTTTTAAATAAAATTTTAGAGAAAATACTTGTACCGTAGGTACCGTTGTACTCAAACGATGAACGGGACGAATACCTACCTTTACCTAGCGAAAATTCTTGGTTAATGCTGTACCTAGTGGACCTACTGACCTGCTTAAACAAGATAGGTATCCAACATACAAGTTTTCTCTCATACAAAAAGTTTTTATAGGGTCCTTCTTAATATGCTGACACTTTTTAAGGGGATGATCAGACCGTCAAACTGAACAATTTTCTTTATGGCGTCAACATCGAAAAAGCGAAAAAAAAAATCTGCTACCCCATACAAAAGTGCAAACTTACTCGAGCCAAATGTATAGGACAGCAGATTTTTTTTTTCGCGATTTCGATGTTGGTCCCATAGAGAAAGTTGTTCAGTTTGATGGTCTGAACATCCTCTTAAAAACCTATCAGCATATTAAGTTGGGCCCTGCATATGATAAATTCCAGAGAGGCACGATACTCGAACTTATGTATTTATTCGATTCTTGATAAGTCAAGCTATAAAATAAAACTAAAATGCATAAAATATTAGTATCTAGGTATCGGGTATCGATCGTAAAACATCACGTAAATCATAGAATATTCTTAATAGCTCGGCAGGTAGGTGTTATTTGTAGAAATATTGAACTCCAATATTATTTTTATAACGTACCTACTTAATATGTTTTTAATTATCTGTAATGTACCTAACATGGCTGGCGGTCAGAACGGTAGTTCTTTCTAATTAGTCTGTGAATATCTGACGCCTTTGTCAAACATCCGTGACATACCTACTCGTAGATATACGAGTATTGGATATTCATAAGTGTTGTTACCAGGAAGGTGGCATAGATATTGATGGTTGTTACTGTCTAGGCACTTGAATAAGAATCAATAGCGCAGATTATTGTTGTTGATCTTGTTTCATTTTTCCTTCCGGAAAGGCAAAGGGTACATAGCCCATCCAGCCAAGTCTGTTTTTTTCTTATCTTATATTTCATCAATTATAAAAGGCACTATGGGCCTGATCTATAGCACAGCTTATTTAGTAGTTACTACCGTAACAGATACTGCACTCAACCCAGTTTCGCGCGCTTTTACTTATTTCGAACTTTGCGGTTCAGGAACGAAAACTAAAATGCGCCTATGTCCACGAGCGACAGCCTCCAACTTATAAAATGCAGGCTGTCAAAGGTAATAGGGATGATGAAAATTTTTAGGGTTCCGTAGTCAAACAAGGACCCCTTATACTTCCGTCCATTCTGCTGCGTAGGTCAAGGTTGAAAAATCCGTAGAAATCCGTAGATTACCTCTTGATAAATCCGTAGATCTACAGACTTCTAAGTGCTTTATCTGACTCTTTGAAGTAAACTGATGATTTACTGTTGTTCATTCCGGAGATAAGTTTTCTTGCGTCTCGAGAGGTATTTTGCACCCTGCACCTGGTATCACCGTTGTTTACATTTTGTCGCTCTAATTCCTAAATGGACTTTAGTATAGAATTCGTTGCATGAATAATTAAGAAATTTAAATGTCTATGGAAGTTGACATTAGGTAAAGATATTTTGTAAGGTCAACATTTGATTATTGACTGAATTATACAAGTTAAATAGGTACCTGAACACGTAATTAATTTCATACAAAATATCTTTTCTAGTCCCTAATACTTCCTCATCATTTGTCTTCCTAGACCTGCGGCCTGGCTTACTATGAAAACGTAAAGTAATAAACCTATCATCATCATAATCCTGTATTCGTCCAATATACTATGATAAAGTTATTTTGTTCCCGTAGTCGGTAGCATTTAAAATTTACATAGTTTTTCTTACATAATAAAGTAGCAGAAAGAGATAATACCTACTATAGATACAAGTACAAGACGCACATAAGGAACCTTTTTTCGGGCATAGGTCCGACAAGTTCCTCATTGTTACTCCTGTAAAGCAGGATCAACATTGGCGACCACTTATAACACTTAGACAATGAAGTCCAGTGAGTTAAGAGAATATGGCTGGTTTCGGAGTCCGCTGCCCGCGTTGGTGGTCAGCGCGCGGTCCGCACTATGGGAATTGTGTTAGGCTGGTATCAGAGTCACGCTGACCACCCGCGCTAGCGGTCAGCGTGCGGTTCGCACTATAGAAATTGTGCGAACCACGCGCTTACCGAACGAGTTACGCTATGAAACGATACAAGGCAACATCTAGCTCGTGGCCCGCGCGCTGACCATCCGCGCTGGCGGTCAGCGTGACTCTGAAACCAGCTTAACTTTGATCTGTCTTGGAACCCATGTGGTTTTATAAGAAGTAAGCGGACAAATAGAAATGATTAAGACAGCGAAAAGCGACTTTTTTGTTTTATGTTAAGATTTATACTATTTAGAGATTAAAGTGGGCTTGCCTGTGAAACGGAATAGAGCACACACAGGTCATTTGCTAGCTTGGTAATACGTGACGATATAATTTTGATTGTTACACTCATCAAATGAAATCGTCATCATTTCAGGCAACTAGCAATCTGCGTACGGAACTAATTAATCATACGAGTCTCTCTATCTGAACTTGGATGCGGTCCAATTTATTTATGCCCATCGACATCGGCAGTTTGTGGGTAAATCAGGTGACTTTATTGTAATTTTATGTATTATTAGTATTAGCGGTCTGCCGCAACTGCGATAGTGTGGTTTTGATTGATTTGTTTATGCTTCTCACCACGATACGCCAACAATTTTATAAGGTATGACAATGACAGTAGACAGCATTGTTGCCTATAGAACACGAGACGGTAAGTAGTTTCGATGTTTCGAATAATTTTTGATAATATTATTTGAAGAATTACTAACATAAAGGGAAGATTATTTATTAGGTATTCGATTAGGTAGGGTATTGTTTTAGTTCAGAAGATAATAGGTTAAGCTGAAGTAATGACTCTATTTAATATGTTTTATTAATGACTATACTAATAATAGGCAAGACAAGAACATTATAATAGGGCTCTTACTATAGTGACGG
Source organism: Agonopterix alstromeriana (assembly GCA_963924505.1). Lineage (NCBI taxonomy): Eukaryota > Metazoa > Arthropoda > Insecta > Lepidoptera > Depressariidae > Agonopterix > Agonopterix alstromeriana. Next base: position 13,372,714 of record OZ004666.1, read on the forward strand.
TTTTTATGGGTAGGTACGTATATATTTATATTTTATATGTGGGAACTTGTTGTCAGCATCTGACCATCAATTTGTCTTTGTTGAAATCTAACTTTATTTAGCTGTAAGTTCTCCAAAAAGGAAATAAATAAAATAAATATTAAAAACAAAAATTGCTAAAAAAAAATCTGTTTTATACGAAACTACTCGACCCAAATGCTAAGTCACCGTTACACACGTAAACGTTAGACGTGGTTTGACGACATTTTTTTGTTGCTCCTATCGGTTTGCTCCCATAGTAAAAGTTGTTCAGTTTGATGGGTAGACTCTTAGTTTAAAAGGATGCTAATGATATCAATTTCACCCTGTAGATAGATGTAAGTAGTGAAACAAGTAGATGATGTAAAAGGTGGTATATTCAAAAACATGACGTCAGAAAGTAATCTATGTGATATTATTTTATATAAAAATTTTGACTTTGACTTTGACGTAATCAAAATATCAATATTTAACAAACAAGTGCTAAAACAAACAAAAAACTAGTTGTAGCCAAAACTCTGTCCAGAGCAGAAGAGAGACAAATGGCGATTGTATATTGTGTCCACTTGTATAATGTATGTTACATTATACACAATTACAATTCTGCAGAAATCTATAAATGTAGGTTGTAAATATACTAACTAACATAAAATTAAATCACACATCAGCGATTATTTTGTGGTGACGTAGAACGTGGGCGACCTAGGTTTACAAGCTTTTTTGCCTCGGTTACATTTGTATTTAAAAACATAATTAAAACATATTTAAATAAGTAAAAACATCAATCACAAAAATATAGCGGTCAGCACAAGCTTCGTCAATAACACAGATACACAAATAAACAGACATAAATCAGCAACAAGCTTCGTCAAAACATTGAAAAACACGCTCAGTCAAATAACCCGCCTCTTGTCGAACCTGGCGCAAAGGAGCCCAAAACGCTAGCAGCGTTGCCACGCTGAGTTGTCAGCCTCTGCACCAGAAACGACCCAGAATGGGGATCACAATTTCACACATTCATTTTTTTAACATATTTTATTTAATTAAGTAGCTGATCTACTATCTGTGTAGCTTAACATTTTTAAGTCTTATGTTATTTATGTACTCGGACATAGCAACCAATTTTTCTAATTTAAGAATATATTTTTTGTTAACCTTATCTAAACCAATTTTCTTTATTTTAACCAGGCTGAATAGAGTACACATGGCGACACATCAAGCTACACAAAACCAAAATAAGCTAGCCGCGTTTAGGTAGAGTAGGTAATGTATAACGTCGCGCAGTCAGCTTATGTTTGTTTTACGTAGCTTGTCAGTCAGTCAAAAAAAAGCTATTACTATTTTACTTGGACCAGCCTTTGCCATTTTCCTTTGTCAAGGTACAAGATCATTACCATCCTTTTAAACTAAGAGTCTACCCATAAAATTGAACAACTTTTACAATGGGAGCTAACGGATCGGAGCAAAAAAAATCAGCTGTTTCACACTACACTGCAATGCCTACTTGACTCTTTATGCAAGAGCTCCTACAGTAAAAGTTGTTCAGTTTGATAGGTAATCATATCAATTTCACCCTGTACCTATAGGTAATTAAATAATAAGTAGTTTTCATAGATTTAAAACTTTTCGCTTACGCTGAAATATGGAGCCAAGAAATCGAGAGCGAGATAGCCAGTTATGAAACCTTATGTAAACAAAAAGCTTATGATCTGACTTAAAATCGGGTATATAATTTGTGCGGACGAAGTCGCGGGTAAACTCTAGTAGTATATAGTTCTACATACAGAACGGCCACTCCCCGCCCCCCTCTGACTTTAGATACCCCATCTCACCACACACTTTCTGGGAAACTTGAGGGAAGCCGAGCAAGGGAATACAGTCAGGCGCGCGCACCCGTTGGATTTGATTACATAAAATTGAGTCTTTCCACAGGTAGGGTACATAAAATAACGCTAAATTCGCATTTTCAGTAATTCTTTAGCTCAAATACTATTTTTAATAACAAACGAACAATAAAAAGTAACGAAATGTAGATGATGTTCATACGATGCGTGGTAAGTCAACCCTACACATTATGTCAAAGACAATTAGCACCAAGTGCGCATGTGCGAACGCCATCATGTCAAATCCAAAACGTTGTTTGAAGTGCCGGACCTGTGGTTATATTTAAGTATGAAAGTAATCAAGACTTTATTCTCTAAATGGTTTATTTCATCGTGTTTGAAATGGAGAGTTCAACGTCTTATGAGCGGTCAACAAAGCAAGGTCAAACTACATCACGGCAAATATAGAATTTTGGTCATCGTCGCGGCACAACGCGATGCGATTATGTCACGTCTTGCACATATCAAAATAGCACCTTGAATTTTTTTTTAGTTATTATTGGCTTTGATAAGTTATATGCCAAGATAGACAGTCGAAGCTACGATCGAGTCGATAAAAATTCCAACCAGGTAAAGCCGCTAAACCCTATCCAATACACGCACACAGATATAAGTTGTATGACGCCTCACGCAGACCAACCTACGAAAGTTGGCCCATTTTTTTGTACGTTAGAAGCGTGAGGATCTATCTTGACATATAATTAATCAAAAATTATTGTGGTGAAACAGGCCCTAAATTTTTATTCTTTTTCTTTCGTAATTCGTATAAAATTCAAAATCATGATCGATGATGCATAATCTCCATAAAATATTATCAATTTCCGCTGTATATGTTATTAGTAGTGAAAACTCTCTCTATTCTAATCGGGGACTTACAGTGCCAATCATAGACCCAATTGATGCATTAGACTATGAATGTTCTTCTCCAGGTTCAATTCTCCTTTCAATCTTCGTAGTACCCTGAGGTAGTACCTAAACCATGGAGGTTTAGGTACTACGAAGTTTGTACTGCACTCAGTTCAACGCTGGCGACTTTTGTGTTAAAAAAAAGTACATTGCTGCCGTTTGCTTTTAATAAAAAGAAAACAAGTTTTCTTCTTTCTTCTCTTCTGATTGATCTGATCTGATCTGATGATTCCGATTGGGATCGCATCTAGTTTTCAATATTGAGCTTAGCAAAAATTTAGGTCTCATTGGGCCCTTCCTCATCCACCAGAAAGACTCTAACGAAACCAAATTTCCCACAGCTAATCCATGCAAGATGTCGTTCTCAATGAAAGAGACCGGGTTTGGAGTCGGGGACTACGTGGCCTTCGGAGTGCTCTGCTCAGCATCATGTGCCGGAGGGCTGTGGTACAGCGCCGTCGGGACGCGGAGTAAAGCGATTGTGGACATCAGGGACTACCTTCTCGGTGGAAAAGCCATGTCTACGTTCCCTGTTGCCATGTCTCTAATAGCCAGGTGAGAGAGTCTATTTTGATAATGCGTAAAGCAGTCCCGGAGTAGAGCGATTCTATCAGGTATTACCTTCCTGGTGGGAAAGCCATGTCTAAATTGCCTGTGGCCATGTCTGGCTATTAGCCAGGCAAGTCTGTAATTCGCGGATCTTGATGTTGCGTAAACCAGTTGTTGGCAACAGGGATTAACTTCATGGTGGGAAAGCCATGTCACCGTTCCCTATAACTATGTCTCTAATAGCCAGACTGGAGAGTTTATTTTCAGATGATTGTGATATTGCGTGCTGTAGTTATCGTAATTGAGATTTGACGATGTTCGTAATCAAGAATAGTGTAGGAGATTGGTCACAATGCAAAAACTGAATTATAAAAAATGTATGTAACTAAACACCCTAGTATTTTAAAGGGGTTTAGACCATCAAACTGAACAACTTTCACTACGGAGACAACGTCGAAAAGAGAAAAATCTGCTGTCCCTTACATTTGAGTAGAATCGGTTCAGTAATGCACTTTTGTGCGAAACATCAGATAGGTATTTTTTTTTGACTCCAAAATAAAAGTTGTTCAGTTTAATGGTCTAACTATCTAAACCATCCCTTTAAATATATGGTGTTTTGTTACATCCCGTAGATGTAAATGAATATGGTAAGTGTTCTGACCTTTCGTTTATTATGTTGTAGGGTTCTTCCTTTTACATTTAATCATATTATTTTTGTCTCGCGAAATCAACAGCTTCGTATGCTTGCAACATATCTTGTATGACCTTATCGGTCAGGTTTTTCCACTTAAGTTATTTTGTGCTTTATCTAAGAATAACTCTTTATTGGATCGGCCTCGGTATCCTTAGCCTTTTCAATTATTTTGAATGATTATTATAATTGAACACTAGATAGGATATTATGTAAGTATAATAAGGTATGTAAGGTACTTATTTTTCTCCGATATCGAAAATATATGAAACTTACATTCTTTAGCGATTTTCTTTTTATAACTATCGAATCGAATAATTTATCCTCCTGCACACGCGTTTTGCTGGCTACATTAAATAGGTGCAAATCGATGTCCATCAAAAATCAAATATAATCAAAAACTATTTGGATAGTTGCTAATTCCATCGTTCACCATTAATTAATAGAAAGGATTCGCCTGTCGTTTTTATTTCGGGTACTATGCAGGCATATAGAATTATATGTATTCATAATGTGAATTATATGCAGGCATATCACATTATATCTTTAGATATAATTAAATTATTTTATATTATGGACTCATCACATCGTATAATAACAAAACTCAAAAATGGCACATGTCTCTAATGTAACCTTAGTATGATTCAGTTGTGCTCCGCTGCCATACATTGGCGCTGTCATTCCAGTCCTTTCTAATGTCCTTGGTCACTAAGCAGTAATGTAAAACGATTAAGCAAACTTTTGCCGTCCCTTTTAGGTACAGCGCGCAGATGCGAAGTCCTTGTTTATAGAATGTCATTGGTTGGAGGATATAATTCAAACCAGGCGTGGGAAGTGCTCCTTATGGAAAGTGGACCTTATGGGAATTGGACCTTATAGGATGTGATCCTTATGGGAAGTGGTACTTGTGAGTCGAAAGGCGGCATACATTCAGCGATCTCTTCTAAATATAAAATTCACACTTCGAACAGCTATGTGTCAGGAGTGACCATCCTGGGTACCCCGGCAGAGATCTACAACTACGGGTCGCAGTACTGGCTGGTCGTGGTCGGCGTCACGCTGAGCTGCGTCATCGTCGCCACCGTGTACCTACCCGTCTTCTGCACGCTGAGGCTATCTTCTTCTTATGAGGTGAGGTTATTGGACAGGGCAATGATTTACTGGACGCCAGCGCCCGCGGCATGGTGCCTCGATAAACGTTTAATCGCGCCTGCTAACTCGTTCGTTTGCGCGCAAAAAGAAAGGGAGCTAGGGCGATAGAGCTTTATCGCGCCATTTTGCTGCGGGCGCAGGTCTAATACAAAATTCTCGAAAAAAGTGTCCCAGACTAACCTATATATACGAAAGTACGTGTTAGTAATATGTATAATATAATCCAACTAAAGACACTGAAACTAATGAAATTTTAATTGTATTTTGCTTGGCGACGTTTTTACAAATTCTTATAGCACAGCACCACGACATGCAGACGTGCGCGAAGTCCGTCAATAAAACGAAGACTGGCACATGCTATGTTATCTTAGTACAAACTAAGTGGAACGCAGATTTTCCATAGATAGCTTCCGACAACTATCGGTGACGTTTCGAAGCACTATGTGTTGAATTTGGGTTCGTATGGTTCGATCCTCGTATTCCCCGGACCGTATTTGGTTCGGACACTTATGAGCGCGGACCGTGAGTCCATTAGTTAGTAAGTCAATGGGACAGTGCGTTGATTGAGTATTTTATAGATTCGTTGACCGCGTATACGAGGGTGCGTAGGGTAGTGAAAGGAATAGAGGTATGACAAAATGTATGAAAAATCGTACCTCGCCTGACTAAGTTGCAAGATTTTGTAAGGAATTTCATCTTAATCACAAATATCGCACACGCAGAAAGGGGTTTGTCCCTTACATTTTTTCTTGCTCAATTCGATTAGTTAGCGTATAAGCCTGTCTCGTTTACGCGACTATTGTTTTATGCCTTTTCTAGTCATTCTCTTTCTAAGGGACAGGAGGGTTACTTTCTTCCCGGCTTGGAAATGATAATAGATGCCCCAGTTAGGGTAACCAGAACAAAAAATAAGGAAACAATTAAGGATATTTGCAAAAATATTGGCTTAAAAATTACAAATTTTGCGGCTGCCGATTTCTTGTATAAGGCGATGCTTATCTATACCTAATATACCTAAATATTGAATACTTACCTAGTATTGATTGTTGACATTCATTTATTTAAAATCATTTATTATTTTTTCCTTCATTTGGGTGAAAATTCAGGCCACCATAGAATTTCGGACAACGACCCAAATTCCCGGCCATTTTCGGTTAATTTCGGATGCATGGCAACCTAGCCCAGCCCAAGTTGGCTCTCAGGTGATCGTTCGTCACCTCTCTGTCTGTGACGTGGGTGAAAGGCTAGCTAAATTAGAAAGTATAATAAGGGAACAGACAAGAGTTGTCTAATATTATAGGCGATTGGCTGACAATTGTCACGATAAGCACGATTTGTGATAAGTTACTACGTAACTATAAGTTGCTATAAGGGACATTCACGACAACTTGCATGCTAATGCCAGTTTTGTCCAAACAAGTGGGTTCCAACTTCCTACATTGAATAAACTACTGTGACTTTGACTTTTGACTTTGAAATGCATTACACGGGGTGCTTCAAATAATGAAACTGAACAACTTTTAATATGAGACCAAAATTTAAAACGTGAAAAAAATTCAGCAGTTCCATTATACATTTCAGCCGAGTAGCCGTTGATATCTTCTATGGAACAGCAGTTTTCATGGAACAGCATTCTTTTTCGTGATAGTACCCAGTAAAAATACTGGTCGAAAGGAAATAATGTACATATAATAAGCAATTTATTTTGCTAGATCGTTTATACAAATGATATTAAGATACTTTAGTAACGAATCCAACTAAATTTCGTATTTTTAGTTTTTAGCACTAAAATGTAAATATTTTATTTATAGTGTCAGATTTCTGTCTATTTTATTTAAATTTTTTGTTTTAAGTTATGAGTTTACATACACTGTGTAAAGTTTGTACTAAAATGAAAATAGGCTTAGTTAAAAAAAAGGGTCCCTTTGGATTTACTTCTAATATAAAAGAATAGAAATGTATTTAACAAATGGCATAAAAAAGTTGTAAATACAATTTTTTTCCAATGTTACATGTTTTTTTTTTAAATCTGGGCTATATCAAATGTTGGTCCCATAGTGAAATATTTTCAGTTTGATGGTTTGAAGCACCCCGCAAAATACGTAACGCATATAAGTTTACACGTCGATATAATTATCGTGATTTTTTTCGTTTACTCTATCCAAACGAAGTTCCGAGTTCCGACATAAATGATCACGATACTTATATCGAAAATCGAAAGTGCGAGTAATGGGTCAGTATAACATATTGTCAAACATTTGATGGTGGTGATGTCCATGCTTCAAATAGCACAAAGCTAATTCATGCAATAGCTTAATAATGTTGTCATTGTCAAGCTTAGGCTTTATTTGCAGTATGACACAAAGAAAGTGTTGCTCAAAATGCTCATAATAATGTACCTATCTATTAATAAACTCTCCTCGCAAATCTGGCGCAGTCATAACCTCTTAAGAGGATATATGTAATTCGGAGCGCGCTCCATACAAACGTACTATGGGGATATTTTCAATACTAACCAATTAAACTCAATGAAATTTTTCAGAATCAATCTAAAAACAAATTTCTATGCTTTTATATAGTCAGATTTTCGTTAAAATTTATAGTTTTAAAGTTACAGTGCCTCAAAGATTTTCATTTGTTTCAAGATTGTTTCAGCAAAATTTCATTGACTTTAATCGGTTAGTATTGAAAATATCACCATAGTACGTTTGTATGGAGCGCGCTCCGAATTATATCCCCTTAATACGTATGCAATCAGACGGTAATATAGACAGAGTTCATTATATCTAAACTTTTGCATAATGCATCTCTAAAAGGTAGGTATATCTTTGCCTCGTCTGGTAAATATTATTCTAACATTAATTCCATTGATAAAGTTAAATATTATTTCATCAGACAATGCTTCGTGTTAGGTTTACTAAGAGATCTTTATTTTGTTTTACATTCTTATCATTTCTATTTCATTCATTCTCTTTTATAGTTTAATCACGTGTAAATCATTGAACTCGACTCGATTAACATAATCTTAACTATTATATCACGTAAGATTATAATTGTAGCAATAATGTCCCGCATCCACGTAATATTGTTATGACTATTAACTAGCATACCATACGGTACTTTACCATCTTTTAACTGGGCTATAAATTAAATAATGTTCATCTAGAAGAAATGTCGCTCGTTGGCGTAGTGGAAATTTGGTATTGAAAACATTGACTTACCAACTACTGGACGAAGGGTCCGCGCTCAAAAGTGTCCGAAGCAAAAGAGCACCAAAACGTAAGAAGAGAACCAATTACGCGACAGTCTTCGTTTGATCGCGGCGAGCACCGTGCCGCGACGGGGGAGTGGGATTGAAAAGAATTTCATCATTTTCAATGTTTTTAGATGGTTTATATCTACACGTACTTAGGTTTGTGTAGTTAAGTCTCGGACACTTTTTTCAAGAATACTATGGACGAAACCGGCGCGGCGTCCTATTCTACGTCAATGATTGGAAACGATCATCGAAGATAAGCAACGTCAGGTCTGATCAGTCTATGGATGGGTGACCGATTAGTGGTATTTCATCTCGAGCGTCTCCGTGCTTCAGAAAGAACGTTAAACAGTTCGTTCCGGATAGTTCCGTCTAAGGCGGTGTAGCTAATCGTAAAGTCAGGTCAGAGGCCTAAGTGGCTTGAAAATTCTCTCAGAACAAGTTGATCACTCACTTTAACTTGCGTTCACCAACCAGCACTGGGCCCGCATGGTGGAGTATATGGCTCATTCCCTCCTACCCTTTATCCTGCAGTGCGACACTAAAGCCTATACTTAAAGATACGATAATTTTAAGGCCCGGTTATCCGAGTGCAAGCGTCTCTTTCTTGCAAGCATAAGTTTGCAATTAGCTAAAGCAGGATCGCAAAAAACGCATTTTTCATCAATATCTTTTCTCATGGGTGTGTCTAAGTTCCAAATTCAGCTAATTTGTCTAGAAATATTTAATGTATTTAGTTAAGTACAAAATCAAAAATTTAAATATCAGCAGTTTAATCAAAATATAACAAAAAGGGGTAACTTTGGGATGGTTTTCTCTAATCGTGTTATTGAGAGCGATCGCCTATCCGCTAGATCTAAATAAGATAAAATTTGTTTTCTGACTTTAAAACACTGTTTTTCATGTTTCGTTCATGTTCAAAAACTATTGAGCGCGTCCTCGACCGGATCATACCACCTTAAGAAAGCGTAGCAACTAAATCATTACCTATTACTAATATAACGAGATGACTTGTATCTTAGTACCGAAGTTGTGGAACGAAGTTATAAATCTGAATAATTATGCTGTTAGGTCCACTTTTGAGATCATATCGGCCATTAGGTAGTCTGCCACATTTGTGTATGTCAATCGAGAAGCATTCAGCGATAGATTGGACTTTGAACTGTTGTGCAAAATGTATTGACATACCTAGCTGACTACATGTGAACGAACTAGGCAGAATTAACATATGTTTTTGCTGTTCACTTTTGACACGAATACCAATAATTTTTTGTGGTTTGTCTGTACCAAAATTTTAAGAACGGACTTCTTAGGGTACCATACTCTTTCTCATACTGTGTCTTTAGTTACGAGACCTGCGGCCGCAGCACAATATAATTCGGAGCGCGCTCCATACAAACGAAGTCTGGTGGTGGAACCAATTAAAGTCAATGAAATTTTTCAGAAACTAATCACTATGCTTGTACTGTGTCAGACTTTCGTTTAAATATACAGTTTCAATGCTAGGATTAACTTAAGATTTGTATGGAAATCTTTAAGGCATTGTAACTTTATACTAATACATTTCAACGAAAATCTGACACAATAAAAGCACAGAGATTAGTTTCTAGATTGTGAAAAATATCATTTACTTTAGTTGGTTAGTATTGAAAATAATCTTCACAGTGTTTGTTATCTTTCATTGTTTGAGAGTAGCTAGAAATATAATAGAATTGCATTTTAATTTTACATATTTTTGTTGGTTGTTGCAGTATTTAGAGTTGCGGTTCAATCGACATGTTCGTGCCGTGGCTTCTGTCCTTTTTCTATTGGATGAGGTATGTAATTTTGGTCACATTGTTTAAGGTGCTTATTATATTGAAACAAACTAGAAAGTTGGAGAGACAGAAAATTGCGATTCGGTGCTGGCAGATGAGTTTTAACCCTAAATCTAACGCTAAAAACAATATTATATGTTATAATTCCTTTAATATCTGGGACACTGTCATCGCTACTCATCACAGAGCATCTTGTTCCAATCTAAAAAGAAGAAGTAAATAGGTAACGCTATAGAATACTGTCATATTATCTACATTCCTTCCGGATAACACACTAATTATCATCATCATCGTCTACCGCTGCCGTCTCTCCCAAGGCGCGCCACAAAACTCTATCTTCGGCCTTCCTCATCCGCAGTCGCCTCTCTACCTTTTTTACGTCGCAGAGCATTCTAAGCTACGCCTGCCAGTTCGTGGCCTCCACTCTAAGGCTGGCTTGCACCAAAAAGTATGTAGGCTTAAACATGTTTAAATATGATGCTGTCACTGTCATTTCACACACACATGCCATGTCACATTTGTCACACTGGACAGAGTTTCGGTACTACTGGTGAAACGTGGATGTTCTGAGTTTTCAGAATATCTCTAACTACCCCCTCGGGGAATATAGTCGTGAGCATATGCATGCATGCATGCACTGTCATTTGTATGAGCAATGTGAAAGACAGAAGTAGGTATCACTAAATACTTATTGGTGCAAGTCGGGCTTAAACTCGGACTCCCCATCGACTGTCAGTTCTTCGGCAGATATGATATACCTATAATCAGCCCATTGCCACCTTAGCTTGCAAATTTTCTGAGCTAATATCGAATGCGGCAAATATTTTATCGCTTGTTTTTTACAGGGTCCTTCTTAATATGCTGACACTTTTTTAAGAGGATGATCAGACCGTCAAACTGAACAACTTTCTCTATGGCACCAACGTCGAAATCACGAAAAAAAAATCACCTCTTCCATACAAAACTGCAAACCTACTTGAGCCAAATGTATGGGACAGCAGATTTTTTTTTCGCGATTTCGATGATGGCCCCTTAGAGAAAGTTGTTCAGTTGGCCGGTCTGATCACCCCCTTAACAAATTTAACCATATTAAGTTGGACCCCATATATTAGATTTATTTATGTAATTGATAATATTATAATTATGTGTGGCATTGATATAAATACTGCTAATAATTGTCATTATCAGCTAGCCCAAATAATGACGAATGATTAGATAGGCATCAACCTCCGCCTGTTTGCAGAATAATCTTAGAGTCACAACGTTAATCAACTTTACAAATACTGTAAAGTTTTATTTATTAACATTATTAAGGTTGTGCTTTAAATAAACCAAGAAAATGACTACAATTTGGTTGCTTCCTTAATCAATAAAAAAAAAAAAAAAAAAAAAAAAATGTGTACCTACTTTATTTTACACCAAAACATAAGCAGTAAAATACAGATAAAAGATACAAGAGTACAAGTTTGTACCTCTGCTATGGCGGTCTTTTCGCTAAGAAGCGATTCCTTCCAGGCAACCTTAGGGTTATTTCATGTAGGTATTTCATATGATTGTAGTTATATTAAACTTACTGTCTATATAATTCCATCTAAATTGAACTTTTATCGTTTTCAAATATCGGTTCTCACACTGCGGCCCTCTCCCTTTGTCTCACTCTATCTCCCTCTATAATAAAAATTAGTTTTAAATCGAACTTAATGTTCAGAATCTATAGGGTCCAGAGTATGATTATACTTCACAACTTTCTCTAAGGGTTTCACAAAGTATGAAATCGCGAAAAAAAAATCTGCTGTTCCAGACAAAACTGCAACCCTACTCGCCCAAAATGCAAAGATTTCTGAAAATCTGCTGTCCCATACAGCAGATTTTTTTTCTCGAGATGTCGATGCTGGTCCCATAGAAGCTGTTCATTTTGATCATCCTCCTAAAAAACCGTTAGCATATTAAGAGGGTTCCCTGACCGAACGACCTTGACCCTTTCAGAACCGTCTCACCTCTACAAAACTACGTCATTTTAGTAGGTATACCTATTTATGACTGGCTTGTACTTCATTATTACACTATTATGGTGCCTTCTAATACAAGGAAATCAAATTCGAAAAAATAGTAAGAATTCGCACCAAATTTTACTCATTAAATATTGGTCTTAAAAATTTTACTTCATAAGCATTTTTAGATCTTAATATTGTCTACACAATGGTGTGTGTCGCAAGTAAAAGGGACTTCGGCTTATAAAGTAGATGCACATAATACAGATTTTTTCCAATATTTAGCTTTCCTTTAAACACAGGATTCATATGTATTTAATAGAAAAATAAGAAATATAATTCATAGCAAATAAAGCCGAGGTGTTGAAGATCATTGCCATATTTTTCATTAATTTGGATTTCTTTCAAATAACGAGAAGATAGCTTCTAATAAAAACCAGCAAAATATGGCCCGGCCCTGCGTTTACCTATGGGGAGCGTCTTAAGTTGGATACAAGGCTGTATATTAACTTTTAGAATCGTGTTACCTATTTTAACTATTATCAAACATTTGAATAGAGGTTTATTGATTCAACCAAAGATTTCTTAAATCTTTAGAAATCCTTGGATTCTACAATTTTAGTTGTCCTTCTTGGAGTGAGTTCGGTGGACTTTGACCGGACGGGTGTCATTTCATTACGACGTACCGTCAACATCAATTGTCTGCGATATATTTACGAGTACTTACGTAAATTGTATATTGCTGGAACACCAGGAGTGCTATTTTTATATTTCACACGTTTTAATCCGCATTCGAATGTGACGTAAAATCAATGCATTGTCATTTTTGAGTTGTATACCTGCATGGACGATACCTATTCCAGCTTCCTGTGCACCTGTGACTTTGCTCCGTCCCATTCGTATTTGAATCTTACCACTCGAAAGTTTGACGTTTGTAATGTCTTCGTCAACAGATTTAACTTTTTTTCTATGTTCCGTTACCCGTTTGACCCGAAATTTAACATTTTATGTGACATTCAAACGAAATCCAAAATACAGAAAAACTTAATCAGTCGAAATGAAAATCAATAAAAACATTACATACCCTTCCTTTGCGTCGCGCAGTCGGGTAAAAAAAAACAACATGAATCTGATATCCGTAAACGGATTTTAAAGTCATACAACGTGTTAATGAATTAACGCAAAACTAGAAAATAGTTTGTTTAGAATCGACAGCAGAAAAGAATTATCATGGTTTCAACATAGGTAATTTTTTTCAAAATATTAAATAATTAGTTTGTAAAATTTAAAATTTACTGAACTGGATCTCAACCCACCGCACGGGCACACTCACCCTATTTACTACCAAAACGAGATTCTTAAAATGTATCCATGAGGACGTTAACGCTTTCATTCATTGCTGAAATGATAACAAATCATTTTTGTCTCAAAACTTAAAATGCGAATAACTTTAAATTTTAACTATCAAAATAATGAAATTATAGTTCCAGTTAAGTATAGTTTCAATCTAATTATTTTGTTATACCTCAGTTGGGTATGAGGTTTTGCGCTTATTCATTAACACGTTGTACATCCTGTGACATTCAAAAATCGCACTCTTGATCTCTAGAAAATATGGTTGGGGGGGCACTCGAAGAAATTCCACATTACATTACCTTATTGACTCGAGTAGGTACAATACAATACAAATATCTTTATTAACAAAAAGAGTAAGCCATTACACAAGATACAATGGACCCCGCATGCGGCAAGCCAGAATCTCGGGAATCCTTTACGATTTATTAGGCAAAAAATAAAAATTTTTGGTCAGAGTAGGTAAGCGAAGTTAAAATGATTATGAGATTTACGAGTAATATTCCAGTAATAGTGATAAAGAAATTTTAAGTACCTATAGAAAATGAAATTACAACTAACATAAAAAAGACATGAAATGAAATTTAATAACCTACCCATTTATTTAACAATTTTGAACTATAAATAAAATAAAAAGTATGTGTGTGTGTGTGTTAGTGAGTTGGTGAATTTTGAGAATTAGTCACTTTTGCGACTGTTACGTATTTGTCCGATCCGCCCCTCCCACACATCCCGCCGACCAGAGTGCGAAAACGCCAATATTTTCTGTAGTTTAATCAATTTCATAACGGGACATGAGGTAAGTAGGTAAGTACTCAATGGTGGAAGTACTTAGGTAATTAATGATTTATATTGGGTTTCATTCCATGCCGGTACCTTCATGAAACAGTGGCTAAGTCGTGCGTGATGTATACGCCAGCTAACCCGTCTGTATACCTACTCACGACAATAGAAGATTTCATTTAATTGACGTCCAAGGATGGCCATAATTGTAGACTTTGAATCTTTGATCGTAGTTCTGTTAACAATTGATACCAAAACAATACTGTCAAGTGTTCATTTAGATGCGGAAATAACGTTTCATAAATGCAAGTCCATGGTCCAGGAATAAGTATACAAATTTTAATATTGCCATATTATAGTAGGTAGGTACGTACTCTGTGCTATTGTACTATTATTATATTCTTTTACACATTACGTAATAATTATCAATACTTATTAAACAGTTTCGTGACTGACAGACATTGCACAGCCTAAACCGCTGAAGATACAAACATGAAATTTGGAATATACTTAGATTCTAAGAAGGATGTAATTGTAACTAAGTTACGTAAAAGTAAGTTTGAATATGAAGTCATAGGCGTGACGACGTAAGTGATTAAAACTTTCAATAAAATATGTTTGGACCTCCAAATTGAAATCTTTCACTGTTTCGATGCTAATCAAATGGTGAATGAATAGCGAAATTGGGCTAGAGTTCGATTTATATTTTTAGAGAGGATTTTTCAACTAAGGCTTGTAAATTAAAATCATAACGAATTAAAACGTTATGTTTTGTGCAGTAAACGATATACAGGGGGAAAATAGCAAACCGATCGGCGCAAAAGAAATCCGCTGTTCCATACTAAACTGCAGTGCCTCGCATACTCGACTCAAATGTATGCAACAGCTGATTTTTTTTCTACTCCCATCGGTTTGCTCCCATAGTAAAGTTGTTCAGTTTGATGGGTAGACTCTTAGTTTAAAAGAATGCTAATGATATTAATTTCACCACATATTAACACATACAATTGCATTTGATATAAGATAATGCATTTGCGTGTCATTGGACTAAGTGTTTGCGTTTGTTTTCAGGTATTGTTCCTACCAATGGTTGTGTATGTTCCTGCACTTGCGTTTAATCAGTGTAAGTCCTGACCTTTTATTTAATATCAGTAATCACTTTTATGATGCTTTTCTGAATATACCCTTATGAACAAAAATTATGCACGCACTTTGCATTTGCTGTTGCACAATAGGTTTAGTGCGATAGGAGGCATTCCGCTACGAAATCGTTGGCTGAGTATAGTACCTACATTTTCTGTAGGTAATAGAGGTTTGCTTAGAAGTTGTTTTTACATTTTGACTTTCCCACAGGCCTGCATTTATATTGTCATCTTCTGAAGAATTATGTTTCTTTAACTCTGTTTTAATCCTTTTTTCATATATCTAAAAATGTGTTTTTCCCACCCTCGAAACGAAATAAGGATTTCATAATTTTGACTTTAGTATACCATCTCAGCGTCCGTGGCATGGTGCCTCGATAAACGTTTTATCGCGCCTGCTAATTCGTACATTCGCGCGCTAAAAGATAGAGCTAGGGCGCGAACGCGATGGCGCTTTATCGCGCCATGATCCCGCGGGCGCAGGAAGGTCGAAATAGGTATTGTCTATACCTATCTCTATATGTCTCTGGTACAGAAACCCATGGGTGAAGCCAACTTCATCCCATTTATGTTTGAAAGTTGGTGGTTCATGGATATTCAGCTCAACAGGTTAAAAATAAGTTTTTATAATTAAATTATACGTTCTGTATTTTGCTTTTCAGTGACGGGGTTTAATGTATTTGCAATAGGGGGTGTTATGGTTGCAATTTGCGGTCTTTACACAGTATTAGTAAGTATTGCTTTTTGATGCATTTTGCGTAGATAAGTAGAATAGAAAAACTATTTCTTTTTTCTTACGCATAAGTTGAATGACTTTTTTAAATTCCTAATGCACCTACCTAAGTACCTATCTATACAGGGCGTAAGGAAACATATCATTAACCTTTAAACCACATACTCTACCTACCAAACTGAAAAACGTTTACTATGGGAGCAAACCTGTCAGAACAAAAAAAATCTGCTGTCTCATACATTTGAGTCGAGTAGGCGCTGCAGTTTAGTATGAAACTGCAGATTTTTTTGGCAGACAGGTTTGCTCCCGTATTCAAAGCTGTTCAGTTGAATTGGTAGAGTATGTGGTTTAAAGGTTAATGACACTTTTCCTTACACTGCTATACTGACTAGCGGTTGACTGACTCATGCTACTTAACAGGGTCCAACATAATATGCTGACAGTTTTTTAAGAGGATGATCAGACCATCAAACTGAAGACATGGGATCAATGTCGAAATCGCGAAAAAGAAATCAGCTGTCCCATACAATTGGGTCGAGTAAGATTTCAGTTTAGTATGGAACAGCTGATTTTATTTTCGCGATTTCGACATTGGTCCAATAGAGAAAGTTGTTCAGTTTGATGGTCTGATCATCCTCTTAAAGAAGTGTCAGCATATTAAGAAGGACCCTATATTTCTTTAACCCACAGGGAGGTCTAAGAGCAGTAGTATGGACGGATTCAGTGCAGACCGGTGTGATGTTCATCGGAGTTGTGTTGGTAGCGTCTGCCGGCACCATCGCTGTCGGTGGGGTGAAGTCTGTGCTCGATATCGCTAGGGACTCTGGCAGGCTGGACCTTAAAAAGTAAGAAATGGTCTCGCATTGTCTTGTAAAGAATTGGTACATTTTTACAGCCGAAGGAGTTTGAAGCGTTTCAGGGTGATTAGGGAAGTCGCGAACTATTTCGCTCTTTAAATTTTTGTCCTCATGATACCATTCACAATAGCTAGTTAGCTATATCAAGGATTCAGGGTTACTTAATTGCCTGGATAAGGAAGCTGCTTTCATGTCGAACGATAAAACATGTCTGGAAGAAATCACTTTTAGTGATATGGCCGCCTTTTAAACCCTTCTTGTTTCGTGTATATCGTTGCTTTTTGTCTATTTTGGTGTGCAAATAAAGAATATTTATCTTTTTTTTATCTTAACATTTGGTGGAAGCAAGTGGACCCGCACTGGGCCCGCGTGGTGTAGTATGGCCCACTCCCTCTCACCCTTATTCGTGAGAGGAGGCCTTTGACCTGCAGTGGGACCCAATTACTTTTTTAAATTTTTTTATCGTTAAAATGGTTCGAATTTGGCAATTGCATTTTATCCACTTCCAGCCTTACGTTTTATTCAGATTGTCTTGAGTTTGTGCATCCCTGTTTAGTTCTAAGCCTGATGTTCGATTACAACGGATTTCGTGGATTTTTTTCAATTTTATTTTAATTTTGCATTTTTCTTCAGTTGGGACTTTTCGCCATACGAGCGGCAGACGGGATGGGGTGCAGTGTTCGGTGGGTTCCTGTACTGGACCTGCTTTAACTCTGTCAACCAGACCATGGTGCAGCGGTACATTGCTCTTCCGAGCAAGCGGAAAGCTATCACGTGAGTATCTACAATGATAGCTTACTCTTATTACATTTAGTTGACCGTATATAAGTCCACTTTTAATAGTTTCCGATATTTAATTTAAACGGAAGAGTGCTAAATAATACTAGTTATTTTATAAAATTCTTGTAAATATCTTCCATGTACTGACACAGTGCACAGACAATTTTATAATAGTTTAGATATGATATATTAGTGAAGAGTTAGTAGTTAGGTATATTTGAAAGAAAGTTCATCTACTCGAAAGGGATGGAAATACGAGTATGCGTTCGGGGTTCGGCCATGATCTTAACTTTATATTTACTTTTTTTTGTAATTTTATTTATAGACACTTGAGATTTAAATATAATAAATTACGTTTCTTACCAAATAGCGTAAGTTCTCAATGCAAAATTTCTCGCCGATTCGTTTCAGAGCATTAGGTATTTTCTGCGTCGGTGCGGTTCTGGCTATTTCTCTATGCGTCTGGTGTGGCCTTGCCGCCTGGGCAGCGTGGAACCTCAGTGGCTGCAACCCTGATGGATCACCACTGGTTGACGACAGACTTCTACCAGCCTTCGTGACGTATATCTCCAGGATACAGCATCTACCCGGACTGGCTGGCGTGTTCCTTGCTGGAGTATTTGGAGCTGGATTGAGGTAATAAATAAATATATCTTGGACATTGCACACAAATTATCTAGTCACATTTAAAGTATCAGAATCTAGCCTGGACTTGTATTATGATGACTAGACAACGATATAGAATACATATACAAGGTCCTTCTTAATATGCTGACACTTTTTTAAGGGGTTGATCAGACCATCAAACTGAACAACTTTCTCCATGGGACCAACATCGAGGTCGTGAAAATAAAAATCTGCTGTCCCATAATTTTTTTTTTCGTGATTTCGATGTTTGTGCCGTAGAGAAATTTGTTCAGTTTCACGGTCTGGTCATCCCCTTATAAAAGTGACAGCATATCAAGAAGGACCCTATATAAATACAAACTTCCATGACTCGGGTATACATATTCATATTCATCATACCAATATTTGTCCCTTACGGGATTCGAACCCGCGACCGCGACAGCAGGCAGGATCACTACCGACCGCCTATAAAAAGTGATTACCTATATTTTAAAATTAATGTTCAGAGGTCTCTTTGATTAACTGATGCCTAATTTTTACCTACTTGATTTTCATTGTATGCATTCGAGTGTATAATATTTTGTTTTGGTGTGCGATGAAGTAGGTACTTATAGTGGCATTGAACTCTTTGGGACAACGCACACGGGGCGCCGTACACTTTTTGTGCATCGCAATTTCATACTGATTTTTTTTCGTACTAATATAAAAGAACTCGGACATAAGTTGTGTGTGCAGGCCCTTAGACTGGTTGGACGTAACTTATTTAAGGTTTAAAATTGACAAATAAGCATATGCTCACGACTATATCCCCTCGGGGAATATAGGTTGGACTACTTTAATGGCCGATTGTACTAAGGACTGGAATATAAGGGAAATAAGCAAAAAAAAAAATTCTACTCTTCATACAAACGGTCGATCAGCTGATTGCTTGTAATACGGAAAGCCCAAAAACTTCGTTGCGTATTTCCTTTAGTTGTATAGTTTCTATGGGAAAGTTGTTCAGTATCATGGGTACCATCACTCTTTTAAGTAATGCTATTGTTTACCCTAACACCCTGTACATTTTCTGCAGTTCTCTATCAGCAGTTCTCAACGCGTGCGCCCTCGTGGCAGTCGAGGATATAATGCACGGATGGCTTCAATTGCGACTGAAGCCGATTACTGAAGGCATCATAGCAAGAGTGTTCACAGCATTGCTGGCCCTCGTCTCCATCGTCATGCTTGTCGTGATTGAGAAACTCGGAGGAGTTCTTGGTAAGATACGATACGTTTTCTCAACTCTAAAATAGGTTAAAAAATCGTAAATCTTCTAAAAATATTTGTCCATACATGCGATGGTGTAACTTAATAGCCTCTACGGCAAAGGCCTTCTCTCACGAACAAGCGTATACAACGTGTTAATGAATAAGCGCAAAACCTCATACACCCCAACTGATTTATAAAAAAATAATTAGATTGAAACAATAATTTCATTATTTTGATACTTAAAATTTAATGTTATTCGCATTTTAAGTTATGAGGCAAAATGATTTGTTATCATTTCAGAAATTAATGAAAGCGCTTACGTGCTCATGGATACATTTTAAGAATGTTGTTTTGGTAGTAAGTAGGGTGAGAGTGCCCGAGCGGTGGGTTGAGATCGAGCTTTTTTTACAAACAAATTATTTAATATTTTAAATGAAAAAAACCTCTGTTGAAAACATAATAATTCGTATAAGGAGTGGGCCACATGGGTGTATGGGTAGGAATACTACTTAAATCGTTCAAGTACGAGTATAGCTTCTCAATAAACTAGTCATATAAAACTGCATTCAGTTATTCTCATCGCTTCGTTTTTTTCCTTTTTTCCAACTGATTCAATTTATTTACAAATAGTTTTCCTATTTACTCGTAACATCAATAGTGGACATTTTTCCTGTTTGCGATCTTTTAAAGCTATTACTTATTCATTCATGGATTAGCTATGAATAAGCCATGGTGGCCCAGTGAACGTATATAAAACATTAGTGGCTCTATACCATTTGTTCCACCTGTAGAATCCCACTGCAGGGCAAAGGCCCGACTAAGGGTGAGAGGGTAGGACATCTCACCACGACGCGGGCCCAGTGCGGGTTGGTGGAGACAAGTTAGTGGTCAACCTGCTGTCAGAGAATTTTCAAGCCGCCTTGATAGGCCTATGACCCGGCTTGTCGAATGCTGTTACAACGCCATCTGACGGAACTATCCGAGACCAATTGCTTAACGTGCCTTCCGAAGTACGGAAACGCTCGAGATGAAATACTACTAAACGGTCACCCATCCAAAGACTGACTGGACCTGACGACTTGCTTAACTTCGGTGATCGTTTCCAAAACCGAAGGTCCACTACGCCAACGATCGCTTTAGTAACAGAACAGTAAAATATTGTTCATGGTTAATTCCGTAACATATAGGTCACAGATTATTTAATAGTTGTATGTAATGTTTCTAACACAGGCGAAAGTGCTGAATAACCTTCCATAACACCAACAAGATCACAAGTGAAAATAGATTGACGGTGACACTAAAATGAGGAAGACAAACAACCTGACGACAAAAACAGATCGATTAGGTGCTCTTGAAAATACGTCAACTAATTGAATTATCGTTGTTTAGTGTCTAGTAACCGAAAACACACTGTTTTATAATAGCAAAGTTATTAAAGCGGCCTCTTGTTTTTTCGTCATTTCAAATCATGATTATGTAATACAATCTTTATCCTGCATACAGTAATGTGTGACATATTCATTATCAAAGGGGACAAACCCAGATTTCTCATAGGTAGGTACTCCAGTTTTGTATGAAACATCAACATTTTAAATTTGCTATTTCGAAGTTTGCTCCATAGTGAAAGTTGTTCAGTTTGATTGTCAAAACCACCCCTGTAAATATTACAGTTGTTTTGTTACAACCTGTATATTATACGCCTTGTATATGATAATGTCTTATTTTCTACATCAGGTGTGGCGACCGCATTGTCTGCCATAGCAGCCAGTGCTACATGCGGTATATTCACGCTAGGCATGGTCTGCTGGTGGGTGGGCCCTCGAGGGGCCATCGTTGGCGCTGTGGCCGGGGCCCTACTCGCTGGTACCGTGTCTTTAGGGACCCAGACTGCTGCTGCTAATGGCCTCAGGGCACCACCTATGAACTTTTCATCTGAGTGCGCTTTAAACGCATCGTATATTCCTCCTAGTGAAACACTGGTAAGTACTGGTGTTTTTTTAGTTAAATATTTTTAATACTTTTATCTTTCAGCTGCTCAAAAATTGATTGTAAATAAAATACCATTCGGAATAAGAGAGGACATTTTAGGGTCCTTCTTAATATGCTGACACTTTTTTAAGGGGATGATCCGACCGTCATACGGATAATTTTCTCTATGGTACCAATATTGAAATCGCGAAATAAAAAACAGCTGTTCCATTCAAAACTGCAAACCTACTCGAGCCAAATGTATGGGACGGCTGATTTTTTATTCGTGATTTCGATATTGGTTCCATAGCGAAAATTGTTCAGTTTAACAGTCTGATCATCCCCTGAAAAAAGTGACAGTATATTAAGAAATAAACTAAATTATTAAGATAAACACAAAACCAGACTGCATAAAAACCTATTAACTGAAAAGAGAAAAATAAGCTCTATAATCACTAATCAGCTATAAGTAACAACTTTATTTGAGCTAATATAATTTGAATGTTATTAGGTAGGTATTGCAGGCGGGGACTAAACAATAACCAACTAAAAATCTTCTTTGTGCCCGTTTGCGATGTATTAGGTTTTTTATGCAGTCGGGTTTTTTGTTTATCTTAATAATTTAGTTTATTTCATACTTTTTAGTCTTGTGTCGAAACGGTAACATAAAAGTACTATAATATTTATATGTTTGGAATCGTCTGATTACTAGCTTTCATTTGATACCCATATTGTAATTTTTAGCAAAAAAAATTGTTTATTCCCCTTCTCTTTTTAATTCATAGACGCCATCTTAAAACAATTTACCCTATGTCACTCTCACGATTTTTACGAATCCAATGACACCTCATACGCTAAAATCCATCAAGCCGTTTGGGCTGTAGGCCGTGCCAAAGATACAAACATACATACATACATACATATGTGGCGTACCTTATAAATATTTATAAACTACATAAATAAATACCACATAAATTATAACTTAATATTATACAACATGTTCATACATATTGTATAATACATAAGAAACGAATGTACAAATAACAAATAGTAATATTAATACTTACCGTGTCGGAAGTCCACGATGTGTCGATCATCTGGCCGTGTCGAGAGCATTGGAACTCCACCGCGCTTGCCGTGGAACAAAAGGCCTATGACGTAGCACGCCCGTCTCGAGCGCATCGATGACCGACACGAAGTCAGTCGCTAATGCATTGGCTAACCGCTTGTTTCTAAATTGCTAACCTAACGTAATTATTAGTGTATAGTATCTATTGTACTTTCTCCTGTGCTGTGTACTTACCTATATGCTTGTGACTGTTTGTGCCTAACTATTGTGCTAAACAATAAAGTGATAGTTGGTGAACATTGGACTTATTCATTCCGACATACCGGCAAGTACCTACTCCCTCACCGCTATACATACATACATACATACATACATACATACATACATACATACATACATACATACATACATACTTACATACATACATACATACATACATACATACGCTCGAAAAACATAACCCTCCTTCTGGCGCAGTCGGGTAAAAAGGCTAAGTCATACTTTTTGAAATGGTTTCTAGTTTCTCGTCATTGACAATACGCTGATGGGGAGTATGCGGTCGCCACTTGAGAACTCTTCGGCCCCATCGCCTATCTTTTCTGAGAGCTATGTGCTTAGTTGAAGGTGGTGGGAATCTATTGGATGAGGGTAGCGCAAGACCGACGATTATGGCGATCCTTGGGGGAGGCCTATTTCCAGCAGTGGACGTCTTATTGGCTGAGTTGATGATGGAGAGTTCCCTACTGTCTCCTAGGGAGATATGTAAAACCAAAAGTAACACAATACAATTTTCTCCCACAGGACCCAACGACAGTATTCCCACTATTTCGCGTTTCCTACCACTGGATTGCTCCCCTGGGACTCCTTGCCACCCTGACAGTGGGTTCCATAGTAGGTTGGCTATTCGACAAGAAGGACATAATGAAGGAGGATGCCGAGCTCTTCACTCCAGCGGTCTGGAGGTTCCTGCCAGAGCAGTACAGGCTTCATGCAGGCGATGTGCGGAAGAATATAGTCGTGGTCAGAGAGGTGGAGTCTCCTGTAACATCGGCACCACTTATATTAGACAAGATTGATAAGGTAGCGCCCTGTGTTTTTTTCTTTTAGTAGAAGAAATGAAACAGTTATGAAATGAAAGGTTCGGATTCTTAATCGTGAGGATTCGGGTTCTGTCTACATCGTACGTACATGAGTCGTGCCATGCGATACGGCAGTTGAGTTTTACTAATTTATTGTACAGTCACCTACGCAATCTTTTCTTTTTTAAACGGTGAAGGGAAACACATGATGTACGTACATAGATTAAGGTTTAATATGATGATGATATATTACCATTAGATATCACCTTGCATGGTATAAATGAGAAAAGATAAATTCAAAAAATGTTAATTCTACACACATAATGAAGTCGGTCGGTTAAAGAATGGAGATTAGGCGACATCGAACGTATAGCTTCGAAAGACCTAATATAGCTTCCCCCTTTTTACAAGCTTCGCTTTATCTTATCTATAAAATTGATTTTAAAGTTTCTCGACTATAGAGTTAATTAATTTAGAAAATGTATTTACAGCTAATAGGAAACCTGAATAATGGTTATAAAATGCTATCTTTTTTACATTTCAGATTGAAATGAATGGCGAAACAAGTAGGTGAGATCACGAATTTAGTTTGAGGACAAACTGTCGGGCGTTAGGAAGTCTACGTAATGTTACCATGGTAGGTCTTCCACGGAAGGTTGACGATACTATTGTGGTATCACAATAACGTTTTGGATGAAATGTAAATTATATTTTATGTGATATGAAAGGTTGGCCGTAAATTAATAAATGGTATCGAGTAGAAATGGTTAAAATTCCGTTGATTAAATTAAATCACTTCTACCAGGGGAGTAACACAGGAAATTTAAAAAATCATAAACTGATTGTCATTCATAATCATCGTTTTATCCGAAAAACGTCCACTGCTGGCCTCTGCTGGCTGTTTTGTTGGGATCTGACTTTATAGAATCCGATTCCAAATTATTTGAAATGAAATGAAATATTTAATTTGCCAAAATAATTTGTTATAAAAGAGTGTTACAAATTTGTTCAGTAGCTGTATTTAGCATAATGATACTTTTTGTTTAGTTTCTAATATCATCCATACTTATAAAAGAGTTCCGTGACTGGCTGACTGACTGATAGACAACGCTCAGCCCAAACCGCTGAAGATAGAAACATGAAATTTGGAATATATATTCTACAGAGGATAGAGGGGGTGTACTATGAAATACTTTTTCGAAAACCGGTAATTCATGCGGACGAAGTCGCGGGGCGTATATTCATAAGACCTCGACCATCTTCGGTCGTTTGTTCACCTTCTACTCCCCGATCAGTTTTTCATGACGTACCGATTTTTCTTACAAATTCGGTATTGGTCCCGTAGCAAAACTGTTTTTTGTAGATGAATGGAACCACTTTTCGGCTTCATTGTTACAACCTGTAGGTTTCTAGTAAACCAGAATACTCTTTGATATTATAAATGTATTTGCAAATACACTCGCGTGCAACCAAATCGACTCAACCCTTTAACGCGCATGCGGGGTAACATTTCTTAAATAAGGCATAGCTGACATTTAAAAAACATACATAATTTCAAAGCTTGGAATCTAAGCTTTAAAAAAAAGCATTAATCATGAAAATCGATACAGTATTTTTTTTTATATTGAGGTTTAAATTAAAATACAGGAAAACATGCTACGCGTGAAACTCACGAGTTGCGCGACGCTATCGCTTATAAAACCACCTGTGACTGAAATTTTTATCAGTCGCTTATCTGAAGTTGAGCTGATAACATCTCCACTTGTGAAGTTTACGGTTTATCCAAAATTATGGATACTACGCTAACTGAAGCCGCCCAAATTGTGGCTTTATTGCAACAAGGCCTTAGTCAGCAAACTGTCGCTCGTCAGCTGCACTTGAGCCAGTCTGCTGTGTCCAGAGTATACAGAAGGTTCCAGGAGACCGGTGCCTTCACTCCTAGACCAAGATCTGACCTGCTAAGGCGCACGTCTGAGAGGGACGATCGTTTTATTGTCTCTACTGCACTGCGGAATCGCCACCTTACCAGTGTTGATGTCCAGCAAGAGCTGAGGCGAGTCCGAAGGGTGGCTGTTTGTGAGAGGACAGTCAGACGACGTTTAAAGCAAGCGAACCTGACCCCAAAACGGCCTGCCACAAGCCCAAAATTGACTGCAGGTACCCGTAAGCGCGTTTGCAATTTGCACGGGAGCACCGTTTGTGGAGCATCGACCAATGGCTGCCTATCCTGTTCACTGACGAGTGCAGAGTATGTCTGCATGGCAGTGACAGGAGAGGCCGGGCCTATAGGCGTCCGGGAGAGCGCTTTGCACAGTGCTGTTTCCGTGAAACAGTCGCATACGGAGGCGGTTCCTGTATGATGTGGGCTGGCATATCCCTAGAGGGTAGAACAGCCCTCGTTTTCGTGCCTGGGGGAGGCCGAGGAGGCGGTCTGACCGCTGATCGGTATATCACCGACATCCTACTTGATCATGTGGTCCCGTATGCAGGCTTTGTCGGGGATAACTTCGTGTTAATGCACGATAATGCCTGGTGTCACACTGCACGTGTCACTAGGCAGTTCCTCGACGAAGTCGGTTTACGGGCCATGGACTGGCCAGCGCTCAGTCCCGACATGTATCCGATTGAGCATGTATGGGACCAGCTCAAACGCAAAGTCCGGGCCAGAGATCCAGCTCCTTCGAACATCCAGGAGCTAAAAGAGGCGTTGTTAGAGGAGTGGGAAGCGTTTCTTCAAGAAGACATAAAAAAAATTATCAGATCAATGAGGAATCGCGTAGAAACTCTTATAAGGGCTAGGGGAGGAAACACTCCGTATAAATTTAATAAATTTTCCTTGTTTTCATTCAAATTTTTGGTTTTATTCAAAGTATTGGCTAACCTCAATTAATTTCTTAATTTATCATTTCTCCTATACCTATTGTCAAATTTCAATAAAAAAAAAATACTGTACCGATTTTCATGATTAATGGTTTTTTTTAAAGCTTAGATTCCAAGCTTTAAAACGATGTATGTTTTTAAATATCAGCTATGCCTTATTTAAGAAACGGTATCCCGTATGCGCGTTAAAGGGTTGAGTCGATTTGGTTGCACGCGAGTGTAGATGTGATCAGGCCTATTGTGTATGTTTCCGATTATATCGATTCAAAATTGGTAACGTATTTTTGACTGGGAAATTTTTAAGTTAGGTATATCGCGTCTCTCCGATCATCATATTCATTGTCTAAAATTTGTTTAAGAAGCAGAATCGCCAAGAACTGTCAAAAAAACCAGTCGATTTGATACCGATATAATCCGGCAGTTGCACAATAAGACCTATGTGTTTGTTTATCTGCGATACACACAATTACTTAGAATTGACATGTTTGTTTATAATGTAAATAGGTTATGATCTTTTTCAGATTTAATTTTAAGGTACCTATGGAAAATATTTTAAGCGAATTGTTTTTTATGTTATGATTATGATGCTCTGGCACTTCACGTGGCGTATTTGGCAAATATCACACATGACAAATAATTCTACGCGATAAAATAGGTAATAAAAATATTAAAACTTGGATCCCGGGGGATGTTTTGTTTATTATTATGTCTTTCTCTTATTGTCACTTTTTATTTTATTTTTTTATTTATAATTAACGGACTTCTTGCTTGTGCGTTAGCACCGCATTTCCGCCAGTGTCAAATGGTTTGAGGGAGTAGGTATCTATCCAATCTCGAGGATTGTTTTTGAGTAAGAACACAACTGAGAAGGATTGCGGAGCCTCGTTGCAGGCTGAGACGCGAACCGCGCGAATACCACGCGAAAGACAAGTGTTCGGGGCAAACCCTGCAACGTAACTCATTTTCACTTTAGACACCGTGAAACGCTTAATAGTCATTAGATATTTGCCAAATACGCCATGTGAAGTGCCACCATCAAAATTACTTTAGAATAACTGTTCAAGTTATTGTTAATACGGTAGTTTGATATTTGTTTATTTGGTATTGGCACAAAGTTACAGATTATATGCGTAAAAACGTTCCACTTTCAATATGGGACCAATTTTTAATATAACCAATAGTGATGATTAAGATGCAGAGCAATTTTTGAATAACTGGCCAAATTTTCAAGGGTGGTTCCGATGATCAAACTGAGCTATTTCTACTTAGGTACTTTTTGGTACCTACTGTTGGAGCAAAAATAATTAGCGTACGAAGTTGTAAAAATTAAAGTTTTTCACCCAAATCTCGACTATCATATTGTAATAGTTATTTATAGAGAAGTGAATAGGAGTTTGATTTATGATACTATCGCCTAAATGTTAATCCTTACTAAGGCCTATGCTTTTGTGAAAACCCCATCCAAATCAGTTCAGTAGTTTTTACGTGATGCGTGCACAAACAAACAGACAAAAATGTCTAAAAATGGTCTCAACGCATTCTATCCTAAACACCCCCAATTAATATTTTTGTAAAAATATTTAATGTAAATCCACGCCAAATTTACAATTTTATTATATGAATGAATGAAATATACTTTTATTAAATGTAAACCTATAGATATTTCAAAAGTTGCTAAACACAGTTGTTCAGTTTGATCAGTTGAATGAAGTCCTTTTAGTAAACTTTTTTGTTCAACTTTTATTATAATAGAGTACAAAGGTTCACAATAAATATAGTAACTAGAAATATTATTGTTCCTAAACGTATCATTGGATAACCCATTTCTGTGTCAAGGAGGATTAAAATTCACGAGACTAGGGATGCTTTGCACCAAAAAGTACTTTCGACTAGTTGCACGTACGTTCATTAAAGTTAATCCTCCATTAAATCTCTTGGTGTCTCTTTTTGTCTTGTTGACGTAGTAAAGGCTAGCAAGAGATTTAATGGAGGATCAACTTTAATGAATGTACGTGTAACTGACCCTTTGTCTCTTACACTGCGCAGTGCTCAGTATGAGCATGATGACAATGACAACATTACCTATATTTAATTGCAAGCCGCCAAATCTAATTTTTAACGTAGCAGTATTTGTGGTTACTTAAAATTTATCTCGTAATATATATTTATTGATAGTGTAGTGTATGGTCTGATTCTTTGAATATTATCAATTTCTGGGACAACTTTCTGCAAACCGTTGTGTCTAGCATACGACTTGCTACAAACTAAAATAACGAGAAACCCTCATAGTACGAGTAAACGGTCGCACGAGATTGTTTAAGCGAAAGCTGAAGAAACGCGATACGTTCTCTCTCGCTTCACTCAGCGTCTCTAGCATGATTTGTCTCCTCGCGCGCGACGCGCCTTCGCTAGGTAGAAAATGAACTCTTCCATGAACGTCGAGTTTGTAAAGTAATAGTAGGTAGGGGGGAAAAGCTGTTGTGAATAAGTAGAGAAATCATAGTAGCAGGCTGGCAGGCCCTGTTTGCATTACAGCACAGCCTAAAAATCTCAAATTACAGAGCGTGCATTGTCTTAAGTAAAAAATTGGTCTAATCTAATAGCACTGTAGCCCCGGGACTTTTTAATTACTAAATAAGACCGATCAACTTTGACTTTTTCATCTGGTCTTATAGCTTTGTATGGCTACTTTAGAGGGTCTTACCCATTGAATTAAGGTGAAAAACATGACAGTTTAGAAAAAAAATGTAAACGCGAAATTTAAAAATTTCTGAAAATAATTTGTTTCTTTTTTTCTTACGGCGAGTTGTCCCCGTTGATCTGTAAGACTTAGGTTTTTATGTAATTAATTTCGTACCTTACAACAATGTCTGAAAACGGCAACGGTAATTTTTTTGGCAATTAAAAAGTCCCGGCGCTACAGTACTATAAAGTGTAAAAGGTTTATCTGTCATCGATAATAAATTTAAAACGAAATTTGTGCCGAAGTGCTAAATGCATAATAGGTGTAATTCTACTTCTTTCGAGTCGATACGTGTAATTAAAACTATGTAGGTAGAGACCAGTAGAGACAAAGAGAGCGAGCTTCTTATTTAAACAAAGTAAGAAAGATTTTTGGACTTAGTTTCATATTTTAAAATAAACAATATTTGTTTGTCTTTAAATTGCTATGGTGGTTGACAATTTTATGTATTTCAGCTAGAAAAGAAACAAGTTAAAAAATAAATAAACCGAGCACATTTTCGCAATAGCAAATCTTTACATTTTTTTTCTACACTAATCTTTTTATTGTTGTTGATAAATTAGATAAGCATAATTTAGTAATTATATATGCAGAATAGAGTATTTTTGTAATATTATACGTACCAGTTAAAATAATATAAATGATAAGTTGCAATGTTATTCATTGACAAAATATTTCGAATTTATGACAGAAGATATATACATAAATGTAAGTAGGTACTTTAGAACCGTTTTACTAAAATAATATTATAAAGTGTTTAACAAACTTTACATGAAATGAGCGTGAAACCTGAAAATTTCAGAGTAAACAAAGGCTTATTTCCTATAACAATTTTTATTCCTCGACCTCGAACATTGTCGCGATAAGCTTTTTTTGCGATTATCAAAAAGCTACGTAAACATTTGATAATAATGTACCTTACATTATTATCAAATGTTTACGTAATTATAAATCGATTAATTAAGAAAGTTTTCTAGGTTTTACGTTATTGCAGCAAGGAATTTGATAACATCAAGCAGTTTTGTGTACCTGACTTTGCAGTTAAATTTAATGTTCTATAAATATTTATTGTTACCAAGAATCAAGAGCACACTATTTATTTTTTTAAATACTTACATTTATTATAAATAAATTAAACGTATAAAAAGTTAAGTTATTTCTATTCATATTCCATTTCCTTTAGGTACTTTCAAAGACGAATTATTTGCAGAACGTGCTACAATTACGTCGAGCAAAACTTTTGGAAGTTATAAAATTGCAGGGGATTGCGGAGACGAGGAGAATAACGTAAATAGTCAGGTGTTGCCAACTCACTGTACGAATGTGGTGGGTGATTTACATTCCGCGCGCACCGCTGCTATTAAAAGTCCCACAAATCGCGGGTTTGCGGCACCTGGCGGCAAGTCTTGTCTTGAGGGATGTTTAGCGGCGAGATAATGGTAGACGCTGCTGTAAATATGGCTACAGCAGGTACTGGCAAGTTTAACATTTGCAAATCTTAATAAACAAGTATTTCAGTAAGGTTAAGGAGATTACTGCATATAGTAGCAAGAGGTTGGTTGGTTTCAACGGTTTCGTTCTAACACCAGCCACTTAATTTAGTCGAAGGCCGTAAAATTGTAAATTTCTAACAAAAACGTCGTAAACTGATTGCGGCGTCGAAAAGCTCTGGAGCTCGATCGTAAACTCAATTGGCCTAGGAACAATTTAATTGCGTTCAGAAGCTTGTCATTAAAATTGCGTAAAACGAAAGTGGGTTCTTAATGTCAACATTTAAATGCCGGCAAAAGATGATAAATATACACAATTTCTCTATTGTTCTAGAGAGTCGTATTCGTGAAGAAACACGGTGCAAGAAATTGATGTGGTAGATGGCTCTATTTTGAACCTTAATTCTTAACACTTTCTATTCTAAAAACATAACCTAACCTTCTAAGTATGGCTAGGCCTCCGTCACTCGGCCGTAGGTAACGGGATAAGCACGTATACTGACGATAAATTTGGCCTTAGACCATATAACCGGGGACCAGCCTCGTGTTAGAATTTCCCCTTTGCCACGTTACAAGATCAATTAATCATGTGCATTTGACATACAATTTTATACCTTATCACTAAATCACTAAACGAGACAGCCTATAAGTAATTGCGGAATAATAACTTCAAATTAGTCGCGTTTGGGGTTTACACGAGACTATTTTACTAATTAAAATTAGAATCTAAAGTAATGAATGTTCTTTACAACGGAACACCTTCCGGTGGTAGATTCAAAAACATGACGTCAGAAAGTTATCTATGTGATATTATTTTGAATAAAAAATATTGATTTTTGACTTTTTGAATAAAATCCAAAGTTACGGATTTCATGCTACCTCGTCCTCCGCAAAAAGTGTCAGAAAAGATTTTTAGTAGAATTACACACGTAACTCGTCCATAGATATATTATTGTCCAAGACCTTGGCGCATCGAAAGCGAGACAAACGTACGTAAAGTAGAAAGGGAATGAGTGTTACGTAGTAACTCTTGAGTAATCTGTGATATCTGTGGGCTTCTATGCTACCAAGCCAAAAGGCTTATCAAGCTGATCAACTTTTATTTTGGAACCAACACAAGAAACTGATAAACAAAATCCTTTTGTTATAGGGTCAATTCAATAAAGTACCTATCATAAAGTTATCTTTATAGTAACTATGCCTTGTAGCTTTTGCCTGCTATTTTGTCGTTGTAAATTCAATGGATTGCGTCCTGTTCGGACAGGACGTTTTTATAATTATTTTTTCATTATAGGTCATGACTCATGAGCGAATCATCACCAAATTTAAATAGGATTCAATTCCGTTCTGTGATTTTCACGTCGTGCTGGAACAAACAGACAAAAGACAAAAACTCCATTAAAAAAATTAGTTGGTCCAGATACGACGTCGCTTTCTGAAATGGGTCTTCAATATACAGACACTAGCCATTATACGGTTCCTGTTTTATAATATGTAACAAACATTGATAAACGATGTGAATGATGTGATGTATGGTAATAAGGAGGTCGCTATCGGAACAGAATAGGTTGTCGCGCAGTTTTCGTATCCCTAATTAACTTAAGGAGGTATTTAAAGTACCATAACAAGTTAATAGTCGTAAAACACGATTATTATTCTCTTAGGTACCTAATAGCCTTATTTGGGGCATCATAGTGGCCATTAGTGGCTGTTCCAGATAAAGACGCCACCCGCGGCGACAGTTACAACAAGAAGGGTTTATTGCCATCGTAAAAAGCACGCGGCCCATCGTAAGACGCCCAATTAATTAACGAGCCAACTCGAAAATGAATTACAGAATTACTCCATCGAGACCGAAGAGGTATCTGTAGCAGCCCTCAGACTTTTGCACGTAAAATTTTATTGTTTTTGAGCCGTTTTCTTCGCAGCTTAACAAAGAGACTTGGATGTTCCTTATCACTATACCGTATCAGGGTCCTCCCTTCCGAGACGGCCATTGGTCAGACACCGTCGCCCATTCACGCCCCCTACGAAAAATTGTCACGTCTTTAACAAAAGTATTTTGTTTGACTCGGTTTTGACCTAAGTGAGAAGTTTTTGTAGAAATGTTTAGTCACCAAGATTCTGTTTATTGATGGTTAGGGTCTTTCAACAGCAACTGCAGTCATGATCATGAGGTTTCTTTAAATTATAGGCATCGCAATTTTTAAATAGTTTATTTCATGTGTTTTGATGCTCTCGAGTCTCGTCTACCTGTCTAAAATATGTTTAAAGTTATCTGATCATAATCTTTTGCATATTCATAGGCTTCATTGTAAAGGTCAATCATTTCATTTGAGGGTATGTTGTCATATTTTAACATTTAGTAGTACTGTAGCCCAGAGACTTTTTAATTACCAAAAAGATTACCGATTGCCGTTTAGAAATTGTTGTAAGGTACGAAATTACTAATTGATTGGTCTTATATCTTTATATGGCAACTTTAGACAGTCTTACTATTACATTCTTAGGCTGAGATTTTTTTAGTCTTAGCTCGAGCTTAGCGTGGCGAAAATGTATGGATTTTGACATACGGGAGTTCGAACTGTGACTTACAAATCGTCTTTGAATCTCGGCCTTAGATTACATTTCATAGAAATAGACAATTTTTTGTTTTTTTTTGGTACCGCGGCTTGTGATCTGTATGACTTAGGTTTTTATATTAGTAATTTCGTACCTTACAACAATTTCTAAACGGCAATCGGTAATCTTTACGGTAATTAAAAAGGCCCGGGGCTACCAGTACTATAGTTACAGGTTAGTATAGTTACAGTTTAGTTCGTGTACAGTCGCAAACAAAAGTTAATAAATAAATCCTCTATAACGCAGGAAAGTCATAAAGCTCTAATGTGAGCTCACAGCAAGCTTAATCGTCTGTAAATGTGAGCAGGTCGAGAGCAGTGTTGTTTTAATTGAGTTTCCTTCCCTTTGCACTTTGCACCTTTGTGCTGAATGTCCCAAACGAACGATAATGCGAGAGAGGATGATGCAATGAAGCGGAATAGGATAATGGGTGAATTTGTGAAACACTTTTCTTTTTGACTGCCAGTAGTGTATTCAGTAGACGATTTTTTTGAGAATTGATAATTTCGTAGAATGTTTTGAGGAACAACGTACAGAGAATTTGCAAGTACTTTATAGGTGGTATTTTTTTCGAATTCTAGAATTAGGTATTGGAAATAAAAATGTCTGGTCTTATCAATGTTTACACCAAGTAATTCAATATTGTATTTTGTAATATTGTACGTTTTTTTAAATTTACGTACGTATTTGTACGTTTTATATTTTGTTTTGCTTAATATATGTGTGTCGTCGAGTTTCTGGCCGCATCTTCTCTACAACGAAACACTGCGACGCGACGCAATGGTAGAGTCAAAAAAATGATGTCGGTTATCTAAGTATGTGATATTATTTCTTATAAAAAATTTAGTTTTTACTTTAATTAGAATTTATTTAAATTAATCTAATGATGACGAAACGAGGTCTTCGACGAAACGTGTAACAGATTTAGAGTGTATTAATTGGTTTAAGATTTTGACGAAGCATGTTGCTGATTTTTATCCTGTTTATTTATTTTTTGTTTAACTTTTGACGAAGCATGTTGCTGATACGGACATTTTGCCATTTTGACAAAGCGTGTTGCAGATTTGAAGCTTGTACCTACTTTCTTATAATTCATAAATCGTCTACCATTATCTAAAGATTATTAATTGAGCATTGCTACAACTGCTTGCTTTACAAGATAATTAGTAGATGTAGCGAAGCTTCTGACCACCCAGTTGCAGATTGTAGTCGATAGTTTATGTATGTATGTAATCACCTATCTATCCTGCTAATAAGTACTACACTTAGTTAGAAATAATATAGCACCTGCTAAATAGCTTAGTGGCTTTAGTAAATATAGCATTTTTATTTATAATTAATGGACTTTTTGCTTGTGCGTTTGCTTTTAGCACTGCATCTCCGCCAATGTCAACTAGTTTGTATATCAATCTCAGGGATTATTTTTGATTAAGAACAAGAAGAGATTGAGGATTGCGGAGCCTCGTGGCAGGTAAAAACGCGACGCGCGAACAACACGCGATACAAGTGCTCGGTTCAGAACCTGCAACGTGACTCAATATAGCAATTATTTTCATTCCTAACCGACAGTTACGTACCTACATAAAAAACTCTCATCAATATTAAAATTGGTATAACTTAATAATTTTTCCCGTCTCCGCTTGATGTTTCAAACACGCTGTCGCCTCATTTAGTCGGCACATTACATGCAAAGTGCATCTCTCACATGCAAAACAGTTCTGGCGAGTATTTAAATTTTCGCCTTTCCCCGTAATTCGCTGAGTGCAGACAAAGGCTTTTCTAGGAAACGTTGTTAATGTGTTACCCAATGCATTTTACCTGATACACCTGCTATACAACTCTGTTTCACTTGTTTTGGAGGGAATTATGAGGGAAACTGATGAATAATGGCCGGGAAATTAATTCGGCGTTTACATGGAGTGAATACGTGTGGCGAATTATGTTTCTTAATGCAGGAAAGAATGGATTTGGCGCAAATAACTTCTACAATATTCATAAATAATATTAAATTGAATAGTGTTGTTTTTCAGAAGGCCGTTAGCTATTAAAACGTGTTAATGAATAAGCGCAAAACCTCATATACCCCAACTGATTCATAACAAAATAATTAGATTGATAATTTCATTATTTTGATAGTTAAAATTTAAAGTTATTCGCATTTTAAGATGTGAGGCTAAAATGATTAGTTATCATTTCAGCAATGAATGAAAGCGTTAACGTGCTCATGGATACATTGAATCTTGTTTTGGTAGTAAGAGAGTGCCCGAGCGGTGGGTTGAGATCGAGTTCAGTAAATTTTAAATTTTACAAACAAATTATTTCATATTTAAAAAAATACCTGTGTCGATTCTGCTCTCGATTCCAAACAAACTACTTTCTAGTTTTGCGTTAATTCATTAAAACGTCGTATACAGGGTGTAAAAAACACCCTAGAAATATTTAAAGGGTGGTTTACTTTAGATCCAATAAACCGAATAATTTTCTTTCACTATGGAGACGAAACATCTGTTTCAAACAAAACTGCAGGACTTACTCAACTCAAATATATGGCTATTAGAGATAATAAAAAAAAATGTGACAGACCGACAGACATGTGATTGTCTAAACTAAACCACCTCTTTCTACACTTACATACACTTTCTAGTCTTTAGTGGTCAATAAAGATATTAAAGTCTTTCTTTACTTCCACAAAAACACAACTAAAATTTGGAACGCACATAGGAATTGAATATTGAAACCGACGTTCAAATAATCCTTTCATGATGAAGAAGAACGGTAGAATTGCTCACAAAAAATATTCGAAAAAAATACCATCGAAGTCAACAAACGAATTTGCGAGATGTCAAAGTAAATCTCTGGCCGACAATACGAATGGCAATAAAATCCTCAGTGGAGGGTTCAACCGGCTATTGGGAAGTTTTCCTCCCCTACCACGAGATTTTGCGGTTAGTTTGTCGATTAATGATAGCTAAGTATTAGTACTTAGTGTGAACTTACTAATAAGATTATGGTATTGATACTCAGATAGTTTTATGGTCCATTAGTGGTGCTGCATAATTTTGTAGCTATACAGAGTGTAGTATTATTTAAAAGGACGGTTTAGACCATCAAACTGAGCAACTTTCACTATGGAGCCAACATCGAAAAAAAACTGTTTCCTCTCCAGTACTTACTCGACTCAAATATAAGGTCCTTCTTAATATGCTGACACTTTTTTAAGCGGATGATCAAACCGTCAAACTGAACAACTTTCTCTATGGCACCAACATCGAAATCGCGAAAAAAAAAATTTGCTGTTCTATACAAAACTGCAAACCTACTCGAGCCAAATGTATGGGACAACTAATTTTTTTTTCGCGATTTCGATGTTGGGCCCATAGAGAATTTTGTTCAGTTTGATGGTCTGGTCATCCCCTTAAAAAAGTGTCAGCATATTAAGAAGGACCCTGTATATGGGACAGCTGATTTTTTCAAAGTTGTTTCCATAGTAAATGTTGTGCAGTTCGACCGATATGGTCTAAACTACCCCTTTAAATATTACTAGGGTATTTTGTTACATCTTAAATAAACAATATACTCAATAGGTGCAGATTTAGTTGTTATTCGTACAAAATTTCAGTATATTGGATACCCATTAACTATACTTATCATTACGATTTATGCAGGATTTCGTCGTCAATGTCATTACTCTACATCCCAACAATATCCACAATGTTATCTCAATACTCAATCTCAAATGGTAGGGGCATTCCCTAAGCCTTACAAAAAGGTCTACCTTCCGCAGTTTTTGAGCGGCTCCAGTAAAACGGTGTAATTTGCTAGATAAGGAGCTTTTTGCACTGAACAGTGGTCAGTGAGATAGAGATCTGCCAATAAGAGGGTGACAAATCGACAGCGCTGACAAAAAACGAGCGGTTCATGTTCGTTTGATAAAGTTGGATTAGGGGATCGAATAGATTAGTGGTTTGTGTTGACAGAGTCACAAATGCTTTGATAATAAACCTGTCACAAATAGCATATAAGGAAAGCTTTGGCTGTTTATGTTTATTGCTTAAACGTTTTAGCAAAGAAGTCGAAGTCGTTGGCATCCATTTCATTCAACTCTACACATCAAAATGAACAACTTTTATTATGGGAGTAAAAATGAAATCGTAAATAAAACTTAGCTTTTCCACAGGGTGAGATAGAAATCATTTCTGACTTACTTGTAACTTAACATTGTTGTTGTAGATAAAGCTATTGTACTGTGATTGGCAGGAAGTACTTGCTGAGCGATATTTCAGTCTGGTACATTTTAATGTGAACTCGGTCACAACAAGCTAATTTTCAATACCACGCAGAAGCCTCCGGCCGCCGCCGCGCCCGCGCCGCCATCGCCAGGTGGACTCTTTGTGCTCTGCTGTTTGCTAAAGTCCTCGTATTTATTTTAGATTCCATTGTACTCGCTCCGTAGCTTTGTCGGGAAATAGCCCTCACCGTACCAACGCTTTGTTAATTTTATTAATACGTGAAACATTTATAAAACGCGACCGCACGAGTGAATTAATGAGTTTTATTGTTGAACAGAGAGTAATGCTCCCGAAATGAAGCGCCCTCAGCTTAGATGACTAAATTCAAGCGGAGCGGGAGCGCTTATTTTAACGTTTAATTTATGCAGCTTATTTTATGATTGCCTCCTTTACATGCCGACGATTTAACATGCGGATGAGATTTAGAGCACCTGCGGCTGAGATTGTAACTCTTCTTATTAAATTGTTTGCATAACTCTTTTGTTTTCGATGTGAAGGTAGTTGGCAGTCGGACCCTCGCGCGGACACGGGAGATACCAGCGATGCAAATAATCCGCGCTATCCCATCTACACGAGTTCAAAAGACAACATGCGGAGATATTTACGTTGATCCCGTAGTCGGACCGCACGTAAATAACTGGGCATTCCGCCGGTGCGGACCAACAAAAGAATTTAATAACACCGCGAAGCTGGGCGGGCGGGGCCGGGTCGCGGGGCGCCGCCCTCCTACGGTAAGCTTATTATCGCGCCGGCCGGGCCGCGGAGCACCAAGAACATATTTGCTTTGTTCAGGAACGTCAACCGGCCGCCGCCGCCGCCCTGCGAGAGTCAACACCCTGAGTTTGTGCGCTTAAACATTAAAGAGCTCGCAATGTTTAGCGACGGCGCAAATTAAAATAGGCTTTATGCGAAATCTAATTTGCGAAAGGAACTGAGAGCTTCGTTTGAGGACGGGTGACGAACAGGTAGATGTTTGTATTGGAAATGGAATTAATTCTGTTTACAAAAAGGGTTCCCGTAGATAGGTACTATTTGTTGAGTTAAATGTCAGCTCAGATCCGTAGGTTTCATTGTATGAAAATTTTCTGCAACTTAAGAATATTTCTAGCGGAGAAACAGAAATGATGAGGTAAAACACGGATAGCAACTTTGTTTTATATTATTTAGAGACCGATGAAAGCCAAACACACGACATCAATTAAATATTAAATAGTTTTGCTGCCATATTCAAACACACCCTATTTGTCTTAATTTTCATCAAACCCAAAAAGCTGAAAACAAACATGAGTATAGTTGGCAACTAGCTTACATTAAATGAAACTGTATTAAAGATTCAGAGAGGTTCGTTAAGTTACACCTAACCGCAGGTGAGCCTGTAGCCTTTGCCGGTGCTCCTGAATAAGTCAGCAGCACATTGACGTGGAAACAACTGGAAGTGGCCTGAAACCAAGCAACAACTTAAAAGATTCTATTGTGAAAGCATAGTCGCAAATTAAGGTTAATAATTGAAATGAATTAAATATAATCTAGAATTAAAAATTTTAACGGGTTCATCGTTTAGGTATATTTGAGCTCCCGATGTTTAATTCTAGATTAAATAATAACCGCGTAACTCTCAAAAACTGAATAAAATATAATATTCGTTTCAATCAATACATCAAACAAATTCAGAAGCCTTTTGAGACGACATGAAAATAAGTCTGGCACTAAAGTGGACCAACAACTTACGTGCCAATTCGTTCTGGTTTTGCGTAGAGTATAGCTTGCTTAGAACTCTTATTCAAGAGACTATTAGTCGGTAATTAGGATGGCCTTTGTAATTTGTATGTAAGTAAGCTCGACAGTATTTTGTAAATTTGCACACATGCATGCAGTTTGAATATACATTCCTATTTTATTAAACAACTGTAACCACTGTATTCCCGCAAATAAAGACTGATTGAATTGATTGAATGATTGATCAAGACAAGCCAGAAAAGATGTGTAACGTTTATTAATAACTAGAGCATTCAGAATTTTTTTAATCTACTGAAAACTTTCTGTCATTATTCTCAGCCGCATCTAGCGCTTCTGTATTTCTACAAAGCAATGTTGTAGGCACATGCTTTTGCATTCACTATGTTAAAGGAGCTCAGGATATTTTGATGGATAACAATTTTATTTGAGAACATTTTAGTGTCAGTCAGTCGTAAAGAGAACATGTTACTAGTGTTTGTATAAGGTACATGTCAGGAGATATGTGAATGTTTTCATTCTAACTGTTACATGTTGCCAAGAGAAGTTTAAAAGAAGATATTTTGCCCAGAGATCGCTTTTGAAAAATATAGGGGCACTTGAAAATATATTTTACGAAAAACTGGGTAGGTAATATATTACCTAATCATACGTTAGGGATTACGAAGGAATTCTACTACTAGGTAAGAACGACTATAGTAGGTTATAGACGTTAATAGATCTCAACTAGGATAATAAGTAGGTACCTAAGTTGTGATAGTCTGGTAATAAAAGCCCATTACTAGTACCTATACTCCATTCTAAATAGCAACAACATTTTAAATCTGCTTTGAATTACTGAAACAGAGATTTGAAACACTTACTCTCACTTTATTCTTAGAACAGCTTGAGTAACGTCCACGATATGTCGGATACTATAATATTTGCTAATCAGAATCGGCCAGAACGCTAAATAGGAATAGAAAAATCTTTTCGTCCTTATTTGGAATGAAGTATAGTCATACAAAAAGTTTAAAAACCCACCACCACTGACTAAGTTTGGCAAATCAAACAGTAGACTAAAAATGTTTGTTTAGCAAAGTCGTCAAAAATTTCTACAAAAACGTATACGATTGAATATTGATCTTCGTCTTTAACTCATTATCATCCCTCTCATACTTTCATGCTTAACAGGCTCTAACTATTGCTCAATTCGAATTATGAATTGAAAATGAATTGTTTGTATTTCAAGTCCAACTTGTACAACAAACTTTAGACGAACCAATTTTATTTTTGAATTCCACAAGTACCTGGTCTCTTTGGTGTACAGGTAGGTACATCACCGCCACCAGGCTAATCGGTTTATCTGACCGCAGACCGCAGACCGCGCGGGCACGCGGCCCCGGCTCAAAGGACCAACGCAAAAACCCACCCTTTGACTACGTCTTCAAATATTTGCACCGAGCTTCGCTACCAAGCATTATTTTCAGTATAAACAGACATAATCTGCCAGGAAAACCCAAAACGGTCAAAGCGATTTCGTTTTTCGGCAAAGTTGGGACTTTGACGTAATTTTGTTTTAAATTTTACAATTTAGTTGAAATAGAATCCCATTTCAGACGATCCAGTTGCATCTAGCTACCTTGTCTACTTGTCTAGTCTTCAATTAGCATTCTAATTAAATCTGTTAACTAAGGCGAGTAATAGGGATTAGTAAACTAAGCGCGCATCACGTCAAGTACACAGCCAGAAATCCCGCAGCCACCTAATCGAACTGCCTTGATTAAACTTACACGTTTGCAGTCGCCTGCAGATGTTTGCATGTCGGCGGATTTAATATTGATAGCAATGGCGATGCGCTAAGGTGCACCGAGCACCTCCCGGCGGGTACCCTGATCTTCAGACGAGTCCACACGACGCAACTAGTGGCTTTCTGACGTACCAATCAAACAAACTTTACACACTGTTTGTTTAACTGAACTAGATTTGTTATAAATAATGTTCCAAGTCCGACAAGGGATTTCCGAAAATCCACCTCGTACCCTTCAGTCAAACGGATGCCTCGACATGCCAACTTTCATAAATATCAAAGCAGGCTCCCCGAAAACAATTTCTTGCGAATCCTCGGGCGGCGTTCACACGTCGCTCCGCTGGCGGTGGCTAACACAATTTTATTCGAGCATAAAAAACGAGCTCATCATGCAAACGCCAAAGTCGTGGGACGTGGCTTGCCGTTGCTCCCGAGTCCCGCGGTAAAACAATTTATCTGCATCGACGGAATTACGAGCGGTGCGTCGTGAATAAAATATGTCGCCGGCTGTCAGTCGAACGAAGACGTCTGTGAGCCCACGAGAATTGGCCAGGGGTGATGCTGCGATGCCTCCTTGGTATCTAAACTGAAAACCATTTCGAAAACAAAGCACCCATCTAAAATACTCAAAACTTCAATAGAGTTGAGTAGGATCTAATGGGCCCTCATACTAATTGCTCTAACTACGCAGACATCGAGATACCGATAGCGAGCTTACTTTATTCGGTACTTAAAATATACGTAACACTTGCTGCATGAGTGTTGTATAAGTATCAAGTCTGTAGGTATCTTAATTTATAGAAACCTCTATGTGGCAGCCCTGATCGCAAATATTTGAGTGACGTAGAGCGACGTGCAGCGGTAACTCCAGGAATTAGGTCCCGACAAAATACTCTTGTATATTCGAGAATACAGTATTTTTGTGGGAGATATACCTCTGACGATTATGTCTGATGGACGTGGACGCGGCTGACGTGTGTCTTTTAGCTGTGCTACAGGTATGATGAGTAAACCCTTGGGGTTTTTGTAAATTTGGGTTATTACCTAAGATGTTTGTTTAGAAATGTTGTAAATGTGTATAATAATAAAACTGTATCAACTGTATATAAAGAATATTTTTGATGCTGTTTTTCTGATGGATTTGTAAATTGTGTCTAATATGGAACATGATGATTTTTTTTCTGCGTTTGTTACAGACGAACAAATGACAGAAAGAAAGCTTCTAAAAGTTCAGTGTTAGGCTCAGTGCCAAATTTTTTGGTGGATATTAGGACATCATAAAATGCTGAAGGCTTTTAAGGGGATGATCAGACCAATAAAATGAACAACTTTCTAAATGAGACTAACATCGAAATAGCAAAAATTACCCAGCTGTATCATACAAAACTCCAATCTTACTCTACATAAATGTATAGGACAGTAGATTTTTTTTGCGATTACTATGAAGGTCCTTTAGAAAAAGTTGTTCAGTTTCATCGTCTGATCATACTCGTATTCTTAAAAACGGTCAATTGGACCCTGTAACTATGCACACAAGAAAATACGTACAGATAAGGTTTTCCAAATATCAACCTGAACATCAGAAAAACATCCCATCACGCTGAAAAGTAACATGAAATTATCAAATCAAAATCCACCCTTAATCCTCTGAATAAAAATCATAAGAATGCACGTTTAATGTAAGACAAGTGTATTTTCCGGTCGATTGGTTCGCCGCTCGAATGTCAATGGCGTCGCTTAGCATTCCGCTTGGTAGCACGAGGGCGGCGGCGGCGTAAAACAAACTCTCGCAGAATAGACTCGTTACGGTATTAGCGAGTTATCTCAAGAATCCATGATCGAACTTAAGGTGTGATTCGACACTTGATTTCGAATTTTAGAGTTCCGTGGTTAAAAAAGGAAACCTTATGGGTTTGTCAATTCTGTCTCTCTGTATGCCTATTGCTACAATTTTCACACCTGTGCAACCATTGAAAAAAAAAGGAAATATGATTTAAGACGCAATAGTAGGACGAAATACCTTGGAGGCATCTTTTATTTTTTATCTTTCGACTAGTATTTGTAATTGTATAAATATACAATTTACCGAAACCAAAGTTATAACTCAGTATTCTTGGATAGTTTATCTAGTGAAATCATAAATTGAATACACGATTGGAATTACTTCACTCGATAGAAAGTCGTCACAAAGATGACGTATTTTCATGTATTTTTCATGAAAACAATTTTCTCGTTTTAGAAGAACTTAAAATAGTTTCAGATTTTTGGTATTTATACTCACATATTCACCATTAGTTTATCTAGTGAAATCATAAAAAATCTATGAAAAGTACTTTTGTTTATCCTTTTTAATCGAAAATACGGCACACGCACGCACTTTTCGGAGGGCTGGGCAATCGCGTTTCTCATAGAAAATATAGTTCTGAACCTATAGCCCCTTAAGAAGAAAACAATGTAAAGGAGGATTCAAGGATTCTTTTGCAGTGTTTATGTGGTTAAAGGTTATAGCCACCTCTCACCACTTGAGCTCAGCTCTTGATTTGATGGACTCCTACTTAAAAAACAGAGTCCAAAAAGTTTTAGTG
This sequence comes from Agonopterix alstromeriana, assembly GCA_963924505.1. Classification (NCBI taxonomy): domain Eukaryota; kingdom Metazoa; phylum Arthropoda; class Insecta; order Lepidoptera; family Depressariidae; genus Agonopterix; species Agonopterix alstromeriana. The sequence continues at coordinate 13,416,745 of OZ004666.1, forward strand.
AACGGATCTAAATCATCTGGATCACATGTGCAAACAGGCGTGCCCCAGGGTTCAATTTTGGGCCCGTTCCTTTTTTTGGTCTACATAAATGATTTGCCACATATGGTACAAAACTTGTCGAACATAGTATTATTTGCTGATGATACTTCTCTGATTTTTAAAGTAAATAGGAAGGACCAAGAAATTGACGACGTAAATGATACCCTTCAACAAGTTTTGATCTGGTTTAACGCAAATAATCTCGCACTTAGTGCAAAAAAAAACGAAATGTATAAAATTTGTTTTGCCAAATGTACCAATTGTAGATAACCAAGTAACTTTAAACAGAGATAGTCTAGATTTTGTTGATAATACAGTGTTTTTGGGAATAACGATTGACTCTAGGCTGCAATGGGGTTCCCACATTGAAACTCTAGCTGGTAGGCTAAGCTCTGCAGCATATGCAGTCAGAAAAATTAAAGAACTAACTGATATTGAAACAGCCCGACTCGTATATTTCAGTTACTTTCATAGTATCATGTCCTATGGTATTTTATAGTGAGGTCGTGCTGCAGACATTGAGACAATCTTTATCCTACAGAAACGGGCAATTCGAGCTATATATGGTCTGCGCTGTCGTGATTCGCTTCGCGACCTTTTTAAGGAAATTAATAATTTAACAGTTTATGGACAGTTTATTTATGAAAACATTTTATATGTAAGAAAAAATTTGTCGTTATTTCCAAAAAATTGTGATGTCCATAATTACAACACTCGAAACAAAAATAAACTGATATCTCCACACTTTCGGCTTAGTAGGGTCAACACGTCTTTCATGGGTCACTGTATACGTTGTTATAATAAAAACATGTTTAAAACTCAAATCAAAAAAGTCCTCTGTAAAAAAGCATATTATAAACTGGATGATTATTTAAATGATCAAAATGCTTGGGTCTGAGGTCACTAGCTTATAGTTTATTTACTTTACTGTATAGTATCAATTATTTTATTAAATAGACTATGTATTATTGTATACATAACTTTAGCTTAAGAATTTATATTGTAATAGTTATTAAGTCGTGTTATGTTGTAGAGTTTCTGGCCGCATCTTCTCTACAGCGACAACACGTTCCGACGCGGTGGTAGCTTTAAAAAAGATTTGACGTTTGATAAGTGTGCTGTAAGCTCCTATATTGAATAAATTATATTGACTTTGACTTTGACTTTGACACGTCATTGCTACAACCAGGTATCATAAACAGAATGTTGGTAGTTGTAGCAATGTTTATGACCACCCCGAAAGAGATTACAGTCGTGAGTAAGCTAACAATATTTTTAAGACCGGACTCAGTGTCGAGTCGAGATCCGTAGGCAAAATATGCAGACGGCATTCTGACTTTCTCACCGAAGCACCCTCTAAAATAATTATTTAAGTAATGCATTTACGTAAAGTTTAATGTGTTATATATCGAATATATTCAGACCTTCAGACCATCAAACTGAAAAACTTTTACTATGAAGCCAACATCAAAATCGCGAAAAAAATCTGCTGTTCCATAGAAAATATCAATATCTTATCTACCAAAATGTAAACAACCGATTTTTTTCGCGATTTTGTTGTTGGCTCCATAGTGAAAGTTGTTCAGTTTGATGATCTGACGTACCCTGTTCGATATGTAACGGATTTAAGTTTACACACTGATTCATTTTCATGTTAATTCCCTCTCTTCAAATTGTGACGCGATTGAATATTAACAGAATAAATATTAGAATACGTGACCGAGTGCGCACCGACACTGTCTACCTTGTATTTGCATTCATTCGTATCACGCTTGCGTCCTCGTCGATGAAATTTATTAGGAAAGTAAATATCTTTTCCTCATACTTAAATGTACCTAATGTAGGTATCATAGAATAAAAGCTTATTTGTTAAATAGTTTCAATTGTGGAATCTACATAAATAAAAAAGAATAAAATTCAGACAGACTATATTTAAATTTTATAGAAATATTATTTTCCCGTCGGTTTGCGAATTTAATTCTACATATCCGAGAAGGAGGCCTTGCAGTTTGTTTTGTAAAAATTGGTCTAGCGAAAGCTGATGATACCGGCAAAGAGATTTTTTACATAAACCACTTCATATGCATGCGCATATTTAAGTGTTACAATACTTATATGCAGGGCTGCAATCGCGGTAAATATTCGGTGATTGAACCGTGATTGGACTACGTACGAACCATAACTTTTGACAAATTTGGTATTGCGCTAATCGCGGTACAGCTCTTGACAGCCGTTAGAGCCGTTTTGACAGATCACTCAGACGTTAAGGGCTGTCAGTTACATAGAGTTTAGCGCAATGCGGAATTCAGCACAGTTGAATAGTAACTGGATTGCAATGTGATCATAACTGAAATTGGATAAGAATAGAACTTAGATGTTTTAACTAAGCGCAATCGGGCTACAGAGGGGATAAGTACAAATATACAGAGGTAGTTGAGCGAAGGCGAAGCGTTGCGGAGAGCTATGGAAACTCAAGCTTGAGGTCCAGGTTCGAATCCGCACTGATGAAATGCCATGTACCATTGAGTTTTTCTAGCTAAAGTACGTAATACCGACTGCTCTCAAACGGTAAAGGAAACCTACATCGTGAGGAAACCTGCATTCGCTGAAGGAGAAATCCCGATGCGGATGTGAAGGATAGCAATCCGCATTGAGCACGCGTGGTGGACTAACGCCCGTAAACCCTCCCTGAGCGTAGGCCTGTGCCCTGCAGTTGGACATGTATAGGGCTCTTCTTAATATGCTGACACTTTTTCAAGGGGATGATTAGACCGTCAAACTGAACAACTTTCTCTAGTGCACCAACATCGAAATCGCGAAAAAAAAATCTACTTTTCCATGCAAAACTGCAAACCTACTTGAGCCAAATGGATCGGATAGTTGATTTCCCCAGCTGCTCATCCCCTTAAAAAGTGTCAGCATATTAAGAAGGACCCTGTATAGGCTGTGATGATGATAATTATGATACAGAGGTGATAAGTATCAATATACAGAGGTGATAAAACTGATTCTTGCTTCAAGTTCTTCCATATTGTTTTATCAAAACTCTACCCTAATAAGAAGACAGTAGGTTTTACGTGATGCACTAATGAATGGACAGAAGTTAACTTTTTCCAAATATTTTCAATGTCTGTAAAAGTAACATATTAATTGTAAACTAGATTTTGCCTTTGTCTTCGTCCGCACCGGCTCCCATCATCGTAGCGAGATAAAATATTCCCTATACCAGTTTTAAACTCTAATAATTACTTAACATTTAAAAAAGGACTGGTTATAGCCTGTAGGACCCCACTGCAGGTCAGAGGCCTCATGTCCCGAATAAGGGCGAGAGAGAGGGGGCCATACTTCACCACGCGCAAAACACAAAACGTTTCCTCCAGTAATTTTTGCGTGATGGTCGAATTAAAACAAACAAAAACAAATAAACAGACAGAAAAAATTTTAAAAAACTGCGATTTTTTTTCAGGGACACCTAATCATCAAAATATTACATCCTTCTTTTTGGAAATACTTATCTTTCATTAGACACAGATTCTCGATTCAAAATACGGATAATACTATTACATTACGTATAACTAACTAATGGAATCGTCTAAACCTTCTCCAGTGTAACCAAGTGCTGAGTTTATCGAAGGTGTCCATTCACGGATCACAGCCCGTCGCTTGTCGCCAATAAGGACTTACGCTCAAACTGCTGAGTCCGTTTGCTTTGCTGGCCAGGATCTCGCGCCTGAGTAAATACCTAGTCTCGCCTCACATTTATATTACATTTTGAGAATATCCCAGTGCTATATTTATATAGGGGACTGTAATAGTGTAAGGACTGTGAAGTGAAGCACGTATTATGTTATCTTAGTTGGGATTAGACAAGAGTTATGTAGAGCGGGAGTTATTTGTTTATGGTTTGGCAGCACTCGAGAAATTTCACTATAACGAACTAGTCGATAATTCGAAATGAGGCATTTTATATTGTACGGGCAAGTTATTTAATTTTATTTCAACATTATATCAAACAGCATTGCAATTATTACAAAAGTTACATTCATCAACTACTTCTATAATTTAAAAATATGCTAAGTCAATAGCAGGATATCGCAGGATATTTCTTATAATACATACATACATATACTCACGCCTGTGTCCCATTGGGGTAGGCAGAGACAATTGATCGCCATCTGCTACGATCCCGACATACCTCTTTTGCCTCTTCCACAGTCATAAGTCGTTTCATACACGCTCGTCGGTTTCGGGTACATTTGATCTGACCCTTTTTAAGTAAGCTATTGATTTGGTCTGCATACTTACGTCTAGGGCGACCCCTTTCGACTGTTCCATTCACTCTCACTTTCTTATAATACTCTTATGAAATCGGTTGATTCTATAAATAATATATAAATCTTATTATCTTATTATTATTCTATAGATAAATCTTGAGATTCAACAGAATCCAACACCATAAAAGTGTGTAGGGAATTCCCTGTTTTTCAGTACTTTTTATAAGTAACAGTATTTTTGCACCGGGGGGGGGGTGATTCGTGGTGATGTGCTTGGTAAGGTCACCGAGGTAAGGTATTTCGTTGTTTCACGAAAATTTGTACTCTTGGCCTCTATTATGACGAATCATGTCGCATACTTTAAGCTGGTCCTGCTTCAAGCACTTGGCGGATTTTTATTGTAATAATATTAACCTAGGGCATACATAAGTTTGATGACAAATCTGCCGAATTTACGCGACGTAATTTACGCGGCTACTAGGAAAAGTGGCGCGTGATAGTGTGTCATTGTACTGAAAATCAAATCACGCGTATTTTCGGCTGCGTAAATTCGGCAGGTGTGTCATCAACTCATCACATTAAAGTTTTTAGAACGGGCCAGTTAGTGATAAAGAATACTTTGGTCACCTTTACCTGTCAACTTTATTTGTTTGTCATTTGTTTTAACAAATTGGCAGCAATTTGAAAAGTGTATGTAGCGAGGCAAGAGCAGGAAAAACATTTGCTCCATAATCTATTAAGACTTTCGTTATGGTCTTAGTCAATAACAAAGCTATTGATAAACTTCAAATGGTATTTCAAGATGTAGATCAATCCCTTGCCACTTATTTACAACTGGTTAAATGAGAGCATGGTCGCAGCAATCTCAGTGAAGATCTGCGTCAGGGATTTCTAACAACGACACAACTGAAGATAATGCTGTGCAGCGCATGACAGGCTTTTTTTTCTATTAGACAATTACAGCATTGCTCAGGGACCAGGTACAGCTTATTCCGGTCTATTGGAGGGACCACGAAAGGTCTACCGAGCCAGGGGGCATCCAGAATGGGTACGGACATTGACATAGGGTGTTGATGGGGTACCGTATATCGCTGAGAATGATAGGCTGATAAAGTAGTAACCTCAAGTGAGTATGAGCCAAGTACAAAAGATCCTACATGAACATTTAGGCGTCAGGAAGCTTTGTACTTGATGGATAACCCCATACTTTAACCGCATTCCAATAATTCCATAGTAAGGCGGCCACTGCTTCAGTGGTTCCATCGAATGCGACGGTGTATAAAAAGATATTCCTAAAAGACTGAAGAAGACTGTAGTAGAGACTACTCCTAAATACATTATTCCCAACTTCTTACTTCGATCCACTTTTTATGTTCTTAAAACTTTCAGTGTGCCTGTAGTAGGTATAAATAAATTGCAGTAGGTACTTATTAAAAATGTTTTCGGGGGACATACCTTTCAGCTATGAACGAGATGGGCAGAGGGTGAGCTGCTCACGGGCCTCTCTTGATCTTAACTGTAACCAGAGTATGATCCTAAAAGTTGGACGATTGTTTTCATGTAGTACCTATATAAGAACGATTATCCAACAAAAGATGACGAATCTTTTGGATTAATAGATAATCATTAGTAACTACGAAAGAGTGAAGTATCTTCACACGTCTTACTGATAAAGATCGATTGGATCCGCCTTCCAAACACGAACACAATAGGCGTTTGTCTTGTACGTCATAATTTATAAATGAGCGAAACGATTTTATACTCATTTATAAAATTACAGTAGTTCAGGTAATTATTACGTGGTATTACGTACTCTGTGGTATTACGTTTAATTTTGTAAACATAAACATAACTCATATTTCTCGTACACTTATTTTAAGACTTCAATTCCCCCAAAAAAATAATTTCTCTCACTTAATATATATTGGACTAGCAGCCCGTCCCGGCTTCGCACGGGGTAGACAAATACATTTTAAGACTCATTTTTCTACACCTTCGGTTACATTGTTCAAATTTTACCAAGGATCCCTAATTTTTTTCAAAATGAAATGTAGCCTATGTCAAATTGGAAGAATGTAGCATTCTATTGGTGAAAGAATTTTTTAAATCGGCCCAGTACTTTTTGAGCCTATTCATTACAAACATACAAACATACAAAAATAGGTACAAATCTTTCCTCTTTATAATATTAGTATAGATATAGATATACAAAAATGTTGAGAGGTTACATCTTTACGCTCATGGCTATATGATAGGCCAGGGATATAAATAAAAGTTATCATTTGGAGAACGCAGGTTTCTTTACAAACTTTTCCTGTGTTTTTTGGTTCATCATTTCTTTGATTTTTCATAGTGTGAAGTAAAAGTTTGAAGCGTTTCATGGTAGTAGCTTAAGTTTTGTGTTGAGTGCAGATATTGCAGATTGGGTATTGCTAATGGTTGTTCATAAACTTCTTTAAAACTGTATCGGAAAAACTTGAGCTGTTTTTCTTTGTAGAAATTTTCTTTTCCAAAGTTTTAAGACACTTTGCATTATCGCGGCTAGATAAGTTATAGATTATTGGATTGGAGTATTCTCTCTGCAAACTTTTTTAATTGTTTGTTAAAGATTGTAAGAATATAGAGAAATATTTTTGAAAGATTAGGGGCCGGTTTCACCATACTTCTGGAAAAGTTCACGTTAGCGTATCTGACAGCTCGTTTGACATATTTTGTATGAAAAATTTGTCAAATAAGTTATCACGTAAGTTCGTGATAGCTTATTTGATGGATCATTTGAAAAAAAAATTCAGATATATTTCAGAATTGGTTAAACGAGCCCTTAACTTCTTTGATAGCTGAAACATTATCTTGCTAGGTACTTTACTAGTCAAAATTTTGATTGAAATTAAAATGTGCCAGTGAAATGACGTGGTCACAATTAAGTTCAGGCATCGTTGTGGATTATGGAGTGATTGTTCTGTTCTAGCTGGATTTGGACAGTTTAACTGGGACTGCTTAGTACCAATCATGCTCTTGTCAAAACAGTTATGTCGATTATTAATCATAGTTTTGAACGAGATTTTGCTAATCGTCCATGCATCGGCCAATTTTGAAGTGAATGAACCGCTGGTGGAAGCTTTTGTGCCTTGTCCTCGATTCTAATTGAAACTATTTTGGGCACAGGACAATGCAGCATTGTCCGCGTGTCCGGCGGTGTTTGCCGCCTTTATTAATTCAGGTGGGCGTGGTGGGGAGTGGGCGGTGTCGGGGCGGGGCGTGAGCCGCTGGCCCGCCCAGCGGCGCGGCGCAGACGGCCGCGAGCGTGGCGGCCGCGACGTCGCTCAGTCGGCCTGTCGACGCGAACTCCGCCGCTCATCTTCACGCGAACATTGGACCCAACTTTGCTACATCTCTTACGATATGCATTAACTTTCAAAGTACCTGGAAACTTAAATCTTCTGCTTCTGCTGTGGTTCAGAAGCCCTGTAAGGACTTGAGTTTGTTTTGCGGAGTGTTTGAAAGTAACGGGTGGGCGTATCGCTGAGGGAGGCGTACCACGTGTTTTTGACAGTTGCCGCACCCCACACGTACACGCCAAGTAAGTTAAAAGTTGTTAGAAAGTTTTTGTTGTTGTTATACAGGGTGTAAACTTAAATGCCTTATATACTTCGGGGGCACTTCAGGCTAAAGCTTCAGGCCATGAAACTGAACAACTTTCACTATGGAAAGAACATCGAAATCTCGAAATAAAAATATAAGTAGGTACATTTGGGTCGAGTCAACTTAGACGTTTTCTATGGAACAGTAGATTTTTTTCGCGATTCCAATGTTGATCCCATAGTGAAAGTTGTTCAAGTTGATGGCTGAAGCACCCCCTTAAGTATGTAATGCATTTAAGTTTACAGCCTGTATAAATGAATTAAGTTATAGGTAAGTCAACATTGCTATAACTGAATGCTTCAAAAGATAAGATAGTACCTAAGTAAGTAGTAGTTGTAGCAAAGTTTCTGTCCACGCCGATAGGGATTATGGTCGTGAGTCTATGTATGTAGTTTTTGTGACTTTAAATGTTTTATGATTTCATTACACTTATAATAAAGTAAACAGGAAGTTTAAAGTTTGATGAAAAACTTTGTAGACGATGCAAAAATTTTACAGCAAATTGAAACTGTTACGAAGAAACGAGACAACTTTTCCGCAAATATTGTGAGTCGTCCGTTGTAGCAGAAATAAAAAAAAAACCAAAACCTTATACAACGTGTTAATGAATAAGCGCAAACCTCATACACCCCAACTGATTTCTAAAAAAATTATTTGATTGATACAATAATTTCATTATTTTGATACTCAAAATTTAAAGTTATTCGCATTTTAAGTTTTGAGGCAAAAATGATTTGTTATCATTTTAGCAATGAATAAAAGCGCTAACGAACTCATGGATACATTTTAAGAATCTTGTTTTGGTAGTAAGTAGGGTGAGTGTGCCCGTGCGGTTGACATCGGGTTCAGTAAATTTTAAATTTTACAAACAAATTATTTCATTCTGCTCTCGATTCTAAACAAACTACTTTCTAGTTTTGCGTTAATTCATTAACACGTTGTATAATTATAAGTAGCTAGTTAATAAATAAGGTAACTTATAAAGTCATTAGCAAACATAAAGTATAACAAGTATGCAAAAACAGTAAATAAGATCCACTATTCAAACGTGTTGACGGCCCGATAGTATAGAAGGTAGTGAACCTGTCTGCTGTGCCGAGGGTCGCGGGTTCGAATCTCGGAAGGGACAAATATTTGTATGTTGGTCGACTATTACTCGTTAACTTCTAAAGCCTACTAAGCGGTGATAGTTTTCCTTTTAACTTCGTTATACAACGTGATAATGAATTAACGCAAAACTAGAAAGTAGTTTGTTTAGAATCGAGAGCAGAATCGAATTATCAAGGTTTCAACATAGGTAATTTTTTTCAAAATATTAAATATTTTGTTTGTAAAATTGAAAATTTACTGAACTCGATCTCAATCCACCGCTCGAGCACTCTCACCCTACATACTACAAAAACAAGATTCTTAAAATGTATCCACGAGCACGCTAGCGCTTTCATTCATTACTGAAATGATAACAAATCATATTTGCCTGAAAACTTAAAATGCGAATAACTTTAAATTTTAACCATCAAAATAATGAAATTATTGTTTCAATCAAATTATTTTGTTAGAAATCAGTTGGGGTGTATGAGGTTTTGCGCTTATTCATTAACACGTTGTATACACTACTGTCGTGATTTTTTTCACGTATCCAGAAACACTCCAGGACACTTGACTCTAACAACAATTTTCAACCCCTTAATCAAAAAATGGTTTTTACACACCGACAATATTTTTAAAAGTCCTATCCTAAGATACCCCACACCATGGGAAAAACGAGAAAAAAAATGTTATCCCCACTTTTTGTGTAGGGGAGGTACCCTAAAAAAATATTTTTCAAGATTTTATTCTATTACTTTGTCGGCGTGATAAATATGTATACCCATGTCAAATTACAGCTTTCTAGTACTAAGCGTCTTTGAGCTAAGCCGCGGACAGATGGACAGACGGACGGACATGGCGAAACTATAAGGGTTCCTCGTTGACTACGGAACCCTAAAAACGGCCTCTTCTACATTTATAAAAGTAGAATGTCTAGAACCTGTAAAAGTATTCTTTAAAAATAGTTTTTAGGCTTATGTAGTAAATTTGGGTTTTCATTATTGAGAAATTGTTTATATTGTGAGTCCTTTTACCGTTCAGTGGTGCCCTCACCACTGAACGGTAAAAGGACCCTTAAATACATGTCATGCTATTATTATCTCCTCAATTTATACAGGGTGTAAGAAAAAGTATCATTAACCTTTAAACCACATGCTCTACCCATCAAACTAAACAACTTTTACTATGGGAGCAAACCTGTCAGAAGAAAAAAAAATATCAGCTGTCCACCCACCATACATTTGAATCGAGTAGGATTTCAGTTTAGTATGGGACAGCTGATATTTTTTTTGTTCTGATCGGTTTTCTCTTATAGTAAAAGTTGTTTAGTTTGATGGGTAGAGTATGTGGTCTAAAGGTTAATGATACGTTTTCTTACATCCTGTATAAAGTTGAGTTTTCTTGATAGAGAAATCTTAAATATTGTGATGAGGGCGCCACTGAAGGGTATAGGTTCTTTGTAGGTAATTTTGGGTTAATCAATGTATTTTGTTTAAGGCAATAAAATCGTAAACTAATAAACCTGCTCCCATTCAAAACAATTTCCTCAATAATATATCTCACAAAACTAAAAGTAACAAAACAAACGTCGACCACTCCAAAAATACCCGCATTTATTTCGGGCCCATTTTGGAACGGGTACAAATCAGTCGTCATAGTATCGTTTCGAGATCGCGTTAGGGTTGCCAGACTACGAAGCACTGATTCAGTACGAACTTGGTAAAATTATCGGACAACAAAATAAATTCTCGTACAAGATTAAAAGGTTCTTAAAAGTCAAAGTAGACCAGAAACTCATTATTATTATTTTTAAATTAAAAGCATAGCATAGCATATGCTCAGGACTATATTTCCCGAGAGAGTAGTCAGAGATATTCTGAAACCTCACAACATCTGCGTTTCACTAGTAGTACCGAAACTCTGTCCAGTGTGACGGGGAGTGAGCCCGTCGCCACTTGTAATGGACAGTGGGTACAATACATGCCTCAAAATGGAAGCATGGAGGTTGGATTGGATGGTTGGTTGGTAGGTTGAATTTAAAACAAGAAATTAAGTAGGTATACTTATCAACAGTGTATAAAATAATTTTAATAAGAATATCTTTATATCTAGTGTGCTCACTAATTGTGCTGTAAAACCTCTACATTTGTACTCCTTTACCACTCTATAAAGATTTTAAGTGTGATATCACTTGTTGAAATTCTCGTACAAGAGCAGAAATTCTCGTATGTCTGGTAACACTGCGCATTTTTCCTATCGCGGTATAAAAATGTCCGCCCGCCCAAACCGTGTTGCTTTCCCCCCTCCCGCGCCTTCCACTCCCTGCTTTCCCCCCCTCAAATCATCGCTGACAACTCTGTCGATTCCATTTTATTGGCCGCGATCTTTTTATGGCAATTGCGAGGATCGCTTTTCCATTTCGATTGGGGTGCTTTGTCGCTGCGGTTTCTATCGCGACTACTTTTTTTTGTGTAACTCGAGTTTGCCGAGAAAGTGAATTTTGATGCGCACGGTTTAGTTGGATAATGGTTTTATTTTCGACTGTTCATTTTGTAGATTCGATTTATGTAGTTTCTTGTTTTATCATTTTTCTCAAGAATCGTTTCTTTATATTAAAGTAATCTATCTTATTCCACTATACTATTTGGATTTTGATAAGTGTCAATCTACGATCACTAATCTATTCTTAAAAAATACGAATATCTAAGGCACATCTAAGGCCACTTTGGTCTTAGTATTGAGCCATTTCGCTGACAGTAAATATACGAATTCACGGCTAACTCGGACAATTTATTCCATAGTAGTTCTTTTGTTTGTGATCAATGACGTAAAGGTATAAAATAAAGTACCCGCATATCTCAAGATATTATGGTCCATCAAAATTAGCTATAACTATACTTCATTTCAAATAAGGACGAAAAGATTTTCCGATTCCAATATAGCTTTCTGATCAATTCAGATTTGCAAATATAATTTATTTATCAGAAAGAATAGTATCCTAAATATCTTGGACGTTACTACAGCTGTTCTAAGAATAAGGTGAGAGGAAGTGTTTCAAATCTCTGTTTCTATAATTCAAAATAGCCTTAAAATTTCGTTGCTATTAGAAATGAAGTACAGGTAGTCTAAGGGGAAAGATCATAATATCATCAAATTGAACGACTTTTACTAATATCGGACCAGCATCGCAGGGCCGCAGCTAGAACTGAATTGAAGGCAGGGCGTGGGAAGTTTAAAGTAGGGCGGAAGAAAAAGCCTAGTTTTTTTCATTGGCAACAAAATGTGAAATAGTCCCTATGTAAAAAGTAAGGGGAAAACATTGAGCGAGCGAAGCGAGATCGAAATTTTACGCCAAGATTCTGAACGGTGGTGGTACGAGTCACAATTCCAATAGCCTATGTAATTATATATGCTGAAAATACCGCTCAGGCAGGAAGTGAGCACGAAATTTCATACCTACGCCAAGACTCAAGACTCCAAGTTTAAGGGATTGTGTCCCACTTGTCCATATATGGTAAAGACTGTAATGGTGGTTGGGTTTTTTATGGTAGGGCATTGCCCCACGATTTTTATCTTACGTATTTCTTTTTCAATTATTTTATTTTTAGCACTACTGGCTTTTAGGTGAAGAAAAATGGTTTATAAAATTCCTGTGACATAGCTACGCATGTAATAACTATGAAAAATAAAGGATAAGTTAGTGCACCGATAATGTGGCGTCGTGTAATGAGGCTGCGCCGGTGGTGGACGGTGCGTTACAGATAACGAACCGCCCTCGTTACGGACACGTTACACATTAGTGACGACACTTTGTAGTAAATATAACATTTATTTGCAGCGATAATGTGGCGTCGTGTAATGAGGCTGCGGCGGTGGTGGACGCTGCGTTACAGATAGCGAACCACCCTCGTTACGGACCCGTTACGCATTAGTGACGTCACTTCTATAGTAAATATAAAATGTATGTGCAGCGGTGACGGTGGTGTCGCGTAATAAGGCTACGACGGCGGTGGACGGTGCGATAACGATAACGAACCGCCCTCGATACAGATACATTACGCATTAGTGACGTCACTTTTATTGAAAATCTAAACGCTATTTTGTTTATCGTTTTAATTTATTCGTTATTCATTATGTTGATAAAATAATTAATTTACCACGGTGCGTAAGAAAATTGTAATGCGATGTAACAGTGTTAGAAAATTTATGAAAATATTGGATGGATTTCTAATTTTTGTGTAGATTATGAGAACTTAAAAGAGTTTACGGTCGTAAGTTAAAATGATTTTTAGAAAGTTTATACTACAAAGTATATAGATAAATATTCCAGTGACATATCTACGTATGTAATAACTATGAACAACAAAGGATAAGTTAGTGCAACGGTGATGTGGCGTCGCGTAATGAGGCTGCGGCGGCGGTGGACGGTGCGATACCGATAACGACCCGCCCTCGTTACGGACCCGTTACGCATTAGTGACGTCACGTCTATTGTAAATCTAAACGTTATGGTGTGCGTCTATTTTATGTTAAATTGATGTAATTTAACCGAAATTGGTCGGTACCAAATATTGTACCTATTAAATTAAATTCACCAACGAGACTAAATTACCTACTAGTATTTCGTAGTTTTTATAATTTCTCTACTATTCGTATTTGTTAAAATTAATACATAGGTAGAGGCATATGAATAGATAACAATAGTACGACCTTGATCTAAGTGTTTGGTTAGATAACTTTTTATAACGGCAAACACTGTAGGTACTGAATATTTTTTGAAATAGGCTGAAATTGCTAACTAATTTTTTTTCATAACGTCCAACGCAAATTAGTTAAATTACCATCAAACGTCCAAAATAGAATTAGGTTTGTTACAACTAATCGTTTACATGGGACGTTTTGCCAAATCTATGATAAGTCCTGGACTAGATAAACACTGCTGATATGCTGCTCTCGTACATAAATAAAAGCTTAATATGAATGTAAGCCTACTCTACCGAATGACGATTTAGACCTCGGAAACAGCCTCCTACTTTTAAGATTCGAAAATCTGATAGAAATCTATACCTATAATGTTAAATGAATTTAGGGGAGATTTTTGCCCTGCAGTGGGACAAAACAGGTTAAAATCAGTGCAAAAAAATTGAGAAATATAGAAAGGATTTAATGTCAATTGTAAAAATTTTTGAGTGGAATGAATCACTAATTTTTTCTTAGGTACCCATTGAACGTTACACCTCACACAAATAATTAAATTAAAACCTGCGATGTTGTCTACTCGTCATAATTTCACAACGGACTATTTACGTAACTATAGTACTCTGTGGTACTACTAAAAGGGTTCCCCTTAAAAGTGTCAAATCAAAAAAACACAGTCGGTTGTTAGTTTAACGTTTTATATCTCCACCTAACCAGATGTCCAACTTTTAGAGACAGGAGAGAAAGTAATGAGATCTCCTTATAACTAGATACTTGAAATCACTGCGAAGTATTGTTTCCGAGTAACAAGCGGACGCGAAAGGATTCTGGGCCGCATTAAAAACAGATGAGATTTAAAAGCAGTTCCCGCAAATGATGGTAAATGATCGACATAGACTTGCGGTTGAAACACTATCATGCTTTACACAATGAGACTAATAGACGACAAAAACTATCAATATAAGTAGGTAGCGGATTTGCTTGCTTCAAATAGTTTCTTGCATCATCTTTAATTAGTTGATTTACACATAATGTTTAGATCATCTTTGCTATACTACAAATTAAGAACATTAATAATTCAGTTTTTAAGAGCGTTGGTCGGTGGCGTGTTGTTCAGAGGTATGGATACTTAATCATGAAGGGTTCAAATCCGCACGGCCGACATGCCATGTAGCTTTCAGAAGAGCAGTTGGTGTTACGAACATCAATTAGAAAACGTATCGTAATATCAACTGCTCTCAAACGGTGAAGGAAAACATCGTTGATGAAACCTGCATACCTACGCTGAGGAAGAAATTCTGATGCGTATGCGTAGATAGTCTACTAATTCGCATTAGGCACGTGTGGTGGACCTATGACTATAAACCCACTTTGATGGAAGGCCTTTGCCGTGCATGGGATGGGTCGGGTATAGGCTGATGATGAATGTAAAATATTTACAACAAAATTTTACTATTTTTACCTGTTTTCTTTCAATATTGTACAGTTATAATTATATGGTGTCTATAGAATGCTTACTTTTACTTCTACAGGGTGTTAGGGTAATCAGTTGCATTACTTTAAGATGTTATTATACTCACGATACTGAACAACTTTCCTAAAGGAACAAAGGGAAATACGGAAGTTTTTTGAGCTTTTCATACAAGCGTTCGATCAACTGATTGCATTTAGTATGGAAAATCAAAATTTTTGTTACAAATTTCTATAGGCTTCTTAGGAAAAGTTGTTCAGTGTCATAGCTTTATTCACCCCTTAAAGTAATGCAACTGTTTACCCTAACATGCTGCATAGTTACACGATTAAATCGTCACCCAGCATCAACCGGCGCGTTTAAACCGCCAGTCTGTGGGGAAGGCATGGCCGATTGGTTTAGTTAGCAGTGAGCGTCGCGCCTCATTTGCTTGCCGCCGCGCCGCCACCGCCGCCGCCTCCCCCGCGACTTTGTTACCACTCTTTTCATTCCAACACCATTCTAACGATCATGTAATGTGGTTAAATGTTCACCCGTGCTCATAAATAAATATCATGGAAATTGTCACGCAGAGTTTTCTAGTCCCAGTACTAGAATTAAGTCGAGTCCACTCTTTTATTATTGACTTAGACATAGATAAAGAATACATGACAAAGCAATGTCCTGCAAAAATTTACTGTACGGGACCAACGTCGAAATCGTGGAAAAAAAATTTGTATTTTTTTATAGATTTGGGTCGAGTGGCCATTGACGTTTTCTTTGAAGTGTACGAGTAGATATTAACTGTATACCTAAATTGTGATATAGGTACGGTTTTCACATTTTACCAATAAACAAGTCTCAGATGAGACCAAAATAATTATTTTGGTCGTA
The DNA here is from genome assembly GCA_963924505.1 of Agonopterix alstromeriana. Lineage (NCBI taxonomy): Eukaryota > Metazoa > Arthropoda > Insecta > Lepidoptera > Depressariidae > Agonopterix > Agonopterix alstromeriana. The sequence goes on from OZ004666.1 coordinate 13,432,831, forward strand.
GGATAACAGTAAAAAAAATGAAAACATTCTCATCAATCTTATAGACTCCATAGTTAAAGTTGTTCAGTTTGATGTTTAGATATTTTGATCATCCTTTAAAAATATTGTGCATTTCTTCAGGATCCTGTGTATAAGATATGAAAACATCGATGACTCGGGTACAAAATAGTATTACCAATACAAATAAATTGTGCTTAGGAATTCGAAGCCACAGCTCAGCAGGGAGGTTCACAACCAACTGGCCTGGTGCTTTAGTTTTTAAAGTCCTTTCCCAAAATAGGCCACACGCGAATTGAAAGGTGTCTCTCATTAATAAAAACAATTTATGCATCTACGATACAAACTATCTTAAACATCGAGAATTTATCTGGTATTATGCATAGTTAAGTTTCTAAAACTGGATCTATTTATCTGGAGTGCGAAATGCGAATAGAAAGGGCATCGGTTGAGTAAAACCGCGGTCGCACCAGCAGGTTGACGGACTGACTGTGACTTTTAATGATCCCTTAATGATTGAGCCGCGGGCGTGACTGTACGTTCCCTCTAGTACCTACCTACATGCACATGCCGTTCTATTGCCACGCTGCAGTGTATTGACATTTCTTTTGCATGTGAAAACATTTTAATGTTAAATAAATATGGAAGGTCTCGGAAGATAGAAAAAGAAATTTTTTTTCAACACTCTTGCTCGTAAAGTGGCTCTTATTGCACCGTTTTTAGGTAGGTACATAATCCAGCTTATAGGACACGCGTGCAAAAATGATTATAATATCGCACTAGTGCGGTAATGTTACTTTTTTTTCTATAGTTTGTTTTTAAATCTCACCAAAAAGTTGTAATGTAAAAAAGAAAAATTTTCTTAATTAATTAAGTTTTAGTTAATAGTTTTTTTCCTAATATGCTGACACTTTTTAAGGGGATGATCAGACCGTCAAACTGAACAACTTTCTCTATGGCACCAATATCGAAACCGCGAAAAAAAATCAGCTCTTTCATACTAAACTGCAAACCTACTCGAGCCAAATGTATGGGACAGCAGATTTTTTTTCGCGATTTCGATGTTGATCCAATAGAGAAAGTTGTTCAGTTTGACGGTCTAATCATCCTCTTAAAAAAGTGTCAGCATATTAAGTTGGACCCTATATAAATAAACGCTTCATTTCATCAAACAATTTATTTTAGTTAACAAATTAACATTAAAGTTTAGTTAATACTAAAGTCATTGCCTCTTCGTCGACCTGTGCGCAAAAAAAGAAAGCTCGGCGCCATTTTCCACAAATATTTGTCTAAAATTGTAGTATTTTACGAAATTTTATTACTTTTTCCTCGCAAGTATGTTGAAAAACGTCGTATGAAACCCGTGAGCAATGGTCATTACATCCTTGTTCGCTTGTATCATAATGTACGATTGTTATTAATTAATGAAAGGTTGTACCTACTTGATTATCATCATCACTAGCTCGGCTATGAGTTATCGCAGAAGTGTTTTATAACTTTATATTTGAATTTCCCGTGGTGGTCTAGTTGCAAGTAACCTTGTCTGCCGTGCAGGAGGCGATGGTTTGACCCCGTCCAGGCCGACTCGTACCAATGAGTTTTTCGGAATTTATGTACGATTTGTAACACCTGTGGCTTTTCGGTGAAGGACAACATCGTGAGGAAACCTGCATGCTTCACTTTCGAGGCGCATGTATTGTACCCATTGTCCATTACAAGTGACGACGCACGGTGGGCTGAAAATCGACTTTCATAGACATAGGGATAAAAAAAAATATGTGTCGTTTTTTTCATGGATATGGGTTTTGTTTATCATTTCTATGCTCAAATATTCACAAAAGGTTGATTTAGCATATAAATGGATGACTTATAATTTTTTTACGAAAAGTTTGTATGGAATTCGTGTGAAAAATCCGATTATCTTTGGAACAGCAAGTGAAACCGTAATATCCTTACAGGGGGTTTTAGAACTTATTATTTATGATTTATTGACATACCGCGTATGACGGTTACTGCTGCAGAAAATAAGTAAAAAAATAAAGAAATATAATAATTTTTTTAAATTCTTTCACGAATCTTTTTAAAGCGTCTAGTCAAAATACCAAGTATTAATTAGCTAATAAACCTAAATAAGTGATATTTAATTATTATTATTTAGTACCATGAGTCCATGACTATCATGCGACAACACAACACAAAACAATAACTATTGATTGTGATTAGGAGTTCTAGATGAAGATTTTCAAGAACTTCAGCCAATGCATCTTTAATGAGCGTAGTTAGCAAAGGGAAATCTCTAATGAGGGTAGATTAACAAAAAGTAAATTTGCTAATCACTATAGTTTTAATGATCAGTGGAAAGCAATAAATAAGCTAAATTTGACTTTAATAATTTAGTGTATTCCAAACTTTTGAACTACATACGTATTCTGTGACCGTAAAATATTATTATAATGGAAAGTCTAACCACCAACTTAGACTTGTTTGTTTTTCTAAGAAGTGGGAGTACTTCATTTGATCATGAAGTATTGTTCAGTGCAGTGGTAGCTCGTCTAGGTGATCGCTTCTCTGACGAAGACCGTGTAACACTCAAGGAATTTTGTCGAAGATTTACAAGAGCTGCTTCACAGAGGTGGCAGAAATCTCACCGTATCCTTGATACATTCAGAAAGCAGTACGAAAATTGGCTTCAGGCTAATGTCGATTGGCCAAGTTGTGTGCCAACCGGTTTTGTCATCCAAGAATCAAATGATGAGAGACCTAGCGCACATTTAATCTCTCCAGAACCGTCAACATCGTCGTCTATTGGTACTATGACAAAAAGACCTCGAAAGTCATTCGAAGATCTGGGAAGCAAACAGAAGAAGAGAAGGTCTGAAGATCATAAATGCGAAGATCCAAACGAATTGGCCAGTTCAGCTGCATTACATTTAGAAGAAGATGGTCGTGAGGATACCGCATTTGTTATCAAATATATGCTGAAAAATCCAGAAGCAGCTGCAAAAATTAGAGAAATGCTTAAGAAACCAGTTCAAACTTGTTTATTTACACCAGAAAAATCACTTCATTGAAACCCTCTAAGTGGCAATACATCACGTTGCGAGAGACGGCCATTCGGGAAGGTGCTAAGGATATTTACCCGTCTTACTACAAAGTGCAACAAGCTAAACTACAATGCTATCCTCCGAAACAATCAGTCACTGTAATGGATTCTTCAGCTAGGATTACACTTCAAGCATTACTTGATATCACGGTGAAGAGGATCATTGAAAGTCTTTCTGAAAATGTGCAAAATAAGGATTTGAAGCTAGTATCTAAGTGGGGATTTGATGGTGCTTCCAACCAAAGCCGATACAAACAGAAAATGGAGGGGCAACAAGATGATTTCAGTATATTTATGACCTCGTTAGTGCCACTCAAGCTGACTGCTGGAGATGATACTTTATGGACGAATCCAAAGCCATGCTCAGCCTTATATTGTCGTCCAGTGCAGTTCACTTTTATAAAGGAGAGCGAAGAAGTGGTCATCAGTCACAAAAGGCAAATGGATAATGAAATTAAGGATCTTATCCCTACTGAGTGCGGTAGTAATAAGGTGAGTCATCAACTTATGATGACAATGATCGATGCTAAAATTTGTACATATCTTTCTGAAGCTAGATCAAACGCATCGTGCTACCTGTGCTTAGCCAAACCTACAGAAATGAACCGTTTAGATGTTGTAACATCAAAGACTGTGTCAACTGGCGTATATGAATTTGGCTTGTCATCGCTGCACGCTCGTATAAATTCTATGGAATGTCTTTTGCATATTTCAGACCGACTCGACTTCAAAAAGTGGGCTGCAAGAGGCAATGAGTACAAGGCATTGTTAGAGGCAAGAAAAAAAAGTATCCAGGATAAATTTAAAGACGAGCTCAATCTTTTGATTGACATCGTAAAACAAGGCTCAGGAACCACTAATGACGGGAATACGGCAAGAAGGTTTTTCGAGTTTCCTGATAAAACTGCAGCCATTACTGGATTGGATGAAGAGCTTGTTCGAAGATTTGCCGTGATTCTGCAAGCAATAACATCTGGGGAGCAAATCGATGTCATCAAATTTAAAGATTATGCCCGCAAAACAGCAGAAAAGTACGTGGAGATATACGACTGGTACCTTATGTCTTCAACCGTCCATAAGCTTTTGATACACGGTGCAGACATAATCGCCAATAACGATATTGTGCCAATCGGAAGCCTTTTAGAAGAAGCCTCGGAGGCACGCAATAAAGATTTTAAAAGGTTCCGGGAACATCATTCGCGGAAAAAAAGCAGGCAAGCTTCCAATGAGGATACCCTCAATATGCTTGTTCTTTCGTCTGATCCTTTGATTAGTGCACGAAGACCTAAGTTAGATACTAAGAAAAGCCAGGATCTCTTTGCTGAAACTAAAGAACTAATCAAGTGCCAGGAAACTCAGTTCGAGTTTTTGGATGTATCTAATTTGGATCCTGATTCCGAATTGGAATCCGACGATAGTGATGTTGAATATTAATAATTATGTTTTATATTTTTTTTGTAAATAAGTTATTAAGTTATTTTTAATATTATTTAAGCTTTTTTATTATTATTTAAGTTTTTTAAGAATTACGCAAATACTAATATTTAATATATTTTAATACAAATATCAACAGATTTTTTTTTTTATTTTGGTTTGGTGCATTAAAACGAGTCGTAAAAGAATTTAAAAATACAATATTTAATACTTTTATTAATCACTGTAAGTGATTAGCAAATTTACTTTTTGTTAATTACCCTCATTAGAGATTTCCCTTTGCTAACTACGCTCATTTAAGATGCATTGGCTGAAGTTCTTGAAAATCTTCATCTAGAACTCCTAATCACAATCAATAGTTATTGTTTTGTGTTGTGTTGTCGCATGATAGTCATGGACTCATGGTACTAAATAATAATAATTAAATATCACTTATTTAGGTTTATTAGCTAATTAATACTTGGTATTTTGACTAGACGCTTTAAAAAGATTCATGAAAGAATTTAAAAAAATTATTATATTTCTTTATTTTTTTACTTAGTTTCTGCAGCAGTAACCGTCATACGCGGTATGTCAATAAATCATAAATAATAAGTTCTAAAACCCCCTGTAAGGATATTACGGTTTCACTTGCTGTTCCAAAGATAATCGGATTTTTCACACGAACTCCATACAAACTTTTCGTAAAAAAATTATAAGTCATCCATTTATATGCTAAATCAACCTTTTGTGAATATTTGAGCATAGAAATGATAAACAAAACCCATATCCATGAAAAAAACGACACATATTTTTTTTTATCCCTATGTCTATGAAAGTCGATTTTCAGCCCACCGTGCGACGGGCTCATTCCCCGTCACACTGGACAGAGTACTGCTAGTGAAACGTGGATATTCTGAGATTTCAGAATAACACTGACTATCCCCGTGGCGAATATAGTCGTGAGCATATGCATATTTGGAATGTATATATTTAAAACTAAATAAATAATACCTACTGTACCTAATGTTCGAGTTAATGACTACTACCCTAGTAATATTTAAAGGGGTGGTTTAGACAATCGAACAGAACAACTTTCACTATGGAGCAATGTCGGAACAAAAAAAATGCAGTGTAAAAAATTATGGGACATTTGAGTCAAGTAGGTACTGCCAGCTTTGTATGAACCAGCAAAATTTGATATGAAACATCTATTGGCGCACCTTGTATGCCGTGACGAAAAATTGCATGACACACTCACTTACGTTCGAAATTTTAGAAAAATGGCGAGAAATCGGGAGAGTGCGGTCTGCTGCGACTTAGACCGTCAATATTCGAAAAAGCGCTTTATTTAAAGCGTTTATTTTTTATTTTTAACGTTTATGGACGCCAGGTCTAAAATTCAGGTACAAAATTCTCGAAAAAAGTGTCCGAGACTAAACTACACAAACCTAAGTACTCGTTCTCTTTTTTACGTTTTCGTTCTCTTTTTATTCGGACACTTTTGAGCGCGGACCCTCCGTCCAGTAGTTGGTAAGTCAATGTTTTAACGTGTTTTTGTTGGCTCCATAGTGAAAATGAGAGTTGTTCAGTTTGATGGTCTTAACCACCCCTTTAAATATAACTAGGGTGTATTGTTACACCCTGTAATAACACAACTCTGACGCTGACCAATATTACAAATCTACACCACCACCTTTTCTAACACCAAACTCACAATAAAAACGTCATAAATCAAGATTGTGGTGTGTTCAACCGTCGAGGCGTGTTTAAATGGTAGAGCGAGCGGAGCGGACGGGACGTGAGAGGGTGACACGTCAAGAGCCTGTCGTTAAGCGCGTTTAATGATTCCTTAATGATTGTGCCTCGCGGGCTCGGCCGCGCCGCTCCGCACCGCGCCGCTCCGAACCTGACGCGTTGATGCATGGTCGGTGGTGCAGTGTGACTCTAGAGGTGCGCCTTCATGGAGGCCGACTAAGGTGGTACCTAATACTTCGTGGATGTATTTTGTAGAGATTTTAATCAATTTAAAGTGTTTTTTTTTGTGTTTTAATTAATCTCCTCCGCACCGAAGCATGAGTCCAGACTTTTTTTAAACCTCTTTCATCCCATTGTCGGGCTAACTTTTCCAGCGTTCTAATCTGAATTTTAAGAAAGTTTAAATCTTATAAGGTGTAGTGAGTAACAGTTTTCAAGAGTAGAGTTTTTGTATAGAGCTAGAACCATGCTAGAACGAATTTGGATTTACTTTTTTTTGTTTTGTTAAGTCGATGAAAGATTCAGTAACAAAATCAGGACCGATTAAATACTTCTTCATCTTCTTCTTCTTCTCTTTTAGAAACATTTACAATTGATATACTTACACCAGTAATGTTTTAATGGTTTGATTCAGCGTTGAACTACACTTTTCTTCTTTAAGGGTGTAGTAGTACGAGTAATTTGATAGGCACCACGCTAAGAGACGACGTACGGCGGCGGCGGCGGCTTGCCTCTGCCGCCGGCGGCCCATTAAAATAATCGATGCTTGCGAAAATATCGAGGGCTTTCCACTAATGACATCGCGCGGGAAAACAAAGCGGGCTCTGAGCTGCCGACACAGCTGAGCGGCAAGCGAGGCTCACGAGGTAAGAAACCGATAAATCCAAGAGTTCCCAACTCCTTAACCCGGCCCAACCACTGTAAGGAGTTTTGGGCACCGTCGACTCGAACTTAATTGATTTGTACATGCTCGCTTAATACGCAAGAAAGCGGAAACTCAAAGTAGCTACTATAGATTTACGGTCTCGAATATTACAATTTATTACTACAATAAAATAACCTGAAGTTTATTTTCCGAATTCTGAGTTTAATAGGTTAATTCTCGTGGAAGATGTTTGCGGAGTGCGGAGCGGTGTGCTTGTTTTTCTTACAAATGAAATTATTGCGAGAATAAAATATTTTACTGTCTGTCAATTTGCTTGGTTCACTTCGTCGAAATGTTCCGCCAGATATTAAGCAGAGGTTAAAATTTTATTTGCACGGAGTTATTGCCCGAATGCCGTCGTCTCGGCGTGATGTTGTTAAATTCTCCTCGGTACATCGGGCTCGTTCGTGGGCCATTATTGCTTGATGTAAAACAATGCCTACAAATAAAGCAAAATACTTATTCTTATTTATTGCTTCGTAGAATATCGAGGGGACTCTTACTCGCTCTACGACGCGACGTGACGTAGAGATAGGGCTTCATAGAAAATTAAAGGACATTAATTTTATTGCAGGTACACGAGGTAAGCATTGCTATTGTTTGTGGTTGGAATGTTTTGCACAGATCTCCTTACTTGCGTTTTCATACAAACTTTGAATTAAAATGTATAGGTAGCTAATATTAAGATCGCTAGGTAAATAAAAAGATGTTACGTTACATTCATTAAATGTACCTAATTATATTGTTTTGTAGCAAAAGTTTTTTATTTTAAACTCGAGACTATGTTAACTAGCAACTATTAGGACATGAAAAAATGTAAGGACAAAAACAAGGATTACAAACTTTGAGGTCAAGTCAAGAACTCAAGAAATGAACCGATAAGGAAATTTTCTAAGAGCATAGTTTGTTTTCTTCGAGAATTTACTGTAAAATATGTCAATACTCCCCTGCGTTAGCCTGAATATTCTGGATGATTTTTTAAACACTTTTAAAATTTTAAAGGGTGGTTCAGACCATCAAACTGAACAAGCCTGAAATCGAAAAAAAATATCTGCTGTATGGTACAGCAGATATTTTTCAAACTGCCTACTCGATTCAAATGTATTTTCAAAAAGTTGTAAGTTTTTGCGATTTCAGGTTTGCTCCCATACTAAAAGTTGTTCAACATTATAGTCTGAACGACCCCTGAAAGTTTGAAAAGAGTTTATAAACTCATATGACATTTAAAAAAATCACAATTATTGTGCAGAACTATTGTTCAGTAAACAAAATGAATAATGTACTAATGAAAGTACGGGGCAGGGGGGTTGTGGTTGGGATCTGAGGAGCACTCCAGATTGAATGGACCTGTGATGCGAATAGAGTTAGTAACAAAGCTGATGTAATTGGTGCATTGTAGGAGGCCGCGGGCTGCATCGTTAGCCTTTCTTTGGTAGACGCGGTTTTGTCCGGGGCGCGGGCTGCTTGCTAATTAACTATGAAATTAATTGACGCAGCAAAGTTTCCGAGTGAAACTTGAATTAATTGGCACGTCCGACTTCAGCCTAATTAGGGGCCTGGGGCTTTCAGTATCGCGCTCGTTGAGCCCGTGAAAAACACACAAAAGTGTACCGACTGAATAGTTCGCCAGCGGAAAATTTTCGCTTCATATTATAACGCGTATCGTGCGTGATTTCCTGATAAATAAGTAAGGCTAATTATTATACGTTTTAAATGTCAATAAAACTGCCCTATCACAATATGGGACTTATCGATATTTATTGTACGGTTATTAATCTTAGTTACTACGGTAGGTTTCTAAGTTAATATTATAATATTAAATAAGAAAACTAAAAGTTTTGATATGGTTCGAAATTTTAACAAAACAAAATGACCTCAATTTGATTTATTGTTTATTGTTCCATTAATGTATACAGGGCCCTTCTAGAAATGCTGACCGATTGTTAAGGGGATGATCATACCATTTATTTCTCTATGGGACCAACATCCATATGGCAATACAAGAAATATATCGGGGTAATAGTTAGGCTGTATCAGGGACGCAGTCGCAGTGGAGTACGTGAAACTAGTCTAGGAAAAATAAGGTTTGAGATTGCATTAAAGACACTTTAGTAAATTTTGTTTGAAATAATATTACTGTTAGTTTATAACATTTTTGTCGAGATTTCGTGTTTATATTGGCTCAGGAACCTGAGAAATACCTTAAAATCTATATAAATGTACAAAGGGCAAGCTTGTTTCGATAGATATTTCTTCCAGCATACTAGCAAAAGAGGCAGTTAATTATCACAAGGCAAATGTAATGTGTACAAACAAACAGTAAATAATTTAGTTTTGAGGTTATAATTTTTGAAGACTTACAAAATATTAAATATCTACTCAAATTTACGATATTAACCGGGGATTATTATTGTTATTAGTAAAATGTATTGAATGAAGCCATCCTGTACAAAATCACCAGTTTTCCATTTTTTGTTCATACCTAAATTTAATGTATTATAAATGTCTTAATTATTCAATAATACACAATAAAAAATCGGGGATTATTGAGAATTTATGTTTATCAGGTATTTATCTACTATATTCCAAATTATCAGCAAAAGTGCAATTAATGCAACCTTCTCCATACAAAAATCCGTAGATTTCCCCGACTAAACGTCTTGAACCGATTAATGGTTTCTATACTCTAAATAATGGTAATAAAATAATGCCGGTAGTTGTTATGCTTCCAAAGTAATAAGCGATCAAGTCATAACATATTTCGGTACTTACACAATGTATAGTTTTTGCAAAGAGACCGAAATGAAAGACGTTTCACGTCAAAAAATCATCTGTTCAATACATAACTGTAAACCTACTCGACTCGAATGCAATTTTTTTTTCTGATTTGGATGCTGGTCTAGCTGAGAATGTTGTTCAGTTTGATGGTCTGATCATCGCCTTAAAAACCATCAGCATATTAAAAAGGATATATACAGGTTGGAATTGATAATATAAGCATCCTTTTAAACTAAGAGTTTACCCATCAAACTGAACAACTATTACTATGGGAGTAATCCCATCGGAGCAAAAAAACAGGATTTCCATACTAAACTGCAAAGCCTACTCGACACAAATGTATGCAACAGCAGATTTTTTTTTGCTCCGATGGGTTTGCTCCCATGGTAAAAGTTGTCCAGTTTGATGGGTAAACTCTTAGTTTAAAAGGATGCTCATGATATCAATTTCACCCTGTAGATCATAAATCCATGGACCAAAGCTCGTAATTGTTGCAGTAGTATCTTTGTATTGGATTTTACTTCAAAATAGAATTCGAAAATAACAAGATAACATTTTGATAATAAAATTAGCTTACAATATAAACAGAAAGTTTCGCATCGACTGGCCGGTAAGGGCGCCGAGTAGGGAACAAGGTACGGCGTGTCCCGAGGCAAAGGAACCTCCATAATTAACATACATTATGAATTATCGAAAATGACCGTCTGCGATACCCCTAATTACACGTTCCCATACGCCGGCGTGTATACCAGCCCTAATGAATAGCTTTGTGTTTTTATTAATACGTGTTTTCGACTATTATTAGATATCTTTGTTATGATGAATCATATTTTATGAGCGTTATTACGAATTTAATTGGATTTATTGGTGTTGTGTTGTATTAAGGCTCTAATTTAGGTTATTGGAAATTTGTATTAAGTATGGAGATGTGGAGATGATAGGTTTTCGGGAAAGTAATTTAATTTTTAACGAGTTATAGAATGGGAATCCCATCAAGTAGATACTTAAATTAATTTAAAATAATGTACTCAGATTACTGTATTAATTAAAATAAATACATCATGTATTTTGTGTAATCTATTTATGAGGAAAAAAGCGCTAACTAGATTTAGATTAAATTCCAAAGAGAAATAATCAAATAATATACAAGGTGTTACCAAAATAGAAATAAACATTTAAGGGGGTGGTTTATGGGACCAATATCGAAATCGCGGAAAAAAAATCAGTTGTTCCATACTAAACTACAAATCTACTCGAGCTAAATGTATGTATGTGTATGTATGCCGATATTTTTTTTCGCAATTACTAGGTTGGTCCTTTAGTGAAAGTTGTTCAATTTGGTGGTCTAAATAACCCCTTTAAAAGTTTGAAATGTTTATAGTTGGTTTTTTAACACCTTGTATCATAATAGTCATTTTTATATGCTATTAGGTTTTTAAGGGGATGATCAGAACACCAAACTGAACAACTTTCTCTATGGGGCCAACATCACTATGGCGAAAAAAAAATGTGGTGTCCCATACATTTTGGGTCGAGTAGATTTGTAGTTTTGAGTGGAATAGGTTTTTTTCTCGATTTATATTTTCGCTCCATAGAGTAAGTTTTTCAGTTTGATGGTCTGATCATCTTCTTAAAAAACCGCCAGTATATTAAGGACCCTATATATTTGAATCATTTATATTTCTGCTTGGAATTTAGAAATTATTTTCTTTTCGATACGTTTATTTAATATTTCCTACGTTAGAAATGGAATCAAGGTGGAATAAGCTTGTTCGGGACGTTTACAGATGGCTGAGCGGACTGAATGATAGAAATGTATCGCGGAAGACTAAAATGTTGTCGGTTATTCGTAAACATCTCTATGAGCTCTTATAAGCTGGCAAAATGTATTGAGGGGCTGATAATGTCTGTTATTATAAAAGTCTCGTTTAAATTGTATTTGTAGTGTGAGAAAACTACGTATATACAACGTGTTAATAAATAAGAGCAAAACCTCATACACCCCATCCAATTTTTAAAGAAATAATTGCATTGAACCAATAATTTCATTATTTTATTAATTAAAATTAAAAGTTATTCGCATTTTAAGTTTTCATGCAAAAACGATTTGTTATTATTACTGCACTGATGAAAGCGCTAGCATGCTCATGGATACATTTTAAGAATCTTGTTTTGGTAGTAAGTAGGGTGAGTGTGCCTGTGAGGTAGGTTGGCATCGTGTTCAGGAAATTTTACAAACAAATTATGAAAGATTTTGAAAAAAATTTACCTATGTTGAAACCTTGATAATTAGATTCTGCTCTCAATTCTAAACAAACTGCTTTCAAGTTTTGCGTTTACACGTTGTATAATCTAACAAACTTATTTTTTGTTTAATTTTTGACGAAGCATGTTGCAGATAAGGACATTTTGCTATTTTGACTCTGTGAATCTAATTTATTTCATTCGATTTAATTTTAACTTTCTTGTCTAAAGCCATCGCATCACCTCGTATGTACCTTTTATAGTGGCTAAGAATTGGCTATGTCATTTTTAATGTTTGTAGCAGCACTTCATCGATCAATCAACAAAAAAAAGAAACCGTTTAAAACATTTATGTGATTAGTCGATGTCCAGAAGCAGCAAGACGTTTGAAGTGACCGCTAACGAAGTTCGCGGCGGATTGCAGAATAAACTCGTTAGTGATGAGGACCCATTGTTGCTTTAAAGAGTTCTTGATTCCCTACTGCCGACCCCTCCTGATAACATACATATTGCCTAAAGCCTAGCCAGAAAAAAAAACCTGCTTTTGGGGCGCTACAATCGAAATGTTTCAAGTATAAAAATTTGTTCCAATGATTTTCTGCAACATGGCGAGGCTTTACATATAATCACACCCATACCCAATTTATAACTGGCAATCAATAATTCTGAAAAAAAAATTACAAGCCATAATGATTATTAAGAAGAAATCAAGTTATGTTCATAGCATCTTATGGCATTTGACAAGATTTTTTTCAGAGCAATCAGCCAGCTTGATGTCATCCATAAAGAAAAATACCATAAAGTTTTTAATAATTTCCTATCATTTGAAATCTGGCGATTATGATTCCGAAAAAAAAGTCACAAGCCATATGAAGGCAATTAAAAGAAAATCGAATTTTCTTTATAAAATCTTATGCCGCATGCAGAAGATGCAGTTAATTTGATGTTATCCAAAAAGATGTAATACGTGGTCTCTATTTTCAAATCAAATCAATTTAATAAACAAGGTATTCGTGTGTAAAAATAATCAAAATTAGTTTACAATTAGATTTTTGGCGAAATTTTAAGAAAGAACTTTAGAACTTAGGTATTGGTTATTCTTTGAATGAGCTTTCGTATTTATGCTTTATTCACTAAAGCATGAGTGGCTCTTACCACTAAGTTAGTTGTAAGATTAGCCAGTCAGTAATGGTCGTATCGAGGCTGACTGCCCAGTCAGGGTGTACCAGCACGTCTAGTGTGATTTCTCTATACGCGCGCGACGCGCCTTCTTGCCTGTTCCCGCTCTTTTCGGAGAGCGCGAGCCGCACTTGCCGCGACTTGTAGTATGGAAAAAAGCCGAGTCGCGCGCGTGTAGAGAAATCATGCTAGTCGTGCAGGTGTAGGTTCTATCTTTGCATCACTTCCTAATATAAATTATGAAGAAATGACTAGAACATAAAAAAACAATGCGGGTTTTTGTATGGAAGGTGGCGTCTTTTATTTTCACCTCTTTTTTTAGCGCGGCTATCAAATAAACTTGGATATTTTAGTTTAGAATAAAGTAACAAACAAAACTTGTCATTAGATGTAGGTATATCTCTAAACTCAGTCCGATCGGAGATATAAAAGTTTGAAGTAGAAGATGTATTCATTACGTTTACATTAAGACTTTATTTATTTCCGTTCGGACTGAGTTAAGATAAATACATGAAATAACAAGATTTGTTTGTTTCTTTATTCTGAACCAAGATATTCAAGCTTGGTTGATGGCCGCGACAAAAGAATAGACAAAAAGAAAAAGGAGCATTTTTACCCGACTGCGCTAGGAGGGTTATGATTTTCGAGCGTAGTATGTATGTATGTTTGTATGTATATTTCTTTGGCATGGCCTACAGCCTAAACTGCTTGATGGATTTTAACATATGAGGTGTCATTAGATTTGTAAAAATTGTGTGAGTGACTTAGGCTATATTATTTTAATATGGCGTCTGCGAAATTAAAAAGAGAGGGGGAATAGACAACTTTTTTTTGTTAAAAATTACAATATGGGTATTAAATAAAAGCTGTTTTGAATGATTATTTTCCTGTTATTCCGGGTATTTTTTCTTAGTTTCTCTAAAATTCGATAATCCACGTAGAATGCACAAGTAGAGGAACTGCACTAATTTATGCATGTGTGATGCATGTATCGTTGCATTGCAAAGTTGCTTGATTTTGTTTTCATGTAATAACGCTGGACTTTCAGTTTCTACTTTGTATGATGTTTGTTCTATTTCGACGTTAAATTTAATATCCTGTATTAACGAACATCAAACCACAGTATTATTCATGACAGTTAACACTACTACAAGTGTATTGACTGCCCGATAGCCTTGCTGCTGATCCAAGGGTTGCGGGTTCGAATCCCGTAAGGAGCAAATATTTGTATGATGATATTGAATATTTGTACCCGAGTCGTTGTATATGTACATTTAGGTATTATATAAAGTTGGTTAGTCATCATAATACAAGTCCGGGCTAGATTGTGGTACTTTCAATGGTACTATACTCCATTCAAAATAGCAACGAAATTTTAAGGCTATTTTGCATTATAGAAACTGAGATTTGAAACACTTACTCTCACTTATTCTTAGAACAGCTTTTGTACCGTCCGTCCAAGATATGTCGGATAGTATATGTATCCAATAAATTAATTATGGGTAATCAGAATTGGCCAGAATCCTAAATAGGACTCGGAAAATCTGGTCGTCCTTATTTTGAATGAAGTATAGATAATCTGAAGGTAATTATTTAGTTTTATTTAAGTAACTAATACTAAATTATCATACCAGTATTTGAAATTTACATAAGAATCTTAAAGATAACAATCACAACTCAACACTATTTTGTAAAATCATTTCCTCTAAAACGGCGCACTAAATAACGCTTAGAGTACACTAGCAACACGACAATTTGTTACCTGCAACAACAACAATCGTACAACAATAAGCCATTAGACAAGTTGCTGGAAATTTTCCGGTTATTTTCGATTCACACCGATTGTTACGGCCGCGGCCATTCCGAGGGCTATAACTCGGCCCGGGCCGCTTCGAGTGAGGTCCATGGCCTATGAAGCTCGGAATGGTATATTTATTGTATATTTACGGCCTATATAATGCGTGAGATTTATTGGGTGCGGCGTAATTAGCACGCGTTTAGATTTATAATCCGGTTCAGAGCAGAGGAATGAAAGAGTTATGGAGGTTTAGTTGCACTAATAAGGCCTTTGAACTTTTATTTTTAAGAAGGCTACGTACAGAATGATGCAGAAGTGAAGAGGGCTTGTTTACATCTGAAAATAATTTCAGTTTCCTAATAGTTAAGTATTAAAGTGGTCCAAATGACTGAGTGACAATGACATCGGCACTCATAAAGAAGAGAAAGTTCTTTTAAAAGAGAAAACTCAAGTATTTTTTACAACTGTTTTGAAAACTTACGTTTTTTTACAGATCAGATCAGTCATCTTATCGAAAATTAAGGAATAACTAAATTACAAGCTAGGACAAAGTTTGTCAGAAACTGCTTTTGAGAAATAAGATTCCGTTACAAATAAAGCATATTAGATTACAAAATCTGGAAGTACCTAATTGTAATGAAGTCAACGTATGACATGAAGAATTCAAGATACTTACGTATTATTTTATGTATACGAAACTAAAAAAAAACATATCGCCTTAACGTATCTTGTAGAAATACAACAGCGCGAACTCAAGATAGGTCAGTCTGTTTCAAAATAAATAAGAACGTTGTTAAAACAAAATAGTACGAAACTTTTAATTTTTGATCCAGTATCACTAAGTAAAATCGATGTTTATCTGTCATAAATTAGTATAAATAAGCTGGTGCAGGCGAGTGCGCCGGCGCCGCGGGCGCGCGTAAATCACGCACAACCGCTTATTAAGTTGTTACGGCCGCCATGTTTGTTGCCCACGCGTGCCCACTCTCGCGCAGTGTGTCCACGCCCTTATGTTTGTGCTAACTTACAAAGTACAAGTTATATCTTCAGCTGTATTCCAACATTACGAGTTCTTTTAGTCCTTACCTTGTAGGTAAATGTTTTTTTTAGATGAATGGACTTTAGGGTTGTTTTTTGCTTTTTATGAGATTTTTTCACTTTAACAGAATTTTGGAAGAATTATGGGACTGCTACGATATACCGTGATTTGCCTTAAAATATTATTAGGACATTGAGATTTAACAATGTACCCCGTCTCCGCTTAGTTCCTTATTCATAATAGACTTTAGAGCTCAACAAGCCAAGGTACTGGACAGAGTTTCGGTACTACTGGTGAAACGTGGATGTTCTGAGGTTTCATAATATCTCTGACTCGGGGAATATAGTCGTGAGCATATGCTTATGCTTAGTCAAGGTACATTGTAGAAATAACCTATTTAGCTGCCTGATTTGTCTTGACTATCGTGTACAAGATCACTTCTCAAAAATTTGCATTCGAAATGGAAAATAAGAAGAGAAACCTAAAGATGATTTTCAAATACCTATTCAATGATACCCCACTCAAGATAGTTGGTCAACTTTATTTTTTTTCTTTTTCACAATATGGCGTCTGGTTGTCGCCGTATTGAATTTTGTTTCCTTTCATGTCTTTAGTGACAAGATTAAGACAAATCGATTGATAGAATCATCGGCTCGCGCATTTGGTCTCTAGTGTGCCACAAAGGAACACACTTACAAACAAACATAGATACATACATAGACTGATAAACACATTACCCTTCGCGTCGCGCAGTCGGTTAAAAAGGACCTTGTTGATAGATGTTTTTCTATAAGTACCTGATTTTTAGCCTCGGGGTTTAACATGAGCGAGAGGAAATTTAAGATCAGAAAAAGTTCGATTGCATGTTCAGGAATATCCATGGTTGCCTCAGTAGAGTGGATTTTAATAAGGAAACCACATATAAATATGAAAACAAAATCAACTTTAGAATTAATTTATCTTACCTCCTAAAACTTAACAGCTATTTGTATTCCGACTTTAACTATTTATATGTGGACTGGATACGCGTATAATTCTACTAACAAACATTTCTGCTACTTTTTGCGGGGGGCGAGGTAACATGAAATCTACAACTTTGGATTTTAAACCCCATAACTTTAGATTCTAATTTTGAATGTTAAAAATCATGAAAAGTAGTCTCGTGTGAACCCCAAACATTCTAAGTTCGAAGTTATTATTTCGCAATTATAGGCTGTCTCGTTTAGTGATAAGGTGTAAAATTTGATGTAAATGCACAAGATCAATTGTGCTTATACCGTAGCAGAGGGGAAATGCTACCGCAAGACTAGTCCTTATAATAATTAGTCAAAGTATTCCGATGACTAACTTCTGTCATAACATCTTTGCGGCAGCCCTTTGCCATTTTAGTTCGCCTCTAAGTGTCCATGCAACTATTGTGCTTGAGCAATATCTGTGAAAGTTGTGTTCCTTTGTATAGACACAGACAACAATACGCCGTTTGGAATTAGCTATCGATTTATCTGCGAATGGTTTTCATTTCACGACCCCGTTTGGGACCGCGGTGCACGCCCATCGGCCTCTGATGCATCGCTATGACGAATTGTTCATATTGAAGTTTGATTTCTATGAACTTCAACTCAAAACTATCATCGGTCATAGGTTACGGGTATAATTATGTACCAATCCGGTATAACTGTCTTTTAATTTACCTTAAAAATTATTAAGATAAACAAAAAACCCGACTGCATAAAAACTTATTAAATGAAAAGAGAAAAATAAGCTCTATAATCATAGCTGATTAGTGATTATATAGCGACACAAGACTAAAAAGTATGAAATAAACTAAATTATTAAGATAAACAAAAAACCCGACTGCATAAAAACCTATTAACTGAAAAGAGAAAAATAAGCTCTATAATCACTAATCAGCCATAATAGCTTTATTTGAGCTAATATAATTTGAATGTTATTGCAGGCGGGGGACCAAATAATAACCAGCCAAAAATCTTCTTTGTCCCCGTTTGCGATGTAATAGGTTTTTATGCAGTCGGGTTTTTTGTTTATCTTAATAATTTAGTTTATTTCATCCTTTTTTGTCTTGTGTCGAAACGGTAACATAAAAGTACTATAATATATATTTTTGGAATCATCTAATTACTAACTTTCATTTGATACCAATATTGTAATTTTTACCAATAAATAAATTTTTCTCCCTCTCTTTTTTATTTCGCAGACGCCATATTAAAATAATATAGCCTATGTCACTCTCACAATTTTTACAAATCGAATGACACCTCATACGTTAAAATCCAGCTGTTTAGGCTGTAGGCCGTGCCAAAGAAATAGACATACAAACATACATACATACATACATAGATAAATACATACATACATACATACATACATACATACTCTCGAAAAACATTACCCTTTTTCTGGCGCAGTCGGGTAAAAATAGAATTCAATTTACAATAAAAAATATGTATTGTATTATGAAATATCCAACCCTTTCAGAAAATAAATGAAACTATAGAATATACTATAACTTTAACAGTCTGCGTTCGGCAAGCCGTTTGTAGAGAATCGATAATAGAAAAATATTGTATTCATTATAGTTCAGAGTATGAATATGTAAATGTACCCGAATCATGGATGTTAGTATCTATTAAAATTTGTATTATATGTCATTGTCTATTCCATTCTCAGAGGAAGGATCTCCATAGATTCCGCATAAATTTACGATTGTAGTTAGTCTCTTTTGTCTTATGACGTACCTTTAATAGTAGAAGGAGATGGAACTATAGATATTTGTTTATGCGGCTGTCCACTTTATTTGAGCTAGTGTGTGTGAAAAGTGACCGTAAACATAAGGCTATATGTCACTTGGTGCCTTTTGTCCATACTACTTGACACCACACACTCAAACCTAAACGTCAAAAAAAGTGGACACTTTAAAGTTGGTATGGCTCACTCTATTAGGTATAATCTCTTTGATTCCATTATACATGCCCGGGTTAGATTAAGATACTTTCAATTGGACTAGATAATCTGTGTGACTGTGTCTAAGATAGTTATTAATTTTAAAAAAAAACACAAAAAATTTCCACAGCTTTTATTATTATTTATCGATATATTTGTTCAGTCACTGTTTTTACGTAACCTAGAGATTTTAACAGGAACCAAAATAACAATCTTGAAATAATTTGAATAATTTCAAGAGCAAATACAGTTTAAAGTCGATTCATCATAAGAACTGGTAGATAATTGCAGTAAATTACTTGTGAACATCGATCACGACCCCGGCTAAATGGCTGTCGGTGATTTACTGCCTCGAAAATCATTAACATACTACGTAGATAATCATCGCCGAGACCTTTGGAAAAGTTAACCTTTGACTTCGTAATTAAAAGAGTGGGTAACTAAATTGTTACAAAACTTTGTATCTACTTAATTTAACTAAATTAGAGCTTTAGTTGCTAAAGCTTGTAAAAAAAATCGATCCTTTGAAATTATTTAATAAAGCAACTCGCCCCGGCTTCACACGGGTACACGAACCTTCCCGTGAATCACTCTCTCGATTAGTGAAATTGTATCAAAATCTCTGAAGTAATGTTTCCAAGATTAGCCTATACAGACATGAGGACGACAGAAAATCTTTAAATTATATGTATAGTGATGATGACATGTGAAGTAATTTAATTCTCATACAGATTATCCTCTTAAAAACCATAGCATATAAAGGATCCTGTATATATATTTTAATCTCAGAATTTGATTCAGAAGGATAGTAATGAATTTTCCCTTTGAAGGCTGGTTGTTCTGCTGTGGGCAGAAAAAATTGATAAACACAAAACTCAGTCCAAATTATGTTTTTTTTAATTATTTTGAATATCGCACAGTACACACGGCGACACATCAATTTTGGGTAAAAACAAACATAAGCTGGCCGCGCGACGTTATACATTACTCTACCTACGCGCGGCCAGCTTATTTTGGTTTTGCGTAGCTTGATGTGTCGCCGTGTGTACACGATCGACATTGCGATAAGACAAGCAGTGTTGCCAGTTACAAACGTTAAGAAACTTAAATGATTAATGTTGATCGGAATTCCAAAAGTCTTCTTCTCTGGCCAAATTCGCTATTTTTGGTTTTCTAAAGTAGAATTGGAATTTTATTCTTCCACAATATTATATGTACGTTTTACTACGATAAACATTTAAAAATAGTCTACTCAAACTTGACTCAAATATTAAAATACAAGTCATAAGGGACTTTTTTTTTTAAATAATTAATGGACTTTTTGCTTGTGCGTTAGCACCGTATTTCCGCCGATGTCAAGTAGTTTGTGGGAGTATCTATCCCAATGTCAGGGATTGTTTTTGATAAAGAACAAGAAGAGATTAAGGAATGCGGAGCCTCGTGGCAGGCAAAGACGCGACGCGCGGACAACACGCGAGACAAGTTCTCGGGTCAGAACCTGCAACGTGACTCCCCATAAGGGACTTATGCGTTCGCAAAAAGTAGACTGATAAAACATATGCAACTGTCACAAATAACCATCAATCAAACGTTATCTAATCAAAAGTAAACACCTATTTCACTTAAAAAGTTGAAGCTTGATAATAAAGTAGCCTAAGCATTAGGTTAGGGCGTGTAGTTGTGTAAACCTCGAGCATGCAGTGTCCGAGTAGGGTTTCCATACGGTATTTTAAAGAAGGGCAAAGGAGCGATGATAGTCCATACGGAAGACAGCTAGCGATTCAATCATGAGGCAGCGGTTCGATTCCTGGCCTGTACCACTAAGTTCTACGGTATTTATTTACGGTTGTATTTGTCATTATCACTAGCTCGGCGGTGAACTAAAGTATCGTGAGGAAACCTGCATATCCGAGAATGAAAAAAAAAAATGTTCGGATGTATGTGTAAAATATGGGTGAGCTTGGGGCGAACACAATAGAATAGGCATGGTCGCAGTGTTAATAACGACCCTTGTTTGCAATAGCCCAACCAACAACAACAATAATATTTTAGCTAACTGATTCTTCTATAAGCACTTGGCTCAGGCCCGTGCAATATTATCACCTCCTCGGAGAGAAAACATAATGTTTAAATATAATAATAATAATAAAGGAAGACAAGACAAGTGTTAAATAGTTCTTCTTTAAATTTAAAGATTTTATATCTTTATTATTCTTGCTCCTCGGGGGCAAAAGGCGTGAATTTATAAAAAGATGGATGTAAAAATTACAAAAGGAAAATAATAGAGTTTATCAGGCGTGATAATTACTTGATTGCCTGTCCCTGACCCTGTTTGTAGATACTACCTTAATAAAATGATGTCAACACAGCTACACGTCAAGCTATACGAGGTTCAGTCTACGCGTAGCCAGCTTATGCTGGTTATGGTTACAGTTTATAGCTTGACGTGTAGCCGTATGCCCAAAAATATACAGTTCGTAAAAAATTTAGAACTAAATGACATTTGATAAGTAACTTTTGACTATCTGTAATAAAATCAACTTTTCAGATAAACTTCAAAATCGACTGGGTCTGTTTATTTCCAAAGCCAGAATAACATTATTTTGTTCATGTCCTTCTTTTCCATACATTCGTGTGGTAACCCTTCGAACTCACAGTTTTGATGATACATTCTCGCGTGAGAAGCCCATCGCTCTCAATTCTCAGGCATAAAGCATGAAACGAGATGAAAATGTACTCTTATTTTTATTACCTTGTTATGGTTATCGATTACAGGCTATTTGAGTTGAACTTTGTTTTTTTAGAGACAAATCGTTGCATTAAATCAATAAGATATTGTCTTAGTACTGTAGCTTGAGTTAATGAGATGACGCGCGCATACATGCATCGGGGCAAAACATACAGGGTCCTTCTTAATATGCTGACACTTTTTTAAGGGGATGATCAGCCCGTCACACTGAACAACTTTCTCTATGGCACCAATATCAAAATCGCAAAAAAAAAATCTGCTCTTCCATACAAAACTGCAAACCTACTAGAACCAATTGTATAGGACAGCAGATTTTTTTTTCTCGATTTCGATGTCCTGATCATCTCCTTATTAAAGTGTCAGCTATACAACGTGTTAATGAATTAACGCAAAACTAGAAAGTAGTTTGTTTGGAATCGAGAGCAGAATCGAATTATCATGTTTTCAGCTTAGGTAATTTTTTTCAAAATATTAAATAATTTGTTTGTAAAATTTAAAATTGACTGAACTCGATCTCAACCCACCGCACAGACACACGCACTTTCTATCAAGACAAGATTCTTAAAATGTATCCATGAGCACGCTAGCGCTTTCATTCATTGCTGAAATAACAACAAATCATTTTTGCCTCAAAACTTAAAATGCGTATAACTTTAAATTTTAACTATCAAAATAATGAAATTATTGTTTCCATCTTATTATTTTGTTATAAATCAGTTAGGGTGTATGAGGTTTTGCGCTTATTCATTAACACGTTGTATACAGGGTCCTTCTTATTATGCAGACACTTTTTTAAGGGGATGATCAGACCATCAAACTGAACAATTTTCTCTATGGGACCAACATCGAAAACGCGAAAAAAAACCAGCTGTCCCATACATTCGGCTCAAGTAGGTTTACTGTTTTGTATGGGAGAGCTGTTTTTTTATTTTTCGCGATTTTGATATTGGTGCCATAGATAAAGATGTTCACTTTGACGGTCTGATCATGTCCTTAAAAAAGTGTCAGCATATTAACAAGGACCCTGTATAAGCCATCGGTGTCTTTAGGGCGGGTATTTTTACACGAATTACACATTTTAGTACCAGTAGTTCTTAATTATTGTTAACTCTGTTAGTTTAATGTTAAATCAGTTGTATCAGACATCTAGAAAAAAAAACAGATGTTAGTCTGAAGATTTTTGATTTATAGAAGACGTGTTAATTTAGTCGCGTGGCCTTGTGATCCCAGGATAGACGATGGTGTTCTGATCACTTTTCTGGGTTAAAATACAGTAGGTACTACAAAGAGTAAAGTTTACCATGGAATCTGCAAGAGCGTTCAGTTACATACTACCTCTATCTAAATCACAACTCTTTATGCTCTTTATACATATGGTAGACCCTTTCTGACAAGCACAATGATTAAGTATGGAAAAATCCCATAAGTTCTTTAAGCCAATAGGTTCAGGCGAATATATTCTATGGGAAACGCGATTGCCCAGACCAGCGTGTGCCGTATTTTCCACGAAAAATAATTGATAAAAGTACATTGATAGATTTTTTTTTGTTTCGTTAGATAAACTATGGTGAATATGTGACTAAAATTCCAGTAATTATAAACGGTTTTTCTTAGTTTGAGAAAATAATGTTAAAAATGCGTTATTTTCTTAACTTTTCGAAAAAAAATCTATCGGTGTGAAGTAATTTCAATCGTGTATTCAATTTAGGATTTCACTAGATAAACTATCCAAGAATACTGTGTATTTTTTTCAGTTTCCGTAACTTGTATAAATCTTGTAGAAAAACGAAAAATAAGAGACCCCTTCTCATGTAATTCGGGGACGTATGGCCCCTTAAGAGGAAGGTTCCATGTCCAGCACCGACCTTCGTCTTTGGACGTCCTCAGTTGATAACATGAGCTTTTCCCCAAAAAAAAAAAGGCACTGAACATAATTTATAAACTCCAAAGTGATAATATCTTACAAGCCTTCCCACTCCAGCGCTAATGTTTTCAAAGACACGGTGATGACTTGTCATTCCGCTAATAAGTGTCATTACATGACAACGCGGCGTCGTTAACGCACACGACGCGCGTTGCGGCGATGTGACGTCATTGCGGGGGTTTTTTCGCAATTTGTCTGGAAACATTAATTAAAACACTCCCTCGGTATTTGAGACAGTAGCGACTCTTGTAAAGCTGGGAGTGTAGTGAGTGCACGATGTGTCGGACAGGGCTGCAATCGCGGTAAATATTCGGCGATTGAACCGTGACTGGACTACTCAAGAACCATAACTTTTGACACATTTGGTTTTGATCTAATCGCGGTACAGCTCATGACAGCCGTTAGAGCCGTTTTGACAGATCGCTCAGACGTTAAAAGCTGACATAGAATTTAGCGCGATGCGGAATTCAGCACAGTTGAATAGTAATTGGATTGCAATGCGACTAAAAATTGGATAAGAATAGAACTTCGATGTTTTAAATTAGCGCAATTGGTCTCCAGTGTCACATGAAGTTACAACTTAAATATGATACAACTGAAAACAATATTATTCGGGTTTCATATTTGAACACAATATAACTAAACAATAAATGTCCTCTGTGATGGTTCTGCTGAAACTATATACAGGATGGAAAATGCCCATCCATCCGACCATCAAACTGAACATCTTTTACTAGAGCCAACTTCGAAATCGAGATATAAAGTTTGGTTGTTCCATAGAAAATGTCAACGGTTACTCGACCCAAATGGATGAAATTCTTTTTCTTTTGCGGTTTCTATGTCGGTCCCATAATAAAAAAAGATGGTCAGTTCGATAGAAGGGTCAGCTGAAAGCTAATTTTAAACAAAGTATACGAGAAAAAAATGATATTTTATGCAAAATGATATGATAAAAATGCACACATTAGTATTGTAATTTTGTATAGTATTGACGCTATAGCAAACGCTCTGATCAACTCGATATAAACTACGGTAGTGGCTACATATATACTTGTGTTACTTATGTATACAAGAAACTTCAAAGTCTTAAAGCATTATCTGTTAGTAGGTATCCTGAAAATGGAGCAATTACCTATTTGTCTCTAAGTTGCAGTGTTTGAAGTTTGGTCATAGGTATAGTGTTGGAAGCTCCCGGTGTGCCACCTGCGTTACACGTCGTCATTTCCTCGAAAGTAATTCAAATGGAATCGTGTGCTCCGTTATTAAATATTTCATAACTTACCTCGCCCCCCGCGCGGCTCGTGTCTCAACCCCTCCCGCCCAGCGACCGCATATTAAAGTCATAAAAAAGGGTTGTTTGATCTATCCCCTAAAACAATTTACATATCTCCGCTCAGCCCGCCGCTAAATTATTTAATTAAGAGAGGCATAAGTTTTTATTATTTTAATATGTCGGGCATAAAATTGTGTTAATGGAACAATGCCTGCCATTGCGGCCTGAATTTTAAACCCTCGAAAACTGTGAGATTACGAACATCAGCATAAAATGCGAAATGCTGCGTTAATGCGGAAAATGTTTAAGTTTCTCTAATAAATTAATGATTACAATTTTCGTGGACCTCGACGGGTTTTCATTTAAAGCATTAATGATTAATGCATTAATTCCTCAGCTTTTAATTTAAAGCATTAATGATTAATGCATTAATTCCTCATTAACAAAAAAAATTAATTATATTAATTTGGTTACATTTATATTATTTTATAATTACCAATTAAAAACAAGATTCTGGCATAAATTTATTTAATTTAATTATGAATATAACAGTTACATTATATAAGGCAATCTCTAAATTCGTATTTAATTAAGTATATCACAGCGACACGACTTATAGATCAATCAACCCATAGTTGATCTGTCGCCTCACCGCGTGTAATTTTTGTTCCTGGATTCGATCTGTCTTTACTTATAAAACAGTTCCGTCGCTACCTGACTGATTGACTGACAGACAACGCACAGCTTAAACCGCTCAAAATTGTTTTTTTTTAATTTATTATACAGGTGGTTAAAAAAATCAGCTGTTTCATACAAAACTGCTGAACCTACCCGACTCAAATGAATGGGACAGCAGATTTTTTTTCTCGTTTCCTGAGGTAGGCTCCATAGTGAAAGTTGTTCAGTTTGATGGTCTGAGTTCACCGCATCAGTCTGCGGAGGGCTGTCCCTTACACCCTGTGCATAATATTCCAAATTTCGTGTTTCTATCTATTCTATATTTTGCAGATGATGTAGGTGTGCACTAAGAAACGATTTTTCAAAAATCGATCCCAAAATAGAGTTTTAGTTTTCCGATATCCACGCGAATGAAGTCGCAGGCAGAAGAAACTTTTTATAATTTCTATATTTCCATGTAAATAAAAAGTACACGGAACTTTACATGCAAACAATGTCCTTTTTCAGCAAATGAACAATTACAAGCGCATTACGGAAACTCGCGGTGAGCTCTGGGCAATAAACATTAGGCACAATAAAAACCGGACGGTCTGACGCCGCGTCCGGAATGCCTGAAGCCGGAACGCGGTGAATACACCGGATCCCGGTATTTTAAGCAGCCTGTAATGAAAACTGGCGGCGAATACCCGATTACTAGTCCGATCTTTGCGACATGGTGCATTACGTTTGCTCAAATAGTGTGCGTTGCTTTTCATAATAGTTTCGAAATTGTATGTACCTGGCTTATCTATACGAAGGAATGTTTTTTGTACTCCTTTTTGTGTTTGCCAAAAAGTTTTTGAATTTTAATTTTTAATTAAACTTTCATCGAAGAACGCTCGTTGAAGTCTTTTGTATTGGGTTTTTAATTGTCATCTTGTAATTTTAACCCTGCATTTTATGTATCATTTGTGATAGCATTTAGAAGAATTTTTTTTGACTCTACTATAAATCTATATCGATGTGAAAATCGTATGTCATATGTACGAATTTATACAACGTGTTAATGAATTAACACAAAACTAGAAAGTAGTTTGTTTAGAATCGAGAGCAGAATCGAATTATCGTGTTTTCAACATAGGTAATTTTTTCAAAATATTAAATAATTTGTTTGTAAAATTTAAAATTTACTGAATTCGATTTCAACCCACCGCACGGCAAAATGTATCCACGAGCACGCTAGCGCTTTCATTCATTGCTGAAATGATAACAAATCTTTTTTGCCTGAAAACTTAAATTGTGAATAACTTTAAATTTTAACTCTCAAAATAATGAAATTATTGTTTCAATCTAATTATTCTGTTATAAATCAGTTGGGGTCTATGAGGTTTTGCGCTTATTCATTAACACGTCGTATAAGAGCTTAAAGTGAAACAATTAAAACCTTAAAAGGTAGAAATATTCAATCTAGAAATATTGTCGTTAGTTTTTGTTTATACACACACTTATGTGCATGTAACATCGAAATATAGCCCGTAGTACTCTTTGACTAATTATTATAAGGACTAGCCTTGCGGTAGCATTTCCCCTCTGCAACGGTATAAGCACAATTGATCTTGTGCATTTACATTCAATTTTACACCTTATCACTAAACGAGACAGCCTATAATTGCGAAATAATAACTTAGAACGTTTGGGGTTCACACGAGACTACTTTTCATGATTTTTAACATTCAAAATTAGAATCTAAAGTTATGGGGAATAAAATCCAAAGTTGCGGATTTCATGTTACCTCGCCCCCCGCAAAAAGTGGCAGAAATGTTTGTTAGTAGAATTACACGCGTAACCAGTCCACATATAAATAGTCAAAGGTAGTACTCGAAGCACCGCGATCGATATTGTAGGCAAGTACACTATCCACTAAATCTATCGTCAAAAGTCAAAACTATAAATGCATCAAACGCACCTTATTTTAGCGAACGTGTAATACTCGTAGACGTCCACGTCCGGGTCCGAGCCAGTGGACAGGGTGGTTGTTTTTGACCACCCCAGGTTAATGAGAGCATTTTTATGTGCTCTCGCAATGAGGAATGCAAATTTGGTGGCGGTTACCAGCGCGTTACACTCGCCATTGTTTTAATGCCGTCGCTTTATGCCACCCTTGGACTTTTATACCTTTAAATTCATTTACCCCTGTGAATAAAGCGAGTCTTTAGGACTTAGCCTTTATTGTTTGTTTGGTATTACACATACTTGCTAAAGGGATATTTGGTGGAATGTGTGGTTTGCATTGTCCTTTGTTTTTATCAAACTTGGGCATTTTATTAAGAGTCCTTTTACCGCTCAGTGGTGCTCTCATCACAATATAAAAGATTTATCAATAATGAAAACACAAATGTATGCTCCAACTTACTACAAAACCCTAAAAAAAAAAATTAAGAATACTTTTATAGGTTCTAAACATTCCGCTTTTAAGAATATCGAAATAAATTTAAAAGTGGCCGTTTTTTGCTTAATTTATTTGTTTAGACCAATAAATTAAAGTATTGTATAAAAATAGCTTTAAGGCTTTTGTAGTAAGTTAAAGTAGCAGTTATTTAATTGTTTCGGCTTTCTTGATTGAGAAATCTTAAATATTGTGGTGAGGGCGTCACTTAACGTTAAAAGGACCCTTAAACTCATAGCTGCATGTAGAGGAGTGTCGGGTCACGTTGTCAAATGTTAATAAATCGTAATAAACTTGTAAACTAAAAGAGCAGTAAAGCGACAAAGATTGAGCCTTCACGCAAATTATTATATTGTAATCAATCGACGGTGCGCGGGTGTGAGGCTATGAGGCCGGACACAAGCCTGCCAAATTGCGTAGCTGCCGAATGAACCGTGTTTTCATTCCAATTTTTCTCAAAAACGAATATTGTAAATGGGAACGTGCAATTTATTTCATTCATTCGCGAATGATTGCTTATGATGTGATTGTTAACTGCATTTCGAGATTTCAATTGCAATGAGTTTTTTCCGTTGTTATTTGCGATGCGTAGCGCATAATCGTAGATGCAATTGGCTACACGAAAATTCGTAGAGTTGGTATGTACACATGGCGATACATCAAGCTAAGCTAAACCAAAATAAGCTGGCCGCGCGTAGGAAGAATAATGTTTAACGTCGCGCGACCAGCTTATGTTGGTTTTACGTAGCTTGATGTGTCGCCGTACGTACCATTCGTAGGACTTGTATGTACCACTGACCACCATGGAGTTTAGTCGTATATGTACCCAATCTTATGTACAGGGTGAAATTGATGTCATTAGCATCCTTTTAAACTAAGAGTCTACCCATCAAACTGAACCACTTTGCCTATGGCTATAATCCATTCCAAATACCCACGCAAGGCTATTTTTAATTACTGAAACAGAGATTTGAATGACTGAAACACTTACCCTCACTTGTTCTTAGACCAGCTTTAGTACCGTCCAAGATAAGTCAGATAGTATATTCTTTCTGATAAATAAATAATATTTGCTAATCAGATTAGCCAGAAAGCTACATTAGAAATCGGAAAATATTTTCGTCCTTAATATGAAATGAAGTATAGTTATCGATCATTAGATCAATTCACACAAACGTCACTAATTATTAGGTACATTGCAACATAAATTCCGAAACCAAAAACAACGCATTTATAACATCGGTCACATTCATATTGGTTTAAAACAGACGAGATTGACGCTTGTTACTTTTTGCGCCAGTTTCATCAAAATAGTCCAACTTTTTCCAATCGAAAACTGGTAGAGTTGGGAACTGGCCCGAGGCAGGTTCAATTACGGCGCTGCTCCGCGCAGCCAATAATTGGCACCAGGATCCGCGACAAAGCACCCACAATGGGTCCTGATTAATTTCCGAACTACACCCGAATTCTAACTAGCAAACACGCGGCGAGCCCGGTGGAAACGGTACTAGAAAATTACTCTGGCTGGCACGTAGTTGGGGGTTCGTTGGGGGTATTGTTTGGGGATAATTTTTTGATGACTTTCTGCTCTATAGTGTTCTGATTTTTACATGTGATTGTGAGTAATAGGTAGGTTCAAATTATCGGATAATTTGATAAGCTTTTTAGGACTCCGTACCCAAAGGTTGCCAAGGGGGCCCTATAAATAAGCCTACGCTGTTCGTCCTTCCGTCCGTCCTAGCTTTAAAGGAATGTATCTATGGATTCGTTATAGATTAAGAGTTGAAATTTTCACAGAATGTGTGTTATTATTTTGGATTTGCTAACAAATAATAGAAAAATGCAAAAAATAAAAAATTAAGGGGGCCCGTACAAGAAACGTGTTTTTTTTTCAAGGTTTTTAGGCAATACTGCGTGAAACTTGGTGAGAATATAATGCATACTCTAAGGTAAAACAATGCGTTAAGGGTCACTGAAAACACATTTTTTTTTGTTAATATTGTATTGTGGTACGGAGCCCTCCGTGCGTAAATCCGACTCGCACTTGCCCGATTTTTTTATTGATCTTATTATGGCTATGGTCATGTTATGGTCGACCTTTTTAATAATATGGAAAATAATAATAATGGAAATAGAAATCGATTTATTATGTGAATAATGTCAAGAAGTTGTTCACAAAATATTATAATAGTTCAATATGCTCTGCCTTTAACAGGCGTATAATAAAATTGATAATCAAATATCAAAAAAAACTATTAGGTACTCAAAATAATTAAAATATAAAGAATAATTTAACCTGAGATAAATTAAATAGTCATTAGATAAGAACATTAAAATTAAAATTATCACAATAACTATAATTTTAGTAAGCCACCTAACAAATGGTTAACACAAAATAGTTTAATTTTAACCGTGTACCTACTGGGTATCTGGATGATAATAATGTTGATTGAATAACGTAACTTCAACCGCCGGGTTGCCTAGTAAAATCTTGCCGCAAGTGCCTTTACCATTGTGATTTATAGTACCATTTTTCCACCGATCAGCCTGCGTAGCATGTTACACGTGATACGGCTGTACCACGTTTTTTATTTCGTTCGTTCGTACGCAAATAGAAAGAGAGCGAAGGTGTGATAGCGCTGTATCACGGTGCCATGCTACCTATGCTGTTTGGGACATAAATGAAGTGCCATCTGAAGGAGACCAATCTCATCAATCAATCAAGGAAAAAATAGGGTTGCCACCTCTCTGTCTTTGTTACTTTACGTATGCCAAAATAAGCGCACATGACGATTTTCCTGTTTTATCGATTTGTCGTGCTTGGCATGATAGCCCGTTCATGAAAGGAGATCTATACCGTATATTGTATATGGTCTATTATAGTGATGATGATAAAGCCATAAAATGTCGTACCACAAATATTTTAACATTTTAAACACTACCTGATTCCGTACATATGCCCTTGGGAAACTTTCCCTCTCTTTACTTTTTGGAAGTTGGATTTTTTCAGCAGTTTGCGAAATGATTTGGTAGTGAACAGTGATTGCTTTGACGTTCTTTGTTCCTATACGAATACGTTAAAGAAGAATATCAACAAAGATTGAACTTTAACACTGTTGCATAAGATCGAGTTTTCTAAAGACGTCGTGTCGCATCCGACATAACTTTTGATTGTTAGTATGGAAATGTGTACACACGGCGACTAATCGAGCTACGCATAACCAACTTAAGCAGGCCGCGCGACATTAAACTTTACTCTACCTACGCACGGCCAGCTTATTTTGGTTTTGCGTAGCTTGATGTTTTTTAAAGGGAGGATCAGATCGTCAAACTGAACAACTTTCTCTATAACAACATCGAAATCGCGAAAAAAAATTTACCATCCCAAACATTTTGTATTGAACAGCTGATTTTTTTTCGTGATTTCGGTGTTGGTGCCATAGAGAAAGTTGTTCAGTTTGACGATCTGATCATACCCTTAAAAAAGTGTCAGCCTATTAAGAAGGACCCTGCCTAATAAAATAAAATAATGACGGTATAAATAATTAAGTTCTTGTCTAAAGATTAATCTGCATTGTGCAACGAAGAAAGTGACCGAATGACGTTTAATTTCCTTCTCAGTGGGCGCAAACTATCCCTGGCCTGCTAGTTGGATAATCTGATGGAGATTCAATTAACACGATGCGATGTTGTGAAACTGAGCCTTTGTATTCCTCCCGCTTTTATAGGAATCAAGATCAAGAAAAGAGTAGTATTACTGTATACAGGGTGAAATTTATATCATTAGCATCCTTTTAAACTAAGAGTCTACCCATCAAACTGAGCTACTTTTATTATGGGAGCCAAATCAATCGAGGCAAAAAAAAATCTGCTGTTCCATACCAAAACTGCAGTGCCTACTCGACTCTAATGCATGAGATGCCGTGATGCCGGCCGAGCAGGCACTGCAGTTTTGGTCTGGAACAGCAGATTTTATTTTTGCCTCGATCGGTTTGTGTTTGTGCTAATGAGATTATTATAACACTAGCTTTTGCCCGTGACTTCGTCCGCGTGGCTTTTCGGAAAATTTTGAACCATTTCACCCCTTTATATGTGATAAGATAACGTATCAAACAGTTACATAGCCAAGCATTTGCAAAAAAAACCTTCATTAGTATCAATATATATAATTATTAATTTAATTCAAAACACAATTATTCTCAGAAATATGAACCTAGGTGCATTCCAGGAAATTAAACGTCAACTCACACTACTGCACGTTCCAACAAAGTAGATCCCTGAAAGACGACTCTGTTACTACTTAAATAAGAATGATAATAGCTTGATTTGTGCGACTTAATGTACAAACGAACTATAACCGCAGTAGCTGTCTGTAAGCTCAATTAAGGTGTTTAGTCTAGTGTACTCTGTTATTGAATATTGCATATTAACAAACACACACACTCCTATTAAATTGAGTCTGTAACAAAGTAGATGAATTGGATAGAGGCAAAGGAATTCATGCACCCTATCAGTTCTAATAAAATATCTATTTTCGAATCAGGTCATAATTACTTGCTTTTGAACATTGGTCTACTAGCTTTATTATGCTGCATTTTGAGTTAATGTTTAGGTAAGTGTGTCTGATTATAATAAACTATGCAATTACGTAAAAATTATATTCTATTCCAATTGAATAATAATAAATATCAGTTAAAGCATGATATTTTTCACAAACCAATCTCTCAAACTATTTAAAATCACAAAACACTTCAAGATTACTTTAACCCCTGACTGACCGACATAGAATGCTCCTCTTCAATAGTAAAGATTATTGGCAAGATTAAAAACATACCAAATTTTTAGGCTTTTTAGTCTCACTTCCGAGCGAGACTTTTTGTAGAATAAAGGATATTTAATATTGGTCTGGGCCTATGGTCACCATAAAGGGTTTTATATTTCAATATAATTCATATTCGATGCGTGTTAAAGATCTCTGCCTGAATTTCATTGTTTTGACGAAACATGTCTGTTTGTGTTATAAGTGTGACGCTTATGTCAGTCTGTCTGTCTGTATGTCTGTCGGTCTGTCTGTCTGTGGTATCGTAACTCCCAAACGAGTAGACCGATTTCAATGGGTTTTTTAAAATAGAAAGCTAATTTTCGAGAGAGTTCTTAGCTTTGTTTCATGAAAATCGGTTCAGCATTTTTCAAGAAACATTAAAATTTAGAAATAACATTAAAATGCGGATTTAAAAACCCCCAACGCTAAAAACAGACATTTAAAAAGTGAAAAATAATTCAGTCATCTATTATTTTTGATGTAAACAAATATTGTTTTACTTAGATGTCTTAAAGAGAGTTACTCTTTAAGACATCTAAGGTAAATTAACCTGCAGGGGACCGCAACTGATTGTCCAATAAAAAATCAATGGTCCTTTCATAGCAGTCCCCTACGCATTAATTGACCTTAAATATATTAAAGAGAGTTAAAAAGTAAAAAAAACATTTGTTTACAAAAAAAATAATAGGAATTATTTTTCGCTTTTTAAATGTCTGTTTTTAGCATTGGGGGATTTTAAATTTGTAATTTTTGTGATCAACGTTTTAACCGCCATGGTCTAAAATATAAAACGTACCACATCGAGCTCACTACGACGCCGTCTCATAAAAATAAGACTAATGTACTCGTATATTGTATTTTCATACTAAGTTTTTATATGATCAACGTTGGGGTCATGTTCAATAAAAAATATTCGGCTGTTAAAAGGTTAATGCTTTTATGAATAAATCAAGGGATTCGTATGCCAGAAAACTTTTTCCCAATTCTACGATCGGACTACAATACATACAAACACAAAATCATTGATCAGATCTTTATAAGTTGAGTTGCAAAAATGTCTTGTTGCGACGCTTAATGCTACAAAAATTACATTACCTTTACCTACCTAATTTCAAACAATTGCTCCATACATAACAATAAACTAAACACCTTAACCTAAATGAGTTACGATTCCATTAGCTTTCATCCATCATCGTACCGTCGAAACTCATTCACATCGCGTTCTTGCCGAGTGGAGTGGACAATCAGCGGCGGCGCCAGGAGGAAATTAAACCTCGTGGACAGAGCCCGTGGCTGCCTGCTGCCTGCGTCACGTCATTCAAACCACGGCACTGCTATTAATGCGTTTGAGTTGCCTCATCCATTCTAAATCTTTCTTTGACCAAGATTGGTTCTCTCGATTGTTTTTGCATTTTTGTGTAATTTTCTTGTTTGTTTTTAC
Source organism: Agonopterix alstromeriana (assembly GCA_963924505.1). Classification (NCBI taxonomy): domain Eukaryota; kingdom Metazoa; phylum Arthropoda; class Insecta; order Lepidoptera; family Depressariidae; genus Agonopterix; species Agonopterix alstromeriana. Next base: position 13,467,338 of record OZ004666.1, read on the forward strand.
TATACAAGGTGTTAGGGTAAATAGTTGCATTACTTTACGAGGTGATTGTATTTGACTACGATACTGAAGAACTTTCACTAAGAAACCTACAGGAAATAAGCACAAAAATATGTGGATTATCGATACTAAATGCAATCAGTATGCAAGTATGAAAAGTGGATTTTTTTCACTAATTTCCCTGTTCCTTTGGGAAAGTTGTTTAGTATATGAGTACAATCATCCAATAAAGTAATACAACTGTCTACCCTAACACCCTGTAGTATGTTCAGCACAATAAATAAATAAAACTAAATCAACAGTTCATACCTTTATGAACACAAATCTGTTTGAGCATTATCAATCGAATTTTCTGTTTTCAGTACAAGTTTAACTAGACAAATGTTATAACCCTAAATTACATAACAAACAATCAAAGATCATGTAGCCGAAACGTACTTCATTAGCTTAGCGTGCGTGGTATCAGCATCTAGCGCGTGCTGTCTCGGCGCGGCGTGCAAGCAGGGCGTGCAGCGCGCGACGACGACGTGCCAGCGCGGGCGTGCAGCGTGCCCGCGTGCCAATTAGACGTCTGCCGCACCACCGGCTAATGGCCCATTAACACTCGCTTTACACCACGCGAGCATCGCTTACCTCCATCTATTCGTGTTGCAAAACGACCGATCTAACGTGAACCCACCCCCGCCCCCTGGCTCGTTATCGACATCTGATGACGGGAAGGTCAATTAATTGGCGGAACTGAATCTAACTGGTGTGCCTCATAAAGTTTCTATTTCAGTAGTTAGAATGAGTATGGCGGTAAATGAGTCAGAGCACTTTACGGTAGAGTGTTCATTAATGTCATAAAATTAAGCTACGCCATTTGCCGCTTGACATAGTTAGTGTGGCTTAGCATTGTTTTAATAACCTTTTATTTCCCAATTAGTTCGACCAAAACACCAAAAAGCCACAGGTCGGTATAGACGTGAAAAATTGCAGCCACTGAGGGAATAAATAATTAGGTTCGTACCAGGAAACGTTTCAAATTAATGCAGAAATAGAAACCACCATTAGACTGGGTCTTTTCAGTTAGCACGCGAGGAGCGATGCCCCGCGATCGGGCGAGCGGGCCGCGTTAATTAATTGGGTATTTTCACACGTCAGCGGCTAGATCTCGCCAAATAGATCGGCGGGCAAGGCCCTTAATTAACTATATCGGGGCGAGCGATCGGTTGCGCCCGCGCACTCCGCCACGCCAATTTGGCGCTAGTCTTCGAAATAGCTGCACTCCGCTTCGAAATAGGCGCGAGATAAGGCAACTAGAATGCTCAGTAATAACCTCATTATGAAGTACGGGCTTCTTCTGTTTGCCAGATAAGTACAAACGTTTGTTTATAATTGGACCTTTTGAAGTTATTGCCATTTACAATATTAAAGACATAAGAAGTACTATACCAAAGGACACTACTACGACTGTATTAAAATAACTTACAATTGAACATAGTTCCGGCATTCATAAATCTACAGAATCTTCAACGCAGCATGATTTGGACTTTTTAAATGACTGTTAGACCGTTAAATAATTATCTCTATCATAGAGCGTTCAAAAGATTTGACGCCATCACGGCTGAAGCGACAAGCGTCAGAGGCGCACGTGTCATCTATATAGCATTGTTATGGAGAAAGCCGCAACCGGTCAGGAAACAATTACTGTACCTTTTTGTCGGCAACGACTATCCCGCTAATTACAATAAGTTGATCATTTAGTTTTTTAATTGCGCCGCCCATTGAGGCGTCGATCATCGCGGCTAATAGTTGCCAGTCAGTGCGTTTAATAAAGCTCGCCGTGACTTCGGAATGCCCGTAGTTTCGCTCGCGGAATTTCCATTATAAACTCCGCAGCGTCGTTTCAAACCATTTTTATTAAAACTGGAATTTCGAATCTAAATTGAATCATGGTTCATTTGCACGAATACACCATTTGTTAGTAATAAATTTATAATGTATTAAATTATCTTGTATATTCCACTCAAGTAGGACTGTCTTAAGATGTAAACAAAAGTATATGTAATATCATTAATTTCTACTTAGGTCACATTTGTGATTCTAAATTAAGTAAGTAGCTACCCAAGTTAAAGAAGAAGAAGTGAGTGAAGCGAATAAATATATTTTATTTATTTGTTTATTTTATTTACTTAAGTAACAGATTACATACAATATCATTCGGAAATCAATCAACTGAGATTGTAATTATATATTTTTTAGGTATAAGGTATCTCGAGAGTTAAACTCAGGTGAATAAATGCAAGAGGTACCTAGTGTAAACGGATTCTCATTACTCAATTTAACATTGCCTCTTTAAATATTTTAATACAATGGAGGTATTTACCTACTTATGGGTAGCAGAAAAACTTACAGAACAACTATTAAGCGTGTAGGTACTGCGTACTTAACGTCGTGGTTGAGGAGAATATTTATTCAGTATGACTTCACCGTGTTGTAAACTTGTAACCTGTTTTTGTGCTGCGTGCGCGTTGCATTCCTTTCATAAATACTCAACTCATACGAGAGATGTGCAGGCGCAGCGCGGGGCCGAGCGGCCGCGGCCGGTACCGCACGGAGCCGGCCCGGCCCGGGGCGCCGGCCGCCCGGTCCGGGGTGCGCCGTGCGGGCCATCGTCCGCCCCGTGAGAAACGAATGTTTCCAGCCTCTAATTACGTTTTATGCGATATCGCCGTTTAATTAGCAACATGTTTCCCATTCCGAAACATTAATTAATATTTTCATCAGAGTTCTCCGCATTTAACTGTGCTTTTATTACTCGCTCGAGATTTTAATAAAGATTCCCGACCACCCTCGTTGGAGTATTATTGTTTTAAAAATCCTTATTAAGATTTTTATTGCCGCCGCGACGAGAGCATTTATTTCAGTGTCGACGGCTTTCCGATCGAGTTTCTTGCGATTACCATTTGTAGTTGAGTAATCCAATAAAAGTGTACAGTTTTTTTTTGAAACAATGACATGCTGTTGACATTAAGAAGGAGATGTCACATTCAGCCGTTTTTGTAACAATAAAATGTCGTGAGGAGTGTTTGTTGACAGGTACAAGAAGTTAACAGTTGTTGAATTCGCCCGATAAGGGTCACAATTAATTCAATTATTGTCGGGTAATTGTATCAACATATTAATAGCCGAACCACGTACGAGACGACAAATTGCGACAGCTGACCGCGAGCAATGCCACCACCTCACCTGTATCGCAATTCACTGATCAACCAGTACCGACAACAACCCTACCTAATTGATATTTTCCAACAGATTCGATGACAGCATACAAACCTTAACAAACACAGTATGACGTGCGTATTAATACGGAAGGTGGTACCCTCTAATTTATGAGCCCTCGCGTGTCTGTTCGGGTGTGCGATTTGAACGGCTGATAGTAGGTTAAGCTACTGCTTGATTAGTTTGTTGGGATATTTATGACATACTTATTTCCATGACATCTCTCTTATTTCACTGCAGTTCATGATTCCTGCTCATTACAAATAAAATACGTATACTATTTAATTTATAATAAGCAAGTATAATTTTTGCGTTATTTGCATAAATTAAACCGATGAAATTCCTATTATTTGGCAGGTCCGAGAGCGTGAGAACAGCCCTCCAAGGAAACTAATTATTACACTGAATGCGGCTTGGGTCTTCCCTTAATTAGATACCGAGTGGTTCAACCCTCTTAATTAATATTGAGGCTCTTATACCTATGTTTTGTTTCAATTGTTAATTTGCGATTAAACATTAGTTAGCATTGTAATTAATAAATGGCTGGGCTTTGTACGGTATAATAATAATAGTGGATATTAACAACTAGGTACGTTGTGATATCTTTATAGGGACTATTCATAAATTACGTCATAGTTCAAAAATCCCTCTGTTTTAATTGATAAAATACACACACACTGTGTGTTATACTGTATAACACTCGAAAACAAATTTTAATTTTAGTGAAATTTTATAAAGCAAATATAAATTCAGTGAATCTAATTGTAAGATTGTCTTAATTCTAGCTAGACCTAATTTGTCAGGATGTGATATTTAATGTCATTCTTAAAAATATATTTATGAAAGGGAAAGACAGTCCTCGGGGTTAATAGTAATAATATACATATACACAAATTTATCTAAAATCAGAATTATTCTAAACAGTTCTATTCTGTCAATTTGTTAGTGAGCAACGCCTTTTACATACGGTACATTTGATGAGTTTGGTACGGTGCCGGTGTGTTTAGATATTTGTTAACAAGGTATTAGAGTTCATGCTATAATCGTTAATCTGCTTTCAAATAATTATAATGATGTTCTTCGGTCTTCACAGTTAGCAATAAATTAAAAATTGCTAACCATCTGACTTCACAACCGTGGTTGTAGGGGTCGTGCAGGCGTTCCAACCTGTGACACAGGAAAAGGAGAGGTCAAAAATCACAACATGTCTGTTACGTCATTAATGGATGGCCCTTTAAAGTTAAGCATTGATCGAGTGGGTGTGTGCGTAGGAGAAAATGGAGAGATAATGGGCTCGATTCGTAATGCATATTACTTAAGAAAGTATCATAAGGCTTTTTATGCTTATTTTACTGTCCATTCTTTGTATAACCTATAGATATTGTTGTATTTTTTGTTTGATTGTGTGTCTCTATCAAATTTTTATCAAAGGGAATCTTATTGTATACGGGGTGTAAGAAAAAGTATCATTAACCTTTAAACTACATACTCTACCCATCAAACTGAGCAACTTTTACTATGGGAGCAAACCTGTCAGAACAACAAAAATATCAGCTGTCCCATACGTTTTAATCGAGTAGGTATTGCAGTTTAGTATGGAACAGCTGATATCTTTTTTGTTCTGACAGGTTTGCTCCGATAGTAAAAGTTGTTCAGTTTGATGGGTCGAGTATGTGGTTTAAAGGTTATTGATACTTTTCCTTACACCCTGTAGAATGATATTAATTACATACTCCCTTACGTTTTTGACAAACATTTTGGTATTAGCTTAGCTCATATGCAATATTTTTTCTAAAATACCTTCAGTGTGTACTTTGGTGTACACACGGCGACATATCAAGCTATACAAAACCAAAATAAGCTGGCCGCGCGTAGATAGAGCAATAATATAACGTCGCGCGGCCAGCTTATTTTGGTTTCGTATAGCTTGATGTGTCGCCGTGTGTACATCTGATATTCTGCTCTCCCTATTAGGTATAACGAGCAAGAGTATTATAAGGTACCTACGCTAAGTAAATTTTAGTTGAGTGGTCGAAAGATTTAAAAAGAAATGAATTTATTACCTACTTAAATATCAAGAACAAAAAAAGTGTGGCCTGGGTTAGATTCTGGTTTGGTTTTATGCCTGTGCGTGGAGAACGTATAAGTTATGATAAGATAAGATGAGACTGGTGATGTTGAAAATTATGTTTGAAAGCTAAACTTCGTTGTCTAAACATGAATGTGACATTAAATTTTAAGATTTTTTAATCTATCACCATAATGCTAAATTTCTTTCATTAAAAAAACGTCATCTAATTTAATTTACATACATAATACGGCGCTTATTTCAATTGGTAATTCCGCCACAACTATACTAACTAACTGCATGATTATGCTATTTTATTGATGTGTGTCAATATAATCCTTATCTTTTTGTCTTCTCGTGCGAGGTATACAGGGACCTTCTTAACATGCTGACACTTTTGAAGGGGATGACCAGACCATCAAACTGAACAACATTCTCTATGAGACCAACATCAAAATCGCGAAATAAAAATCTGCTGTCCCATATATTTGGCTCGAGTAGGTTTGGAGTTTTGTATAAAACAGCTGTTTTTTTTTTCGCGATTTCAATGTTTGTGCCATAGAGAAAGATATTCAGTTTGACGGTCTGATCATCCACTTAAAAAGTGTCATCATATTAAGAAAGACCCTGTATAATAACTAGGGAACAACCACCATAATTTAATGTAATGAAATGAAAACTATAATTTTAACAAGTTTAATGTCTTTTGTTTCAGGTAAGAACGCAGTGTTTACAATCGTGTTGACTGAAAGTGATTTTAGGAACTTCTTAATATCATCTTTGCACGTCTCTGTCTGGCTCAGACAGGATCCCAGTCTCCAAACGCGCAAACAAAGATGTAATATAATCTAAATAAAACCCTATTTACGACGTGCCAGTGTAAAGTCGTAAATGTGAAATTGTCCTCGGTTGTGGGTAATGGGAGACTGGACATCCGCGTCCATACAACCGTGTTGTATGTATTGTATATGTCTGAGAGGACACGGCTCTTCGATTAACATAAAATCGAGGCGAACACTCGCGACGACCCTGCGTGGGCGCATCGCCATCGCATCGTCTCGCGCTCTTACCTTAATAACCAACTCTTGTTTACAAAATGTTAACAGTCTCCACAAATATACAAAACAAACTAATTATACTGCGTTATTGCATCCAACCACACAATTAGTGAAGATAATAACTCCAAATTGTTCGTAACCGCTAAACCGCGTTTAGTCAGTTAGTCATCTCATCTCTAAACCAGACGATGTCGCAACGACATCAGTCGAAAAATAATTAGCAGTTAGTCGACCTCGCGTCCCAACAGCGAAGGAAAACCGCACGAGAGCTGACATTGACCCGGCTAGTACTGCCTACACCTTTACTGCCGTTGCGGAATACAACATTATCTACATAATTCTCTTATTTCTCGGTCTGCAATTGCATCGCAAAAAGTTAAAGATGTTTTTAAAACACGCTCGCCTAGTCGTGTTCCCATACGTCCTGCCAGCCAGCGAGCAGCGCGCATTCAGCGCCACACAAACCGATCATTACCACTTGCGAGATCAATAATTCATATCCAATTAACTGATTACCACAGGATGCAGTTACGTGATACTGCTATTACACGCTGCGTACAATTAATTTGCTCAATTTAAATAGCGGTTCACAATTGTACGGCAAAACAAACTGACATGACGTGTTTGATGGCAAGAGATACAGCGTACTGATAACATTCCTGTACAGGATTCGAACACGAAATACTTGGCGTGGTCAAAGCGGAGCCATACTTGAGATACAGAACGTTTCGATCTAGACATGCGTCCGAATGCGAGGAATGTACTGACGATTGATTGAAGCACGTCATCCACTGAGCTGGGTCGACCAGTTTCGGCTTTCGGTCGGATAGAGCACCGCGCAATGTTCCACATTCCATTGCATGATGCCGACTAGCGAGCCTTCGATGAGAGGTCTCGTCATTGGGCGATAGGATCGTGACAGAGAATTCGTCGGTCAGTTGCCGGTGGAATGCGAGCAGTAATTGATTTGTCCTGCGTAATCGACGGCTTGACGGGATTGACAGGAATATCGAGACGTCAAGCTAGCCGCCAGACGTTGGCAGTAACTTCATTCCAGTTAGAGTTACGACAGTGCTTTACGCAAATTACGTCGATAGAGAGGCTTGAGGCTCTAAATTACTGTTGCAAATGTGACATATTACTTATACAGTTTAAAATTACAGCCGTAACTTTCACTGAGGATAGTTTGCATTCTTTACTTCACCGTTGATTGTTCACAATCCACAACAAAATGCTGGAAACCGTTGAGCGATTCGTCGCACGCGAGCTTCAAACTGGTTCGGCGCGGTACTGCGCGAAGCCAAATAAAATTAATATTCATAGCCGTTGTATTTATTGGCTTTCAATTAGTATAATCTTAATGGAGCATTAACATACGCGCGGGCGGCGAGTCGGAGCATTACCATGGCTGTCACGGGGTTACCAGCACATGCTGCGACCATTCACATTACTTTGAGAACACGCATGCATGTGTAATTTGTATTCAACCAATTTTGAGTGTTGACTACCACTAATTATTTCACTAGAGGCGGTATCTATCAAAGCCTGATTTTGATCTAAGCAGCTAACAATTTAGATCAATTGTGGTGTGCTTTAAGGTGATGAAATGCTAGATTAGGTATACTGTGGCGGCTAATCGTGAGGGTTGCCCCAGTTCACCTCGGCTGTTTCGAAAAAGTACAAATATGGGCAATCGAGTCAGGTCTAAGCAGGCAACACTGGTCGCGGAAGGCTCGCAGCCGATGACCTCCGCCGACCGGTTCCCGCGGTTCCCTCCCCCCGCCCCGCGGCCCTCTCCTCGATCCCCTTCGCGAGACGTTTCATTACGTTATTATTATATTAAATGCTATAATACACATTGTAGGCATTAGTCCGCCCGAGACGTCGTCCTAAGAAAGGGTAATATATGGCCCACGTAGGTCCTTCACTTGCTTTTATTTGAAAGCCCTTCAAAAGGATTAGCGTTGTGATCTTTATGGCCTTTTTGAATGGCGAATTGTTCTATAGGCAGTGATTTTTCATACCGAATGCGCCGGATTCTTGGTATTTTGAGCTTGATGTAGAGTTGCGTTGTTTTAATCACGTTTCGTTCAGAAAAGATGGTATTAAACCGTTTAAATGGTTTTTACAAATCTGCCTTTAATGTTAAAATGCGTAATTAATTTCATCTTTGGATGATTATCTATATACCTTTGTATAATTAGCAAGCTTTTGCTGCTTATGTTGACTCATTGTGCGAGAAATATACCTACATGATGTAAGTAGGTATTTAAGTGTGACATGTTTTAATTAACAACTAAGGGTAGACAGGTTTCATAATGAATACTTATAGAAAAGAAGTAGGTATTCATCTAAGAAACTTACATAAACATTGGCACTATGTTAGTAACAATCATTTCAATTTACACGGCTTAACCACACTGCTAGTTTTTAACTATGTTTCAATACATTTTAAGGTCAACATAAAAACATTTATTAGCCATCCCAATTCTTTATAGCACAACTGTACATTGCTGCCTCGATGATCGGAACCTGCACGTCTAGTATGATTTCTCTACACGCGCGCGACGCGTCTTCGCTGCATACAAAATAACCTGCACGTCTAGCATGATTTCTCTGCGCTGCCAATATGCTCCATTACAAGACTTGGATACTTCGAACAAATTAACTTTGCAGTTAGGAATGCAAAACAACCATTGATTGTTAGTTATTACTACAATACTGTTTCTTAAGCCTTAAGCTCTACTATGCGTTTTCCAGCATGTCGAAAGCGCCAAAACAATTATTGTCGACTTTATGGAAACTTTTAGTTTTTTTTTATTATTATAATTAATGGACTTCTTGCTTGTGCGTTAGCACCGCATTACCGCCAGTGTCAAGTGGTTTGAGGGAGTATCTATCCAATCTCGAGGATTGTTTTTGAGTAAGAACACAACTGAGAAGGATTGCGGAGCCTCGTGGCAGGCTGAGACGCGAACCGCGCGAACACCACGCGAAAGACAAGTGTTCGGGGCAAACCCTGCAACGTGACTCCAACTTTTAGTTTATTAACAGACAAGAGGAGCGTTACAAAAATTGTTGTATTTGTCACTTTGACGTTATGGGAGTAACATGGTTTCCTGTTTTCGTGCTTCCTATTATTCTCCTTCATCATGACTTCATCTCACAGAAAGTAGAAGAAAGGAAGATGGAATAAGTACACTAATGATTTTATGTAACATCAACTAAAAAAATATGTCAATAAGGGTAGAGCTAACCACTACGTGCAACTTGACAGAAAAGTCAATAAAAACATAGTTATATAAACATAGTTATGTTAACTTTTCTATCAAGTTGCGCGTAAAGAGTTTTTTAATTAGAACAAATTCTAAAGATTAAATTAACATTATACCTAATTAAAAGACTTATAAAGAATGTTTCCCACTGAGTGTGTCACCTCACCATCCAGCCATGGACGGGTCTAATTATAGACGTTGACCAGTCGAGGCGCACGGCCATCTTTCGGAATAAGGCACACCACAAAGTATCGCGTTACATCGCGCGGTGCACTTGATCATCCCGTAGTCTGCACTCTTTTATTTGTCTGCTTTATGCCTTCCTTTATTTTTGTCGAGAGCTTTGAGCCGCGACCGCACCGACCGCACCGCTTAACGCTCGCCGCAGACTCAGCCAGCGAATTAGCCTTACTAGACCCCATAATCTGAAACCATCTTTAAAATCAATATCCATTTACGATAAACATCTCTTGCGGTGAGAGCTATTGTACATTAAAATAGTTACTGCATGTGATACGCTTATTGGAACGCCACGCCTCACATTATTGGATTAGTAGATCGATCCAGCAATCATAAGGTTATCGAGACATTCGTAATTCCATTCGGAGCTTATTAGAGCACTCGTTAGACTGAGTAGTTCGGGAGCAGGAATCGAGTTGGCACGTCAAAATATCAGTGGTAATAGAGCTCGTGGAGTGCGTGCCGAGCTCCAAGCACCGAGCGAGGCCGTGGCCCGGCCGACCAATTTATTCGTCGGGACGTCAGATTTCGAGGGCCTCGTTACGACTAAGCCTCCAATTAGACTTATCCCTAATTAAGAGATGCCAATAAATTACCCTCCATCACGGGCTAACGAAGACGCGCCGCACTAATAACGCTAATTGATTTTGAGTAATGAGCTCGAGTTTTGATGGAGCTGATTGGGGACGCGAGGGGGAGCCATCGATCGCAGCTCCGCGGCCGATATGCGAATACCTTCACCACTGCTCCGTCTCTATAGTTTTGAGTGTCTTTCTTTACTGGCTAGGTTGTGCTAATCTAATCTATAATAATTTAATTTGGCTATAAAGGGTGTAAACTTAAATGCATTACATACTTTATGGGGTGCCTCAGACCATCAAACTAAACAACTTTCATTATGGAACCAACACATAGAAATCGCGAAAAAATTTATCATCTGTTTCATACATTTTGGTCGAGTACTTAGTAGTACTTCGTAGCTACTGATATTTTCTACGATTTCGCTTTTGGCCCCATAGTGAAAGTTGTTCAGTTTTATGATCTGATCTGAAGCTTTTTACACCATGTATTTACTATCTGAACAGGGTATTTTCAAATAAGTAGTCAAACATCAGTGTGATAATTGTCGTTTCGTGCTGTTTTATTTAAATATATTCTAGACAGCGTAAGAAACTAAAGTGAGTATCAAGTAACTATACTATACGTAATTTCCTTTTAATTGAATTCCATTACCATAGTAAAAGCTTACGTTTAATTACTGAGACCAAACACTGGTCTCGCTCGAAATGTTTCCTTAATATGCAAATACATAATTAACTCTGAGTAAATTGTATAAACGATAATTTAGTGCTTCGAAGTACATACCTACAGGGATATATTAAAACTTTTAAAACTATTTAATCGTCATGTAATGATACTTGTTAAAAATTAATTAAAAAGAAAGCTTGAAACAAAAGAATGCAGATGACTCAATAAGATAAGGCCCCTCACAACAATGATCAATTATCATTCATCAATATTAATTTTAATGTATTTAAGATGCACAATTAAATTTCATCTCTATGTGTAAGGTCGTTGAGTTTATTTTGATGGATGTGTTAAATAGCTAACGAGTGTTGACTGGTATTCATAGAGACACACAATAGATAGAGCTAACAATTTACATCATTGTGATTTATCGTTTACGTTTGCCAACTTGTGAAAATTGTTATGTCTCTGAGATATTATAATTGTGTATCCGCACGACATATAATCATACACTCAATTTCATATACTCACGACTATATTATTACTTTTCGTGATCCCCTTAGTCAACTTCAATGATATCCACGGGAAGAATTAGCCTAAATTATATTCTTCTTCTTCTTATATCAAGTTGATGGCATGAAAATTTTGCCACACGGATAGCACTACCGGAAGAGTTCATAAGCTCCAGTTCTTATTTTAGCTAGGATCCTAATTACAAACAACACAGTAACAGTATTATTAATTTCATCACTTGAGAAGCGGAAAAATCGTGCCGTATTCACAAGATACATTTTGAGGTCTAATCAAAAACAGTAAGACCCATAATTCCCTTCAGAAACCCATAAAGCCAACAATAAATACAAGAATTCACGACTCCACAATTAAAGCGTTGCCTTATAAAGCTGCATTATAGGAAAGGAGGTTGTAGATGAAGTTGTCGGCGCTGCGCCTGCGCAACGTGACTCGCTATCTCTAGATCCTATCTCGTCTGACGCAGATACTCCTCTATCTCATTATTCCACACAATCCGATTAGGAATGTCTTCTCGTACTTTCGACGCGTAATTTCGTTTAATAACGGATATAAATTGTTTTATCTCCGAATGTATCGTTAGATTTCTAACGCTGTTTATGTTTTTGTATTTATTAGGTGGAACGAAATTTGATTTTTATCAGACGAGGAAATTTATTGAAAGATAATTTAAAGAAAATCGTAATTAAGTGTATCTTGAAATTTGTACTATTTCACAAACACCACATATCGGCCGGACGGTTGACTCTTATCAAAGAATTTACCTATTTACACAACTTAATTGTTAGAGGCCTGAGAGGAGGCCTATTGTAGGTCTGAAACGGGCCCGTAGCAGATCTGAGAGGAGGTCTGTAGTAGGCCTGAGAGGGGGCCTGCAGTAAGCCTGAGATGAGCCTGTATTAGGCCTGAGAGGAGTGGAGACATGTAGTAGGTCGGCCACGAGAGGACGTTTATAATTTGCAATTGTAGTTTTAAGGACTTTTTATACAAAGTGTTACAAAAACACAAATAAACATTTAAGGGGGGATGTTAAGACCATCAAACTGAACAACTTTCACTATGGGACCAACATCGAAATCGCGAAAAAAAATCTTATGTTCCATACTTAAACACAAATCTACTCTAAAGTTTTAAATGTTTATTTTTACTTTTGTAACACCCAGTATAATCAAAATTAGATTTCAAAGTAACCGCTAGTCGTAGTATACTGCAGTGTCAACTCATGATAGACCTACTATGTCCTGCAGGGGACGTATAGTATAGGGTTAACCTGAAATGATGATCAATGGCCTTGCCTCATCCGAACGTTATAATATATCACTTATAATGAGCATTCATAAATAACGTTAAATGCTTTTAATTGGTTATGTTAAGGTACAATATAAGAATGAGTACTGCATAGTTAAGGCTGGAGCTGTTTTAGTAAAGTGAGAGGCGACGACGGTTTAACTTTCGTAATTCTATGATTTATGGTTTAATTAATTTTGTTTTAAAGTTCTTGTTTCTATATTTAATAGAAGGTCGTTTAAGATTGGTAAATCATGTTTTAGATATCAGAGTATGCAGTAAGTTGGGATCGGAAATCAATCGCATTAATATTAAGGAATTCGTTTCACAAGAAATTTTTTCCTCACTAAAATACGAAAGAAACAATTTTGGTTAAAATGTTTATTAAACGGCCATAATCTATCCAGTTTTATACAATTACACATAGGATTTATAGACAATTGTTTATATTAAGATAGAATTATGTTGTAGAACTTTTTGTACTGTGACAATAAATCTGTTTCAATTCAATCTTTTTAGAACGACCTCAACTCACGAAAACATGTCTAATATTTTTGGGGTCTCAGGAGTTAAGTTTACACTTCGTCATCATCAGCCTGGTATAATATTACATCATACTATTCAAACTTGGTACTAGTTTACCATAGTCTTCTTAGCTAGGTACTGTCCGCCGAATAGCGGCGTCTGATTACCTCAATTTCTTTCTGAGTTAGTTATTAGATATCATCATCATCTCAGCCGATGGACGACCACAGGACATGGGCCTCCCCCAAGGATCGCCCTAACGATCGGTCCTGCGCTGCCCTCATCCTCATTTATTAGATATGCGATTAAATTATCAGGTAAAATAATACTAGGGTAATTAAAATAAGGTAAACAAGAGTTTAGCAATATCACCGCTCGCGTTACAAGGTGAGCTTGTGATTAATTAGCGAGAGAAGTAGACTCATTAGCGAAGTTTATTGAAACAAGTCTCCGACTTTTCACGGAAATACTTATTTGCATGAGATAGGCAATGTTTATGTAATTTTGTGGAGAAATTTTAGTAATGAGGTGTGGAAGTATTTCTGAGCTTCTGAGAACCAGCTAAGTAGTTGTTCGCGGAAAATTTACTCTACGCTTCTACTTCTACCGTGTATACAGGATCCTTCTTAATATGCTGACACTTTTTTAAGGGGATGATCAGACCATCAAACTGAACAACTTTGTCTATGGGACCAACATCGAAATCGCGAAACAATTATCAGCTGTCCCATATATTTGGCTCGAGTAAGTTTGCAGTTTTGTATGGGACAGCTGATATTTTTTTCGTACGGACCCTGTATATGACATTATGTCATTTTAAATGTTTCCAGCCCAGGTTTTTTGCCACATGGATAGCAGTCATCGTCATCAGCTCATATACATCGCAGGACATAACCCTACCCTCAGGGAGGGTGTATGGCATCAGTCCACCACGTGTGCCCAATGTGGATTGGTGAAATTCTGATGCGTATGTGTAGTCACATACGCATCAAAATCTGCTGTTCCATACTGAACTGCAATGCCTACTCGAATAAAATGTATGAGACAGCAGATTTTTTTTTGTTCTGATAGGTTTACTCCCATAGTAAAAGTTGTTCAGTTTGATGGGTAGAGCATGTGGTTTAAAGGTTAATGATACTTTTCCTTACACCCTGTATATCAGCTGGAAATGTTTCGGGACCAACCAACAGTTTTTCAGTAAAACCCGAATTATTACACACCACCAGTAACCAAACAGTTTGTTGCTTCATGGTAATATCTATCTAGAGCAAGCGAAGCGAGCATAAAAATTGTTTTTTCACTAAGACTCTATATAGGTATGTGATAATCCCCTATATTATTAAATGGCCGATTCTCGTGACTGACTTTACCCGTCCTAATAGTTGGTCACCGTTTTTAGGGACTGCCATGGGCCCCTGTCTGAATCCCCCTTGAGATTCACGGAACACTGTTCCGTTTTCCATGGAACACTCTTTGGGAACTGCTGATCTACACTTTACAACAGGTGAGTTCAAGCCAAGCGCAATCCCACAACGAATAAAATAAAGTAAGTAGGTAGGAATAGTACCTCTACGTTTACACTCATTAGAAACGGTGTCATCTTTTGTAGGCATAGCATAGCAATTTTTAGGTTAGATACAAGCTTAGGCTAATTAACTAAAGCGTAGGTATTAACTCTGAAAGATAATTGTATTTATTAGCGAAGACACTAATAAGAGAGCGACTAGTACCTAGTTGTTCTAATTAATTAGAAGGCTGCCTAGGGACTTAAACTTTGCTCCCTTCAGCCTTTCCACTTTTGAGGTTAAAGCGTGTTAACTTTCTGTTTATTATTATTATAAATATGATTTAGGTGTAAATAATTGAAATTGTGTATTTTAATTAACGCATTCATTACTTTTTTTAGGGTTGGATATGAAATTAGGTTGGTTACACACGGTAACAGGTACCGTGTGTACCTATGTCATAAACTTGGTCATAATCATAAAGCAAAAATATAAGATGTGTTTCTTCTCACTTACATTCCATTACACCACTGAAAATAAGTTCATCGCTAAGACTTTTTCTTCTGCGTGAAACAAATACTATTAATTTCCTAATAAATGTGTGTGAATTTTTTTTTTGTAGGTATACGTATTTCAATGCTAATGGTAACATAAAAATAAGCTCTTCCGCGCGCAGGGTAATCCAGGGTTTTCAATACTTGCAATATTGGCCCTTACGGTTTTTAGATCTATTTATTTATTTTTTACACATGAAAATAAAGATATGTACAAGTAAGAAGGCGAACTTTTCTTTGAAGACATTTCTTTCAGCAGACCCGTTAATTTTAAAGTTATTTTGCAAAATATTATTTACTTATAATTAATCATCAATTAAAAAGTTTGGTATTCATCATTATCATAAATCAAATCGCGCTGGCGTCAAAATAATATATAGAGCATCAAATAATTCCGATATTCCAGTCTAGTCTAGAACATTAGATAAACTGGTATTTGAAAGATTGAACTGAATATCGAATTGAAGTGAAATAGGGTGAAGGCATAAAGGCGAAAGATTGCATAGGTACTACGTACCTGTAGAAAGCCATTCTGTCTAGAGGGGTGGCGGTTGTCGATAGTAATATCGATAGTTTCATCCCTATTTTCTTTAGGTCAAAATGTTTTTCGTTACGTATCTTATACCAATAAGGAAATTATCATTTACGATAAAACAAAAAAGAAAACCAGTCTAAGTATATATTTTTTTAATTTGTGTAAGTACAGCGACTTTTCGAGTCTCCTGCAGACTAGTGTCACTTCGACCTTAGAGTAGAAATCTTTGGTGATCACCACTTATGGTTCAGTGCTTCCCACTTCCTTTAAGAATCGTTACGACCAGTCTTCTAATTTCTTCAATTGATTTTGTTACTACAAAGACTGATTAAGTCATTGTTAGTACGAAGACAAAGAAAGATACAATTAGAAGGTAATTGATCAAAATTCCAAATAAAAACAACCAGTTAACTGATTTCACATATCAATTTAATAACAACCGTGCATGACAGTTAAACCGAATTATTACAGAACAACATCAGATTTGGAACGGTCAGAATCAATTTAGCGTGGCGTTTGGCCACTTATCGAGCATTGTTGTCGGGAGATACAGTCTTTGTGACGTGTCCCATCCCTACGGGCGGCCAGCGGGGGGTGTTCGATGATTGATGGCTGGCCGGCTGCACGCCGCGTGTGAGGGAGAAGCCTCTATCTGCCGGGTATAGGAATTTTCGCTCGCACGCACAGCGGGCCGGCCTCGTAATTGAATGGCAATTACCTGGGCTGTAAATATGACACAAGCGCGTAATTGTAGGAGTAAGCGCGTGAGGCTCGAGACCGCAGTGTGAATGCAGCCTTATATCGCTCTTTGAGATAAAGTGGGTATTGAGATCACGTAGTCATGAAAATGGATTAACAGTACAGTTTTTGTTCAACATAAGCTAGGCTTATTGTTCGATTAAAGCTTATTTCTTAGATAAAAGTTTTATCAGCCTGTTAAAGATTTAGTGTGGAACATAGTTTATAAGTCATGTAGGCGTAGAACAAGTTGACAAATAACATATCCAAAACTAAAGGAGTACGTACTCACATAAACAATAACGTGGTAGTTGAAAACCGTTAGGTAGTAAGTTTACACACTCAACACTTGACACTGAAACAGGCACGGAAACATGACACTTGACACTTCACGGTAAAGTGTCACGGTCAAAAATTATGATAAAACGTGACGTCTAATTTTATCTCTTCCACTTACTACCTTTTGGTCTCTGAGCCGAGTTTTACCCCTTGAATTCTACTTAGTGGAGTGGAATCGTTTGTAGCTTTTTACACTGATTACTGTTTTGTATTGTATCAACTTTGTTTATATTAAATTGAATTAAAAGATAAAGACAATTAATGGCGATTGTTCCACAGACGTGGCTCTCAAATAGAAATAAAATTATGATGATGGATAGATGAAAATAAATTATCTTTACTGACTGCTCTCAAACGGTGAAGAAAAACATCGTGAAACATGCATACGCTGAAGAACAAATTCTGATGCGTTTGTGAAGTATACCAATCCGCATAGGGCACGCGAGGTGTAGGTGAGGGTAGGGAGGCCTGTGCCTTACAGTGGGATGTTTAATATTAACGGACGCATAGATGTCTTCAAAGCTAAAGAGAAAACCGTGCGCCTCCATGTTGGCCCGGCACCAACTTCGGTCTCCTGAATCAGAGGCAGGTGGATTCCCCGCTGTCGAGTCACTGGGAGAAGCTCCATACCTGGTTTTTAAATTACTCATACCTTGTTTCTTACTATCACTATAATGGACTGCTTGTCTGAAATAAATTATTTGAATTGAATTAAACTTTGTTCAGATATACAAATGCAATGCGAATTGTGTGAGTCGCGTCGCGTGCCACTGCCGTGTGGTAACCGGCTTAGATAGAATAGCATCAACCTTTGAGTCTTAGACGAAAACAGTGACGCACGGAAACCGCAGCAGAAGAGGTCGAGCGGAAGACCGAAAAAGTGATGGATCGAGTGTGTTGTGGAAGATCTTAGGGCTATGGGCATCTTTACTATCTGGAGAAGGAAAGCCAGGATTCTTAATAGATGGAATTGAATTGTAGAGGAGGAGTTGTAAGAGGCGAAAAATCCAACAAGCATCGCCATCGTCCCTGATGCCCATTATGGTGATTCGTTAGTCACTGCACAATAGCGTGGCCGCATTCGAACAAGAGAGTGCATCAGTTTTTAGCGCAAACACTTTAGTGTTCCTAGGGGTCAGTGGCGGTCTTTGAAATCGACTATGAGCAAGAGTGCTCTTTTTACCCTAAAAATAGCTCTCCATATCACATGCAAATAACCGTCGGTTATTGTGGTCAGTTATTAAATTGCAATAACGGTAAAGTCATTAAACCAAACAGTAATTTCTATACTTTTTCCGTTTATTTATCAGATATAATGATAATAATTTTGGGTCATAAAACTGACATAGACTAACGAACTATCACTAAAAATCTTTACAACTCAATTTTCATAAACATAAGTAAATACGGAATCACTATAAAATAACCAGCTGACGCGTAAAAGCAGTAAGACAGTAACTATTGCTTTTACGGGCACTCAACTATTTACATTTTAGCTGTTAATTAAATTTTTAATCTACAGGGTGGTCCAAAATGTGACGTCCAAAAATTTTTTTTAGATTCCTTACACCTGGGTGTATCCGAAAATACCCCATGTATGTTCCGCGATTTTTTGTAGTTTAGAAGTTATGATTTTTTAAATGTATATTTCGAATTTTCTGCCGGAGCGACTTAAAATAATCGTAACTTGTTTAATAGTAAGGTTTTTTTATTTATTTTTTCTCGAAAGTGATCGTCTTGAATCACCCTTTCTACTTTATTATCAACTACACAACGTTATTCATTACAAGTTACCGACAAAAGGGACGAAAGTAAAAATTTTAGGTTTGAGTTGAACGGAGCAAAATTTTCAAAAATTTCTTAATAATACAAAATTAATGTTTCATTGGTTCAAACTAATTTTAAAAACTCCAGCAGTTTGTCAGCTTACCAAATAATAAAAAAAAAGTTGTTCTTAATAGGCGATTTTACGACGAAATTGGCTTCAGAACTTAGTTAGGTGAGAATTCATAAAGAAAAAAATTTGTCAAAAAAAAATATTAAGCTTATTTTGTTTTCATTTTTATGGCCTACATTAGCAAGGCATCATCAAAAGCATTCAAATAATTTCAAATTGAACGATCAGTGACACATTAGAAAACATTTTATTTTAAAAAAGCTTAGTTTAGTTTTTATTAATACGGTTATTTTGGTTTATTTTTAGCATCAATAAAAGAAAACACAAATTAAGTTCAACTACTTTATTAAAGAAGATTTTCAAAATGACGCCCTTCAACTTCGATACACAATCGGCAACGTCTTAAAAAGTTATCTTTTAGTCTGCGGAAAGCGCTTGAATTTTGTCTGACTTTCGTCGCTGCTTCTCTCAATTTTCGTCTCAGTTCTTCTTCGGAGTTAGTTTGCTGAGCATAGACAACTTCTTTGTAGTAACCCCAAATGAAAAAATCTATTGGGTTCAAGTCCGGTGAACGTGCAGGCCATTCGATTGGGCCGCCACGCCCAATCCATCTGCCCGGGTATGTTTCATTAAGGTGCCCCCTCACTTGGCGTGCGTAATGGCAAGGAGCACCATCATTTTGGAATATCATGTGCCTTCTTGTTTCCAAGTTTACATCTTCCAGCAATTCAAAAAGGTTGTTCTGCAAAAAGTTTAGATATGTGTCTCCATTCAACCTAGACGGCAGCTCGAAAGGCCCAATCAGTTCTCCATTTACAATTCCCGACCACATGTTTACGCTGTATCGATGTTGAAAATTTGATGCTCTTGCAAGGTGTAGGTTTTCAATTTCCCAGCTGTGATAGTTATGGATATTAAATACTCCAGTGTTTTCAAAACGGGATTCATCGGTCCATAAGATCTTATTAAAAAAATCTGGGTCTTCCTGACACCTTTGTATCATTGTTTCGCAGAAAGCAACTCTTCTAGGGTAATCTGAAGCTTGTAGCTCCTGAACGCGCTGAATGTGGTAAGCGTGGTAGCCTTCTGAAAAAAGAAAAGGACTATTACTCACCACCTAGGCAGGAAGAAGTCTAATACCTGGCATTGTATCTGTGATTTATGTTTTGTGTAAATAAAAAACAAAACGACATACCATTTTTCAATATCCTTAGAACTGAGGTCCGTGGTATTCCAGTCCTTCTGGTTATTGCTCTGGAACTCGTAGAAGAGTCTCTTTCTACAGCTGCGATGACTTCATCTCTTCTGTCCGGATCTACTCTGGGTACTCCTTCGTGCCTTTGGCTACGACCGGGGATACGCCCGGCCATCAGCGTATTATGAGTATTAATAAATACCCTATGGTCCGGGTAATGGTCCAGTATTTCTCCTCGCCGGTCCAGTTGTTGACGATATAGCCTTGCGGCTAAATGACCGTTTCCTTTGGCCATACCATAGTAAAAGTGCATTTCTGCGTACTGGCTTAGACTAAAATTACTCATGTTGCCATCAGTAACACAAGCACAAGTCAGTCGTAAGGCAAATCGGAGTCCGTAACACAAGCACAAGTCAGTCGTAAGGCAAATCGGAGTCCAGTAACAAAGCGAAAGTAGGTTCAAAATATCGGTATCGGAAAGAAGCAACGTCAAGTAGTATCACACGCGATGGAAGTGAGTGAACGACTAGCGGACGGACGATACAGTGAGATGCTACGGAGAATGTATGGGGAGAGGGGGGAGAGGGAAGTGCAGGTAAAAAACCCCTAGCGCGCACGGCTGACTTTTGTGGCCAAGACAGTAGGTCTTTCTCTTTCGTACTTCTACGCAACCATAACAGTGCGAAAGAGAAAGACCTTACTGGCCTGGCGCCTTTGAAACGTGTTATTTATTGCTTTGTGTCATTGTGTGTGATTGGCCTTGAAGTAGATTTTGGTTTAATTCTAGCTTTCATAATTTCATGTCTAAAAACAGAAAATGAAATGTGTCACTGATCGTTCAATTTGAGATTATTTGAATGCTTTTGATGCCTTGCTAATGTAGGCCATAAAAATGAAAAAAAAATTAAGCTTAAACATTTTTTACGACAACATTTTTTTTAATGCATTCTCACCTAACTAAGTTCTGAAGCCAATTTCGTCGTAAAATCGCCTATTAAGAACAACTTTTTTTTTATTATTTGGTAAGCTGACAAACTGCTGGAGTTTTTAAAATTAGTTTGAACCAATGAAACATTAATTTTGTATTATTAAGAAATTTTTGAAAATTTTGCTCCGTTCAACTCAAACCTAAAATTTTTACTTTCGTCCCTTTTGTCGGTAACTTGTAATGAATAACGTTGTGTAGTTGATAATAAAGTAGAAAGGGTGATTCAAGACGATCACTTTCGAGAAAAAATAAATAAAAAAACCTTACTATTAAACAAGTTACGATTATTTTAAGTCGCTCCGGCAGAAAATTCGAAATATACATTTAAAAAATCATAACTTCTAAACTACAAAAAATCGCGGAACATACATGGGGTATTTTCGGATACACCCAGGTGTAAGGAATCTAAAAAAAATTTTTGGACGTCACATTTTGGACCACCCTGTATATACGTGTTGTACACATGGTGGCATGCAACCGCCTGCCGTTGCGCCCGGGGCTCTCTGGCCACCTGTCCTGCCTTACTGCCGTATAGTGTACTAAAACCAAACATTGATATGCTGTCCGTTATACAAATGTTTGGTTGTGCCAGGTTATATTGTTAGTACGAAATTACCTTAGGCTGGCAATTGTCGACTTTCCGTACGAACGGTACCAGTATTGTAATCCTATATGATAACCATACTAATTATTGGCGGCTGCTGCTAGCGCTGGGCATCACATTGCTCGCAGAACCGATGGGGCCTACAAGTTCTCGAGTGGCGACCGCATGCCAGAAAGCGCAGCTTGGGTAGGCCCTCACAAGGTGGACCGACGACCTGCTGAAGGTGGCGGGATCACGTTGAATGAGGGCAGCGCAGGACCGGTAGTTGTGGCGATCCTTTGGGGGAAGACTGTGTCCAGCAGTGGACGGTTATCGGCTGAGATGATGCATGATGGCCCAATAGGACCCAATAATACACATAAACACAGACATAACCAACACAATTGCTTATCAACGAAAGCGTTGCGCTCCGAAATCCTTCAACCCACGTGTATAACGCCTTTCTGCCTGCGTGAGTATAGGCTTTATTTCGACACCAACCGTCTAAGTTAACTTGGCAGCTGTCAAAGCAGATGATCAATTTCGCCCAAGTACCAAGCTCAACTGGACGACGGTTTACTCAGTTATTAAATGTGGCTTTAGCTTAGGTATTGGGGCTAAAGCGTGTCAAGAAAGACATTGTTCTGTTGGTCGTGACACGAAGTTCTACTAATGACTTTTTTATTTTGACTAAATTCACAGGTTAGTTTGGTACCACATTTTAAGTATCGAGGTCGTTTGGTTTCAATCGTCCCAGCTCTAATTACGTTAACATACCTTGATTAGGAATAGGCCTTATAAAAAATTATACTACGTTTCAAGTATTTTACAACAGGAAAATGTATAAGTACTTATGTGTCGGTAGCTACTCGAAAGCTAGTGTAAACCAGAGTTTTACCAGACAACATTCATAATAATATAATATCAAATTCGAAAATTATTGTATGTCACATAGAGCAGCGCTTATCCATGTTAAGTCGTAGTACTTTGGCTACTTAGCTACTACTTCTACAACCTCGTGACCTTTCAAATACAAAATGCCTAAAACAACTTATAAGTATCGCTTTCACAAAATATTCTAACCGAAGTCTATGTTAGAAAAGTCATGATAAAATGCCAGGAGTCAGATTTTAATTGGCGTGGTGTCGAGTTCGGGCCAGAGGGCTGACGGGGTGCGGGTCGCGGGGCGCGGGGTGCGTGGAAGCTCGCCCGACACTCAGTTTTTCTCTCACCCTCTATCAAGCAACAGGTGGTTAGATGAACTGCCGAAATTTCCTGAAGCGAGAATCATATCTCCAGACTGTTATTGCCACAGAGACAAATGAACGCAAATTGTATTCGGAGAGAAAGTTATAACTTCTATAGGTCGCTATCGTGTTTACTGCCTCCCAAACAATAGTACATAATTCGCGTTAATCTAAGCCACTTTACCATCAATCCTTCATTAAAGTGAGCCCTCTGCACAATCGTTCATTTAGAGCGTTCTCACGCCTCATTAAAGTCTTTTTCGTGATTCGGCGACCGCGTCTACCGTTTCCCCGAACACAATGAGCGAGTGATTCGGCGGCGAATAACGAGGGCATTTTGTCGGCCGCCTCTCACGTCCGACGCCTTCCGACGCTCAATGAAAGTTTACCTGCAGCCGTAACGAGCGATTTGTCCCCTGGCCCCGGCCCCCGCGCCCCCGGGCCCAAATCAAAGCCCATTCACATCTGCATGCCGACACAATGCTGGCAATTAGGCCGCGCTTGGCCCTACAATCGAACTTAATGCGCTCGTTCGATAACGCTACCGAGTACCTAGCCGCTCTCCTCAGATTCGGTTCCTTTAAACCCACTCGGAACACATGACATTATGCGAGTTTATCAAATTTTATTTTCGGAATATACCTGCTGCACTCAATCCGAGCTTCGTCGAAAATTGTGTGTGGCAGTAGCGTTAAGCCTCTTGATGAAAGTATAATTTTAATTCTTGACAGCTTCAACATAAATTCTCGTCTTTATTTCACGATTTCATTTCTTATCAGATTAACACATATTTTTGAATGCGAACGTAATTTAATTATCTTTTGGTTTATTTTCTGTTACGAGATGATGAGAGATGGATATCGTCGCTTTTGCGGATTCATTTCCTCGTAATTGAATGAAGCGTTTCCCTTTTGCTTTGTGTTCAATAAAGCCCCCTTTGGGCGGTTGCAAGGCTAAATGTTTGGGTCAAACGTCTTGAGTCGCGTCATCGTCTCTTTTGTGGCGGCAATTTGCTGGCAGGGGTCTAGGTCAACCGTGCACAGTAAATCTCACCTGCTTGTCACGCCGAGTCGACTGTGAACTCTGATGCAATGCTTGTGCTTGACTTGACTGTACGTGCCTTTGTAAAACGACTATGAATCATGTTTGCTACTTTGTTCTTGTCTAAAAGCTGTTTCGTGCAATACCAATTTTGTTGCACTTCCTTATTCCTACAAATTGTTCTGTTTAATAGGCCAGTTATTTGAGTGAAATGTTTTCTCACTTCTGTACATACTTACCTACTGTTAAAACTTATGAGATAGTTAACATGTGTTTTAAATAAAATATGTTAGATAAATATCTAACATTATAATTTCTGGTACGCGTGTACTATCATGGCATTTGGCACGCGTCCCCGATGCATATTTATAAAATCTATTGGGAGTTATAAATGGCGAATCGAATAAATCTTGTTTGTCTAAAAAGCTATCAAATTGTTCTCGAACTGGGTTAGAAGATAGCGTCACTAACGAACACACCAATTATTGAATATACCAGAAAAAACTGAATATTTGTATTTTTTCCTTTTCAAATTTACATTTAAAAAAACGGTTTGATGTTAAAGTTTAGTTTTGTCTAGTGTTTTAAATACATTGATCTTTCGATAATTCGATAATTGTGGGGATTTCTTGATAAATCATTTTGCTTTGATCAAAGTAGATAAGGAATTGAGGACAGTGGAGAGGCCAAGAGCAGATCTCTTCTAAGGTACCTATATTTTTAAGTTAATTTTTAGGGTAAAAACTTAAATGCATTACATATTTTATGGGCTCCTTCAGACAATTAAACTGAACATTTATGGAGCCAACGTCGAAATAGAATAAATACTCGCAAAAAACATCAGCTGTTTCATTGAGTCGAGAAGGCATAACAGTTAAGTATAGAACATCAAAGAATTTTTTTTAGATTTCAAGTTTACTCCTAAGTAGAAGTTGTTCAGTTTAATAATCTGTAAAAATAATCGCCCAGTAGGTTTATTAACGTCTTTAAGTTTACACTCTGTATACTAGAATTTTCAACATTCATCATCATCACGCAGACCATGTCAGGCACGAATCCAGGGGTAATTTATCCCCCCCCCCCTTCCAAATGTCCCCCCACCCTCACTCCAAATGTCCCCCCACGAACCCAAAGTCTGTATACGTGCTTGACCATGTGTCAACTGTTGAAATGCAGTGGTCAACTTTAAATTATCTACATTGAACATGGGTGGTAGGTATGGTAACTTAAAGTTCTCTAAGGAGTACCTTCTACTTCTTTAATAACCGTTTGTCTTGACTGCTTTTACTACGAATAGTAATAATATACAGAGCCATATTACGCTCAAAATGAAACATCGCATTCGAAGCGTTCGAGGAATTCACACTATTTTAAGAACGTCTGTTTAAGAGAACGACAAATTCAAGAATATTTTAATCGTCTGCGAGCATTGCATGATTAAACTTATGTTTAAAAACTTTATTACTCGCGAATAATTAAAAACATTTTAGTTCTTTTTTCTGGTGGGTATCCCATGGCTGGACAAAAGCTTCCACTCATTGAAGAGGTCGAGATAGACTGGGCCATATTTCATTACACTGACCTGTGGCCTAATTAGTTTTGGTGGTGTCAAGTTAGTGCCCAGCCAGCTAGAATTATTTAAACGTCTTCAATATGTATCTGCCTTGGAAATTATCTGGACCCATGTGACTTGCGACATTATTGTATTAGCGATTATAATTACAGCATGGTATGCGACCGTGATACAGCGCTATCACACCTTCGCTCTCTTTCTATTTGCGCGCGAACGAACGAGATAAAAGACGTTATACAGCCGTATCACGTGTAGCATGCTACGCATGCAGATGCACCTAATAACTTCGTATGTCACAAAATACTTACCGACATGATTTTCTGGATGAACAATAAGTACTCGTATACACGGGGAATTCGTAGTACGACAATCCCTTATAGGTACTAGAAAAATTATCGAATATCTCATGATTTTCAAATGCAAGATTTGAAAGGAACGCATTATACAGAGTGACAATTTAAATGTGTTATATATTTTATGGGGTGTTTCATACAATAAATCTGAACAACTTTTATGGGACCAACAGAAATCACGAAAAAAAATCTGCTGTGCCATATTTTGATCGAGTACTGATCAGTATTTTCTCTAAAGCAACCAATTTTATTTTTGTGGTTTCAAGATTGGTCCCATATTAAAAGTTGTTCTGTTAGATGAAATGAAGTACCCTGTTTAATAATTTTACTTTACACCCTGTATAGGTAAGCCATTGATATAACTAAATTTAAAAAAAGGAGACAGATTAATTTATTTTTATTTATTTTATTTTATATACAGGGTCCTTCTTAATATGCTGACACTTTTTTAAGGGGATGATCACACTGTCAAACGGAACAACTTTTTCTATGGGACCAACATCGAAATCGCGAAAAAAATATCAGTTGTCCCATACATTTGGCTCTAGTAGGTTTGCAGTTTCGTGTGGAACAGCTGATTTTTCTGTCGCGATTTCGATGTTGGTGCCATAGAGAAAGTTGTCCAGTTTGATGGTCTGATCATCCTCTTAAAAAGTGTCAGCATATTAAGAAAGACCCTGTATTAAGGATTGCCAACAAAGTATACACTATTACATCTTGAAAACATTAAAATTAATATAAGATAAGACTATTTTAAAATTACATAGTTTCCCATTCACGGCGGCCCGATAGCACAGTGACGGCCCGGTAGCACAGTCTGAAGTGAACCTACGTGCTGTGGGTCACGGGTTCGAATCCCGTAAGGGACAAATATTTGTATGATGAATATGAATATTTGTACCCGAGTCATGGATGTTTGTACATATCTACATATTTATTCTATATCGTTGTCTAGTCATCATAACATTCATAACACAAGTCCAGGCTAGATTCTGGTACTTAAATGTGACTAAATAATTTGTGTGACAATGTCCAAGATATTTATTTATTTATTTGTAGAATACAGTTTTGTGAAGATTTAAAATCTTTGGTGAACAGACACCTTTGATCGAGTCAAACAACAATAATACCGGATTACGAGTACCCAACAATCAGGTAAACGTAGTGTGGGTGACAACTACATTTACATCTCGATCTAGCATGGGTTGGGAGTGGGACCAGACTGCGTCATTAAGGAGCATTCACAGCGGGCGACAATATTCTTCATTTGCGTGCCGAGGTACCGGGCGGCCGTCATTTGGCACATTGTGATGGACTCAGGCCCACCCTTAACTGCAGAGGTGCAGTGTGCCGCCACCTTAATTTGTACCCTTGTTTCGTTGTCACCCGTATGTGTTAGCACAAGATACTTACTGTGTTTTGTTTACGTTCATTGAGAAGTTTATTCCGAATGCGTAAATGCGCGCTGCTTACAAACGAAGTCTGGTGATATTTTCGATACTATCCAATTAAAGTCTATGAAATTTTCCAGAAACAATCTAGAAACAAATCTATATGCTTGTATATTGTCCGATTTTGGTTAAAATATACAGTTTCAATGCTAGGATTAATTTAAGATTTGTATGGAAATCTTTGAGGCACTGTAACTTTAAAACTATACATTTTAATGAAAATCTGACAAGTTACAAGCATAGAGATTACTTTCTAGATTGTTTCTGAAAAATTTCACTGACTTTAATCGGTTGGCATTGAAAATATAACCAGACTTCGTTTGAATGGAGCGCGCCAACAGTAAATACCCTTTTAGCCTTAAACGTCGTTTTCCTTTAAAGTCCTTAAAAACTATAGTGGATTTTTTTATAGATCGAAATTGTACTTAAGGAGGCCTGCACATTTCCTCATCGTTAAATTAAAAAAAAATAACGTTATGGTACTGCATAAAATAAAAATTACTTTTTCAAGGACTTTTTAAATACATATTAATTCTTTGCGAAATGAATGTTTTTAAATCGTCTTTTAAACAAGTAAGAACATTTTACTGCCATCATAAAATTGAATGTTTATTCAAACAAACGAAAAAAACTAAATTAATGTCTTCTTTTTATTGAAATTAAATTAAATTTATGAACAATAATTGGCTATAAATGCTAAAACTTCCTGGCAGATCCAAACATCTAATAACAGTAATAACTTAGCATTCACGCAGCCAATTAAAACGAATCATATTAATAACACTCACATTCACCTGTCACTCTAATCTATACCTTCTTAATCTGTTACATGCCATAACTCTTGTTACAACGTTATAAAGTCGATAATGCTGTATCATATTGTCTATCTTATGGAAACTTGGAATAAATGAGCAGGTTGTGTAACGGTGCATTTGTTTTCGTAATAAAAGGCTCGATATCTATCGTCTGACTCACCTATTACCACATTATATTCATCCAGACATAATACCCGTGATTAATAAGGCCCATTAACTTTAAACAAAGATTAATTTCAGAGGTGAGCTTGCTTCGGTTAAGTTCGGCCTCTCTTCTTGTTACGGATATTATTGTGTCCGTACCAAGAATACTTCGTCGGTTTTGTTCGTTGTTTTATAATTTGGAAGATTTTTAATTACTTTTGTTCAATGAATCTCACAATGAGTCGGATGATATTCGCAGATAGATTATGGCTAATGTTGTTGTTTCACTTCCAGTATCAAACACTTTTTTTTCAGCACCGTAAGTAAATATTGTTTCTGGATTCGATCATTAATAAAAAATTAGAATTCGCAATCGTTCCAAAATGGCATTATCAAAATATTTGATTTTAGAGTGACGATATATTATGTTTGAATGCACTTTTGAAAGAAAAGAACTTATTAAGTATCGCGCCATTTTACTGATAGTAAACGGAGTGAACATATAAATACTCTGCTAACATTTTCAAGAGCTTGTGCACCTAATTTTCTATTAATGATCGAAGGTACTAAAATCATTAAAATCTTCATTCAAGACGAAATTATTTTCACTAATAATAATCATATTATAAGAACAACCAGCCAGATCAAGGTGTGCACGCGCACGATCAAGCAAGGCACCTGCAGCTGCGCCAGCGCACCGCACTGATCGATCGCCCCTAAACCAAATTAGTCCGATAAAGCCTCATCCACCGAATTATTGAATTAACCCAAAATTGGGCCCGACCTCTTTCTTGTAACCTGACGCTCGACGTGTAACGAGTTTCCTGTACCTTGCTGTTCATTCCACGTAATCAAGTTCCCCGTCAGAACACTTATGTCAATGCTATAAGTTAGAAAATGTCTTGATCCGCGCGAAGTGTTGCGTATCGAGAACTTTGGGAGCTTTTCCTCGGGACTTCTCGGCAGTTATCGACAACATTCGGGCATCGTGGGAACTTATGGAATAAACTAATAGATCTGGTTGAATATCCTTCTCATTATCATTATTAATGGATAAATACAAAATACCATTTAGGTACGAGTAGTAGGTACGACTATCTTTTTTATGAGTGATGAAGAAGAAGAAGACTAGATATTATTATCTAGTCTCCTCTTCTTCTTTTTCTTTTTTACACTTTTCCGCTTTATGCAGGGTCGGCTTATGCATGTTATTATCTAGTCTAAATTATTAAAATATAATTAAGTATGTCGCGTTTCTTGTTGTTTCCAAAATTTTCTCCACATTCTGCTCATATAAAACGTCGATGTAGGTAAGTAAAAGATGAACGTTTTCAAACACAGCTAGTAGGTAGGTACTGTGTCAGATTTAATATCTTCGTTTCACAGTTAACAGTTCCCCAGACTGTAGCAAGGTGCATTGTTAGCCAGTCGCTTACAAGCATCTGACTTCGTCAAAATAACTCACTCCGACTTTGTTTTACTTCAGTATGCAAATGCACTCCAATTAGCGGGACTTTAGTTTCTTGGTAGTACCACTCATTAATTTCCAAGTTTGGATTTTTTTCCTACTGGCGTAACACAACCGCTGTAATTAACCAAGAACGGGCGGATCCTTCAACATTTGCTTATTAACGAACGTCTAATCTTTGTTCACGACTGTCGATCTTAATTAATTCAATTATAGTATCAAGAGTAGGTGAAGGTTGCGGTCCTCTCACTGAAATTTAAAAACTTAACGTCGCGTCGTTCTTCGTAACGACTCACCGAGTATACAAGGGGAGGCGAATTAATCAAATAATACCGCGGCGGAGCGGAGGGGGCACCGGCGCCCCCCGCGCTGCCCCTCCCCTCCCCCCGCCCCGCGCGCGACCGCGTGGCTCAGTCGCGACCGAAACGCCGCATGGGGAAGTGTCGTCGATCCCCGTAAACATATCTACTTTTTTCGAAGTTCTCTATACAGTTTTTGTTTTAAAGTTTTACCAGGAAGTTTAATGTGTTCAGTCTTTTATCCCCTCGAACTTAAAGGGTACGAGACTGTATTCTGCGGTGTAGTTTATTGAGTTCATACGTTGATTGTGTTTTTTTTGTTATTGTTGAGTTTTTTTTTTTGTTTGGTGCATCGTGCCGGTCCGGAGACCGGGCGGTCCCATCGAGGCAGAGCCTGGACGCGCGGCTGACAGACCCGAAAGGACAAAGCCTTTAGGTAACTATTTGGAAAACCGGTGGTTGAGTGAAACGGTCCATCCAGTACATGCCGAGTCAAATACCTGGCAACCATTGCTATGCAATGTGTTTGTAAACAGAGCCACCATCTAGTAAACTAAACTATGACAGGTCTATGTTATGATGTAGCAGATATAATATGCATGGATATAGAAACAACAGCAAGTGCTTTGAACGTTAACTGGCTAATCGTTGAAATGTTAGCGACGGCAACCAGTCTGAATATAACCACGTGCATGCTTTTCCCTCCATAACATTCAGGAATTTGAAAACAAACTACGTGAAAGATATAAGATAGAAGAAATAGAAAGATGAATACGAAACATTTAAAGTACCCACCGATTTAACAAATGTTAAAAGCAGCTATAGAAACAGCAAGCAACATTGCATTGCAGTCATATCAATATTGAAATATTTGATTAATCTCAACATGGAATAAGTTAATAGAAGAGGGGTTCAAACAAGGGGTGCAAAATTGGATTGAACAAACTACTTATGGACATTTGGATCGAATCACTGATTAGTTTCGCAGAATTATATTTAGAAAGACAAACTATATCAATTAATAACAAGATAACTATAATACACAAACATAACGTCACGACCACAGTCAGGGTGGTCTTCAAACAACTACAATGCTCAGAATTAATTAAACAAAACTCTAAAGACAACTGTCTTGAAAAACGTTAATTAATAAGCTTCTTGTAAGCACAACACAATACTAATTATTTTATCGTCAGGTGAAACTCAATTACAAAGAGATAATTAAACCATCAAGGATTTATTTACTTTGAACATCAATTTTCTTTAAAATAAACCTACTTTTAATTAAAGCTTTAACGAAAAACAAATAGAGAAGAGGAGAGGCACACAACCCTTCTGTGCAAGCTTTCCGTCAGAGGGTTTGAATATATTGTTATTGAATCTTTAGAGCCAATTTATACATCAGAATGACTTATTATTTGTATTATGCGAAACCATGAATAATTAAATTTACGAAATTGATCGGATTGCGATAATGCTGTCAGATTAAAAAGCAGTCACCAAGTTCGCAACATAACCTACAAACTAAAAGTCTTCACTTTCTTGGATGATTTCATGACTTTCGAAGAGTTATTGATGGTTCAAAACTATCAGATTTTTATAATATACATATATCTGATATTTATGATGTATATTATGTTCATCGGATATACATATGTATCTATTTTGATATTATATCATTGATATATGTATATCCAAGAATAAATATCATGGTATAATATAAGTACCTTCATCAATTAACCCTGAATTAAGGTGGTGATTCGCTACTCGTATTTAGGTATGTTAACACGAAAGTTTGAAAAATAATAAGTCGTATCAGAATCCAAATAATAATAAAGTTAATGAAAACTAATTTAAGTTATATGGTCGTGCAGATTACGTACCTATTTCACTTAACCATTCGAATTAATAAGATGGGTTGAAATTAATTTAAAACATGTCTAAGCAATATTATACGGACCACTTCATTTCATCGCTGGTTTAATTAAAAACGAGTGCCCGCACCCCTCCCTCCTTTTCGGGTTGGAGTACCCCCTCCCCCTACCCGCGTGGGCGTCTCGCTTCGCTTATATTTAGATAATTGTACAATCATCTAAATTAATGAGTCCTCTCGTCCGGTCCTGGCCTCTATTGTATTATGTTTATGCAAGCCGGAGAACGGATACACGATGACAAATTTTAATTTCAAAATTCTTTATTACCAACTTTTTGCATTTTACGGAGTCATAATTTTGTTTGGGCTTTTCCTTCCTATTTTTCACAAGATTACTTATTTTATCTGCGAGCAATTAACATTTTTAAAATTTTGTTAACAATGAAACTTTATATTTTGTAGTTGATAAAGGAGTAGATATGGCAACAATCTCTGAGGATGTTCACAACTCTGGCTGTTGACGACAGTGATAGAGCTCAATGCAATTAAAAGTTTCACTACGTGCGTGGCCGAGGCGCCCGCGCGCGAATATCTACCTTAATTTATGCCAGCGATAAGCTCAAGTTATGAGAGAGCCAATTAATTACATATTTTACATTAAACTTCTAAAGATACAATTTTATTTAAACAAAGAAAAGATTCAGCCATGAATAAAGATGAGTCGTTTTCTCTTTCTAACGATTTAATGTCCACAATAACTTGACAACCATACCAAAAGGAGATATAAGTTGTCAAAATGGCAACCAAATTGTTGGGAAGCATTGACTTACTCAATCCATTGTTGTTAATCAAAGTATCTGACTTTTAAAAGGCCAAAAAGAATTATAATTGAATCAAAGCACATTGACAGTAGCATAGTATAGCATGACTGGGGAGCATTGAAGCCACTCTGTAACCAACGAATCAAATTAGCGACGCATCCATCATCCATTGCTCCCGCCAAATTAAATGCATCAAGCAACAGAAGGATGGAGTGGGCCGGACACCCCGGAAGGCCCCGGGCGATCTGTCTAATGAACCTCTACCACCCCCGCAGCCTGATTTATTAACGAATTAAACGCATTCTGCTGCACCCTCATGCAAACACGATGTATGTCTAGATGCAAATTATACCTAGAATAAGTTATCGCTGAAATACAAGATAAAGATCGGCCGTGTGTCAAAAGCTTCTCAAAGAAGCCAATATCGAAGAAAATAACTGGCTAAACAAACATGGTGTTTTCAATACACAACTTATAAAGAAAATTGTGGATAAAAGACATTCGTTTATAACAATAAAATACCATGTTCAGTTGTAGTCCAAATACCCATTTGTTGTACAAAATAGCGACGATTATGTTAAAGTTATTTAAAACAAATGGTACAGGTATTTCCAAATGATACACAAGTAACCATTAAAGTGTTTTACTTAGTGAGAACATTACAGTACAACAACCAGTTCCAGTTGGCTGACTCTCTACCTACACATTAGTTCCTTATATTTAAATAGCAACTAAACAACTCGCTTACTATGCAAATAAAGCTTGCATATAACAGGTTATAGGTGCTACAGAAATTTAGAAAGTTCAGTTATCTTCAATTGAAACGTTTATTGTTCAGTTAATTGTCCGTGAAAACCATAAGTGATAAAACCTTGGAATAAATTAACAAACAATTCTTAATACATTCTGTTTCTTTATTCGTGAATTAAATTAATCATCGTCTTCCGTCAGGCTCTATGTCGTGCAGAGACCGGCAGGTGTACGTTCTCAGGTCTTAATTCAAAAAGACTTTAATTTAAAAGAGGATATCCGATTCAGGTCCCAAGAATTATAAGTTGATTAATGATAATGAGACAACAAGATTACATATAAATGCCAGCCGAAGAATAATGGAATCAAAGTACTAAACTTAATGGTATTCGATGAGCAAATTCAATAACATTAAATTGCTTATCTTAAATTTAAAGGATGCATTTCAATATTGAATAGAAGACCGTCTAGTCTACTCATATTATTCTTGCATCCATTATTCAGCATGCAGGCCGGTAAGGGACCGCGCGCAGGCGCTGCTAAATTATTAAACACACGTTATAAACACGCCACCCCCGAACTCTTCTTCAAGTGTTTACTAGATGATGGGAGAATCATTGAGCAACTTTGCGGACGTACAAAGTTTAACATCGCCCTTCCTCATACTTGCCTCACGCCACTTGGTATTTTCTTGGGATCACCTTTAAGAATAGTGTCTCGCTTATTCTAGCTGTGTTGTCGCTAGTTTCACTGACATAAATAATGGTAAGACTGGACTAAATCTCAGACGAACCATTTAAGGCTCGAGTTGGAATTCTCATTGAGGCAGTAGGCTCATAGTGGAACACCTGCTTTGATATCGCATGCCCTCTCCCCGGCCCGTAAGTCCACATTGGCTAAACCGGTTTCGATTACAGGTTATATAGCTGCCTACTTATCCGTTTGGCGGAAAATAACCTCTCACAAACCTTTTAAAAATATACAACAATAAGTCAAATATAGCAATCACAAAACTTGATCCGTCTCATTTATTTTACATTTCCTATATTACAAAATTCCATTCACAAGTGAAGAAAATCTATCTGTATTTCAAATAGTTTCGTCATTATTTTGAATACCAGCACATTATTTACCTTCACTGGAGTTATTTACAGAACGATTACCGTTGTTACCCACTATTCTGGGAAGAAGCAATTCAACTTCCATACAAAAATAAACAAAGTCACCCGTTTATTTGTCTTGTGGGGAGGATGGGACACGGTTAGAAACAAATGATTGTTTAACAATTTTGTGAGATTGTAATGGTATTCGACATCGTTATACATTTCTATCATTGTTAGCATGCATCATGATGCTAAAAATATCATAAAATATATTAACAAAGTTGTAATACGGTTGCAACTAAATACTTACATCAAAGTAATGCCTTATTATGGATACTAATAATTTCATGTTTTTACAGCTCATAAACTTTTAAAGCAATCGTAAACAACGGAATCCACTAACATAATGTTTAACTCTTAAATGCGAGGAGTTAAGCTTAATTCCTCGAATGATACGTTTCAAAATTTTTGACAATAATGAAAACAAATCACCACTTATTTGATCACGTTAACGTTTCAAAGTCGAAACCTGACTGGTGAGAGCAAGGGACAGCAACATTGTCTCCTCGTTCGGAAAGAGATGGAAGATATCCTTAATTCCTCACCGCGTGCGGCCACTCAACTTGTGCCAGTCATCCTATTTGATTGTAGACAGAATTTTGTGCTGTAATTGGTACTAATTATTGTTTAGAGACCCATCTCTTATTATGAGCTAGTATATAAAATCTACGTGTTGTCTTAATCGCCATCGGAGATGTTATTATGATGGATGATTGTTCGTTATTTTATTCTGTAGTTCATTCTAAAACAAAGCCAGTTTATACCATAAAAGCGACAAACAATTTTGTAACATGCATTTACATTGAAAAGCTCGGGTTAAAATGGGACCGACCTTTACGTGCAATGTAAAAGGCAACGATACCTTTGCTGAATGTAATAATTTTGATTATAGATAAAACTGTGCTTTTGTAATAGAAGTAGAAATTAATAGCTATCCTTAGCTAATAACAGCAATAAACGGTGTAGAGACAGGGCCCATATTTCACCGGTTGCCATGGAAACGAGCGCGCCAAACAACGCTAGACGCGGAATATTTTGTTCTATAAAGTCTTTTGTAAGATTTTTGTATACGTTTATTAAAGGTTAAAAAATACTGACACTACAAAAATAATAATTAACAATAATTTTAGATTGATTTTGTTTTTGTTTTCCTAATTAACCAGTTCATATTATTTGTGCAATGAGGAGATTGACATGTAAATTAATATAGGGTCCTTCTTAATATGCTGACACTTTTTTAAGATGATGATTGGACCATCAAGCTGAACAACTTTCTCTATGGAACCAATGTCGAAATCGCGAAATTAAAATCAGCTGTTCCATACTAAACTGAAATCCTACTCGACCCAATTGTATGGGACAGCAGATTTTTTTTTCGCGATTTCGACTTTGGTCCCATAGAGAAAGTTGTATAGTTTGATGGTCTGATCATCCTCTTAAAAACTATCAGCATAATAAGTTGGACCCTGTATACTCTCCTTTCTCTCCACAAGAAATTAAGTTGTTTCATAATTGGCCATTGTCGAACAAAGGATATTTGTATTGTTATCTTTTCATTACAATTTTATAATAATCAGATTTGTAATATGACGAACAATTTCACAATACATGACTATAAAAGTCAAGAATTTATTTCGTTTTACGTAACTTAAAAGTAAATTAACAGATAACGACACTAGACCACGACGACTATTTGATCCACCCTCGGATCCCCACCCAATACTATCAAAACAAAATCTTGACTTTAGAACAATATGTTGCTTCATTATCAGGGTGTCCGGAGCTAACAGCAACTAAGTAGATAACAATCAGCTGAACGCTTGTTCGAGACACGAAATTAATTAAAACAAGTTTGTTCGCGGATCCTATGCAGCGAACAAAGCCGTGCTGAGTCACTAGGTAATTACACAACGGTTCGTTCCTCATAAGAAGCCCTCTGACAGAAGCCTTGTTTTAAGAGGATATGTGAAAAAAATAGGATTCTTCAAAGCATCAGATATCATGAAGTACTAACAGTAGGAGTATGATTTCAGGATATGTGTAAATTGAACATATTATTAAAATTTTGATTGCCGCCAAAACACGATTAAGACAAATTTTCTCGATAGAAAAACAAGCCAAAGTAGCCTCCGTCTTTATCGATAAACGATTGGAACTGCTAAACGGTGAATAATAGAAACACGAGACTTGATTTAAAAAAAAGAGATTGATATTTTATAAATTTTGATTGCAGCAGAAATTAACTTACATAAATAGTAAAATCACAACTAAATAAAGTTTGTTTTGGCGCTTACGTCGTTTTATTTAGTCAGGCGCGCGCGCCGCCCCATCTCTTTCTCTCGCGTCAGGCAGTAATATAAGCTATCACAATCTATTAAAAAGCTCAGTCGGCTGTGGCCTTTGCCCGCGTCAGACCTGCGTTCGCATGCCCAATTTCCGAATTACGATTACTTATCCAGCTTACGTGTAAATATTATAGTGTAATGTATTAAATACAATCTAAAATAAATTCGAGGCCGTAGTAGCTACACATTTAAGGGAATATAATTCGGAGCGCGCTCCATACAAACGAAGTCTGGTGATATTTTCAATAGTAACCAATTAAAGTCAATGAAATTTTTCAGAAAAAATCTAAAAACTAATCTCTATGCAACATAGAGATTAGTTTTTAGATTTTTTCTAAACTATACATTTTAACGAAAATCTGACTTCATACTTGTAGTATGTATAGTTTTAAAGTTACAATACCTCAAAGATTTCCATACAAATCTTAAATTAATCCTAGCATTAAAACTGTATATTTTGACGAAAATCTGACTTCATACAAGCATAGAGATTAGTTTCTAGATTGTTTCTGCAAATTTTTCATTTACTGATTGGTTAGTATTGAAAATATCACCAGACTTCGTTTGTATGCAGCGCGCATTTACGCATTCGGAATAAACTTCTCTTAAGTATATTTCTCACTCAAATATGTATAGCAGTTTTTTTGGACTTCATAGACCAAGAGCTAGCTGTATTATCTTTAAGTCGTCGGTCACGTAATGAAATCAATTTTCGGTTTTACTATCTTGTTTTTCAATTTCTTCAAATAATTATATTTATTTGTCATAATGGAATCTGGGTATAAACGTATTTATGAACCGTTGTCAGTAATTTTACCGAGTTGAAGGATTCTATTGCTCCGGAACATCTTGCCTGGTATGAGAGTTTGAAAACTCTGTGGCCCTTAATTGTATGGGTCGTCAGTATGGTGAGCCAGGCTGGAGGGCAGGGTAGGGAAGGCGAGTGGTCGCAGAGAGTTTCTTCTTCCAAGTTGTTTCTTTCTTGAGTGCTGGATCCGGAATGAATCTACGCCGATTTGGCGCCATTTTATATCATTTTCAAGCGACCACCCCTCCTTACCCCGCACTCTTGCACTGAATACAATTCTATTCTAATTGTTTTATTTACTTGTGCTATGCGTTAATTTTAATAGGGAAGTGTACCTAATCTAATCTGGGGAGAAATCACTAGAGAAATCAAATAAGAATCCTATTAGAACTATTTACATAACTTATGTGCTAAGCCCTAATTCTAATAAGAAAAATTTATTTATTGAAATGAACACTTAACCTAAACTTATCCTACTAGTATAAAAGGGTATATAAAACGAAATAAACAAAGTAATGTAAAAAACTATGTACAAAGGTAGTCAATTCAGGTTCTGTCGTGCACATTTCTCCCGCCGTCGCAGCTCTGCGATCCAACCTGTAGCACGACGATCCTCTTGGTCGGTCTCCGGAGGACATGCCCGTTGCTGGTTACGACGTCCACGATCCTCACCTCGCCGTCTCGCCCTGGGTAGACCGCGACGATCCTTCCTGTCGGCCATGTGTTGCGGGGCAGGGTGGGGTCGCAGACGAGTACCAGGTCGCCGATAGCGTGCGCTGGTCGTGTGAGGCTCCCGCCGGTGTTGGAGTAGAGGCTGGTACTCTTTGACCTGGCTCCAGAAGACGTCCGCCATCGTTGAGCGCGCTGATCTTGCGCGCGGTGAGGTCGTTTGGGTCTCAACAGGATGTGGTTGGGTGTAAGCGCCTCCGGTTCTTCTGGGGTCACCGCCACGTGTGTGAGTGGGTGGGAGTTGACGGTGTTCTCCGCCTCGGCGAGCAGGGTGAGCAGTGTCTCGTCGCTAGGGTACTGCTCGTGGAGTTTGACGCGCAGTGCCTCCTTCACGGTGCGTACCATGCGCTCCCACGCGCTGTCCATGAAGGGGGAGGCCGGGGGTACGTAGCGGCAGGTGATGCGCCGCGCCGTCGCCTCCTCGCTGACCGCCGCAAGCGCGGCCTTGGCGAGCTCCTTCTCCGCAGCCTTGAAGCACGTCGCGTTGTCACTCCATAGCTCCTTAGGCACTGCTCTTCGTGCCACGAACCTCCTCAGGTCGCCGGTCGCCGGAGACGTAGGCTTCGTTCTTCGTATCTTGCATAGTTGACAGTGTTTGATGACGTTCACGCACCGTCGGTCGTATCTTCAGTACCCATAGTCGCTGCTGTAGCTCATTCACGACGGTTTCGATACCGCCATGTAGTCGCTCGTGTACGTGTTGTATGTACAGTCGCGTGAAGTAGTGTTTCCCGTCGAGTACGGTCGGGCTCGCAGTGTCTTCAACGATGTCAGGTGCTACGTGGATTCTTCCTTTGAGCCATCTTCGCCGACGACCACTGATAGCGCCGACAGCTTGTCTCCCGGCTGAGGCGCCGCGC
Organism: Agonopterix alstromeriana; assembly: GCA_963924505.1. Classification (NCBI taxonomy): domain Eukaryota; kingdom Metazoa; phylum Arthropoda; class Insecta; order Lepidoptera; family Depressariidae; genus Agonopterix; species Agonopterix alstromeriana. The sequence continues at coordinate 13,506,905 of OZ004666.1, forward strand.
CGCTCCTTACTCGACGTAAATCTTCGGAAAGACAATCTTCTTGTACAGGTTTCCACCATAGTTTCTCAGCGCGAATGAGATAGTGCGTTTCGATACCGATGGTGTTGCTATCTCATTTCTTCACGTACGGTGTCTCGTTCTTGCGTGTTTTCTTATCAATCTTTGAATCAGAGTCGTTTTTATTGTTTTCTTTCGTTTCGTTCGCGCTTCGTAGCCAATACTGTTTCATTTTTCTTCTTTCGACATAAATTGACGAACTGTAGCATGCGCACCGTAGCTCGTAGCAAAAGTGGGAACGACGAAAATCGCTCGATTCGAGGTAGGTGAGCGTGGTCAGGTCGCTGGTGGGTGCATGACAAGTCCCCTCTCTTCTCCTGTCTTCGGTGCTTCTGTCTTCGTCTCTTGTGGCCATTCTCGTTCGTGGTTTCGTAGGAAGCTCGGCCCGTTGTACCATCGGACCTCGCTCCCACCGATAGAGACCGTGGCGCCGCCCGAGTTGGCGGAAAACTGCTGTACTACTGAATTTGTATTGGACACCCATCCGCATAGCTCGAAGCCGGCTTGCCGATGAATGTAGTCGACTGATTTCGATACTTCTTTGGCTTCTTTTTCGGTCGGAAAACTTGTTATGTAGTCGTCCATGTAGTGGTTCTTTTCAATGGCTCGCGCGGCTGCAGGATACTTTTCTTTGAAGTCTGAAGCATTTCTATTCTTCACGTATAGCGCGGTGCATGGTGATGACATCGCGCCGAAGATCACTGAAGTCATGCGGTACTCTCGCGGTCGCTGGTTCCCTCTCTCGTCGCCCCGCTATAGAAATCGTAGTGCCTCTCTGTCGTCCTCTTGAACTTATATTTGCATAAACATTAATTCCTTTATGTCAGCTGACACGGCGTGTTGGTGTTGACGAAATCGCATTACAACTCCCGGCAGAGATTGCAGCAAGTCTGGACCGCAGAGTAGCATATCGTTCAGGCTGCGTCCGGCTGTCTTCGCTGTGGCGTTGTGCACTACTCTTATCTTCGGTTTCGCGGGGTTAATGACCGCGAAGTGGGGTAGGTACCATGTTTTATTTGGCACCGGCGGTGTGGTAGCTTCCTCGGCGTAGCCCAAAGTGAAGAGGGTTTGCATTCTTTCTTCATATTTCTTTTTCAGGTCTTCATCTCGGTCTAGTTTCTTCTCTAGGTTGTGCAGCCGTTTGAGTGAGTTTTTGTAGTTGTTCGGAATCTTCATGTCGTCTTCTTTCCATATAAGTATTGTTTTGAAGCGTCTGTCGGGCAGGCGGTGACTGGTTTCATTCAATATCTTCAATGCGCGCTGCTCAGGGTCTCTATTCTGTACTCGTTTTTCTATCCCGATTGATTCAAACTCGAAATAATTCTTCATCATCTTCTTTCGTGTATAGTTATTGAAATTATGTATTTTCATTAATAACGCCAAATAATATTATACAGGGTGTAAGGAAAAGTATCATTTTACTATGGGAGCAAACCGTTATGGGAGTTACAACTCTTTGCGTTCTACCTATCTATCTCAAGAACGGTTAACTATAAATGACCAAATTTGAAGAAAATTTAAAGTTATAAAAATTTTTTAAAACTTCAAAGGTCATTTAGAGCATAGAAAAGAAGATATTTCCTAAAGACCTGTTTTTTGACATTTTACCTTGAATCTTTTGACCTGCATAAACGAGATTTTATGTGACATTTGACCTAACGTATTCGATGTCATAAAGATGATTTAAAGAAGTTTGTAGCTTATTATCTCTCAATCCGAGGTTGACCCTTTTTTTCACCTAATTTTCCTGGGGTACTAGGAGAAACAGTGATAATGAAAAACAAAACGGAACAAAACATTAAATTTGAAACGTAGGCAGGAACATACCAGAAGTATGAGAGAAAAGAAAAGGTAATAAGTTGTAAATAATTTTCCAGCACTCTGTGACCTAAACCTGCATATAAGTTTAGCACCCTTGCTTGTGCTCGGGTGCTAACTTCACGCTGTGCAATAATGAACTACTGAAGTCACACTTATCGTAATGTACTAATGTATATAAATGTTGATTTTAGGTCGTAAGATAAATATTATTAGTGATTTTGTAAATAAATGTTGATTTACCATTTTAAAATTCATTCATACCTGTTATAATATCCTGCATCATCCTCATCCTTCAATGCTATGCCATGCATCTGAGGGATGCGAGGTATTTTAGAATTACCTATGGATTTTAAAATAGGTTTATGAGTGTTATACAACTTCTCAACCTGAAAGTTCTTGTGGTATCGAGAATAACTGAGATTATTGCAGTATTACGAAACTTATTTTTTCACGTTCTTCTTACATTTTTGTTGACGGCGTAAAATAACTTCCAGGTTTCATCTAGATAGTCGGTATGTTTTGACCATAGAATGTTTTGACTTGTATTATATCAATTACAAGTACAAAATAAGAAGTTGAAATGATTTGATTACGGGACCTAAAGACGTAAAGCCTAACCAAGAACCGAACCGAAGACCAACAGGTAGCTCTCGTACTATAAAGTAAAACAAAATCCTGTAATGATAGTTTTTTTCCTTCTAGATAGGTACAGTGATTTTCGGTATGATATTAATGAGTTTTAAGTTTTTTAAGTGAAATCAATTAAAGAGTATCGTTAGTTAGGTATTGTTTCTATCTATAAATTGGTTGTCCGTAATTGATCCTGTAACAAATTAATAATTGATCAAGGAGCATAAATAGAACGATACTTAATTATAATATATTGTGTTTTTTCATACAACAAAAGGTACTAATAATATATTAACAGCGAAGCGTCTTCTACGCATTTTGAGTGATTTGATTTTCGCGGGCTAGTGCGCGACGATGTTCGGTAGCGGGGCGCGGGGCGCTTGCTGCGCTAAGCCACGCCCATTTCGCTTCAATTATTTTTCGACATAGGCCCTTAACGTCGTTAGTATGAGAATGGCTTGATTCGCGTGAGCTCTTATAGAGGAGGAATTCTACGGCGGAGGCGCCTCAAATCTAACATTATCTTGCGGCTCATTACTGTGAGCCTGTGACGATAGGATGAACTATGAAAGTGAAGCCTAATGTTACAATAGCTGGTTATTAATTGTTAGTCTTTACTCGCGTCTACAGCGTGTAGCGAGGTTTCGTAAGGGAGTTCTATAGGGAACAGTAGCGTGAACGAAAATGTAGGAAAAAGAGAACCATAAGTTTTATCTTCTTTATTTCTTAAGCCAATACTTACTTATGCTATGAGCCCGTATGCACCCACTGCAGGGCATAAGGTTCCTCCCCATTTGTCATGTCCTTTTCGGTCCAGCGCCAGTTGTATCCAGGTTTTACCGACGCTTTTCCAGATATCGTCATGCTCTTTTGCCTAATCTCGGCGATCACTCTGTTAAGGCTGTACTCCACCTGCCGTCACTTCGTCTAGCTTGTAACGTGTTTTGTGTTGTGCCCACCGCATCTTTAAGCGAGCTCTTCGGTCCCCGACGACGTCGTGGGCTGCAATCTCGGTAAATATTCGGTGATTGAACCGTGATTGGACTACGAACCATAACTTTTGACACATTTGGTATTGCGCTAATCGCGGTACTGCTCTTGACAGCCGTTAGAGCCGTTTTGACAGATCGCTCAGACGTTAAAGGCTGTCAGTTACATAGAGTTTAGCGCGATGCGGAATTCAGCACAGTTGAATAGTAATTAGATTGCAATGTGATTAGAACTGAAATTGGAAAAGAATAGAACTTCGATGTTTTAACTTAGCGCAATCGGACTCCTGAACCTTAGCTCAACGTCGGATTTGCGTCGACGTTTGTGAAATGGTCAAGAAGGTCGATGCCTATAGCTATCAATTTTGTCCCAAAGATGTTTCGCAAGATCGCTATCAGCCATAGCAATAGGAAAGAGGACAGTCCTGCTGGCTGACACCGCATATCCGCATATCCGTGTATCTTCTAGTAGTCCACAAAGACAACTATTTCCTAAGTAATTCCTTTGGAGATGAAAAAGCCGATGGCTGACAGACAGAAAATTTCCAAAAGTGTCATGGTATTTTTGAAGATTCTCAGAAGGGTTAAAAATATTGTGACCTCTTGTTCTTTTCATAACTCCCCAATGAATATTGCGGTGATCGTGCCCTGTCATCGGGAATTTTAATTATATACAGTGATTAATTATGTGTAAAGACAGAGGGGCCGTGATAGCTGATTGATTACCCAACAACTTCAGTTTTGTGCCTAGCTCCGCTTCTTCGCCTCATTGTCTTCTAATTGCGACTAAAGGTTGTTATTAAACGTTTAATATTTTGTTTCATTGTTCCTCATATAGTGGGCGATGTAATTTGATTAAAGTTAAAACTGAGTCATTGTTGGTATTAATTTTATAATGGCGTTGACGATGGTAAATTGTATTGCTGAATCATTGTTGTTTTATCTAATTATCACTTCTAGATGCTAATACCTAAATTTTATAGCAAATATTGGTCATATTGTAGAGAAAATATTAAATTTTTTTGCATTTTTCAATAAATGCGCTCGCTAAATATGAAACATCGTGAGGAAACCTGCATGCTTCAATTTCGAGGCATGTATCCACTATCCACTGTCCATTACAAGTAACGACGGGCTCACTCCCCGTCACACCGGACAGAGTTTCTTAAGTTTTCAGAATATATCTGACTACCCCCTCGGGGAATATAGTCGTGAGCATATGATAAATAGGAAAATTACGTTCATCATAATTTTTTCTTCATGAAACATGCGTCATACCTATCATTCTTGTTGCCTGGCATCCTAAATAGGTACCTGTCGCTGGTACCCAGACATGCTAAAAGTGAACCTTACTAAAACTGCACGTTACCTGCATAAGACGATTATCTCCGCGATTTAAAAAATATTTTAAGCACTATCTTAAAATGAAACTATCCGTATCTGTGGTTTGTTACATTTCCGTTATAATGTATAGTTTCGCAGTTCCACTCCTCTAAGATTTCTTTATACAACGTGTTAATGAATAAGCGCAAAACCTCACAGATTGAAACAATAATTTCATTATTTTGATAGTTAACATTTAAAGTTATTCGCATTTTAAGTTTTGAGGCAAAATGATTCGTTATCATTTCAAGATATCTCATGGATACATTTTATTGGTAGTAAATAGGGTGAGAGTGCCCAAGCGGTGGGTTGAGATCAAGTAAATTTTAAATTTGACAAACAAATTATTTAATGTGTTGAAAAATATTACCTATGTTGAAACCATGAAAATTCGATTCTGCTCTCGAATCTAAACAATTTCATTAACACTTTGCATATCTTAAATTAATCGTTGCTTATAACTATACATTTTAACGGAATTCTGAAAAACCACAGACACAGATATTAGTTTCTAGGGCTTGGTTATAAAAATGTATTGGTTTTAATTGGTTAATACCCAAAATAGAAACAAACTTAATTTGCATGGAGTGCGGTCGCAGGAATATCCTCTTAAGCAACTCAAATCTAGGCCTCTTTTACGGTAATTTCCGTAAATGTGCGTATTATACAATGCACATTCACACAAGCACAGTACAGACATGTCTTATCTTTACTTCTAAACATAATGAGCCATCTGTTGTGCGGTGACGACTGACGATATCCGTGACCTATTGACAGGAATACCTCGCCTCGTGTTATCGGGAACTTTGACTGTAGCAGGTTTTTCCTCTTAATTATCATTAAACAATAATAATTAGATTCATGATAATAATGAATATTAGATTTTAATAAAATACCCAATTTTGTTTACCTAGTTCTTTTATAGTATTTTTATTATACAAGGTGTTACAAAAATGCAAATAAACATTTAAGGGGGTGATTTAGACCATCAAACTGAACAACTTTCACTATGGGACCAATATCGAAATCACGAAAAAAAAATCTAATGTTCCATACTTAACTACAAATCTACTCGAGCTAAATGTATGGGACACTTGATTTTTTTTTCGCGTTAATGACGTTGGTCCCATAGTGAAGGTTGTTCAGTTTGATGGTCTAAACAACCCCCTTAAAAGTTTTAAATGTTTATTTTTACTTTTGTAACACCCAGTATACACTACACATACACTACACACACATCTACACTATTATAACACTGGAACAGAAGTATGTCTGTACATTGAAGTTACTTACAAAAAAATTACGATATGGTGTTTAGGTTACCCTGTTTGTATTGTTCGAGCATCACGCAAAAATTACTTTAATATATTATAAATATTATAATCCCTAGTCCCATGTGAACTGTTAGTCAAAGTTATCTAATGCTGTCATGACATCCACATTGGTGTGTGACATATTATATCCTAGGATGCTAGGATAATGCGTGCGCTATTAGAATAGTGACATTCTGTAGACCTTTGATCAAAGTCTGTAGACAAGCTATACGGATGATGGCATAATTTATTTCTGTAGATGTGGTTTTACAAAAATATGTGCGTTAATAAAGTTAGACGAGTTTATTGAATTATATTAAAATAACTACTTTAAAATAATATCAGACGAATAGAATAGATGAAAGTAGGTACAGTCAACAGCAGTAGTCTCAGGCATTTTATAGAAATTTAAAATTAATGTAAAAATCTAATAATGAACAAAATTTATTATTTTACAAGGTTGTGGACACCTATCTATGTCTATATCTATCCATATACATAAAACTGTAAACTTAGCGATGATGCAGATTAAAGATATTTTTGTAAAAATATTAATGGTCTGTTTTTTTATGCACGTATCACTTAAAAACTACTGAACCGAATTGGATTAGGTTTTCACAAAAGTATAAGGCTTAGTTTGGATTAACATTTAAGCTTTAGTTCATCGCAATCTGTCCATTCAATCAAAAGTTATGAGTATTTAAAGTCAATTGTCTGCCCGTATGAAGTCGCGGGCGCCGCTAGTTAATAAGATAAGATAAGATAAATACCAAAATACACAAAAAACAACATCAATATACACTTACAAGAAAGGTACAAAAGGCATCCTTATCACTAAAAGTGATTTCTTCCAGACAACTAGTCACTTCACTTGACTTTAAGAAAGAAATAAACAGTAGCAGAACAAAAACTCAAAAACTGTAGTGGCAGTACAGTTTTAGAATGAAAGTCATTTTGGTGGCTGATGATGGTGAAAGATAGTTACGTCATCATCTACTTTTGACGGAGACTGTACTTAGTCCAAATGTAAATAGTAGTGCGGAGTGCTCGCAGCGGCATATATTATTAAACAAGCGATTACCCCCTAAATTTAGATCTGCATAGATACTGGCCGATCCGGGATTGTGAGCGCGCTTCCTGCAAAATCCCTCAGTTCAGATCAAATTATGCGCATACGTTTAGCTGATAACAATGAAATTGCAACTAACATTTTGTGGGTGATTTGTGCTGTATTTCAAAGGCTCATTAACTTTCTAATTGCCGACAGTATAATAGCCGGAAATGGATCCCTATAGAACAATTAAATTACAATAAAAAAATTCATCAAGATTGGATTGAATTCTGGATTTTTTTCTAGATTACGGAACGATATAAGGAGCGTGTAATTAGCAAACAAACGTTCGTAATGTAAAAGACTATTTTACATCATAATTGTCGGTTGTTCCCACATCGTTCGCTTGCCGTCTTCAGTTTATCTAATCTTCGAGGCGGGATATTTGCACGGCGATGATATGGGGAACGGCCCTTTAGTGTCGCCATTTTGTAACGTGACCCACTTGTACTAACATTTTCAAAGATTATCACACATTTGCGGAAGCCTACCTACCTTTTACTGAATTGGTAATGTACATTCTGTAAATGTTAAATTTGATTTATTAGGAAAATAGGAAGCGCTCGTTGGCGTAGTGGAGCTTCAGTATTGGAAACGAGCACCGAAGTTAAGCAACGTCAAGTCCGGTCAGTCTTTGGATGGTTGACCGTTTAGTGGGATTTCATCTCGAGCGTTTCCGTGCTTCGGAAGGCACGCTAAGCAGTTGGTCTCGGTAGTTCTGTCAGATGACGTTGTATCTATTCGTTAAGCATGGTCAGAGGCCTATTAAGGCGGCTAGAAAATTCTCTGACTGCAAGTTGCCTCCACCAACACGCACAGGGCCCGGGCCCACGTGGTGGAGTATGGCCCACTCCCTCTCACCCATATTTGTGAGAGGAGGCCTTTGCCCTGCAGTAGGATTCTACAGGCTATAACTTACGTTAGGAAAATATATGGAGATAATTTGCAAAGTAATGTGTTCTTTCATATCGAATTTATCATGCTGGTCAACAAATTACATTATTACAACAAAAACACGTGATAAAATCTTCGCTTGTTGGAATTACCCAAAAATAAATAATAGAAACGCAATGAAAACATAATAATATGAGAGACCCTTGCCCCGAGTTCCCGCCGGAGGGTGCCGCTTAAATTGGCAACGTTTCGCGAGGGTTCTTACCATACGTTTAAATGTGCTATTTGGAGCTCCATACAATCAGCCAAATGAGCTCGCATCGATGCAATCAATTACCTACGCATATCTTTTACCGAACTGGGGTGTCAAGTTCAGTAGGTCACTGTTTTGTAACGTACAGCATTTTATTCGACTAGCTATTGCTAATCAAGTCGTTATGGAACATTTTACAATATTGTGTAATTTTAGCATACCTACTTGTTTTGAAAAGCCACCTAGAAACTAAACTCATTTATCAGCATACTAGTTCTACGAGTAACATTATCAAAGATACAAGACTTATAAATATAATAATAACGTTATTATTACCACATAACTATAAAATATAATTGTAATAGGCCGTAACGTGTTTGATCGCAAACCCTCTAGACATAAAGTAGACCATAACTTACAAGTGCTATAATGGATGCTATTACCAATGCATAAGGTGTACAGCATTGTACAATTACCTGCTATTCTTCGTGCCGTGAAATGCGTTTCCGTGAACCTTATCAACCACGATCTCCTGGCCTGTACAACAGTAAACGATATGTCTAGCACACTGTCGTTTCCTTATCGTTTTTACGATACAAAAAGTTTTAAATAATAAACTTCTTCATTAAGATAAGCAGTCACTTGGTAGAGTTGTAATCAGGAGAGCTTTAGCGTCAAAAAGCGTCACAACAAATGAACAATTATTGTAAGCAGAGAGCAGTAACGTTGCATTAGGTATCCAACATTCTTTGTGTTTCTTATTACCTTACCTACTGACTCAGTTTACATTTTATAAATAATGCGACCTTAATTAAGCTCAAAATAGTTTCATTTTGATATTAGATCAATTAAATGGTTATAATTGGTACTTAGTAGACATTTCTTCCGTATTTATGAGTATGTTTGTAATGTTTATAAACGTGAATATTACGAAGCGGATTATAGGACATCATTCTAGAGGTTACAGTTTTGATATCTTTTATGATATGAGCTGTTGGGAGTGTGATTTTTGAAAATCGCACTTTCAAATCAGCAGTAGAAAATGACGTAAAATCGATGATTTGCCATTTTTTAATTCCATTCGTTGCAAAAGTCACGGAGACTGACCAATTTCATTTTTTTTCAACGTTCCTTTACCCATAATTTTGGCGGTAAAGTCGATTTTAACTGATACTATGAAACCATTCATTCGTTCAATTGAAATTTTATCGGTGTGAAACAAAACGTTTCACACAGAAAAATCAAAAATACAGTAATACGTAACCACTCGACGAAAATCGCACTCCCTATTGTTAACATACCTAAGTAGGTATGTCCATCTTCAGGCTTGCTCTCAGGTCTTTGAAGACTCATTCATAAATAAAGATCCATGCAACCTGACCATTTTCATAGTATTTTAAACATAAAATTGTCTACAGCGAATTTTTAAGTGTTGTCCCTGACTCGTGTGCCCTCGTGTTTCCGTCGCGTCGCTCATCAGCGCGAACAATGAACACCCTGCGCCCGCGCACTTGAACGCTTGGCTACCTGTTCACTAATTGTTTTACTATTGTTAGCTAAAAACCGTACGTATAGTAACTACATGAGTGTGTAGCGATAGTGAAACTCTAGGTTTTTCAAGGTTTGGAGACCACAAACGATGCTTTCAACCATTATTTCCAACAACTAGGTAGTTTTTATACCAATTTCAAATTTTAGCCTAGCCGTTTTACATTTTCACTGCTCGTAAATTTTTAAAACTCTCTTCTCGTAATATTTTACTGTTTATGGTAGTAAGTGGTTTGTTTACATTTTGTACCTGATATAAATTGTTAGGTTACCCAATGAGCTCACATCGCTTCCTTTTTTTCGTTGTTAGAAATGAATCGTTGAAGTCAAATTAAAGTTTGTAAAATTAAGTCTCGGACGGGACTACACAGAACAAAGCTGTAACACGTTTAATTGTTTATAATTAATATTTGGAATCGTTGAAGTCTTGTACAGCGAGATAATGAAATCACATTATTAACATTTTGAAGACTTCAACGAGAGCGTAATTGAACATCGTTGCATTGGACCTCAAATGTAATGAATTACTCTAGATTAAATGTTCTAGGAATTTAAAAATAGAAATCATTTTCCAAACCATGATGTTAAAAAAATATTTATTTTATTTTATTTAGAAGTTCAATTCCCAATATTACGTTACCCTTCTAGCGCTAGTGAGTAAAAAAGTTATCAACGAGAATGACGTTTGTCCGATTGGCAAAACAGATCAACACTGTTGTCCAAAAGAGAATCAAGAACCAATTTCATCCACCAGTAAAAGAATCTTGTGTTTTAATAGTAGGTAATCTGTAACATCCCCGACTACCCCCTCGGCGAATATAGTCGTGAGCATATGCTTATATTTTTATGCTGCTATTCTGTAAAATTAAACCGCGAAAAACATTATGTACCTACTTATTTAATATTTTAAACGATCACCAATTCTCAATTAATGAAACCGTAGGCTCTGGCTTATCCTCTTATCATTTTAAATGCTACAATTTTAAAACAAACTTATTTGCCTATCCCCAAATAAATAATGTTCGGGATTACAATAATAACAGTTATTGGCGTCGCACAGTCTGTAGTGTAGTGTAGGGGAGACAGATGGGGCAAAGAAACCCTGCTGTGGCACTCGTTAACTACACTTAGATAGATAAATTTATTTTATCTGCCAATTTACCCCAATCTACTCTATTGTCGATACTCGCTGACAGCAATCGACTAAACTTAATACGAATGTGTGAATGTATATTCAATGTGATAATCTGAAATAAAAAGATGTAAGTATGTAGGTACTTTTTTTCTGCTTGTGTTATAAATTTTATATCGCATGAAAAGAGCAGGAAAAAGAAAAGTACGTAGGTACTTCTTAATATGCAAATCTACTTAAGCCAAATATATGGGACAGTTGATTTCTTTTTCGCGATTTTGATTTTGGTGCCATAGAGAAAGTTGTTCAGTTTGATGGTCTGATCATCCTCTTTAAAAAAGTCAGCATATTAAGTTGGACCCTGTATTACCCTATAGGGGAAATATATTTCCATGAAACTAAAGAAGAGAGATTTATATTTCCCAAATGTTTCCCAATATTTACAAAACTATTTTGTTTTTTATTTGTTACTTACTTACTTAGTTTCAAGGATTTTTTAGTAAATTTCAGTTTTTAAGAGTTGCGCGGTTTTTATTTAATCTAGAATTAAACGTGTTGACAGGTTCTTACCGTGTTTTGGCATATTTGAGTTCCCGATATACGCTCTAAGAACTCGTTATAATTTTTAATTCTAGATCTGTCTTTATCTCTCTTTATCGATTAATCAGTCCCTCGAGATTTTTATCTGACAAACACTTTGTTACATTCCAACAAAGTATATGTTTTTAAGTGGTTTGGGAAGTAGAAGTGCTGAAAATTAACGTGTTTAATTATAATGTCGTTTTGAATAGTTTTATGTGCCTTTCAAAGTAGAGATGAATTGTGGGAACATTCATTGTTAAGTCTTGTCATGTTTAGTGTTTAGTTTTACTACATACGTTAGTAGTAATAATGATTATTTTTACTCACATACATAGTGCAATTATAAGATAGTTAAAAGACAATAATAAACTGTAAATTTTTTACATCTAAAACAAACGTTAACCCCTTTAACCGCGTAGTAAAACCAAAAAGCAAATTATCATCGATCGTTCACCCCGGCAACAATGCATTCGTCGAAACCTAAGTGTAAAATCTTGTTTTTGTTTTGTAATTTCTCACAGATAAAAAATAAAATGATTTGGCTCGGGACGCGGTCCCGGCCGGTCCACGAGCCGTATCTCCGGCGGGCGGCGGCGGCGGCGGGCCACTGCGTTATCTTATCATTACCGCCCCATCCCCGCATGTATTACCATAACTCTCATTCCCGTGTACCTACACAGTGCTACACACCGTGCACCGGCGCGCTTTGTTTACGAGCGGGAGATGACGGATTTTCTTCCGCTTTCACTGCGTTATCGTCCGTGATAGGACTCCAATGCGATTGTCTGGTTGCGAGATAATATTTACCCACTTGCAACCCAATACGTATCTATTAACTTGGGTACATTTGTAATTCCACTAGTCTTTTCCACATGTTTGAGTTGTCTTCTCTACTAAATGAACGTATCCACTTTGTCTTATTACGATGAATATTTATTATTCAAATGAATTAGAAACAACATGTAATCCATTAATTCCTCGAGCTAAGTGAGTTATTTCGCAAACAGCTGCCTCGGAGCTGGCAATACCCATCGTATAATGTTTTAATGCGCACTCAAATTTAGGGAGCACTGATAAAATGGGAAGAGTAAGTCTTAAATTACTCACTTACAGAGTAGTTATCCGAAAGAGCTTTTAAATCATTCACAAAACACTAATGGACGTGGGGAGAAGGGTGCGGGGTGCGGACGGGGCGCGGGGCGCGGGGAGAGCAGATGTAGTCCCTCGCGAGCAATGAAATGGAGATATAACAATATAAAGGTGTGGGTCTGAATTGCCGTGAATTGCAATCCGACAGTAGTAGACGCGACGTGAGCAGCCGACGCGAGGGAGACGACATTAGGGAAATCGAATCTCGTTTTCCTGTCGATCCAATCACTGTTTTTCCTGTGATACTGTATCAATAACACGTGAGATCGTTGAACCGCGTCGCTGGAAATGTTGCTCCTAAAATTTATTCCACAAATTATTCACACTCTACAAATCTTTACATGGAGCCGTCTAGTTGCATGACGACTCTTATGATCATGCGACTTGTTTTAAGGAACGTTTATTTAATTTCACAGCAACACTCGTTCCGCATGAAAGCTAGGTTCCTACAAGCGGGGTACTGTTGCGGGCAGGAATAATAAATGTGGAGGGGTCTGCGAGGGGAGTCGAGTGCCATTATTATCGGCGGCAATTTAATTAGATCCCCTGCGTTATTACCACTGATTCGTTTTATAATGCCTCTCTAATATCCAGTACTGCAGTGTTTGTCGTACACAATTATAATAACATGACGTTTAAAATTACAGTTGTCGACGACAAATTGTAGTAGGTACGTGTGCGTGGACAGTTTGTTACAATAGAAATTGCTGTTTACATGATCCGAATAATTATTGGAGCGATTATAGAATCTACAATAGGACACGTGTGATTCTGTTTAACATTTCTAGTTTGGGTACGGGCGGATATAATTAAAATTTAAATTGTTGTCAAGCGAGATTTCACAATCATCCCGAAATATCCAATCGAACTAAAATTCAGTTTAAAAACCATAAAATTACTTTCTGAACGTCGGAATTTGATCACCCGACCCAACGCAATCACCCGCGCCGATAGGCTTCCGGCTCATCGATATTCGTAACGAATCGTCGAAATTCAATAATTATCCCGAACACGACTTCATTCACGAAAAAAACACATAAAAAGGTGTGAATGGAGAGAGGAAACTCGTCAGAAACGGTCAGTTTTTGTGGAGCGGATGGTCGTCGGTTAAGTTCACGTGGCATCTCGATACGAAACCGTGTAGTAGATAAGATTAAATGGGAGGCGGTAATCAGTGCGAGACCAAACTGGTTGAATGGAAGTCCGATCGGCGTTCATTCATGAGCTGGGATGCCATCACGCGAGCCGGCTGCAGCGGGCGATGCGCCGCGGTGCCACCGCACCGATGCCGGCCGCAGTCCGTCCGAGATAATACGACACTTCTACATTACACTCATTTGCGATGCGATCGCGCCTTATTATAGCAAGCCGCGTATAATTCTCAATTAGCTACCGACGACGTGTCATCCAATTGACTTGTTATTATGGCTGTTCGCACTTCGCACGCCCGCGCCTTCATTATGTCGTTATTAGCATCGTGTTATTATCCTACTTTATATCGCACTTACTACCGATATCAGTCTCACCGAAGACCATGCGAGGCATCTGCAACTAGCAATTATAAACATACGAACGGGGAAAAACTGGGTCATTACAAATTCTCTGAATTATCAAAGTTATGATGGGTTATTTAATAAACTTTATTTCTTTGAGCTTTGATCTGTGTAAACAGGTCAAATCAAAGTGTAAGAAATGTGTTAGTTGTATTTTTATTACCGGCCGTAGTAAAATTTATAGATGGTAGGTATAGGTGCGCCCACGCAGCCTCAAACTCTAAAAAACGTTCTCCGCTCAGTTCTCGGTCGAAACGCAGTAAAATAAATATAAAGCAAGGACGTTTATTCAATAATCGAGAAACTAATGACACTTCGGTTTTCATTCGGTGACATTTTACTTTTATTAAAATACCGATGTCATGACGCAATGTTTATTTGAAATCAGAGCATTTTCTTCACGTCTGCGAAGATAGATGTGGCTCTCTTAGTCACTGTATGAAACTAGTTTGTTCCGGGTTCCTAGGCATAAAATAAACTGCGCACACAGGCACAGCCAAAATTTAATTTGATGGAATACTTGATCTGATATTAATTTTACGCTCATTTGCACCTGGCCTTTAGTCGAGCGTAGGGCTGCCACCTTTTTTAAAGAGAAAATATAGTATTTTTCAATAAATTGTTAAAAATATACATATAGTAGGTGCTTTCGGGAGACCCAGGTGAAAAAAGTACAACAAAATTTTCATTTAATTTATTTTTCGAAACGTATTTTACTTTATTCTTCCTGAGGTTTTATCATCGTCCTTCTCCGGCCCTTATCCCATTATTTGGGGTCGGCGCTATATGGAATGCCTGTCGATTAACTATCCATAGGTTTGGTCCATTTATTAACATTATTTCATATTCTATTGCAGTTCTTTTGTTTATTTATCTTCACTTCAAGTCAGTCACTTATAGAGTTAAGTAGTGTAAGCAGATCTTGCAGTTGGCGTTTTTATGTTTGTATGAGCGAATTTATTTATATACTTATTAAAAACACAAGAGCTAAAAAAACTTACCCTAAACTTAAATCTGCGTGCGTCTAGTTAGATTTGATAAACATAAATTATAAGCTATAAATATAGTATTTTCCGTACTCTATCTTTTCTCAATATTATATAGTACAATTGACCAAAATATACTTAGTACATACGATACTATATAATATGGTATGCGCGGCAACCCTAGTCGTGCGCCTGCGCAGAGCTATGAGTTGGGTTAGCTGATTTATTTTTACTTTACTTTTCAAATAATGGTGTTATTGTTAGAAACGTTTATACAGGTATCGGTATTATTACCTCTTGTGCCCTTGTTATACTATAATTGTATTTAAAATCGTTGTCAAGTCGATGTCTTACGTATATTGTTTGTTAAACTGCAATGTAATAAAAACTTATTTGTTATTGTTACAGGTAATTCTACGATCATACAACTTGCAGTTCTGGTAAAGTGCCAAATGGCGGAACGACCTCGTTTAATCCCCTTCTTAATACTTGCGTCTACTGTACTAATTCTATATAGGACAAACAATACGCAATATCATCAATTCTTCACTCATAGTCATATCTAGCTTTTTCTTACTACGAGTTACTCGAATATGAGTTCTCTCTAACCTATAACTTAGGTATCTTATCGAATGAGTCAAAACTGACTGCTCGTAGAAACATTTTTAGTTTCACACCATTTTCACACGGACAATATCCGCATTGATTTGCTGACGTTGGCTTCTCGTCATCGTCAGTTTCCGAAAGGAGTGAACTTCTGCAGTAGTCATTGACTAACCAAGACAGATCTTATAACAACCTTTTTGAGTCGGGGGTTAAAAGTAAAATAGCCAATGCCCAAAAATGCCTTTTTTTTCTTTTCGCCTTCTTTTTTTAGCGCGGCCATCAATCAATCTTGAATATTATAGTTCAGAATAAAGTTTCACACAAAACTTGCTATGACATCTTTAAACTCAGTCCGAATGGAGATATAAGGCTTGAAGTAAACGTAACGATTATATTTTCAACTTTGCTAGCTATCACAAACATTTTTGTCGTGTAGGATTGCAATTCTATATGGAACAGCAGACTTTTATTTAGCGTTTTTGTTGTTGGTCCCATAGAATATTTTTTCAGTTTGATGCTGTGTCATCTCCTTAAAAAACTGTTAGCATATTAAGGAAGGAAACTATGCATACAGAATTAGGGTAAACAGTTGCATTAATTAAAGGGAGGATTGTAACCATGGTATTGATCAACTTTCCCCTAAGAAATCTACACGAAAATCGCAAAAAAAACTACTTTTCATACAAACTTTTGATCAGCTGATTGCATTTAGTATTGAAAGTGCAAAATTTTTTTTGCAAATTTCCTTTACGTTTCTTTGGGAATGTTGATCAGTCCCATAGGTACAATTACCCCTTAAAGTAATGCAACTGTTTACCCTAACACCCTGTATAGGCGGTTTAAATTCCAACTTGTAAAATTAATAGAACTAACGAGATTTAACATCGAGGACATTTCTTTTGCTATCTCATTCGATTATACGGAACTTTTTATTAATCCCCAACCTGCGTTTAACATTATGACAAACATTCCCATGTCCCGTGTCAGGGGGCTGGCGGGGGTGAGGCTTGTAGGCGCGGGGGGGTCCTCCGGAATGCGGTCTACCTGCACGGGACCAACACTAATCAATTTAGCTTTATTATAGTACCAATAACGCTTCATTACAACTTTTGGATTTATGCTTTAGTTATTTGCTTTGCTCTCGAATGCTTTGCGACCGGAACAAGTGCGTTTGGCAGTTTGGAAGTTTGCCTAGGACTCTTTTTATGGTCTGTTGTTATGTTAAGACTTGGTTGCTTCACGCTATAATAAAGTATGTTTTATAGGTAGCGTGTTGGATTTTGTCTCAGAATACAGAACATGCTATTCTGATGGTGCTTCGTTTAGAAGACTTAATTTTGGGGTTTGTAAATCTTATTCCAGTGATCATTAAATCACGCAGGTACATAAAAGACAGTCTGGACCAAATTTGGACATTGCTGGTGAAATGTGGAAATTGATAATTTGATATACCTAATTTAAAAATGTCTGATTACTCCTGTAATGCTGATATAATAATAGGCATTACCTTTATTTTGAGCATTAAAGTTTATCATACAAAATATGCAGGGTGTTAGGGTAAACAGTTGCATTAGTTTAATGGGTGAGTGCACTCAGGATAGTAAAGAACTTTCCCAAAAGAACATATTAAGGGAAATTCTAAATGCAATCAGCAGATCGATCGTTTTTATGAAAAGTCGAAATTTTGCTTTCCGAATTTCCTACTTTTCTTAGGGCATTTTTTTCAGTATCATGAGTACAATCCCAGTTTCAAGTAATGCATCTGTTTACCCTAACACCCTGTATAAGTATCCCACCCAGGAGTACTATACTTTAAAGTTACACATCCTAATTCGTATACGAATAATGCATACATACCTAAAGTAGGTATTCTCGTATACTAATTACAATGTGTGAAATTCAAAAATAGTACCTACTCCTGATCGATAGCCCATCTGGGGATATAAATTGTTATAGTAACTGCACAAACAGGCTAAACTACTTAACGAATTTATTTCTTCTAATATTCTGCTTAGCAACAGAATGAACCTTAAAAAAATCATTATTATAGTAATATCAGTATTGGGGACCACCTGGCCATCCGTCTGCCTGTCACTGCACAAATCAAAGGCCTGTCGAGACCGTTGTCGCTTATTATTTCGTCTAACGATATAAGTATTTAAGTTACTCATCCAAACACAATGTATCTCGAATCAAGGCATTTTAATACTTATTACGACAGCAGAAAGGTTCCGTCAGGAGACTGCTCTTTTGTAAAACAGTAACATGCCACTCAAAATGGTGTCCAAGCGTGAACCTTATTAATATAATAACTAGTCTTATTACATTTTATGTTTTAATTTTATTTGATCACGAACTTAGAGAACCGTGTACGGATCGATCGATCCAATGAATTCATTGTTTTAATCCGAAAAGAGCAATTGATAGAAAAACGCCCATAATGCGTTGTGATAACTGAAAACAGCCGTGAAACTGGATTCGTGAGTGGTAAATTGGGGATGTGATTGTTTTATATCCTAATAGAATTAGTTATGTCATACCTAAACCTATCTATACTTCATTCCAAATAAGAACGACGAGATTTTCCGATTCCTATTTAACTTTCTGGCCTATTCTGATAAGCAAATATAATTTATTAATCAGAAAGATGTACTATCCAACATATCTTGGACGTTAATAAAGCTGTATTAAGAATATGTGAGATTAACGGCTTGTTTCACCACTCCCGAATAAGTTCTTGTCAGCTTATCCGACAGCTCATTTGACATATTCATCATACAACATATGTCAAATGAGCTGTCGGATAAGCTAACAAGAACTTAACCAAAAGTGGTGAAAGGCTTAGGTGTTTCAAATCTCTGTTTCTGTAATTAAAAAAAGCCTTAAATTTTCGATGCTATCTTGAATGGAGTATAGGTAATAAAATAAGAAACAACACAACAAGTGCGCCCACTCGCCTCACGTTTTGCAATGTTTAGCAAAAGCGAGACCTACATTACAAACATAGTTAGCATTTAAAATAGACTACAATAAGCATAGTGACATAGTATTATAATTAAACTATCAACTTTGCGTGTCTATACACAGATTTTTGTAAAAGAAATTAGGGCATAAAAGTTGAGTGATAGAAAACATTGCAATATTATATAGGTATGGTATAAGTACTAGAGTTTACCCGCGACTTCGTCCACACTAATTTGAATACCAGATTTTAAGTCAGATAAGCTATAAAAAAAAAAATGGTTTCGTAGTTTTTACCTGATGCTGTTACAAATATACTGACAAAAGTTCTAAAAAAGGTTGATATGGAGTCAGAGATACCTAAAAACCATATCATAATCTTTTTCATGTAAATATCTTCAATGTATACACGGCGACAGATCAACCTACCCATAGTTGGACCTTATCCATGAACATAGAGTTTAACTATGGGTAGGTTGATCTGTCGCCGTGTGTACAGACACACTTCTGTTACAGTTTTATAATAGTTAAAATACGATTTTTTTATAAGGTATTTTAGTATATTTACTACTGAGTATTTTTATTTTTATAGACAAGCTAAAGACCAAATAATTATTTTTTAATTTAGTTTTTTTACATCTGAAAACATTCATATAATGGACACAGCGTTGTTCTAGAAACAACCCATTAAAGACAGTGTATAGTAATTCCAAAACATACGATAGCCTAGTTCCCCACCGCACGTAACATTCCAATTGTAATGACATATCATCAGATCAACTCGCATTCCGCCGCAGACCGCCCGCCGCTCTAACCAGCCCCGTGTCCATCAATGTCACTTCATTCCAAAAAAATTACCCATCAACGGTAGTTTTACCCATAAACCTCTACAGACATTTTGATACGTTTCAAATTACGAAAAAAAGCCTTTGAAATTAGCAAAAAACTTGGATATTTTCCATAAAACACGTGTAGCAATTACAGAAAAGGAAGATCAAACGTTAGGTAAACAATATGCGGAGTTTAATTAGTTTAAAAACAAAGGTATTATTTACGTAAAACGACATGATTCGTAGCCTCAGGGCAGAGCTAATGAGCCTATAATGAGCCGACCCCGTGATTAACATCCCGATTGGGCCATTCGTTATTCGACGAATATTTTTCATCCTTGGCCATTATATTAATATCAAAGGCTATTGGACGTCTGCTTGTAATGATGATGATGAGGCTGCTTCAAACATGCTTAACTGTTTTTGCGAGATTATTGTATTGGCGAAATTATGGTCAATCTTTTTATGCTGTGTTCACACCGATTTAGTTGCATGTGTGTACTCGTACCTTTCCCCTGTGTGCACGGAAGTTTTATTTCACCATTTATACGTAATAATAAAATGGTTCCTTACTATCATAGTCCTTTTATTACAAAAAAAAATAAAAGACAAATCGTAATTAGTTCATTTTAAGAAAGGTAAAAAATGAACTTCATTGGCTTGTCCCTTATATTTTTCAATTAACGCTAGCTACAAAACTTTTTCATAACGAATAACGGTACTTTAGATTGACCTTGCCAATCCTATCCTACTAATATTATAAACGCGAAAGTTTGTAAGTATGGATGGATGTTTATTACTCTTTCACGTAAAAACTACTGAATGGATTTTAATGAAATTTGGCATATAGATAGAATATGATCTGGATTAACACATAGGATACTCTTTTAAGGTCTACGCAGACGGAGTCGCGGGCTACTGTAACATAATCTTTTTAGAATTTCCTTAAGATTCAGTAATGATGCTAAGGATTCTGAGCAAAGTAGTTTCTGCTTTCTGGTTGATACTGTTGTATTATGTGTTCTTATTATAATTATTAGATATCAATCAGTGAGTCTAGGTATCGTGACTGCCTGTGAACCCTGAATGACACCGACATAGAGCCCGTAAAGGCCCGACTATTAACAACATCAATTGAGTCATTTGTTAAGCGGTGTGCACAAAGCCGCTCCGATGTCGGCTAATTAGCAGTATTATTTGATTGAAATTAGCTACGTTTTGTTATAATTGAACCTTTTATATTACCAATATCGCCCGGAGTCATCTCGAAGATTGATCAAAGGGCGTAATTAATTGCCGGTTATTATTCTTAATAAAAGCCGAAAGAAAAAGAAGTAAAAATCCGGTCCAGTGCGCCTCGGTACACGCGTAAAAGATGGTTCCGTATTGATTATAAAAATGTCTTTTCTAGCCATATGAATAAGTAGTTTCTTTTTTGTAAAACTAGATTTTTTTTAAATAAACAAAATTGTTTCAATTATATTTTTCTTATGATTCTTTATCTCTAGAATCTTTTATGGACTCAGAAACCAATATGAGGAAAACAAACTGTTGTGATATCGTTTTAATTTAGTTGTGTTTTTTATTTCCTCTTTATCTAGAAATAAGTTTAGCGGCAGATAGGTCATGACAAACAGAAGAAATTAAAAAAGTTCACTTGCAATTTGGGTAAGGAACCCTAAGAAGGAAGTAAACGTCTGGGTCCGGTTATAGAATTGAGTGTTGCGGTTGACATCGCATGCGCAGAGTAACGGTGGATCATCAGTTTACCGCTTAACTTAAACAGTTAGGTACTTACCTTTCATAAAAAGAAATGCAAAGAGACACAAATTCTTTAGTCAGCTAACGGCGGTAGTTATTGCGGACGTTGAATATTTTATCATTCTTCATTTTCATTTGTCGTGTCAAAGATTTTTAGAAGCGAGGTGTACAAGTCCTGAATTGGAAGGACAGTCTTCCGCGCTAAGACGTGGTGCTTGACGGCTCGATAGCTCAGTCGGTAGTGAACCAGCCTACTGTGACAAGGGTCGCGGGTTCGAATCCCGTAATGCACAAATATTTCAAGATGATTTGATGAATATGAATCTTTGTTCCCGATTCATGGATGTTTGTATCTATTATACAGGTGTAAGTGACAGCCTAGCAAATACTGAAACGGTGAACTCAGACCATCAACCTGAACAAGTTTTACTATGGAACCTGCCTCAGGACACGCGAAACAAAATCAGCTGTCCCATACAAAACTGCTGTACTTAACCGACTCAAATGTATGGGACAGCTGTTTTTTTTTCGCGTTTCCTGTGGTAGGCTCTATAGTGATGTATTTAATATAATTATCTAGTCATCATTATACAAGTCCAGACTAGATTCTGGAATTTTAAATGGGACTATGCTTCATTTTAAATAAGGACGAAATGAATTTCCGATTCCTATATAGCTTCCTGGCCAATTCTGATTTGCAAATATAATTTATTTATCAGAAAGATATCCTATCCGACATATTTTGACGTTACTAATGCTGTTCTAAGAATAAGTGAGAGGAAGTGTTTCAAATCTCTGTTTCGGTAATACAAAATAGCCTTGAAATTTCGTTGCTATTTGAAATGGAGTATAGATAATCTGTGTGGCAATGTCCATGATATTTATTTATGCTTGTGATATAGCCGGTGGTTGAAAGTTGTTGTTATAAACACATTACGCAAAACCAGACTAAGTACCATAACCATTTGTACAGCAATGCTAGTCTATAAAGTATAAACTCGAACGTGAACTCTTACTAATTTGACATGTCACATTATAGCAGTAAGATTTTAATTTCCTTTGCAAAGGCAAAATTTGGGATCTCGCTTTCGTGTTCACGTTCAAGATTCCAGTTTGTGTTTTATACAAAGAGCACGACAGAATCGAAAACAGACCAAAACATTAACATGTAATATAAAAAATTGCGCGTCTTATAAAAATGTTGTGTCGTGTTTTCAGACAAACGGACGCTTTGATTTGGGAGTTCATATGAAATGATCTTCTTAGATACAGTCCATTTCTCATGACCGCTTATTCTATGGAAATTCTCTGGAACTTGGCTACAACTAACAATCAAGTATTTATTGTAGGTACTATGGCTAATATTTAGGGCAGAATGATCGGTCAAAGAGATTATGGAAGGACTGTCCTCCAAAAACACACAAAAGAAACCTCTCTTGTAATAAGTACTAAAATATATGCCAAACTACGTATCAGTAAATGCAGTGACTATAAATTAACATAGAATTGTCTGAAGTTATCTCTCGCGTCGGCGCAGGCGCATGCTCGATATGCGATATTGTACGATCGTGTGAAAGTGGACAACATGGCGTAAAACAAGAGTTACCGACTCGTATCGTCCAAGCAAATATGTACATATAGATGTACCGTATTATGAACCATTTTCACTAAATGTAACACAAAGAAAACATGTATTATAATTAAACAAAAACCACTTACGTTCATTAAAGACATGTTAATTAAAAATTGTATAGCTATAATTGTAAAAGAACTTAGCGATATGATCTAAAATAATATAAAAATCTTCTTATGCATGACGATATAATGCGTACGTTTAACTTTTGCAATTAAAACAATATAAAATTAAGCTACTGTAATGAGTAAATTTCATAATTAAACTTAGATAAAACTAAAAGAGGAGGAAGCAGCGTTCATCACGCTTGGGTTTTCAAACGAAGTCCACTGTACATATATCACTGAAAAGCCACTAAGCTTTTCAGTCGTGCATAAAGAACAGCGGCTTGCTTAAACGTGGGTCACGTATTT
This sequence comes from Agonopterix alstromeriana, assembly GCA_963924505.1. Lineage (NCBI taxonomy): Eukaryota > Metazoa > Arthropoda > Insecta > Lepidoptera > Depressariidae > Agonopterix > Agonopterix alstromeriana. Next base: position 13,530,510 of record OZ004666.1, read on the forward strand.
CGTTCTAAAGACACTGTCTAGCTCGCCTGGCTATTCGAGCCCATCAAATCAAGTTAACTCGTACTATCAATTACTCCTGCATTTAATTTGAATTTTTTTTTATTGTTTGCAAAGTTACTTGTAAGTTACCTTATTTTGTTTTATCTAAGTAATTATCACAATGTTTAATTTTATGAAGATTGTACGTCTTGGGATTTCCTCGCGGACGATGAATTGCGAAAATAAAAAATGCCAATTAAATTGTATGACAAAACAAATTTAATTAAAGTACACCGCGTTAATATGATTTACGTCGTAATAAAACCGCTGAAGTAATGTAGGGCTCTCGTAGAAGTGTGTAATGAGAGTTAGTAGAGTAAAGTACGTTGACTGTAGAAGACAATGGGCATGTTATCAGTGTTTGTACATCAGTAATCACGTGTCAGATACATTGATAACACAAACGTCCGAGCTAAATGGATTGTGTACCAATTCGTTTTCAACTACTCACAAGTTAATTGATGTAGGGAACAAGGTATTTAAAAATCTTTAAAAAACGTTTGGGTTTTGTTCTTATTTCTTGACAATAACAATCTTATCATTAATAATTAGAACCCCAGATGGGAATTCCATTCTGGGTTTTTTTAATGATAAAAATCTGTATGTACCTACCACAAAATATGACTAATTTAGAAAAGTACTTATTGCTTTATTCTAACATTATTTTAAATACAATGTTCTCATAACTCTTTCAACAAAAAAATACTTTTTTTATTTTTACGTGTCAAACATGTCTAACATAACCTAAAAGGCTATAATATACATCCACCTGATTGATTTGAAAATAATTGTTTTTAACTTTTTAATAAATAGTTCTAAGGTTGTTTTTTATTATTTCTTTTCAATGGAAAGCTTTTCCCCCTCTTTATTCCGTGTGCGAGCTCAACTTTGACAACAATATTTAGGTACCCAGTAAGTGACTTTTCTCACGACTTCGTCATAAAATTAAACTCTTTATGAACATTGTAGAAATATGATAGACAATATTATTTTTGACTGTAGGACCTTCACCTGCTCCTAATGATTACATCAAAGTTAGAAGTACTCGAGACAGTTCAAAAAGACGATAAACTAAAATACTGTAATTCCTTCTCTAGTCCTAGAAACTAAACAACCTCGCATAGACGAAGTTTCGCAAAACAGTCAATTTTCTTACTTATGGCATGGTCAGAAGAAATATGTCGCGAGGCTTCTGAAATATAGGTACTTATAGTAGAGCCAGCGGCGGACATTTGTGGTGAAACGTTTGAAAATTACATACAGTGCCTCTATCACGAATAGTATAATATATTTGTCGGACGAGGCACAATTACGGTCAGCACCGTGACGCGTCCTGGCCGCTTCGTTGACCAAGAAATCTTTTGCTATCGAAGTATGGATGAGGCAATCAAGATAAATATGTGAGCGTATTTATTCAAGGCATCGTTTAGTTTCAAGTCAGATATTTCTTACCTATCGTCGTAATATCAAATTGATTAAAACCTATTAACTGTTGGTATGTAAAATTTGTTCACAATTTGACAGTTGGTATGTAAAGTTGATTCAATTTATAATTCTTGCATCCGATTTCCATGATACTTGGTAGGTAAAGGAACAGTTTGTATGAGGTAACCAACCACATAGAAAATAAATGGGCGATGTCACGGACACAATTTAATCGTCATTAAGTAGATTACGTGTAGATTTTATTCAAAGATTTTAAGCCTTTCAGACTAGAATTGCCTTTCCCTTGAATTTGCCACCAAGCCAAATTCAAAATAACGATTATCCGTTAATAATTTTGAATAGATCATTCGTATTTGAAATCGGTGTAATTTATTATAACCCTACGCTCGTCACGGACTGTAAAAACATTCTGACAACTCTAGATGCAATAAAGTTTAACTGCACACATAATTTTTACAGATGGCTTTATTAACCGTGACTATTGCGTTAATTTCTTTAATTTTTTAGAAACAAAAGTTCATGTAGTTTGCTTCTGTATTCTTTGTTATTATATCTCTGCTGGCCTGCTAGATTTTCTATCATGTCAAAACAATGTATTAATTTAAAAGACTGAGGGCATTTTTCACCACTTCTTGATAAGTTCTTGTTAGCCTATATGACAGATAATTTGGCATATCTTTCATATGAAATATGTCAAACGATCTGTCAAATAAGCTAACAATGGCTTATCCAGAAGTGGTGAAAAAGACCCCAAGTATTACATTTATTGATTGGATGTAGAGATATAGGTACAATTGCGATGCTTCACAATCCAGAAAATATGAATTATGGTATACGTTGACGGTAATATCACTATATTATTTTCTGATTGACTATTTGATTTCTGGAACTCTTGCTAATCATAACTCCATGACTTGCCTCTTATTGTAAGAGAGTTGATCTACTGACAGAAGTCTTAACTATGGTCCTCATTATTATTCAAATATTTTCCATATTCCAATCCAAATCCTTTGTGGTCTCTCTATTTTATTTATTGGGTCCTTGGTAGCGTCGATACATCACACGTGAGATAATTCAATAATAGGTAGGATAACATTATTTAATTAATTACACAGAATATGATACAGTATAATCCGATAACTATAAAAAGATAATTAGAACTTGGTACCTTAAATTTAAGAAAATTATGAAAAGGAGAAACAATTAAAAAAATATCGGAATAATTTGTCTCCATCGAGCACATCTAAAGGATTTATGACATGGGTGATGGGTTAGAATAATACTGAAAGGTTTCAAATCATTCCTCTGGATTATCTACGTAATTTTACAATATTGTATCATGGATCATTTAATTAGTTTATAAGATTTTACACAGCACGATAAGAAGTCTTCGCTTATCTTATCTAGTGTGTCATGTTTAATGTGATAAAATGATGGATGAATCATCAATCATCAAACTGGTATTTAAACGTCGCTTTATCATCATTTAGAAAACCCAATCGTGATGAGTACTTGTAGGAACGATACAATATTTTCAGTGTTTAACATGGATGCTTGTGCACCCATATTTTGAGTAAAACAATTATATCTTACTAAATCTGACAAACCACAGGCACATAGATAAGAAACACGATCGTGTATAAAAAAGATAGACTATCGTCTTAATTGTCCAATGCGTGACTTACAGTAGTACCAGGTTTTTAAGTCTTACCTGTACGCTTGCCACCCCCGTGAAAACGATAAAAATTGAGATGTACCTCAATCTTTATTATTTTACGTATGGCAAAAAGAGCGCGTATGACGTTTTTCTCGTTTAAACGCTTTGTCGTGGGTGGCATGCTGCGCAGTAGACAAATTTTAATAGCGCGCGAAATTATATTGACCAATCAGTATGTGTCACCTTGAATCCTTTGACGCTATTGGCTAATTGTTTTCGCGACCTTTTCGCTGCAATCCGACTTTTCACCCTTTGATTACCAAATGACTTCGGGTTTTGACGGAGACTCGGGTCTGCTCTGCGCAAACGAAGATTGACGAACGGAATAATTTTCCTGGTCGTATTGTACCACCATCTAATGGCACTATACCAGACCAATTCCTTGACGTGTCTTCCGAAGCAAGACGTGGTCTAAAGGCTGAAACGACAGAGTTATTTTTAAAAGCTATAGAAGAATCTAAGATGATCTCAAACCTAAACTAAGATGATATCCATAACCCATAGATTTTCAATGAACAAAACAGTACGTTATACGGACATCGATCGAACGGTTCTTACGGCGGTTTTGAGGTCGAGTCCGATGAATAATGCTGCGGGACCATTAGCGGTCATTATATGCAAATAATATTACACATTAGCCGCATTTACTGTACTCTCATTTACCGCACATTACATTGTTGTATGAAACTGCTAAAGATTCGTTGCTATATACGTTCGTATACAGGGTGTAAACTTAAATGCGTTACATACTTTATGGTGCTTCAGACCATCAAACTGAACAACTTTTAGTATAGAACCAAATAAAAATTCGATTAACGGGGTTGACTGCCCAGGGTGTACCAGACAAACTCAGGTTCCGTCACTCAGAGTGGCTCTTTCATTGCCCCCCCTTGGTACATACCTAACTATAACTAACGTGTTGTTCATTTACCACGGTTCTAAAGAAACCCTTTTCAGGTTTTGTGTGCATAAAACATTGTATATTTTATGAGGTTGTTAATGTTTTATAATGTAAAATTTTAATTTAAGTAAGAGATCTCTAAGTGACTAGCGTCCTGCGTTTCGTTATTGAAATAAATTTTACGTTCTCGGGCAAAATGTCAATTTTAGAATGACGTCATCGCCGAACTTTCAGCTATTCCAATTTAACAACTATCTATACTGTTACAACAACGTCATTAAAATAACCTGCCACTAAAAATAAAATCGAATGGACACAGCTGAAAAGCGAAAACAAAATTCATTTTGGACAAAATTGGTCCAACTAGTTAATACGGATAATAATTCATCACCAAAAGCTTGCCCACTTAATGAAGCGTGACAATTAAGTAATGGAAAAGTTAAAATCGCAACCGATTGGATAAAATTAATCAATGGCGTACTGGGCCGTCAATGGAATGGATATTTTATGTTCCCGTGGGCGAAGAGTGGGCACCAATTTGTCCGCAGTTTTTTAATTAGTATGAATGCGAGAGAATACGAATTGGTTTTATGCTTTCGTCCAGCTGTAGGTACCAATCTACGTTTGCGAAGCACTCTCGTGTGAAAACAAATTTTAAACAATTCATGTTCAGTTAACAAGAACCTTTTTAGGTCAAGAAGCGACAGTGATACAAAGTCTCGCAAACATTTTCCAAGTTCAATTACCCTTAAGAACTGAATTGTATCTTTAATCACCTTCGTATCGAATGCATCAATTCCTTACAATTCCAGCAGCACTTCTTTTGTCAAAAGGAAAATTACGATAATTTTTGTATTCAAAATCAATTGTTGATGTTCAGATCATTTTAATTTTCAACCTCTAATTTGGAGGAAGGAATCTCAGGATGCTTCATGTTTACACCGATTGGCTTCGAAACGCTAGGTTCTTGGGGCCCAGAAGAGAGCTGTCGATGCGTCTCCATGAGACGACCGGTGACTGTAGAGCTGACAGCTTCCTCGGCCAACAAATTAGCTTGACTATTCAAAGAGGGAACGCTGCTAGCATGCTTGGGACCATGTCTCGCAGGGATGCACTATACGACCATTTTAGGGCTCCGTAGTCAAACAACCCTTATACCTTCGTCCATCCTGTCTGTCTGTATGCCCTGCCTCAATAACTCAGAAAAGTAGTAGTTATTAAGAAAGTGGCCCATACAATGAAAAACCAGTTTAGGAAAAAACCAGTAAAAAACACTTGCTCTCTAATGACAAACTAGATGGCATTGCACGAAAATTAATCGCGCTATCATTGTGTTTCAAAAATTTCTTGGAGGCAAGATAAACAGATTAAAGACTTTTCTTCTTTTTCTACTTACACAATGGCTACGGAACCATATCATGGGCGAGCCCAACGCGCTCTTGGCCGGTTTTTATCTTATTTCTATAATTACTCTAAAATTGACATTGCCCTAATGCTAAAACCCTTATACTAAAAATAATATAAAATTCACCTCTAATTATGACATTGCCCTTATGCAAATGTCAGAGCCAGAGCCAATATCATGGCATAACGAGTCAAGACGTTGTCTGTAACGTGACGAACGTTCCTGTCCCCCTATGCAGGAGTCAGGGTGCCAGCGGGGGAGGGGCGCGGAGACGGGCGCCGGTGCAACGTCTTCCCCTCCCCCCGGCTCTAATTAGGCTCACATTCTCATTCCGTTTTCGCGTTTAATTTCGCCGGCGGTTTCGCCTTAATTACGTTATTCGCGGCGGGCGGGCGCCGCCGGGGGTGTTGTTCTTGCGGAACCCCGCACTTAAAAACAAGTGACCGATACGATAAAAACACCACGTTTAATTTACCGTGACTGTACAACGAACCTACAAAATGAATGATTATTATATTTTTTCGACATTTACACTTCATTTTTACTTAGTCTAAACTCTGGGTCATTCACATTGAATTTAAACATTACCCTTTTATAATTTTGCCAATCTCGAGTTTTTAACGAGGTTTATTTTGACTGCGTTTTCGTGGAATCATCGCTCTTATTGCCACTGACAAATACTTGAACGTACGGAAAGGAAAGCGAGGAAATGAAACATCTACTAACAAGATGACTTACAGTTTTTTCGTCCTTCAACATTCTAACATTCATCGTTGTAATTGAAAAAAAATCACTTAACAGGTAAATAGAGGGCTACGAGAAGGCTCATCGCGGGCCCGTTTTGTTGTCGGACGGTTGCTAATAAGATTTTTAAACGGCAACAAAGTATCCAATCAATGGGGCTTGAATAATGAAAACGGCACCTGCTAAGTTCCCAGGCCACCCCCGCAAGCCTAAACACGCACCACGTTACGCGACCCCGGCTAACAACATCCAATCACAACTTTAAAGCTACTACAATAAAATTCATTTTTGCTTGTTACAAGCTGTAAGTGATTCGGAATGATAGAATAGACATAAGTTTGAATAATTATGCACAATGTATTTCGTGTCCCATAGTGTGTTATTAGCGTTCATAATTTAAATAGTTAGAAAATGTAGAGCTTATGGGATCGATTTCAATGAGCTTTAAAGGGAAAGAAGATGTCGACTTTGGCAATACAGTCGACAACGAAAGCGTATTAAATTTATTAACCTTTATTCATCCGAAAAGAAGATTCAGAAGTGTTTTTGTAGTGCACATGACATTGCATTTTTTATTGAACTCAAGGCACTTAGACGAAGATTACCAGTTGCATTACATTACAGGGTGATTTTACTGGGTTATGCTCAGAAGGTACTATTAGCAGAAGGTCCCTTGCGCAAAAAGTTCTGCTCGCAGAACGACCCTTTCGCAAAACGTCCTGCTCGTAGAACGACCTGCAATGAACAAACTTCCTCAAGGAACCAAAAGAAATATAGAAAAAAATGTAGGTACTTACCATATTAAATTCGAATCGAATAAATTCAAACGTATCGAACGTTTGTATGAAAAGTTAAAGTTACATTTGCTATCCAATTTTATGTTCCTTATGGAAAGTGGTTCAGTATCATGAGTATATTCACACTTTTAAGTAATACAATTGTCTACACTTACACCCTGTATGAGTTTTACATTAAAAAAAATGTTTACGTGTTATATTTTGTAATATCTTAACTATTATAAAACTGTAACTGAAGTGTGTCTGTACATTGAAAATATTTACAAAAAAAGATGGTTTTTAGGTGTCTCCAAATCAACATTTTCTTAAAATGTTTGTCTGTTTGTTTGTGCGAGCATTCGAGCATCACGCGAAAACTACTGAACCGGTTTTGATAAAACTTTTTTTTGTTTGATAGCTTATGATCTGACTTAAAATCTGGTATACAGGGTGTAAAGAAAAGTATCATTAACCTTTAAACCACATAGTCTACCCATCAAACTGAACATCTTTTACTATAGAGTATGTGGTTTCAAGGTTAATGATACTTTTCCTTACACCCTGTATAATGAGTGCGGACGAAGTCGCGGGTTACCTCAAGTAAATGATAATTGAATTCAATCAGTCAAGGAAAAGGCGTTTTATTATTTTTGTCATCTCATGTATCTTTGTGGATCAACTATAACATTCTTGATCTCGTTTTAAATTACTAATGCACGACGACAACCCGTTGATGTCTTTTCTTTTCTACGAGTCGAAGCAACATTTTTTGTACTGCGTTTGTCTTATTAGCACTTTGCCTTAGTTTTGTTAAATCTTGAACTACTAACATTTTAACGAGTTGCTAATTCCAATAAAAACGTCATTCGTTCGATGCAATTTAATTAGTCCTTTCTGAAGACGAATTCCGCGAGATTGTTAAATTGAATACAGGATGTTAACTTAAGGGAATATAATTCGGAGCGCGCTCCATACAAACGAAGTCTGGTGAAATTTTCAATACTAACCAATTAAATTCAGTAAAATTTTTCAGAAACTCAGCTCTTACATACAAAATTGCAAACCTACTCGAGCCAAATGTATGGGACAGCTGATTTTTTTTCGCGATTTCGATGTTGGTCCTCGAGAGAATGTTGTTCAGTTTGACGGTCTGATCATTGCACAATAGAACCGGGAACGAAGAACAATAGAAATCAGCTATTCCATACTATTGGATCCTTTTCTGTAGAACAAACATTACTTTTAGTAGTTTCTAATTTAACTATATTAAATGTTGTTCAGTTTCGTGGTCGAAATCTAACCCCTAGAATTAAACGCATTTATTTTAACACCATTTGCAATTTTCAAATGAATTAAATCTTGATAAATTGATAAAAACGGACTTTAGACAGTCAACGATTTGATTCTTTGCCACTTCGTTACCTTATAAAACCAACATGTACCTGCACAGTATCAAACTAATTCCTACACCACAGGTTACGACATATTCTCACCCCAAAACAAACGCATGTTTCGCAAAATTACCAAAACAAAGACATTATACGTGTACCTAAGACGGTGTGCTACGGGTGCGATTTAACGAAGTGCGATCTGCGCACGCGACGCCCGCTCATTAGCAGACACGCAACTCGGCCATGGGCGCGGGTTCTTTACACGCCACCTACACCGCATGCTGGCCCTTATAGCCTTCATTAGACATGCCCGACTACTGGTAATGACTTTCCACACGGATCTCACCGTCTAACAATGCAACATTAACGTGCTACCACTTAATCGACCCCGGAATACGTATTATTTATCATGTAAAATCCATGAAATTAAATCGCCTAATCTCTGATACAACCCCTTATTATTATGTCGGACACAGAAATTAAACAAATTACTTTCAGAGAAGCGAATCGTTCCAAAAGAAAGGGCTACTAAAATAATTGTCTACTTTACTCTCAGAGAAATAGAATTACAATCTAAATTAATTACGCTTTTAAAGCGTCCGTTATTCTTAATTAGTTTCTGCACCGCAGCGGAAGCTCCGCACTCCGCGCACCGCCTCGCGCTCTCTTAATGAAGGGTAGTTTCAAATCAGTGCGTTTGATCAACTCTGTGCAGTCTTAATTACGGCACCCGTTCTGCGCGGGACAATCCGGTTATTTATGACTACATAAGCTTGATTATTCTTTAATGAATACTTGTTTTAAAACGTTTAATTAAGTTTTATGGCGACAGGGCCGCTCGGGCGGGCGCGGGGCGTCCCGCCGCTCCGCCGGCCGCGAGCTAATTGGATCGGGTTGACGTAAACCCCGTACCCCGCGTCCCGCACGAGCCACCCCTCGCCCTCCGCACTCACCCCGCTCCTAATTGTATGAAATTGCTAATTGGAAAATTTTATAAACGCGGCCGCCCGCAGGCCTACGGCATCCGTTGTGTTCCGCCCAAAGGCTGTCAAGAAAAATTAATTCAAAGGGTCAAGCTTTTCCTGGATCTTCTAAATCGGTCACAATTATGATGGTGTAATCCCATTTACCGCTGAATAAGTTGACTTTACACGATATTGAGCAATATGTAGAGTATCAAAGTTCACCACAGTAATCTATAAAAACTATCTGAAAAATGTTGTCAATGGTATAAAGATTAAATAGTTTAAAGTTTTCATTCTCAACCATAAAGCTATATAAAATTAACGAATCCTTATTTGTTTGCAGGGCGTGTAGTCGTGGTGGCCGGCGCGAGCGGTCCCCGCTCCAACCGTCAAGCTGGCAGCGAGCGCGTTGAGTATGAACCCGCACTACCACGGGTACGCGGAGCTCAGCTCGCCGCACCCGCCATCGCCGGAGGCAGCATTCGCCGCCAACGGGCACGACTACCCTCACAACAACAACAACCCCGCGCTCAAAGAATGCGCCGGCTGTGGCGGCAAGATCGTGGAAAGGTTTCTACTACACGCGCTGGACAGATACTGGCACCACGGCTGTCTGAAGTGCACGTGCTGCGGGCAGGCGCTAGCGGATATGGGCAGATCGTTTTATTTCAAAGGAGGCATGATATTATGCAAAAGCGATTATACGAGGTATGTATTCGTTACTTGTTCGCATTTTGACGGAAATCTCAATACCATACATTGTCATGTTTTTATTCCGAATAAAAATTAAAGGTCAAATCAGCAAAACAATCCTTATCTGCGAGGAATCAGGAATGTCATTAAAAATATAGACTAGTGTTCCGAAAAGGCTGTCAATTAGTACTAGACTAAAACCGACAGATATTTCCCATTGATTATCGATAAAAGAGTTTTTAGTCGATCATCTAACGATGACAATAGCGTGTCTGTCAAACGGATCGAACGTCCAAAAAAAGTATAAGGAGAGAGCCGCAGGCGCATTGTTATGAAAATGCTTCGAACCGTTGTATTTTCTACCTGAGATCCGCACAAAAAGTGTGCAGTTTTGCACACAACGACAGTGGACCGATCGACGGCATCTCGTCGACCATCTAAATTGGACTCGATAAATGCTAAGGACTAATTTAGGGCGTACCTAACAAAGTTTTTACTTGAACTCTCTTACTAATTAAACCTTTTGTGTGTTACTGTACCGCGTCTGTATTTATTTACGTGTTAGTTAAGTTACGGCTATGTCAACAATTATGGAAATTATATGTCTTTGCGACCTAATGAATAACCATAAAGGTTCTCTGTTGTTAATAATAGCCTTTGTTATTTGCAATTCATTAACGAACGTAACACTAAAGAGTTTTAAGTTTAACTTGACGGCTCGTAAGAAACAAACGAATGAAGGTGATATTTACTTTGAGAACGGGTATCATGATAATTCTTTTAAAGTTTTATAGAAGCAATAAAATTAATAATCGTGAAACAACCTAGTTACCGGCATCGGCAATCGCTTATTTATTCTCGAAGTTAAATACTAATAAAACAGTATTATAATAATTACACGTTTCTCTTTCTGTAATAATTGCATTCGTGCAGACGAGAGCTGAGTTTGGAAAAAAAAACCTTAAGTGGTTTATTAAGTAGGTACTAAAATATTTTATGTTTTGTCCGGCATTTTTTAACATTAATTTCGTGAAATTTACGAGTAGTAAATTAACATTAAGTATTAACGGAGAACCAATTTTTTTATTGAAACTGAATCTAATTTTTTAATTAACTTATTATGTGACACAGAGTGTAACTTTTATAGATTTTACCTCGCTTAATGGTTATAATCACAGTAAGTGAGGGTCGCTAGCTCCCCGTTGCCTGTGTGTGCGGTTTGTCGCCGGCGAGCGGTGCGGTGCGTGCGGTGCGTCTCCGCGCGGCCCCGCACGTGGACCGCAGCTGCCTCAGGCGCCCTTCACGTTAATTAGCTAAACGCGAGGAATTCTACCTAATTAACTGTCTGTGTCCTCCGCCATTCTCCCCCTCATGCCATCCGAACCTTTTTACCGCACTGATTTTAGGGATTTGGTGCGTGCTTTGTTTAGTTTGGGATACCGATTCTTGATTGCAAACATCGCAGCTCACAATTACCACGATGTTGTTCATCCGTAATATTTGACATTACATCTAAGTTATTTTGAAGGTATATTTGTTAAAGGAAATGTGAATTCGTTTTACACTGATTTCACTTGTTTACCAGCGGTTTCGAGCCAAACTAGAGCGAAGAGTGGGCCGACCGCGGCTTGGGTCGTGCGTCGTAGATTCGATAAAGCTCGTCTCACAGTTGACAGAGACGGCGCGGCCTAACGAGCGGCGAGGGGGCCGTGCGAGGGGGGGCTGGGTATGACGGGGGGATGAAGAAGTGCGGTTCCGTGCATGTCTCTGCTGATTGACCCGCGTCACTCGGCAAACAACAACTAACGAGTCGGCCCCCGCGCCTCCAGGTACGGGTAATTCGCTCGAATCGCTCCCGCGACGGCCGCCCGCCGACTTTACTTACACGTCTTCCCTGATTGAGACTCCTTAATAAAATTAACGCTTCACCCACTCCGACAACCGCGCCGTTTATCCGCACCTTTTGTCCCGATTTGATGGATTGCGGTCTCGCTCGACAAAGACGCTGATGATGTTTCGTGCTGTTGATTACTGTGTACGCTCGGAATTAGTCGTCGGGCTGTAAGGCGTGTGTGCCGGCATAAAGGCGGCGGAAGCGTTACATAAACATTAGACCGGATTAATTCGTATTTTATAATGATTTATAGCGTCTCTATTGTTTGGATGAAGACATTAGCATCCGTTGTAACGGTTACTGCGTATAACTCTCTGAACAATGTTCCAATGAATGGAATTCCTTAGTGTTTCAATTATTTACAACCAAAACGAAATTAGTTGCTACGGCGTAGCGGTCTACGAGTTTTGCGTAGCCATTTAAAGTTTCATCAAAATGTGGATCAAATTACATATGACAATAATGCTGTTTAATTCAGAATGAAAAACATCTTGAAAATCTATCGTGTAAAGGGCAACATGAGGCACGTCCACGTAGAGTTGAAGCGGGTTCGTTAGGGCGCGGGCGGGGAGGTTCGGGGAGCGACGGGGGCGCGGGGCGAGGAGGAGCATCAATCAAGGCAATTGCTGCTCAATCGGCAATCAGCGGCCGCTAACGAGACGCCTGTAAAATACCAACTTCTTATCCACTCGAACTAACACTTTCACATTATGTCGCCTGACGAGGGCGAGTCGAGTAGGTAGTTGATTTAAATTGCGCGCATTGAAATTTCGCTTGCGGCTTGTAACAAGATTTTTTTATGCTTACGAGGATAATAGCAGTGATGAAGAATGCTGATGATTGCATTTAAAACTTCACAACATGGCCCGTTTATTTTGAGGATTCAATTAAGTTGATGTCGGGATATTGACGCGAGCAAGGGCATTATTAACATAAGGGCGTGTGTAATAAATAATTCGTAGACCATCCAAAACAGTAAACTTTTTTTTTATGTTCAGGCCAGTTTACATTATATTAAATTCGGCTTTATCTTTAAAATATTAATTAAGTATATTCTAACCATGTTCCTAAAAAATCTGGTCTTTGCAATTGCCTTTAAGCTACTCGTATTTTCACCTCACCTGTCATTGATAATTTTATATTTCCTAAACCTTTACCGTGCCTTACAAAATTAGAGGCTTCCTTTCAAGATATCAATATCAGCAGCAAACAGAATTTCCAGATGAAAAATTTATTCTCAATACCAAAGCTCTACATTTTACATCCCAGAAACACAGTACAACCGTTCCGGCAACACTCACTTAGCTCCAGTGAACACATAAACCGATAACATCACACCGCATACTCCATGACGTACCGTATATTTATTAAAACCCATGTCCAGCTCTCCCTGGCTCCAGTCTCCAATTTGGATGCTCGTTAAGGCGCAAAAGACGCGCACTTTAATTGCAACCGCTCTAATGAGGCCCTGTGTCCTGAGTCGAGTCGAACGCTGCAAATTGACATTGTAAGTAAATTGATGTCGAAACTGTCACGCCAAAGGGTGTCTCAGATTATTGTTTATTATTATACAGGGTGTAAGGAAAAGTTTTAACCTTTAACACGTTGAACTGCCTCCGTGGTTAAGAGCATTGGGTTCTTGACACGGAGGTCGTGGGTTCGTTTCCCATGGGGGACACCTGGTGACATGTCACTTGTGCGTTTTTCCCCAGTTGGTTAGGACATTGCAGGCCGCGTCACCTGATTGTCTGAAAAGAAATATGATTCCGTGCTTCGGATGGCACGTTAAGCCGTTGGTACCGGCTACTATCTCTCGTGGTAGTAGTCGTTACATAAAAACCACGTCAGAGGCCGTAAGGCGGTCTGAAAAAACTCTGACACCAGGGCTTGCTGCTCACACGATACGAACGAACACGTTGAACGCCGTCGGGCACAATAACAATAGATATTCCATTGTTTGTCGGTCATATGGCTGTCAAAGACTTAAACCACATACTCTACCCATCAAACTGAACAACTTTTACTATAGGAGCAAAAATTTCAGCGCAAAAAAAAATCTGCTATTCCATACTAAACTACAATGCCTACTCGACTAAAATGTATGAGACAGCAGATTTTTTTTTGTTCTGACAAATTTGCTCCCATATTCAACGTTTTTCAGTTTGATGCATAGAGTATGTGGTTTAAAGGTTAGTGATACTTTTCCATACACCCTGTATAGAGTCCTTCTCAATATGCTGACGGTTCTTTAAGGGAATGATCAGACCATCAAACTGAACAGCTTTTTCTATGGGACCAATGACTAAATCGCGAAAAAAAATCTCTGACGACACAGAATGTAGCGGAGAGTTGAATTATTTTTTCTCGATTTCGATGCTGGTCCTATAGAGAAAGTTGTTCAGTTTGATGGTCTGATCATCCCCTTAAAAAGTGTCAGTATATTAAGAAGGACCCTGTATAATATTTTAGCCTTTGTTTCTGACTTAAATAACATCTCATTATCCATTGCGTGGGTTTATGTATAAGAACCCTTAGGGATAATAAATAACACTCATAAGAACATACATTATTCCGATCCCAAACTAAGCTACTAGGCCTTTTGTTATAGAAATCATAAAACGACAAACAAAATTATAAAATTCGTGATTAATCAAGGATCCGAACCCAGGAGCTCTAGTTTAGTAGTCCGGCGTGGTGGTAGCCATATTACTAATCAGCCCCCCTAGACAAAGTGACATTCTCAAATCGTCAAAATGTTTCGATCGCTAATGTCAAATCCATACATTCTGTCATTTTCTACTAGCGTCAACGCCAATAGAATGTCACATTGTCTAGGGGGGGCAGGTCGTAAATTATTTTTGTCGGTATAAAACTTGCAACCTATCATAATAATTTGACATGTTAAATGAATCCTGAATCCATTTTCAAAACGTGAATCTGGCCACCACTGCACTTAATAAGTATAGGCAGTTTGCACTGTTCGTTTCAAATCATACCTAAAAGAAGCGTGGTTGAGAATTCATGACGTATTTATTTTAGAATTTGTTATGGTTTTTAGAATGTGTTTGAGTTTGTCTTTATTAACCGCACGGCTATGTTTGCACTGTTATGTTTGCTTGTAAGATATCCTGAGTTCGAGACTTAAATCAGTCATGGATGATAGGATGTCAAATTAAATTGTACTGTTGTTGCTTGGTTCTAAAACAATTTATGAAGTTGAGATCTAAACTTTTATTTCAAGCTGTTAACATTCTTGAATAGCAGTTGCTGAACAAAATAAGTTCCAAAGGGGCCAAAAAGTAACTTACAAAAACTATCGAGTATTTATTACACAATAACATAAAATTGCAACGTAATGATAAATAATAAATAATCACAATAAGATAATACTAACTTATTAAAATATTTACGATAATTAACTACCAAGTTAATTTAGTTAACTTGACTAACTTACTGCTTATTTTTACCTCTTTGACAAAATAATAAAAACAAAAGCTCACCTTTTTCATCGCGACTTATTGTAATTATGTTGTTATGTGTACAATAAAGAATCTAAATAAACTTGTAACGATATTCCAATCATCAAATAGGTTACACCAAACTCAAATCTGTGCAACTAACCAAACTTTGAACAGACAAAATCAAATCTGTCCAGAACACGAAGCTCCTAATAAAGATTAAATATTTACTCATAATTTGTCCAAGCAATTTAAGTGCGGCGCTAAACTTGTGCAAGTTAAGTTTCAAGCTCAGTCGATCCTTGTAAAGGCTATATACGGGGTGCATCGCGATTGGATTACGCCGCCGGCGCATGGCCCCAATTAATTTCGTTTGTCTCTTTGTCTGTCCATCGCTGGAGTCCATCCGGCCTCTCCGCAACGTCTAATAGAAACTAAAGACCATCCGGCAAACGCAGTATTTCGACGGGATTCGATTACTGATATATGTCCACTGTGATATTGAGAATTGTGGTCACTAAAGATTGGTTCATGTTCAGGCTAATCAAACAACAAAATAATTGAATTGATACATTTTTTTAATTTCAGTTAACGTTGAGAATCGAAAATATTACAGCTTGTAGGATTCTTGTAAAAAGTTTGTCACGACCACGTGTAGAATCCCACTGGATCCAAAACTTTCTTTCACTAATGAAGGTGATTGAGTGTACACACGCTGAACCGGTGCGTATTGGCAGCCAGAAACACGACGTTAATTGAACAAAATATCACACCTTCGGAACAATCATACAGATAAGATAATTTCTCATCTTCTTTCGCTAAATTGTATGGTTATACCATAAAGTTACTATACCAGGAATAGAAAGATTGACAGCTGAGAGAGCGAGATGTAACCTAGCGGCATCACGGTATAATAGAAAGAGATACGTGGTGCGATGCAATAGAACCGTTTTTGGGAACTTATCGGCAGGGTAAAAATTAGAGCTCTGTAAATAAATGCGAATCTAAAGTGAAATCGTATCCTTCATTAAATTATCTAAGATTTTACGTTAGATTCACAATTACACACAGAGCTTGAATGTTTACCCTGCCGATAAGTTTCTTAAAACGGTTTCATTCACGGTCAAATGAAACCGTTTCCTTGAACGTATAGTATCTTTATATTATACAGGGTGAAATTTAAATCAGTGGCATTCATTTAAACTAAGACTCTACCTATCAAACTCAACTACTTTTACTATGAGAACAAAATCTTTCATCGCAAAAAAATCCGCTTTTTCATACTAAGCTGTCGTGTTCTAATTGACTCATTACACGCGATTTCACAACAGGAAAAACGCAGGTTCATTATTTTTATCATAAGTTACTAAACTAGGCATATCTTTGTTATTACATTTTCCGGTTAGCTCCGTAATTACATTAAATGCATCCTTCCTCAAAACCGTACAGGAAAAGTGGAGATTAAATAATTAACTGACTTTAATCGTTCATTAGTAGACTTAAATATTCCGTTTGCAAGGGTGGATGGTGAATTCGATCATTTGATTATAGACTATCCTACCTTATAAAGTTATAAATGCAAGGCATAAAAATTTTACAACATATCCCTAGAAGACCATTAATATACAGGGTGTAAGGAAAAGTATCATTAACCTTTAAACCACATACTCTACCCATCAGACAGAAAAACTTTTACTATGGGAGCAAACCTGTCAGAACAAAAAAAATAGCAGTTGTCCCATACGTTTGAATCGAGTAGATATTGCAGTTTAGTATGGCAGTAGAAAAGATGGATGGATTGTATGAAGGATGGTGTGTAAGAAAGGAGGGATGCTGAAACGACGGCCAAGAGAGATGAATGGAAGAGGATGACATATTGCGCCGACCCCAAACAATCGGAAATGGGCAAGAGAATGATGAGGGCTATTCAAAAACACCATGTCGATTTGATACCGATCGGGTACTTACACAATAAGACCCCTGGTGAACCAAATCTTATTGGATATTGTTACAAAATCTTAAGCTTGTTCCTTAAAATGACGGTGTCCTACGACTCGACTAATTCCTTCTCGAACCTTACACAACTTTGACGCCCAAACCGCGTGGCTACCGGTTACAACCAATGCATCTGACTCCATCTCTGATCGTATCGGTCTCCCGTTCCATCAGACACAGGAGGGTAAAGACGAGAGAGTACATCTGCGCGTACACTTATGCACTTCAAAATATCCAGTGTACCTGATTGCTTTTCTATGAACATTAGCAGTCACCGTAGTCAAAATCAACTAGGAATCTATCCATGTAGAGCTATGTAGGATAGGTACGCAGACATTCCGCACATTTGTTAGGACCAATTTACCATAGCTTGTGGCGCTGACGTGGACGTGCGATGTGCCTTCAGCGGGCTCCACTATCATTCGTTCACAGATACGGAAGTCTCACGTGCCAGGCTATTTTCGTATTTATGACATACACAGAAGCGCTCTGTTTCGGTACTAACTATGTGGATTGGACTATACATACGCCGAAGTGTAAATCACAGCAGAATGCACATTATTTGGTCGGTGACACGTTTGAATACGCCCATTTTGAGTTATAGCTCCATAACTTAACTCAAGAGGATAATTATAGTGCTAATATTAAATCTTTGCGTAAAGCAGAAAATGTGAAGCTAATTAGATTTTATACGTAAAGCCGCCATTTATAATTAATTTTAATGCACGAATCGCAATTAAAGGATTAATTTAAATATTTATCGCGCCACATTAAGGTTTTTTCAATCGTTAATTATAATTTTTCCAATTCTCTACCGTCCAGATTCTTTATTCGACCGTTTTTAAAATATATTTATTGCATTTAGACGATTGTTCCATTGTTATTGTTATATTATTTTCTTATCATTTTATTTTTTTTGGCTTACAAAATGGGATGTTCAATTTGACGAGTAGAATACATGATCAAAATTTCCGTGCCGACTAAAAACTTATCCTATGTGCAACATTTTAATCTATTTCCTTGCTTATAATTTTTCTTCTCTTTCTCTAGGGTCTTCTACCCTGTGGAACAATATGCGGGCGCTGTTATCGATATGTCCCGACATTTGTCTTCTATCGTCATCAATTTGGCCTCGTGAACGTCGCCGTCGTCGGACATGTTTTGTCAAACGTCGTGTGTGTCGATGCTAGTCGAATTTCAGAGAAATCCAAGAGAAATTGACGAGATGTAACAATCTTGTTCGTGAACGTCGCCCTGAAGTCATTGTTAGATAAATTGATAGTTTGCCTTCTTAATTGGAGAGCCCTGCTTTATTGTTTCTGGACTAATATACTACTATTGGTTCGTGTTAATGTAATTTAAGTTATTTTTGTTTGTGTGGCCTCCCTTGCAAGTGCAAAGAGGCCTAAGGCCTACTATCGGAATACGGCCTTCCTCTCCGTTTTATTTGAAACGTACAATATTATAGGTCAGGAAGGCTCCTTCTGTGCCTATGTATTATTATATCTTTTGCCCGTCTTCGTTAATGTTCTTATTCTAGTTAGATAGAGTGTATTTTAGATCACACACATTTCAGTGTGTACTTCAATGAATTACATTACGATGTCCACAAAATTTTCATACAAAGGCCCGAGTAAGCTACCTGCTTAATTAAGACCTTTAGAATTTCGAAGATTTCTCCTTATAA
Organism: Agonopterix alstromeriana; assembly: GCA_963924505.1. Taxonomy (NCBI): domain Eukaryota; kingdom Metazoa; phylum Arthropoda; class Insecta; order Lepidoptera; family Depressariidae; genus Agonopterix; species Agonopterix alstromeriana. The sequence continues at coordinate 13,549,621 of OZ004666.1, forward strand.
GCTACAATAGGTACTAGCTCTCCATATGCTTGCCTTACACCCAACTGGCCGAGGGGGGGCGGGTGCTAGGTGTACAGAGAGGGGATGAGGTAAGCCCGATGTGATGTTAATTAATAACGTCTGTCTCACGAGCACTAACGACGCCGTCACGACTACATTATTTAGCCACCTGATTAGTTCGCAGGAGGCACCACGCCCGCAGCACTAATTAGCGAACGGCACCCGGGGTGGCCATGCTGTGCCCTGCGTTTTGGGTTTAATATGATACATGCTAGGAGACAAGAGAATTGATTACAGAAGCGTCGTGAGAGCTGCCAAGCTAATGAGTTGGCCATGATAATTATAGTATCAATGCGCTATGAACATGTAAAGAACGAATCATATATCAGCGCTTTTTTCTTCTTAGTCGTTTCACTCTTGTCTTGATAGAGTGGCCGTGATAATTATTTCTGGGTATTTCTCCTTGACTGCCACTCTTCGTGTGCATTCGTGTAAAGGAGATTATATCGCAGCTTTGGCCTCCATAGCAGCTTTCGCTGGTCAGTTCACCTCATGGGCGATTTACCGCGTGGTCTGTTACCTATTGTTGACTCTAATCTGAACGAATGTTAGCGTTTACGACGTTATAAGTCACGGATTTCACCCAATCAAAATCTAATCTGTATACTGCATTGGCGACGATTTTTGTTTTGCAATAGGAACTATCAAGACACTACTCTTAACTTACTGATTCTACAACTGCGCTGGCCTATATCGGATATGGAAGTGTTAGGAGGTAGGTTTTTCAGAACTATAAACTGCTAAGAGATTAGAAGGAAATCAAATTCAACGTAAAAGGTAAAGTTCCTGACTCAAGTATCTAAATAAAACATCACTTTTCGTTCATCCTCCAACATTAATTCTTTATTGAGAAAAGGTGAATTAACGGTTATAGAAACTGAATCCTTGTTGCTGTAGTAGGACATTAGCTATCTTACATTATAGGAATAGAACTGTGATGTTTTGATGTGGCCACCCTACTCACGTGGTCTCAGTTCAATTTGATTTGTAACTGCGCCGTCGCTAATTGGCAGTAGTTTGTAATTGATGATTAGCGTGCCGATGTGGTACTTATGACTGTCAAACGACATCTAGGTTCCAGTTTCATAACCTTTAGTTACTTTGATAGTTAGGTTTGGACTTTATAGTACCTTTAGAGCTCTAATTAGGTAACATAGATTGGATAAACGTTTAATGTTTGAAAAAATGTGAGCCAACTAACACATTAACAAACAGCAGAATGTAACAGACTGAGCTCATTCAGTATTCACCATATCAATGTGCCTGTCAACAAAACCGTACCGTATTTCTGTTTTATTATTAAAGCGTTTAATTTAGGGCAACAGTTTTACACAAAAACGATCAAAACGCAATCTGCCCGTGCCGGCCGAATAGGAAACCTATTCGGACCTATGCGAAATTGATATGGGTGGAGCGCAGCGCACCAGCGAGCACTATGCCGCGTCGCGCCTATGCTGCCTCGTAAACGGTGCCTTCCCGGAGGAAATACGACCTAACCGCATCAAACAAATCGACCAATCTTATACTATACCCCATTGTCACAAAGCTCGTTTTACAATCGCCGCGAGACGTGTTAGATAGACGGACGAATTTTGTTAATAAATAAACGCAGTGCCCGCCGTCCGGCTGGCCGTCAAAAAATAGTAAAAATCACCTTCGGGTGAAAATTTGGCGCAAGTATGACAGCCGCTGGTGGTGTGACGTACACAAATCATTATTCGATAGCCACCGCTGTCAAAGGAATTTTTAATAATGTTTACTAGCCGAGATTCAGTTGGTGCCGGACAAGGCTTCCACTTGTCATGCGATGGATCATATTTTGGAAGATACTCGTTGCGATTTCACGATTGACATTTTTATTGGCTATTGTCATAAAAGCCTTTTTCCCAATTCTGTTTGTTTTCAGTTGTTGATATTGTCATTCTCGTCTCGTCATATCATCACTTCTGTCGCGTTTTTGGAGGATTTTCTGTTATTTCGTAGTGAATTAAAACTGATTTAGTACCTCGTCTCTTTATGATCACGATTCATCGCCTACTCATATTTCAGCATGGTCAAAATAACAGAAATGACTTCGCGCACTAAAGGGTGATCTTGAATAAAATCGTTATTGAATCCTGAATCCAAGCAAATTAATATAATATTCAATAAAACAGAGGCAATTAGTAATATCTTGGCATGACTATCAAATCGTATCAATTAAGGGGAGGCACTCGGCAAACTCGGTTTGAGCGGTAACGTTAGCTAGTTATAGGTCGCTCTTCTGATCTTAATTAACCTCATGTGTTAACCCCGCTGTAACTATGAGACGCGTGCTTCGTGCACTCTAACTTAGAATAACTATTAATAACAGTTTCTAGTACCGATATGTTAATTTGTGCTTAATTATTGAAGGGTTAATTATGTGTCAAAGCTTAAGTAATTTGTGTTATGTTATTGATTTGTATATTACTGGTCTCGGAAGCAATAACTGATCAAAGTGATTTACTGTAATGAACTTAAATCAGTTTGTTACTTAATACTTTTGTAGTGAAGTAAATTGAAAGTTCCACTATCTTGATTGTAAATAATATGAACGTACTAAATAAAGGCAATACTCTGTTGAGTTTCAGCTTCAAGCACTAAAACCAAAACAGTTTGCTATAAACGATAATTTCGGTACGATATCGAATGTTGTAGGTATATAAAATTTACAATTTAAAGGTAGCATAAAGAACTTTAGAGAAATTAAACGAAATGTTCTTCGTAAGTAGATAATAGTGCATGATAGGATAAAGCAGCTCATAAAACGTCTCCTCTCCACAATAATAACGCTACCGGCCTGCAGCGACTACCGGCGGTCACCAGACGCTTCTATTTCGAAACTTTCTAATACCTAGTTCATCAACAAATTCATTATGTCGTAAAACAGCGTGCGCGAGACCGAAATATCGCGGGGCTCGTAAAACCGCTCGTAAAGACGTTTGTTTACTAATTCGAGTGGGGCAGGTGGGGCGAGACCGCAGCACGCGAGGGATGCTGCTAATAATAATAGTGTACGCTGACACGCAACAAATAAAATGCGAAGCGTCAAGCGATGTGATAGTGTAAAGTCGGCTCGTTAATAAGTACGGGCGAAGTCGTCCCGGGCCTCCAAATTGCCTCCTCCGCAGGTCGCAACTTTTAATGAGGCGAAATTCCCCGTCCGACTCGATTCGGCGTCGACGTCGCCTTAACGCAACCTGTTCGTTAGTGCAAAAACGGTCCACGCTAACGCGCGATTAGAATACACCCCCGCCGCCGAGCTGGTGGCACACCGAGGCCCCGAAAGGATTATTGCCAGTATTTATTACTGTCAACTTTTTATTATCAGCTGGATGGAAGTTGTTAGTGTCAAATACGCCATTAAGTTGAAAAGTGCTTGTTAAAATTTGATGTACCTAACAATTTATGGTAACAGTTTTTTCGTTTCGAACGTTTGTTCTATGAATAATAAAGTTGTCCTTATCAAGAGTGATATTTTAACCGCTAGGTAGTTTTCAGCTACAAGTTTCAAATATATTAATTGAAACGCTTTTTTTTAAATTCATTTAGCTGTGCGAACACTAAGCTAATATGCTAATAACACTACATAGATTAATTTTCTGACAATTTAGCAGCGCATTTCGTAAATGTATGAAACGAATTTTCATTTTAACGCTTAATAATTATTTCTACGCGATATACATCAAAAGAATACCTGCATAGGTAGCATGGCACCGTGATATAACGCTATCACACCTTCGCTCTCTTTCTATTTGCGCACGAAAGAACGAGATAAAAAACGTGATACAGCCGTATCACGTGTAACATGCTATGGCTTCTGCATACCTAAACGAAATAGCACGTTAGATATAGAGAGACATGCATTTTATAACTGCAGGCAGAAATAAATCTCTCACTGTACCTGAGCCCTAACCCAAAAAGATGGTCCCTCATTTATGGCGGGCTTTCTCTGTGTTGTTGTCACATTAGCGAATAACTGCGAGACTTTGTCGATACGTTAATGATGTCGGCAGGGAGTCGGGACGTCTATTTGTGAGGAAAAAACTCCCTTTTGTGTGCTGGCCGCTGTCTCATTGAAGTACCATGGGGTTTGCCTTCTTTAGATGAACTGACCGATATACGAGTGAGGAGTCCCTCTCGAGCGCGCTCCATACAAACAAAGTTTGATCTTATTTTGAATGTTGTCCGAATAAAAAAATCTAATATCTGTGTCTATGATTTAGGGTCCAATTTAATATGCTGTCGGTTTATTTCAGAGGAAAACCAAAAAATAAAACTGAACAACTTTCTCTATGAGACCAACATCGTAAAAGCGAAAAAAAAATCAGCTGTCTCATACATTTTGGTCTAGTAGACTTGCAGTTCTATATGGAACAGCAGATTGGTTTTTCGCGGTTTCACACTATATATACACTATTTCAAAATTACACTAGCTCAAAGATTAATTCCAAAAACTAATTCTCAAATCTCGGAACGGGACAAACCTAAAGTTTGAAATATCAATCTACGAAAAAGGTTGAACATTATCGACCGCCATGGCCAATTTTCGTGTGTCCATGCTTGTAAGGATGATTGGTATCCTTTATCATTCTAAATCCATGGTTGCGGACGTAGTAACTATTAAATAATCTGTGGATGCGGTTCCAAATTCAAATCATATTATTGACCAGCGGGTTATAATGCAATAATATTGCACGGCTATATAGACCGTAGGGCTATAATAACTTGGTTTAGGTTAGATTTACATGACATATTTTCGAGCGGGTGGAGTGAAAAATAAATTAGAGTAAAATTTCTAATATTCGCTGTGTATATCAATAAAATTTACTTTCAATTTATATATATTTATTAAGTATGATAATAATAATGTTCTGAGAGTCTGCATGCGTCAAGGCTTTGGACAAACAACATAATGTTTTGTAAACTCCGTCACAGCCGATACATTCCTTACCTAGCTGTTTTGAAATAGTAGGTATTTAGCGATAATGACATAGCGCCGTTCTAAAACAATTGAAGGTCAGCTTTGTTAATTTATTTTATCATTAGCAACATTACACCTTTTGCCTATCGCATTAAGGTCGACTAAAATTAAGCGTACCAGAAACAACGGGTAAGAAAATTAAGTTCATGTTTATTCATAAGCCCTCCGATTGTTTGGTTATAATCTGCTGCGGAATCTACTTAACGGCAAGAAACTCATTTTTCAACTTCAAATATTATCGGCCGATATCTGAGGCTATTTTCCCCCGCTACCTACCGTAATGAGGTTGTAAACAACACTGTCTAATTAAACTCCTTAATCGCGAAACTCAAACGGTAACCGCTTTTAAAACAAAACCTCGCAATTTTCGAGCGACCACCGCGTAAATAGCCTTCGTTATATCGGAGCGGCGATCGCGCCTCATTACCTTCCCCTCCCCTCCCTAATTAGGCACCATTCCTTCCTCACCCTGCGCCCCAATACTGTCCGAATTGTTTTCTAATAACACCTTAATTTCCCTGTACGATAAGTTTTTAATATCCTCTCAGCTTATACTTTACAAACCGTTTAAAACATTAATAAGCTTTAAAATGTTACGAAAAATAAGTATTATATTTGCAATTTTGCATTTTATGTAACTCTGAGAGAACCTTTGAACAAGTTTCTACTAAGTTAATAGCTTTTCATTAGAAAGTTCTGTCTGACGCTTATTAAAACTTCATTTAGAGATTTTAAGAAACAGCAGTTTCGAAGAAAATCGCAGATTTAACCAGCAAATTGATTAAATTAGTGATTTAATCGTTTCGCAAGACCTTGTAAGATCTAGTGTATAATTATATTAATTTAAAGTGTGAACGTCGAAATAAAAATAAGACTGGTTCTGAGAAGACGTCATAACTGAACCGAGTGCAAGATTTAATAGGTTCCCAATTAATCGATTCGCTTCGGAAGAAATTCAAATTGGCTCTCATTTCCTGTGACCGCCGCGAGAGGGCGCGCCGCACTCGGGGCACACGCACCGAGCACCTGTGCGCTGCATCCGGCCCGTCCAATTACTGGCCCTTTTACCCTAAATAAAGCCCTAACGATCGTTACTGGACACCGTCGAAACTGAGCTCTCACATTCATTAATGATGTAAAATTGTACTACACACATATTATGCGATACCAATTCTCATATTTGGATAGCTAGCCTCAACTCTGCATTCACTGCTATGCTTGTCTATAACTCCCCATATATCTTTCTTCAGATGTCTGGAAGACAGTGCAACAATAACTATTCGAACTTAAGCGTCATCAAACACACAAGGATGAATAATGAAGTGCAAACCTTCCAAGCCTGGGTTACCCCACCACCATCCATCTCTGCTGTCCTGCACTCTAACAAGACACGTAAAACATTTATAATGCACCTAAAAACAATCGGGCTAAGCTTCAAATTGCTTTATTGAATCCCAACCGCTGATTAGATAACAAAGTTAACAGAATGAAGTCTTATTTTCATAGACGGAGGGGCTATTTCGGTGTGTGTCGGCTCTACAAATGTCGCAAGGTCCGTGATAAGATCTGCGCAAGCGACTCGGATCGGCACCTATTTATTTATTTATTTAATCAAGCTGAGCGACGTACAATGTGCCATTGTAAGCCCTGATTTATTGTCCACTATTGATCTATAATGGAGTCGATCCTTGTTTTAAGACAGATAAGGTGGTGTGGTGTGTAAATTAATTGATTTAGATTCTTTTAACATTTCACGGCTCATGGAATCTTCATAACAACTTATAAGTAACAATAGTAAATTAGAAACTGCGAACTAATTAAAATTTTAACATTGAGAAAGTAATTAAAACAAATAAAATATATTAGGGAAACCATAGCTTTAAAATGTACTACTACCAAGAGTACATTGGAAATCTGGATGTTAGAGTGACCCGAGAACATTTCCAATACACTTAACGGCCTGTAGCGGCTTGGCGTCGTCATCGTATGTGTAGTTGACGTTAACTGGTGTATTTTGTTTTTGGTCTCGTCCACGTCAACCAATCTATGCGCTATTACTAAATCTATGAGTGTATCTAATCGATTGAAACGACCCATAATAACACCAATCTAAATTTCAAATATGACAAGAAATGGATGTATAACCGTATAACCAATCAATTATGATAATAACTTATGATGTTTATAAATTATCCTAATGAATTATAATATTTATTTAAAACCGTTTCTATAAATAAAATGTTAATTAAGTCATGAAAATCTACAATGCTCACGTTACCATATAAAGTTATGGCTATAGTCGCTCTTCGTTTTGCATTTAAATTAAAACTATTCAGTATATTAGCATAGAAATGGGTTCGATGGCTAATCGTTGCGGTGTCAAAAATGTTTAATTAAAAAGATTGATGCTTACCGGCAGAGCGTAGTACCGAGCACCAGAAGTACAGTCGAGTTGCAAACTTATCTAATTAGTTACCGGCGGGGCGGGGGCGCCCCTCGGGCCACAGCGCCCCCGGGCCGAGGGGCGAGGGGCGCTGGCGACGTGGGACGGGCACGAGGGGCGCAGACGGAGGCAATTAGCGGTGATAGTCGATTAGCTCATCGTGCGAGTGCGGCTTTTGACAAATGTTTCCACTAATAAATTAATAATATTTATTCGTGTTACAGGTAATTGGACTAATTAATACACTGGCGGCAATTAAAACGGGCCGCATTATAACTAAAGCTTATTATTTTAATTGGCGCTCAGTTAGTATTTCTGTACAAAAGGCCTTGAGCTGTACAATTTGTCGCTAATTAAGCACTGTTACTTTTATACGGGACGTTGTTTTAATGAATGGTTTTAATTCAGGGAATTGTGTCTCATCGAGATCTAACTTTTGGCATTCGTTTTCTCAAAACAAAATGTAGACTTGTAGAGTAGGTCAGATTTCTATCAATGGCTAATGTATACTTTTTTTTATTTAGTAAACTCTGAACTATATGAACGACCCTATAGTCCAGTAAGTAGTGAGACTAGTAAGCCTGCGAATCCGAGAGTCGCAGGTTCCAATATTATTTAGTTATTAGTTAGTTCCAAAAAGGAATATAATAATAAATAAAATTCTTGGACAGCCTGTGTAATAATGCCCACGAAATGTATTTATTATACATTTCGTGGTTAGAAACTTAGTTATATTATTTTTCAAGGTGGTTAGAAACATTGCTTAACTATCCAAGTACCTGTACAGCGTAAGCATGTGCAAAGGATGCAAGGAAAGAGCTTTCTCTGGACTGAAAGCAGAGTTCGTCTGGCGCACCCAGGGTAGTCAGCCTCGATACGACAATTGCTGACTGGCTAATCTTTCCATTACAGCATGAGTGACTGTCATGCAAAATAGCATAACCCATGCTGACACATAAGAAGAGGCGTAGCTTGTGCTCACGACTACATCTAAAAGAATATTCACCTTAACATTACGTATCTTTTTAATAAAACCAGCCAAGTGCGAGTCGGGACTCGGGCAATTAGTGTTCCGTACTAAAAATAAATACTTGTTTAAAACTGATCTTTGAAGACCACCACTATAAATTGACACTTACTGTGTTGATATAGTAACAGAAGATCATTTTACACCGGTGGTAGTTTTTTGGGCATAGAAAAAACTATCCAAGTTAGTGCCTGCCTGATAATTTTCCCGCCACCTACACCTTATTTCTAATGTGCGTGATTTTTTAAAGATTTTACGTGGTGTTAGATTTTGAAATATCGGTGGGGACAACCGTTTTTCTGGGTGTACTGAAAAATTTTGATCAACAAAGTTTTAAAGAAAAATTTAAAAATATATTTTTTGGACTCGTATTTTTGTAAGCATTCATTTTATACCCCACACGATATAGTAGAACCAAAAATGTAGTTTTCCATCACTTTCCGTCCCCTTAAACTGCTCCTCAATATAAACATTAAGCTTTTTTTACTGTATTTATGTCATTGGACCGTTAATTGCTATAACTGTGCCAAGTTTCAGCTTCCTGTATCTTTCGGTCTCCGAGAACAATGCCTGTGACAGACGGACGGACGGACGGGGACCGACAGACACCGAGGTGATTCCATAAGTGTTCCGTTTTGCCAATTTTGGTACGGATCACTAAAAACAACCAATTAATTAGATAATGTTATGTTTCACTGGACTACTTTGTAAAGATTGATTAGTGAAAGTTTCGTTATAAATTTAGTTAGGAACCGTAATGCCGAGATAATTAATTCTTAGGACAAGTTAATTGATATTGACGTTAGCGTTAATTAGAAAACTTAGAGCTCACTGAGTCGTGCTTTAACTACTTGAATCATAATGGATAGTGAACAAACTCCCCCACCGTTTCCGTTAAATCTGAAAATCTGACGTCTTTTTGAATAAAATCTTCATAAAATTGGCATAAAACATAATGTGTTAATTCTACTGATTGACAGATAAAATGTATAGTAAACTTACTCATAGTATCCTGTATACTATACAGGGTCCTTCTTAATATGCTGACACTTTTTTAAGGGGATGATCAGACCATCAAACTGAACAACTTTCTCTAAGGGATCAACATCGAAATCGCGAAAAAAAATCAAATGCTCCATACAAAACTGCAAACCTAATTTAGCCAATTGTATGGGACAGCTGATTTTTTTTTCACGGTTTCGATGCTGGTCCAATAGTGAAAGTTGTTCAGTGTGATGGTCTGATCATCCCCTTAAAAAAGTGTCAGCATATTAAGTTGGACCCTGTATTAGTAAATAAAACAGTAGGTATTAATGTCATTGGCAGGGTGTAACAAAACACCGTAGTAATATTTAAAGGGGTGGTTTAGATAATCAAAGTGAAATCCTTTCACTATAGAGCCAACATCGAAAAAAAAAAAATTACTTGATTCAAATAGTGAAAATTGTTCTGTTGTCTAACTAAACCATCCCTTCAAATATTATTAGGGTATTTTGTTTGATCCTGTAATTAGTGAGAGACTAATTAAGCGGCCAAGTAAACTCAGCAACGAAAATTGACTACTGATAAAGCAACAAATCTCTTGCTGACATGCTGTCAAAATCTGTGAATGCAGGTTTAAATGTGTCAGTCAGTAAGTTAAGGATAGCGACCGAACGACCTTGACCCTTTCAGAGCCGCCTCACCTCTACTAAACTACATAATTTTAGTAGGTATACCTATTTTTGACTGGTTGGTGCTTCATTATATCAATGTGGTGCCTTCTAATCCAAGGAAATCAAATTCGAAAATAATAAGAATTCGCACCAAATTTTGAATTTATCTAATTAACTCATTAAATAAAGGTCTTAAAAAAATGTACTTCATAGAATTTTTAGATCTTAATATTGTCTACACAATGGTGTATGTCGCAAGTAAAAGTGACTTCAACTTATAAATTAGATGCACATAACACAGATTTTTTCCAATATTTAGTCTTTCCATTGAACAGAGGTTTCATATGTACTTTATAGAAACATAAGAAATATACTTCATAGCAAATAAAGCCAAGATGTTAAAGATCATTGCTATGTTTTTCATTCATTTGTATGTCTTTCAAATAACGAGAAGATCACTTCTAAAAACCAGCAAAATATGGCCCGGCCCTGCGTTTACCTATGGGGAGCGTCTTAAGAACGTTTCGCTGTTGCTACAACAGACATGCTACCTGCCCTTACTGCCCCATCTCAAAAATTCGTCCTGTGTATTAGTGGTCGATGTATTAGACTACCTTCTTCTTTTCTTATTCCGTGATTTGAATCCGAACCAACCCTAACAATTAGTGCAGTACGTAATATAAAATAGCCCTATCTGTATCGTGGCAGTGAGTCATAAGTCATAACTTCGAGTTTTGACCTACGTTTATACACTGGGTTGACTATCAGCCTGACCTTAGTTCACAATACGTTAGTCATCATTTTATAGCATTGCATCATAATTATAATATCAATGGACAACGTTTCTAAATAGCATGTATTAAAAGCTAAGATTACCCGATTATAGTCAAGAAGAAAATAACTTTAATATGAGATTAATTTCGTAATGCGTATTTTTATTTATTTTTTAACAAATTCAGTAACGCCTCTTTTAAAAAGACCTGTTATAATTTTCATGTTTTCTATAAGCAAATAAACTCGTAGTAGCAACAAGAGCGACACGCATGTAGAATAGCGGCCGCACTCAGCAGCGCCGCCTCTTGTAGCTAACACAAGCACAACTAACACTTGTTCGGTTTTTCCTCACTAGTCGCACTAATAGTTCCGCTAAGCGATGCGCTGCGCCGGTCTTCAGCCGGCCGGCGGCCGCTAGAGGAGAACAAGGCGTTTAATTAAAGGACGCTCACCTCACGGCCTGTTGTCGGTTGTCGGCCGCTCACGGGCTCATCGCATGCGCCTTAATTAGTTTCAGACCGCCCTAACGGGCTTATTTTGTTTTTCTCGGTAATTTTTAATTAAACGCTTGATTAAAATGAAAGTTTGCGTAAGTAGCGAGCGAGGAACAATCGAGCCGGAGTTTAGGATAATGAATTGATGGTGTTACTTTGCTCGCTTGCCTCTCGCTAGGGACTTAATTAAAAATCGCCGATAGAGTGTGTAGAGGGGAGTTTGGAACGAGTTTATGAAACTTAGTCTGGAGGCTCTGTTGTTTTACTACGTCAATTTGAATACGAGATTGGTTCACGGTAAGCGTTCGTGAATGGGTTTCATGTTTTCCAAATATGTTGGCTTTAAGTCCAACGCCGCGCAGCGCTGCGCTACGTCTACGCTTTATTTTGAACTTTTGATACTATTCGCACAAATTATATTAAAGATTCTGGGAATTCTACATGGATGGACCATTTTGGTTTATTAGATCTGAAATCAATCGTTTCTCTATTCTAAAATTTGAAAGATTTAGAAAGACACTAAGTGGCGCTTGCGATTATCTTCAATACACGACAGGTCTGCCTAAAATAATCAATCTGTTTGAAAGTCCATGTGAAAAATGTTATTATGATTGTCATTGAGCCCTATGTCTCGTCGTTTTTGCAAACATTGACAGCTTCACATCGACCGTATGAAGCGCGGCGCGGGCTAGACTCGCAGGCGCGGGCGGCATGTGTCATTAACAAATTCTTGGCCTGTCGTCACCACGAGTCGCTAACGAGTTCCCCGCTAACGACGTGCTAACTTGATACCCTGCTACATGCATTGAGATTACACCATTATGACGTTTATTTACTGCACGATAATGTTCAAATTTTGCTAAAATAATGATTAGTTGATGAGGGTTTAGAGAATACCATTCTTTTTGCGATGTTTGATAAAATCAAAGCATTCCCAAGTTTATGAATTGAATCACTAAGAATTTATTCATCGTCTCTACAAACATCTTAAAGTGTCTAGATTTCTATCAGATTTATGTGGAACCTTTTTGAAATGAGGAATATTAGACGCTCAAAAACATAATTTTCCTTGTCTTAGACGTTAAATGGGATTCCCGAAGCAACAAGTTAGATATCCCGGTCCCGGACGCATCTCAGCTTTATTGAGAGCCATTCGTCTCCGGGACCCAATCGCCCCCTCCTCTTCCCCCGAACCCCCTCTATTACCCCACCCCTTAAGGAACTACTTATTAGTCTTCACAGCAATTTTCATATTATATAAAAGCTCCTTTTATCGTTCTGATATTAGTTTGGAAAAGTTTTTAAAAGGATTTTCGCGCGAACGCAACCAAGTTTAACACCGTTAAGTAGTCTTCCTTCGTCTTAACAAAACGAAGCTGGAAAAGTTCTTAGGTTAAAGTTTAATAGCACAGGTGATTATAATAATCTTTTAAACATTCGATGGTCATACCTACACGACTACACAAGCGTAGTAGGTTGTCTTAACATTCAGTTTCCTCGCGTCAACACTCCTGCCTGGAAAGGGAGTGGAAGCTAGCATAGAAGCCTGAGGTGTGCGGAAACATTAGACACCTGGTTAGTCCAGGCGAAAAGAATTTATTATTTGGCGTAACCAAAATAATGCCAGTTACACAGAGTTCTTACAGGCTACTGCCGCAGTACCGATTTTAAGTATCTTGGTAAGTAGACCAGCAGTACCGGTTTTAATCGGTTCTCCATATCGTCGAGGAGTATTCACTCAGAAAGAATCCTGGAAACATTAAATACCTTATTGACTTGGCGAAAAAGGGTTCCGAATGGTTGAAAAATGTGGATGTATTATTGTAATTATACTAGGTGATTTTGTAAACACATTTTAAATTTTCTTGGACGGTTCAGACCATCAAACTTTACAACTTTTACCCCTATAAATATGGAAAGTTTTAAAAAAATCACTTAGTATGTTCTGAAAGCCAAACGAAAAACAAATTTAATTTGGTCTTATACCAAACCAACAGGTTGAGTACATTTCAAATCTATTCACCATTATCATATCGAATTATTATATCAAGTAACATTGTTTAGGTCCATACTCTACATCACTAGCGTCGTTACTTTACAGGTAATTTGGACAAACTCACTCCCCTCCCCCTCCCCCATACCTCACCCCAACTCCACTCCTCTAATGATCTCGTCGAGAGGTTTTAAATTATGTTCCTTATACAACAATCTAAAGTCGACACGTACACAACTGCGACTTGAGACGCTCCCTTAATGAATAAAATAACATGTCAAGATACAGTCTTCATCTTAAATTAATGAGAATTCACGGCGACGTATTCAATTTTACACGTAACGAGGGCAAATAAAGTTCGACTAGGAACCTACCGCTCGGAGACAGTCAAGAAACTTTCCCATTTTATTAAACTCCAACTATACACATATACGTTAATTAATAGCACCATGAAAGGACCTAAAAGTTTCCCGATTACAAATTCTTAATGGACTCGTTACGTGTAAATATGCAACGGATGAAAGCTAAAGTTCTTTATCAGTTCACTAATTTTCTAACCCTTCAGAGAGTTGATTAAGGTGCAAAATTTACGGTCGAATGAATTAAATAAATTCACGTGTCCTTTACGTATGAATCTAATGGATCTGATAAGATTAAAACTTGGTACAGGTACACATAATAGTCTGTGAATGTGTATTTATAAGTATTTCATCTAGATGTATGTCATTATTTTCATCGTATTTCAGCTTTTGTGCTCGTAATGATGTCTGTTCATCATTCAGGTTAAATGTCATAATTTTCGCATAGCATTCAAACCGAAGATGCTGTAAAAATTCATTCTTGAGCCACTTTTTGGGCAAGACTGCTTTCAGATTGGAAATTATCCTGTTTTATGGATATTTTGCGCTTTTGAGTTTTAACTATTCAATACGTACGTTGTCACAGAATGATGCAGTTTGTGGTGAATAATATGCCACATCCATAACGTATATCTTTATTTTTGCTAATGTAATGTGTATCACTCGCTCGCGTCCAACACAAATAGATTCGTACATGTTTGTCTTAGCTCAGTTTAATTAATTTTACCTTCATACGCCGATACTGTTTGTCGGGCGCTCCTTAATTGAAAACGCTCTTACCGGAGTAAATGAAACGAAATCCTATTTGCTCCGAATGATTGAAGCGAATTTATCTTTTAAGACTTTCAAATTTATCTTTTAAACCGTTCCCAATGTTCGCTCTTAAATTATATTTGAGATTGATAACGAGAAGGTAATTAAATGTTGATTACTTTCAGATTGTTTTTATTTATTTTGTTTCAAGGGCGATTGTGAATATCGATTTCACCGCTGCACTAACAGTAGCTTATGTCGAAGATAAAAGTGTGGTCACGCCAACTCTTGCTCTTCTCTCATAAAATATATCTATCTATATATGTATATTCATAATAACGTTCCATGACTGACTGACAGAGGAACAAACAATGCACAGCCTAAACCACTGAAGAAAGAAACAAGTGGAATACAGATTACATAGAGGATTAAAAAAAAAGGAATGCTTTATTAAATCTCACTAGGAAAAGAACATTGAAAACCTTAGCTCCTAATCTAGATGCCTGAACCACTAGTGCCTTCCCAAACAATTATTAAATCGAAACAATAAATAGTACAGAACTTTTTTAACAAAAGCGTATTTATAAAAACGAATTAAGTATACAAGAATTAACTTCCTTAATTATTACCAAATCATACATTGTAAGAATACTCTTAGAAAGGAAATTCTTTCTAATGACCATAATCCTTCTAAATAATCAAGAAATAATGATAAAAGGTGGCCGTATATGACAATAATAAAATTAAATATAATTATGAAAGTAAGTAAGTATGTTTGTGACTCTATCTCGATAAAATGGCTGTATACTATATTTTTTGATGAAACATAATGCAGAGATATCGCTGAGAAACTGTTATTATTGAATCAAGTCTAACTGAACTATGCAACCAATGTCACACAATTATCATCTTCAGTTTTATCGAAATTTCAATTATGCTAAGTTATATGTTGGGAGTTTTTTTTATTTTCACTAAGGACATAAATACTGCAGTAACATGTGGAAATAAATCTTCGGTAAACGTTTAACAAACGCTACGATCTCAGACGGTTTCAATTGGACGAGAAACGATACTGTTTTATGTCTCTAGGATTGTATTTATTATTAAAAGTTCTATACATACATATTCTCACGTCTGTATCCTGTTGGTGTAGACAGAACTACTGTTCCTGATAGTCTTCTCTCGCTTCCTCCACATTCATTATTCTTTTCAGGCGTGCTCGTCGGTTTCGGGAACATAAGACATATGATTTTAATACCTTACAAAAAATAAACACTCACACCTGTCTTTATTGGGGTAAGTAGAGACATCAGATCGCCATCTGCTACAATAAAAAGAGGTGGTGAAACGATGTGGATGCTTTCTATGACAAGTAGCCAGAGTTCCTAAAACAGGGATGGTTAGAGAGTTACAGCGGGAGGCCTTTGCTCAGCAGCGGTATAATGTAAGCTTAGGAAAAATATTTTTCCTAAGCTTACAGAAAAAATATTTTCCCTAAGAAAGAATTTTTAGGAATTGAAGCACGTAGTACCAGCTGGTATTTAGTTTTAAACCTATTTCGTCTCATTGTTGCAGAATGTTCGGTGCGGGAGGCGCGTGCGCGGCGTGCGGGCAGGCGATACCGGCCAGCGAGTTCGTCATGCGCACGAGTGCACCTCAGCAGCCTCTACACGTGTTCCATATAAAATGTTTCGCATGCTCCAAGTGCGGCTCACACCTTATGCAGGGCGATAGGTAAGCCTATATACGAAAGAAATGCAAATATAAATTTCGTAGTCGAGTAAGCGTAGCAAAATGCTACGGCGTAGGCAGATGGTCAGCCTACTTGTAAAATGGAATCGCCTAAAAATATCTATTTAATGTCGATCTATATAAGTGACATAATAGCCCTGATCTTCTTTATAAAGTCTGTTTACGTCCAAATCAGTCGCCTAAAATGGCAGTGCACTTTGTCATTATTTTCTCGATGGCACCCACTGAACGATGAGCATAAGACAGTAATAGAGTAGACGCTATGTTGTCGATCATACTTAACCGCGGTAGATACACTATGCAGGCTTATTATGATGATAGATTTACAGTCGATTTCAACTACGGCGATCTTTAAAGAAAAGCGTCAGATACGCGCTAAACACGGGTGCAATCTCTCGTCCCTACCCTCCTATGTCTGATGGAATGGGACATCGATACGATCAGAGATGCGGTTAGATGCAGTGGCTATAACCGGCAGATGTTTAAGACGCCTGAAGGACTTAGCCACCTGTAACGACACCCGACTGGGTTGGTACTATTCGAAGCTCATACCACACGACACAATTACAGACTTATACTAAGCAGAGCAACACCGCAAAAATCGAACTGCCACATGACGTTTGAAGAACGGTGAAGGAAAACATGGTGAGAAAACCTGACGCTGAAGAAGAAATTCTGATGTGTCTCTCTGTCTACCATTTTGCATTGGACACGCGTGCCGAACTAACGACCATACAACCTCCATGAGAGTAGGTCTGTGCCTTGCAGTGGGACGTATATACAGGGTCCTTCTTAATATGCTGGCACTTTTTAAGGGCTTGATCAAACTATCAAACTGAAAGCTGTTCAGTTTGACGGTCTGATCATCCCCTTAAAAAGTTTCAGCATATTAAGAAGGACCCTATATAAGATGGTGATGATATCACATTTGGCTTTTCGACGTCAAATATTCTAAAATAAACCTTATTCCTCAGGTATTACATGCTAGCAGGATCACTAGTCTGCGAGCAGGACTGGCAGAAGCTAATGAAGAGTGCGAACGCGACGCCCGGTGCGCCAGTGCGCAAGGGCAAAGTGGGTCGTCCGCGCCGCTCGCGCGAATGAGCGCCGCCCGTTGCGCCTGCGCCTGCGCCTGGCCCCGCGCACCAACACTCCCACAGGGACTATGAGGAGGTTCGTACTGGTTTTAATTAAGAAATATGCAGGGTCCTTTTAATATGCTGACGCTTTAAGGGGATGATCAGACCGTTAAACTGAACAACTTTCTCTAACATCGAAATCGCGAAAAAAAATCAACCGTTCCATACAAAACCATTTTTTACGCGCTTTCGATTTTGGTCCCATAGAGAAAGTTGTTGAGTTTGATGGTCAGGTCATCCCCTTAAAAAGTGTCAGCATATTACTATGGACCCTGTAGGTAGTTTTAACGTGGAGCGACAGACATTGTTCCAATAAAATAGAAACTTCAAAGCTTTTATTTTGGATAGCAAAAATCACGATACATACAATAATAAAATTATCGAACCGGGACTAGAATCTATAACAATTTATATAATACTAGCGTTTGTCCGTGTCTGCGCGAAAGGGATTATGATTAGTTTATATATGAAAATACAATTGTAACTTAATCAATAGGCAAGGCCTACAAAAATCGATTTAACTCGAAATTAAAGCAACCTTAATCAACGAGTGTAACATTCTGTCTGACCTCTGTCTTTATTATTAACACTTACCCGAGTCGTGAGTGAGCGTTGATTGGGAAATACCTTAATTAATTACGTTAATCATTACCTACCGCACCTGGCCGCGCGTTACTTTGACTGACAGATATTCTATGACCTATAAATAAAGTAAATTAACTTTTAAATTCTAAAATAATTATAATTTATTGTTTATGTTAAAATATACGAGTATATTATCTACAACAGCATACCGATACTAAAGTGTTTATTTAATTAATTACACATAAATATGATATAAAATAATCAGATAGGTAATAAAAAAAAGAAATTCAAACCATAAATATAAGAAAAATTATAAAAAGAGAAACTGGTTTTGAAGTGGTTTCTCTTGCAGTGATTTGAGGAAGGCTTAGACTAAATCCCTTCACAATTTTTTACCCCCGGATATTTAGACAATGATACATAAATCCTAAAAATAGGGTATCCAATGCATCGCCTAACTAAACTGTGAAATAGATATCATTAGCATCCTTTTAAACTAAGAGTCTACCCATCAAACTGAACAACTTTTACTATAGGAGCAAACCTGTCAGAACAAAAAGAAATCTGCTGTTTCATACTAAACTGCAAACCTACTCGAGCCAAATGTATGGGACAGCAGATTTTTCTTTTCGCGAATTCGATGTTGGTCCCATGGAGAAAGTTGTTCAGTTTGATGGTCATATAATCCCCTTTAAACAGTGCCAGCATATTAAGAAGGACCCTGTATTGTAGTACCATACTTTTCCAATACTTGGTCCAGTTGTAGCAAAAAAACATACTCGTTTACAACTATAACTAACGTGAGTTTATGTTAGTTTACTATGCCATTGTGCACTTAGATTCATGCCATACATTTTTGCTCCAACAAATATAGTTACACACGTGGTACGTTTTCATTATAACTTGTTTTACGAGGTACCTACGACAGAGTAACTTTTATCGCTACCTGTACTACGAGGATAGTATACCTACTCAGTTTTACGCACAAAATAGCACTACCTTTATCAAACAGAATGTTAATTAGTTTTTATCTGAGTCCGATATGTATTGTCGGTTAAGTTAAATGTATCTTTAAGTTACTTACGTAAAAGTTGATGGGTAGAGCATCTTTTTTAAAGGTTAATGATACTTTTCCTTACACCCTGTATGGCACGGGCACTCCCTACCTACCACGAATTTAACTCACCTCCTTTCGGAAGACTGGGGAAGACGACAGCAGGCGATAGAGTATATTTTTACTATTTGTATGAAGTGACAGCCAAGTGACTAATGTGTGACTGGACGCTTAAAAGGTAGATGTATCTTTTTAAGCGTCCCGTCCGTCCATTACTGACCACCTCGAAAGGGATTATGGTCGTGAGATTATGTTTATATGTATAGAACATGCCTGCTTACACTGTCCATTAAAGGTAAACAGCTCAAAGAAACATTTCACATTCTAAAATACTGCACAATACAACCATTGCACGAATTGCAAGTCCTTTCAAGGATGTTAAAAATTCACGAATCATAAGCGAAGCATTACCCGATGGAGGGACCTACCTCCTCACTCACTCTTTGTTTTCATACATGCTTTCTTAGATTGTGTATGAATCATATTGGATCCATATGTTGGATGCCTACTCTAACCATTTAGCTAGAGAGAGATGATCGCATTGTCGTAGTATCGAATAGCGACAAACAATTAGTGTAGCTAGTTAAAAGTACCATTGCTCAAAGTATTATAAAAAAAATTGTTGTATTCTATACGATGACGATACAATATTAAACTCATGCTTTCGTTTCTTACCGATATTGTTAATTGAGATAAATTAAAAATGCTCTGCGGATTCAACGCACTGAAGTAGGTAATCAGCATTGTTTGCAATCATTTTTCCTCTTGAAAGAATAAGGTATTTAATTCGATTATGAGACGTGCGAATACCGCAAAGAGAGTGGCGAAGAAATGCAATTAAGCTGTTCAATGAACACCACACAAAGACCGCTTTGTTTATATGAGCGACTCACTCGTCTGGAACGCGCCTACTTCGGACACCCTGTATCATAATGTACTCCCACGTTTTGTTTCGCATTCACGCTCATTTGCGCGTCAAACTAAACGCCACAACGAAAACTAGTAAAGTTAGTCACAAACAGTTCTAATGATATTTATTAGCGCTTTAAAGCAAATTTCTAATTGCAGTACTTGTGCAGCGGGATAGTTCATAGAGTTAATTATCTCGTAGAGACGACCATCGTCCGACCGACGACCGCCCCTTGCCGCCGCGGGCGCCAGTTCCTCTCTCACAGGACTTGCTTACGGCGCTCTCACAAAATGCACTAACCAATTCCAAAGTTTAAACACTGACAAACTTGTTTCGGCAACTCATAAAACAATTGTCCAGCCTTGTTATCTAACGAGCTATCGAATCTGTTTACAGTTGACGTCAACAAATTAAATTTTGCTTCTGAATTTTTAAATAAAAATTTATCCGCCACCCCACAAAGGCGAGTTTGAATTACATCCATCCCTATATTAGCAGCGCAGTTAACTAAAATAACAAAGAGGTAGTAGTTGCTATTACTTTGTGCGGCCGTCGGTGGTCAAAGGCGCGATGTTAATTGGAAAGCACCTGCAAATGACAGCGGCTTTATGGCGCGTATGTTTGGCGTAAAAATCAAGTCCGGGCGCGAGCACCCTCTCGCCGCCACCGCGCCGCGCCGGCTCAAAGACTTGACCGTTCACCCGGCGGCTTTGTAACACGATTACGCCGACTTGTCGAAAGTTAATTAAATAACGTTTTTCCAAATTACCTGCCGGGCTCGACATCAAAGTTCCCTTGCACTCGCTTTGGGAATCTTTCCACAAAGGGCTTGGCTGCGGGCGAAGTCCGGCGCCTCTGATCTCGAACCTAGCGTAGTGCTCTGGACAGGTGAGATCTTCAACTCTTTGTCAAAGTTGGCGAGCTTTTCAACCATAAAAGCTTTGAGTAAAACTCTCTTTACAATATTATCGATATGTCATACTTTATTGTTTGAAGAATCGTGGCATGGTCTTGGACGTTTTGATTGATGACCGATATCTATTGTCTATCTAATTCAATCGGCCTTAAAACGGTCGTAGCACGCGAGCGAGCGAGGTCGTTTACTGCAGAGTAGTGAGCACTGCACGACATACCTAGGTACTCTTGCTGGGGTTATTAAACATATAAACATAGTCATTATAATATGTACCTAATTATGAGAATTATCGTCTTAAACAAACATCGAAGTGTATTTATTTTAACGGCGGATAAATGGCGACTAATATAATTTTAAAAGCATGAAACGGTGTTGTTTACAGTTATTTTTTTGATGTTCGAATAGTGCCCTTCGTGAGAGCCAGGCCGGACATCGAACCCGCTACCGTTGCGTGCCACAAACGATCAACTACTCTCACCTCTAATCACTCTCATACTAATTACCAGTTTCAAACAACTTCGTAAAAAACTAAACCAATTTTGTGTTCAGTAATAGAGACGTCTGGGAAAGAATTATACGTTCATTCATATCGTGTTTACTCAACATTAAAATTATATTGAGAAATCATGTGTGGAAAATCAAATATACGGTTGTAATTAGAAAATATCCTTAACGAGGTATTTGCAGAGACTTCAATCATATACATAATTTGATCCATAAAAATTAGTGTGAACAAAATAGTTGAAAATCTTAAAACCATTTGGAAAACGAGACTTTTTAACAATGTTACTTTTATATTATTTATCTTTTGGTTTAAATTACTAAGAAAAAAAATCCTTGTAGACATTGATCTGTTATCGAATGTGTAATGTATGAAACAATCAGAACAAGAGACAATGGAAGGCGTTAATTAAACTTAAAACTGTCCCATTCGGTACCAGAGAAAAGTTGCACGCTCTTACTTCATATTTTGGTTCCACAGTTCGGCGGTATAACAGTTCGATACCTTGACTTCACTTGTTTCTACTGTTAGAAAAGTAAAAAAAATATTTTAAACTTTTAAGGGGGTTGTTTAGACCATCAAACTGAACAACTTTCACTAAGGGACCAACATCGAGATCGGGAAAAAAAAGATCAGCTGTCCCATACATTTACCTTGAGTAGATTTGTAGTTTGGTATGGAACATCAGAATTTTTTTTCGCGATTTCGATATTGGTCCCATAGTGAAAGTTGATCAGTTTGATGGTCTAAACCACCCCCTTAAATATTTATTTGTATTTTGTAACACATTGTATAAACTAAAATAAAATTGTTTTATCTACACAAATATCTACATCTACATCTACACTAATATTATAAAGAGGAAAGATTTGTACCTATTTTTGTATGTTTGTATGTTTGTAATGAATAGGCTCAAAAAGTACTGGGCCGATTTAAAAAATTCTTTCACCAATAGAATGCTACATTCTTCCAATTTGACATAGGCTACATTTCATTTTGAAAAAAATTAGGGATCCTTGGTAAAATTTGAACAATGTAACCGAAGGTGTAGAAAAATGAGTCTTAAAATTTATTTGTCTACCCCGTGCGAAGCCGGGACGGGCTGCTAGTGTGTAGATACCTAAGTACCTAAGTATATTCTAATTAGGTACATGCTACTTCTAAATATACATAAAACATACAGCCTCGTTATCTCTAATTGGTATTCTTATTAACGACTGCCAATTAGGGATACGGATTTCAAATAGAAATTCTCAACTCAAATTGTGTTAACAGCAATTTTATTTAAATATGTACATTTTCTTTGAATTCGTGACATTATCTAAAGCACCACTAAAGTTTAAAAATGCTTTTAAGTGAACACCAAGTATTAAGGCCAGCTTGTAATTATAAAATGCTATTAAATTAATTTGTCCCTAAACATGCTAAAAGGGACCCACTTAAAAGCTGCACGCTTTTAAATTTTGGTAATTATAACAATGTTTCTAAACACCCCGAAACTAAATATGAAGAACTAAGTGATAAAAAAGAATAATAAAATGATTAATAAATATATGTCTAACACTCAGTTGCAGAAACGCTCATTAGAGTTAATCCTCCATTAAATCTCTTGCTAGCTTTTACTACCTCAACAAGACAAAAAGTGACAGCAAGAGATGTAATGGAGGATTAACTTTAATGAGCGATTCTGCAACGAAGTGTATGTCAATAAACCGTGACTTTAGGTATGATACAGGATTTAAACTTAAATGCGTTTCATACCTACTTTAGGGAATAATACAGACCATCAAACTGAACAACTTTTAGTTTATGGGACCAATATTGAAATCGCGAAAGAAAAATTGGTTGTCCCAATGGCTACTCGACCCACGACAAATGTATGGAACAGCTTTAGCGAAAGTCTGAAGCACCCCCTTAAATACGTAACGCATTTAAGTTTACACCCTGTATATGCATTGTCATCGAAACAAAAAATAGATTAAAATAATCGTATCAAATCCGTCACATTTTAAAATCTAGGCCGTTATAGTTACGAGGCAATCCGGCTCGGACGAAGTATGTCAAGAAATTAGTGTTTAATTTATTCATTGGGCCCGGGTTCGTGTCTACTTCAGTTATTACTGAGGTAGTTAAGGCGTCAGGAGGTTTAGAAATTAATCAACTCGTGACACTAAGGCCCAAGGCGTGTGCACATTGCTTGCTACTTTTTACTGTTGAAAAACATTGTGATTTGAAACATGCAGGAGCTCGATTGGATTTGAGTTTGCTGGCGTATCGTCATTGAATCGATAAAATTCAAACTAGTGACTATGATTAAACATTTTTAATGGGTTCTTACCGCGTTTTGTTATATTTCAGTTTCCGATATTTCGGCAGTGTGTTGACTGAAAAAATGATGGTTATAATTTTTTTTGTGGAAATGATGGTTATAAATGTTTTTGTGGAGGAACTACTGTAGAAGGTTCATCCGGTGAAAAGGGAAGATCTTCCGCCAGGCTAGGTGTGAAGCCTGGGGACCGGCCGTGGTCCAACAGATCTTAGTTGGACCTTGTATATATATCGGATCTTTGTGATTATTTCTCTAGCGCGATTCGTGTCTTGTATACGATTGTGAACCTTATGTGTAGCGGCTAACGGGTTACTAATGTGACGTCGCGAGTTGTCTTACGTACACATTTGCTAGTGCGACCGTTGCGCCATCTGTTAGCTTCGTTGCTATAACTTATGGGTGTTCACATCTGTGGCAAGTCCCCACATTTTGATTCTAGATTTAATAATAACCGCGTAACTCTCAGAAAACCGAATTGATTGAGTGATTTTACTGTTTTTATTTTGTGCATGTTTTTTGTCATGTCTACATTTTTACGAACGAATGTGGCAATTCTTACAAAATTCGCTGAATGCATTAAACGTTTACGATACTCTAGAAAAACTCGTGTTTCCCCTACATTTCTACACGATACAGTTCTTAAAATGCCGTAGTTTTTTTAAATTCGCGTCAGATGCATTATATTTATGTTAGTGTGTTGTGTACGCGGCCTAGCAATGCACGTACCTGCGGAACACACAAATTAGGTAGCGCTTTGCTGACACAAATCATTAAATTAATGTTCCCCTATCAAAATTAAAATCTTCACATAAAAAATTATTATGTTATATTTTTGTAATGAAAAAATAAATTAAGCAAATAATTATATTATGAACAACAGAATTGATGACTTCCCGTAAAGTCATTACGTCCGTCCGCATTCAGAGCAAGACAATTTTTTTATCAAAATTTTATAAAAATGTGACAACGGAGACAAAACTTTAATTAACGTTAGTCGTTCACATGTGGGGACAATTTACGTCTCTGGTCTAATTTAAAATTAATACCACGCTGAGGCTGGTGGAAAATTTGAAAAGTTTGAACGACGTCGGCGGGCCTTCGCTCCGACGATTGCATTTTTATACGAGTAAGACAACCTCTTAGCTTATTAGAGAAGCCAGTTATTAGAGGTCCGAGGGATTTCTCTGCGGACGCGCCTCGTGGCCTCGAAACGACTTCGCCCTAGTTAATTAGTTAAATGGATACGTTGTTTCTTTTTTTGCCCCGCTCTATTTTATAGATCTTCGAGTACAATAAAATAAACCTAGATTCCTTGAGTAACATTTAGAGTACCGGTACTGATTCAAATCCTCTCAAATTGAAACGGAGCTTTCTGCAGTTGAATGTTGAATTGTGCTCAATTTAGGCCAGTGATGCACTTATGCACCGGCACATTTCCCACAGCCCGGTGCGCTGGATCCGCATCCGCACGCGACAAAGGACATCCGCCCACAATAGCTCCATTAAAATAATGCAAGTAAATGAGGATTTGCGGAGACAAGTCCACCGAATCCGGCGGCATGCGCCCGCTGCGCACAATGCTCGGAGCCACAGGGCCGCCCTGCCACGCCGCCCGGCCCAGCCGCTCGGCTCTAGGCTGGGCCTCTCTGCGACGACGCTTAAAACACTATACACGAACATGTTTCATTAGCTAAGTGGGAGGCTTTTGGTGGCTGAATCTGTGTAATGCAGCTCGCGTCGCTTTTACTTAAACGCCGTAATTAAAACGTCCCCTCCCCGCTAAGGGCGTAGTTTTAAACTCGGTTCAACTAGTTTCGAGTGGCCAATTTAGTTTTACTGTTACTCCGTGTTTGAGATACAAATTTTAAAATTACTCTTAAGTTCTCGAACTATTAAAGTGTGCATGTGAGAGTAGATTTTTCATTAAAAACTCTTATTGTTTCTAATTGCGTTCTCCGGTCTAGAAACAGTACTAATAATAAATCAGAACGCTAAGTACTGGCATCGCATGTTTGCGTGGAGGGTTGCCGCCCGCATTCGCATTTAATAACTTTATTGATCGCTAACGAGGAAAATTGATCGGTATTAACGATCTTAATCGAATCGCGGCTGGCATCGTTTCATTGCGTGTCGATGCCCCGATCTCGAGTTAATTTAATTGAAACCGAGTTGAGTAATTAATTAGTGGCGAATGAGAGCTCTCAGCCGGATGAAGCGTGCCCCTACCATGCTGGCTACAGCGCAGGGCTGCGCCTCATACATATTGAGTGAGCGGAGCGAGACGAGCGACAACAAGACGCACACATTATGCGCACTTCTACTAATGTTATTATCCTCTTTAAAATACTGCTTATTATTTTAAGAAGTTGGACGAACTCGCTGTAAAAGACGACTAACTTTATCAATTTAATAATGCCTAGTTCTATAACAATCGTTATGAATGATAAACGAGAAGCAAGTGAAATCAAATTTTATAAATTACCTTATGTGCAAAAAGATTAGGTTTAAATTCGCTCTATTTTATCCTTTGAGCAGTGAGTACAAATTCATACCTATTGTATTATCATTGTATCTTTTAATTGAATCAAATGTCAATTGTATTGACACTTTCGATACGATGACGATATTATAGACTCGTACTCGAGCTACAATAGTATTGTATACATAGTGCCTACACTGTGTATATACATGATTGATTTAGCTGAGAGCTTCGCGACCCGTAGGTTAATAGCATTTAATCCCGCTAAAACGCTAGGCGATCCGTCATAATGAATATTTATCCCCGACAGAAGTCGGCGCATACTTTTATGACGAATACATATTTTAGTAGCCAAAGTAATTCTACTGATTACATTCTTTAATTTTTGTGAAAACGTTGCCTTATCTGTGTAGATAGTTAAGTGTATTAAAGCTTGGGGAAAGGCAAATGTTAACGAATGAAATGTTAAATAAAATATTTAAAGTATCTACGTGCGTAATTGAATTTTTAATGAAGTATTTTTTCTATCGAACCGTAGATCAAATATAAGAACTAGATACACAGTCTTATGTCAAATCGTAGTAAATGTTTGTATGATTTGTCAGTAAGATATAGAAGCAATACTAAGACAAAAGTGCTCTCAGATATTCGTTTGAGCTGGTTTGAATCTGTATGGTTCTACCTTCCTACATTTGCTTTAACAGATTCGTAGTTTGTGCATGACATCACCGTGGTATTTAATTTAATTATTTTATCAAGACTTACCAATACCTTAGAGATGAATGAAAGATGATGACATATTGCGCCGACACCAAATAACTAAATATTATACGATAGGTACACTAATTACATACAATAATAGTAAACTATTAGTAAACTATATATACGGCTTTTTACTTATAAGAAATGTAAGTTACATATTAACATAAGTAAAAAAAACTGTCGGTAGTAAATATTCATTATGACAGATCGCCTGTTCAATTTAAATAACATTCAAAATATCTTAAAATTATAGGAAAGCACAGCCGTATAAAATACAAGACATTAAAATGATACGTTTTATTTTTGGTATACCTACAAATACAAAATATTTATTGAGCCAATGTGGGATACAGGTTTTCAGATCACCTTAATTATTAACAACATTAGGTTACGTTTTAGATTACCTATACATTGGATAGATAATACATTTAAAGTTTTAAGCTGTGACCCCACACTAGACTCAACGCCTGGTCGGTGAGGATCCGCATTAGTATTAACATTTAGATACAAAACGAGCGGCAGTTATTTATTATATAGTCATATGTCTTTACAGCTAAGTAGTTAAGTATAGCTCGTGTATTCTCATCTTACACTGCAGGCTACGTCTCTGCCAAACTTATTGAATGACACCACACAAAGACACGCAAACATACTTTCAAATTAATAATTTTAATACATTCTAATTTACTACGACGTAGACACAGCTACTCTACTAAGAGACATCAACGAGACCATCATTATACTACGACTGGATGTGCTATACAATCAATAGATTTTTTTTATTTGTGTTCATTGAAAATTATTGGTAATGTCGACGTATCGAATACAACAACTTACATATGACAATTTGGAAATCACTTCTATTGTCAGTGAATTTATTGAAACTGTACATTATTAATTAAGATTTAATTAAGTCTTAAAAATTCTATAATATCATTTTTGTGACGCATTCGATACGATTATACTATGCTTGTAGATAAATTATACAAGATTTATACAGGATGGAAAAAATAGTGTGACACACGATGGGAAGGCAACTTAAATATATAGCAATTTGTACTAAAAGGGAAATCTTTTTAAAAAAAATCAGTGGTCTCCGTTTTTTTTTTCAATAAAATTTTTCCTTTGAGTACAATTTTGTTATCTTCAATATTTAAGGTATTAAATGGTGCCAGCCGGATCATTTTTCATCCATAACCGATATCACAATTATTATTCACATAAAGGCTCTAGTTTCGTCTGTTCCTTCAGTCCTCGCGTTGTAATATCTCTTCCGCATACGAATCCCATTTTAAAACTCTTACGTCTATATGTTATAAAGTGGAAAACCCCGTGATTCGGGGGACTTCTTTTTGGGATGGTAAATAATAGGCGTTTTGTGGCCCGTCTTCCTCCTTCCCAGGCGACCGGTGCTTCATTCACCTCTAATTTTATTACACGTTAACTCTTAATTTAATTAGCCGTAAAATATAATTTTATTGTAGCTCAGTTTTTGGAACAATTATTTTGTTACACTGTTTATATTAAGTTGGGAGAGAATTTTGAATAATGTGTTGCGAATTACAAAAATAATAATTTTAAAGTATGTTGATGGAATAGTAATGATAATATAATAGATGGAGGTGATGAAGGCTGACTTGTACCACCGAGTTTTTCGAAATTTTTGTACGATTATAGGTAACACCACTGGATTTTCGGTGAAGGAAAATATCGTGAGGATACCTGCATGCTTTAATTTCGAAGCATTTATTGTACCCACTGTTCATTATAAGTGGCGATCTGCTCACAACCCGTCACACTGGATAGAGTTTTCAGAGTATGCCGCCTTAGGGAACATAATCGTGAGCATATATGTATATACTTTATGCTAAAAAGAAGCTAGTTTCTTTAAATTAAATTTTACACCCTTTATTACCGTTTTTGTACAAGAAATTAATCAGTGCCATCTGGCAAATTACTAGGAACTTTAAAAATACTCGTTCGTTACGATTCATCTTTCTTCATCTGGCCTGTTTTTTAAAACAAGAAAGACAAAATAATTAATAAATTATTCCAATTTAAATCAGCATTAACCTTCACCCAAAAATAACTTTTGTATCCACGTTAAAACTGAAAAACAGATGTCGTTTTATAATGTAATGTGCCCTCGTCCATTAGTCATATGAAACATGTGCCAATACAAATGATATGGAGGTTTATGAATGACAGACGGTAAGGGGGAGTGCGGGCGGAGGGGCGAGGGGCGAGGGGTGCGGGGTGCGGGAGTGCCCCGAGGAGGGAGGGGAACACTAATGGATTACATTCGCGCGAGTGAATTAGGATATTGTCGTAGGATCTGTTCCGGTGCACTCTCCTCCCTTTCATACCGGTATGTTACTACGTATAGTAAACAAAGATAACATGATTAAATATTGATAAAATAAAATTATGGGGGATGATAGAAATCACATTACTTTACCACTTACGATTGATTACAAATAGAACTTAAATGTGGTCCTTCGTTAAGTAGAGTACACTGAAAAAAATGTTTTGTTAAAAATTTGTTTTTGTTTTTGCATTTTGTTATTTATAACCCAAATTTTACAAAATAGTTCGCAAGTCAATAAAGTTTTAACAAAAAAATTGTGTTGCAATGTAACTATAATGCTCTAATACATGTTTAGACGTAGTCTGAATTCTTCGTATGATCAGTGCCCTCAAATCTTTATCAGCAAATTACATTTTATCTTTGTCGGCAATTGTCATTTACAGAAAGATACCTGACTAATGATGTATTTGCTGTAATTCTACTCAAAAGAAATATTTTTAGATTATTCTATTCATCTGTAAACACGTTGTAAATGATGCTGATTTATTTTGACTTTTTTTAAATATAACAAATGAAAAACTACAAAATATTTAAAATAATAACGTATTTTTAAATCCCAGTCCCGCCGATGTTACGAACATGTAAATAACATACTAAAGAGGTCTTATTGATGAACCAAACGCAAGCGATCGCGATTTCTTAAGGCTCCTCTGATACTTACTAAAAAGAGAACTTAAGAGCACGCGAGCGCTTGAGAGTCTAAATAGTTTAAAAATCCGTGAGCGCTTGGGAATAGATTATTAAAATAAAAACATAATTAGGTTGAACAAAAAAAATTATAGTAGGTACACTGTACCTACTATAAATACACTTATTTTCTGGTGTATATTATATATAATACGTCAAACACAAATTAACCTTTGATACAAAATAAGTGTTTGTAAAAGATATTCCAATATAATTATCATATCCAGAATTTAATTAAATAAAAACAGGAAGATAGGTGCCTGGCTTACAAAATATGGACCGCATAAATTGAGCCCCCGTCGCCTAATTTCCTTAGTTCCAATACGAGCGGCATTGCCTGATTTGAGTTACTTTTTTTATTTTAGGTGGAATAAACGTACCACAATGCCGTCGTGTGTTTTTAATCGTTGTACGAATCGTTCAAAAAGAAAAAACAATTCACACGGCATTACTTTTCACTCGTAAGATACATGAAAAGCAGGTCCATTTTTCGAGTATGTAATGCAAGAATTTCACCAATATTCCTATTTTAATTTAATCAAAGTATCCAGAATATACATTTTACATATACATACATTTTTATTTCCTTTTTGTATTAAGGAATTTTGTCCTAAAAACTAATTCGCTCTGTAAAATCTGTGCTTCATCTATAGGAAACAAGTAATATCAAGTATTACAACACAAGTACCGAGGTAGAACATAATCGATGCATTTTAGCCGGTTTTTATTGGGTCGCCGAAGCGCGAGCTTTCCCTTTCACTAGATTGAATTGTAATTGATTTTTGTCACTGCTATATTGCTGTTGTTCTATATACCTATAGGTAGATTTATTTATCAATTTAGTTCGAGTACGAAGCTGACTTTTATTATTTGTTTCGATCATACCAATACATAATGTTATTCGTTAGTGAAGCTAAAATGAGCTATGATAATTACAGATACTCATATTATCTTTCTCACGACTACATAATTCCCTTTCGGAAAAGTTGCTACAACTACCAACTTAGACTACTTATATGAGGACAAGTTACGCGTGTAATTCTATTAACAAAATTTTCTGCCTCTTTTTGAGGGGGGGGGGGGAGGTAGCACGAGATACGCAACTTTGAATTTTATTCCATTAGTTTAGATTCTAATTTCGAATGTTAAAAATCATGAAAAACAGTGTCGTGTGAACCCCAAACGTCATAAGTTCGAAATGATTGTTCTGCAATTATAGGCTGTCGCGTTTAGTGATAAGGTTTGAAATTTTTTGATCTTGCACGTTGGCAGAGGGGAAATGCTAAGGCGAGGTGGGTCCGTATATAAATCGTCTAAGACTACCAACAATCTCATGAGCGTGCTCCATACCAACGAAGTCTGGTGATATTTTCAATACAAACCAATTAAAGTCAATGAAATTTTTCAGAAGCAATCTAGAAACTAATCTCTATTTTTGTATGAAGTCAGATTTTCGTTAAATATATAGTTTTAAAGTTACAGTGCCTCAAAGATTTCCATACAAATCGTTAATTAATCCTAGCACTAAAACTGTATATTTTAACAAAAATCTGACTTCATACAAACATAGAGGTTAGTGACTAGATTATTTCTGAAAAATTTCATTGACTTTAATTGGTTAGTATTGAAAATATCACCAGACTTCGTTTGTATGCAGCGTGCATTTACGCATTCGGAATAAACTTCTCTTAAGCGTGCACTTGGTGCAAACAAGATTCTCTTTCGGCATATTGATGGTTAAATGATAATTTGAATTGCGGTATTAATCCAAACGTCTAAATATAACCATGGTATATATGATTGACATAATTATAATTATGTGGTTGCACGTAAATACTACCAGCTTAATAGGTACTATAAGGTCCAGCTTAATATACTGACACTTTTTTAAGAGGATGATCAGACCGTCAAACTGAACAACTTTCTCTATGGTATCAATATCGAAATAGCGAAAAAAAATCTGCTATCCCATACATTTGGCTCAAGTAGTTCTGCAGTTTTGTATGAGAGAGCTGATTTTTTTTCGCGATTTCCATGTTGGTGCCATATAGAAAGTTGTTCAGTTTGACGGTCATCCCCTTAAAAAAGTGTCAGCATATTAAAAAGGACCCTGTATATGATCATTCAAAATAAATAAATTTTCTTCACAGACAAGTATAAATTACATACAAGGTGTTACACAAATACAAATAAACCTTTAACTAAATCACCCCATTTAGACCATCAAATTAAATAACTCTCTTACTATAAGTACCAAAATAGAAATCGCGAAAAAAAAATCAGCTGTCCCATACATTTAGCTCGAATAGATTTGTAGTCGTAGTTTAGTATGGAACATCAGATTTTTTTTCCCGATTTCGAATGTTGTTCAGTTTGATGGTCTAAACAACCCCCTTAAGAGTTTTAAATGTTTATTTTTACTTTTGTAACACCCTGTATACTCAATAGTAACAAACGAAAAAGAAATGAACAAATGGATAACAAATTTTAATAAGGGTCGGATATTGGTATCCCACGGTGTCAGATTACGAGGTGCATCTCCGCTTTAAAAATCAATTAATCCTGTCATATTTTTAGAAACATGAACTATAATTTAATTAAAATATTATCGACAAAAAATGTCTATCCAGCGCAACAAAAATCACCCGCGATATCGAGATAACTTCGTTTCCAGTCCAGGTTCGCAACGGGTTACTATTCACGAAGTGACTAATGTTTTCAAACCCTTTTCAGGGTTTTCAGGGCTAATGGAAAACCAGGAACGCTTTCTATAGAACCGTCATTTGTACGGAAAGAGAAGCTTCTATGCCACACGCGATATAGTTAGTTCGTAACAGATAGATCACCTTCTTAGAAAACAATAAATTCTCATGCTTTAATTACCTACTGCCAGACCGTACGGGCAAAAATGTGCCTAGTGAAGCCTGCCACAGGGTTGTTATTACTTCGTACAGCGCGTGACGTATGCAACGTTGCCGTCTGGAGCGAGTGACAGAAATCAAGCAAGCGCATCGCTTACGATGCGCATCGATATCGATACCTACAACTGAGTGACGGAGATCTGCGTTGGTGTGCATGTGGCGATGAAACCTCTGTATCACAGACCACAGTTTTGTCAGTCATGTTCTTCGTTGACTTCGTATACCTATAACATGAGAACTGCTGAAGGGATTGTCATGTGGTTTTCACAGTAATCTTGAGATTACGTCGATTACGTTTATTGCATGTGAATTATCAAAATAACTTAAGCAGTTCTCGAGTTATAAGCGAACATAGCGATAGAAATACAGAATAACGATGGAATTTATAAGCACATGAAGAAGGTAGAGATGGAATGTAGCAGCGATACAATGGTTTACCAGCCACCATGCTACTGCCATCTGCCACTCTTAGCTTTCGCAAGGAATTGAATTTATCGATTACATCGTTCTCAAGGTATATGTATAAACATACAGATAATTGTATCATATATTCACAGATACGCGTTAGGCCAGAACCACGGTGGCACTGCCAAACTGCCTTTGCCCTATTTAAGTTAATAACTCCACCGTTATCTAGTTATAAGCGAACAAACAGACAGACCATTTCATAGATACGCTATCGCACTGTGGCGTAGATACGCGCCTGTGCCACGGTGCCACTGCCAAACTGCCTTTGCCCTATTTAACTTAATAACTCCACCTTTCTCTAGTTATAAGCGAACAAACAGACATACCATTTCATAGATACGCTATCGCACGTGGCGTAGATACGCGCCTGTGCAACGGTGGCACTGCCAAACTGCCTTTGCCCTGTTCAACTTAATAACTCCACCTTTCTCTAGTTATAAGCGAACAAACAGACAAGCCATTTCATAGATACACTATCGCACGTGGCGTAGATACGCGCCCGTGCCACGGTGGCACTGCCAAACTGCCTTTGCCCTGTTCAACTTAATAACTCCACCTTTCTCTAGTTATAAGCGAACAAACAAACAAGCCATTTCATAGATACGCTATCGCACGTGGCGTATATACGCGCCTGTGCCACGTTGCCACTACCAAACTGCCTTTGCCCTGTTCAACTTAATAACTCCACCTTTCTCTAGTTATAAGCGAACAAACAGACATACCATTTCATAGATACGCTGTCGCACGTGGCGTAGATACGCGCCTGTGCCACGGTGGCACTGCCAAACTGCCTTTGCCCTGTTCAACTTAATAACTCCACCTTTCTCTAGTTATAAGCGAACAAACAAGCCATTTCATAGATACACTATCGCACGTGGCGTATATACGCGCCTGTGCCACAGTGGCACTTCCAAACTGCCTTTGCCCTGTTCAACTTAATAACTCCACCTTTCTCTAGTTATAAGCGAACAAACAGACATACCATTTCATAGATACGCTGTCGCACGTGGCGTAGATACGCGCCTGTGCCACGGTGGCACTGCCAAACTGCCTTTGCCCTGTTCAACTTAATAACTCCACCTTTCTCTAGTTATAAGCGAACAAACAAGCCATTTCATAGATACACTATCGCACGTGGCGTATATACGTGCCTGTGCCACAGTGGCACTTCCAAACTGCCTTTGCCCTGTTCAACTTAATAACTCCACCTTTCTCTAGTTATAAGCGAACAAACAGACATACCATTTCATAGATACGCTGTCGCACGTGGCGTAGATACGCGCCTGTGCCACGGTGCCACTGCCAAACTCTAGCCGTCGCGCTACAAGGGTTTCAACTTATCAATTACACCGTTCGCTACTTACCGCGCGGAAAGGGCAAATTGATTTAATGTAACCAGAGTGCTTTGACGAATATTATTAACGTCTTTTTGCACCCTCCTTTGTGGAGGTAATGCGCGCTTTGTTCTTTCGCGCGGTTTTGTGTTACATCGAATCACACTTATCTAAACCTTCAACGGGTTGAGATTTAGTGCGACCATTAATTTTATTGTATTTATTTGTGTCTTTTCCTAATACCTGTTTTATTGTATATTTTTGTTAAAAACTTTTACCTGAACTTTTATCTTAGAGTCAAATTACAAGTTTGTCTTCAATATCATGCAATTGCAAACCAATAAATCTGATGATCACGTCGCCACATCCCTCATCATACTACGTCACCGAGCGCGTGAAAACCGCCGATGTTGGCCGGTAACATAGCAACATTATATTTCAATTCAAACAAGTAGTCACCTGCCCAACCCTTATGCTTACGTCATAAATATTAAAATGGCTCGATCGGCGGGCCATCGTATTCAGAACGAACGATAATAAATACGTCGCGTACAAGTCCTCTCATTAGAGCGCCATAACTCCTCATTAGTGGGCTTGCTAATTAATGTGACGTTTACGACGACCGACGCTCGTAATTCACTCTGTACGAATACGAGCGAGCCGCCATCGCCTGCTAGTGCTAGGGCTCGACCACACTGACAAAGATTCTCGTTCGAAGACGAGGAGTGACTTTTTTCTCACACCTGCACGTCTAGTATGATTGTTCCTGCGCGCGACTCGGCTTTATTCCATACTACTTGTCGCGGTAAGCGCAGCTTTAGATCTCCGAAAATCGTGGGAATAAGATATTTTCTATGGAGCAAAGACGTGTCGCGCGCGTGTAGAGAAATCATACTAGACGTGCTGTAATGTGCCAAAAGTAGAGATAGGTACTGCTTTTGTTATTATAATTTTGCAGTAGGTAGTAAACTTTCCTGTAATCATTATAATGTGAAGGAATTATTAAAGTTATTCTTTTTATTACCACATTCAATGACACCTTATAAATTAATGCAAATTGCACATCACGCGTGTTTATAAATGTTTTCTATATAAAATAATTTATTACACTCTAAAATAATTATTAACCTCCGTAGACAACTTTGATAGGCTTATTTGCATTAATGACGCCAACCGTTTGCATAACTTGTCACTACATATACACGTTAAGCGTTTGCTCTATAAACATTTAAAAGAAGGCAATGAAATAAATGGAATTAATTTTAAAGTCGTCAACTTTTATAATGTCAACTCCAACATTAAGCTGAATGCAGCTGAGTTTGCTAAGCGACGTGTACTAACGTCCAGCCTTTATTAACATCCAGCGATATTATAAACGTGAAGCGGCATATCACGCCACTCCATCGGGAATCACCGCCGTAATTAAAGCTTTAGGGCAAAAGTTGAACGTGA
Organism: Agonopterix alstromeriana; assembly: GCA_963924505.1. Taxonomy (NCBI): domain Eukaryota; kingdom Metazoa; phylum Arthropoda; class Insecta; order Lepidoptera; family Depressariidae; genus Agonopterix; species Agonopterix alstromeriana. Next base: position 13,585,902 of record OZ004666.1, read on the forward strand.
AGATTGTAATCGCGGGCATAATTTTAAATCAAATTAACACTTCAACTTTAAACCGAGGTCATTAATGCCATTACAGCGAAACAATATGGAATCGTGACCGCACCGGCCGATATCTAAATAATAAATAAATAGGCGCGCGGCTATCGCGGCATCGCATCTCCGCGTTAATGTTCCGCGCCGGACTTTTATAATTAACAATAAATTCGGTATGTTTTTTGTCGAACACAGAGGGCTCGCTGCAACATCAATTTTTCCTACCCTCGATATCGATCTTAATAACACATGCGCCATAGTCCCGCACTCGCCGGTGGTCTATTGCCTTTCGCAGATCATTATTAGCTATAAACTTTCATAATTATTTCTCAGAATAGCCAACATTCAGAATAGAATACTCGGAAATAATTAGCTCATTCTTTCTCCTCGGGCACTTGATAATGGCTCGTTGGAAATTTCTTGAATTTCTTTCAAGAACACCAAAAATACTGCACGAGCTTCGTACTTGAGTAGTAGAGTCCCGGCTCCGTTATCTCGTTATCCTAATGAAGTCTACGCTAATGACGAGTAGGTAAATAATAGGGCGGCTAATGGGGGCTTTATCATTCTCGAGTGCGCTCCAGGTAAGGGCCAATTAGAGAGGCCGACATCGGTCCATATTGTTCGGCGCTGTGCTCGCTTCGATTACGATTATTTCCGAACGACTCTCGGAACTGATAAATTGGACCAACTATTGCGAAATAACATCCGCGGTTTGCGGCACCGACTTTAATTTCCTGTTAAATTGTCGCGTTACACGTATTGATAAAGCGGGTTATTAGGTTGTGTTTGTATTCGATCGCGATTCAATCGTCGCCGGCCATTATAAATCGATAAGTCCAATGCTAACCCTAATCGCACTCAAATGTCAACACATACAAATCGATTAAAAAAAAATCAATTTCTTTTCTGAACAGATATTATTCGACAGCAGGTACCTACAACATTGTTCCTGTAAGAGATTAAGGATCGTTCTGAACATTATTATTGGGATCGTGGCAAGTTGCCGGTGGGCGGGGTAATTATCACTTCAAGCTCGCATTACCAAGGGGCAACCGAAGCCGTAGGGCTGGAAAACGTTTAACTACGACTCTAATCCCCTGCATTTTGGCAATCCAAGATACTCTGCTCAAGATAAGCGCTGGTATTATACTGCTGGTCGTAACGCAAGTCTAAACAAAACAATTATATTCTAGCAATCACATTTAGCTTATATTAAATTTAACTCTGCAAAATAAATAAATTCCTATCTAGCTAACGGTCCGCTCGTACATTGCAATTATTGTTGCAACAGCATTGCTTTAACCTCATTTTCACCGACTCAGTTAAAAGTTAAGCTAGAGCTAAGGGCTTGAACAATCTATCGAGAGACTCGCACAACTCCTCGACACAATGAGCCAATTGCCTGCGCTAACAACCCGTGCTTCAAGCTGGACGACCTCTCATTGTTTGTTCTTTAACTACACATATTTTTCTAGTAGATTTTTAAATAAAGTCGCACAATATAGAAAGGAAAAAAATGGTATTGCAAAGTGTGGTACTACAGTGCACGGGTTGGAGGCAGGCGTCTTCAATCCCCGGGCCGCTGTGAAACTTCCCGCCCGCTGTTTTTTATTGCGCGGAATTTAAATGCATTTTTGATGTTACGAGATGACACGCGGCGGACGTCCGCCCCGCCCGCGTCTCTCCCCGCGCCCTATAATTTCCCAACTTGAAACTTCACTACGGTATTAAGCCTTGATTGCTTGAAGAAACTTGGGACATTTTGCCGTATTCTTCAGTGTCCCTGAAGATGCTATGGGTCTAGCGCAGACGTTATTATTAAGAGTGATCTGAATTAATTTGAATTTTATATACGTCGTCGTCGTCACTATATTATACTAAGATTTATAACCTACTTTAACCGTTTTTGTGAAGCATATTATACCTACAATACAAAGGACCCTCAAAACTAATTAATTTACTATACGTATATCACCTCCAATATCCCGATCAAAAGGGTTACCGTGTATTTGGATCTCTATTACGGTTTTCAATTAAGTAGTTGGGGTTTAGTTTGGACCACATCAGGAGCGGTACACGACAATACGTTTAACGCGGCCGCAGCACCCGCGGGCCAGGTGCCCCCGCCGCCGCTGCCGGCCGCGCCTGCTGGCTTGACTTCCCCTGCTATAGTTTTTAGCGCTTACTAAAAGGATTGCCGTGTTCGTATCGATACTCGAGAGCGAACTATAAAAGTTCTTACTTGAAAACATTCCGCTTTTAGAAAAGTTTTTGATTAAACTTTCGAACTGAAATGAATACGAGCAATTGCAAATCAAATTTAGCTGACATCGATTTCAATTAATTGACTAACCGTTTAATTGAATGGCTTTGAATGCGCTCCAACCACGTGTGCATGAATCAAGGGAGGAAGGAGAGCCGAGGCGTCCGAGCGGGCTCATTAATTAGCGGGGGGAGGACTCATGAAAGTTTACCATTTAATTAGAAGCAGCCGCCCCTCACCTTTTGTCGTTACGCCACGAGAATAAGCGCAAGTTAAGGTTTCTCATTAGTAGAGTTTCAAGTCGCTGCCACTTTTCTGCTGGTTTCATTATTTTATACAGCGATGTATCTTATTAAAATGAAAATTTTAACGTAAATATGAAGCTAATTACAGGCAAGCACTCTGTCAAACTATTGCAGTCTAATTTCTAGCGTGATAACAAAGGGCACGACGTAGGTGGCGCACCATCCGCAACCAGCGCCTCCAATTAGGCTAATGGACAGCACCCGACCTGCAGTCATACTAGAAATCCTCTACCAAGCTGCAGCTAATTTTCGCCTTAAACGCCACGTCTTATATAGACGAGCGAGTTATAAACGGTTGTAACATTTATTTCTGTTTTAGTAGTTTAGTAGGACCTTTAGATAACACCGTGAATAATAAATAAATATGTTACCTTAAATTGCTTAAATCATCAATCAAACTCGTAATTAGTGTTTATACAGGGTCCTTCTAAATATGCTGACAAAGTGTCAGCATATTTAGAAGGACCCTACGGGATGATCAGACCGTCAAACTGAACAGCTTTCTCTATGGGACCAACATCGAAATCGCGAAAAAAATGCTGCTGTCCCATACATTTCGCTCGAGTAGGTTAGCAGTTTTGTATGAAACAAATGTTTTTTTTACGCGATTTCAATGTTGGTGCCATAAAAAAGTTGTTCAGTTGGACGGTCTGATCATCCCTTTAAAAAATTTTCAGCATATTAAGAAGGATCCTATATAATTCTGTGACCTTTTGATGCTGATTATTTTATACAAGAGCTTAGTAGCGGATGGGAAAATGCTTAATAAAAATGCATCCACATTTATGGGCTAAAATAATTTATCATTCATTTTCTATTTTATACAAAACAATCTCGGTCTGTCATTAATTCGAGCAACAGTTTTATCACTAGATAACAACTAAATACAATAGCATAATGAAAACACTACGTGCAGTCGTTCCAGCGGCGTTGGGCGGGCGATCTCGTCACGCTCGCGAAACGCTCGTCTGCTCCCGCCTCCGCATGCATCGCGACTCATTACTCCACTAATGGAGGCCGTAATGAACCAATCTAACAGATTGCTCTCGAATCTTCAGCCAACACCGCTGATTTGAAAGCCTTTCCCTGCGACGCTCCTATCTTTTAAATTAAATACTCCACTCATAGGAAAATAAAGTGGCTGGCGTGGAGACGAAATGTAATACACCATTTTTTGTTATAGTTAAATGTTGTTATAAAATATTACCCGTTAGAACAATCTCCACTAATTAATGGGCACAGCTTCATTAAATCCACCATAATACGTTCAATGATCAGCATTAATTTAGCACCAAATTAAATTTGTTTGACGGGTCGACAGTCGACACGCGGGCACTAATCGCCAAGGTTAAGGCTCTACTTCCCGCCAACTTGTTCACCAACTCCAATTTGTAGCTCCGTTTGTGCGACTCGGAAAGTTATATTAAAAGGTCCACAGTAATTTTCTTGACAAACACAATGAATAATGAATGGCGCAATATAAAATTCGGATTGAGGAGGGCGCCTCGTCATGTGTCCCGCTCGACATGTTTGTCTCTCTTAATTCTGTGTGTTTTTGCTAATTGAGTCCCGCTTCGGCATCACCTGAACATTCCTCGAGCTCGTCATGAGCACGCTTGTGTTTATCTATTATTCATTTAGAAAGGTATGATGAAAACGACAATGTCTTCTAATGTCAGAATTAGGGAGAGGAGCTCGTACGACACGTTCCTTGCGCTGCGCTGTGGGAATTCAATCAGCTCCAAACTCAACATAAGGCGCAAGATTTATGATCGACACAAATCGAATTCGCTAACAAACAATATCGTATTCGAAGCGGTACGTAGGATACGATACGAGTATATCAATATTGCAGGCGCTATTAATACGTCCGTCTCATGAGCGGGGGAAGCCCCCCACGCCCGCCCCGCCCCTCCCCGGCCCCACACCCGCAGTCGCCGCTCTTAATTGAATGAGGAGCGGGAATTGTTTCCCAAAATGAAACAATTAATTGTGCAACGGCTATTCCGCCTTACATGGATAATACGTTCGTTTATGGCCTCCTAACGCGGCTGCACGCCGTCCTTTATTGGACCGACTCTAGGAATTTGTGTTCATTGGCGCTCGTATCCAAAATTTAATCGAGAATTTATAAGAACGTCCCTTTGTTGTCGCGGGACTGCGAGAGTTTTTGCAGCTGGTCGCAACCGAATTGCATTGTGTTGAGGTATAAAAACATCTCGGGTTTGCCAAAAACCCTCGAATAATTCTCCCAAAAGTGTGGGGTTTCACATTAAGCTGCCGTTCCTCACCACCGCATAGCACTAGTCTACAAGCTTTTTAGTTTGAAGCGGATGTTTAAAATTTTCATGGTCAGGTCTCGGTACGTGTAATGCGGTTGTAGCGCGTGGAAATACAGCGGAACACGCTAACATGTGGCGCATTCAACTTGAAGACGCATCGTAAACCGCGTTTACGCCTCTCCGCGAGAGCCTCTCAAAACTTTTCATATTCCCCGACCGTAAACCGAGCCAAAAAATACGACCGACGAAAAACATTGTAAATGCTCGCTGGTTATCGGAGGAGCCGCTATCACCGCTCCGGTCCAGAATTAGTTTTAAAACATAGTTTTTAACGGTGCTTGTTGCACCCGAAATGACTGGGTTTATCGCTTTAGTGCAGACACCAGGGGAACGGGGCCGCTGCAGTCGTGTTGTAAAAATAAATGGAGCTAATTAACTGTAATGAGATTCGATAAACTAAGTTTAGTACATTCCAGTTTCAAAACATACGTCTATTGTTAATAGAGATCACCAAAACATTTCACTAGCTGCACACGAAACTGAAGACATTACAGACATGTGTACTCACCCACACGTGCGCTCGCCTGGCATGTAGACGCGTCGTGGACGCGGCACACAAGCGCGAGACACACATTCAATTTGCTATTTATCCGGGAATGGATCTAAGTCATTACTTAGCTGAGCGAGAGAGATGGGATGGGATGCAGTGGAAATTACACACGGAGGTACCGGCATTCAGTGCCAGCTACTGCGTCGGGTTCGTCTATCACATGCATTAACTAGCGTAATTACTGAGGACAATTTGGGACTCTGCTTAGGATATTCGGTGGCTTAATTGAAATCTATGTATTTAGCAGTATTTAGACGGTACGTTTATTTAGCATTGCGGTTGCTGTGAAATATCGTCTCAAAGTAGCCATAACCGTCGAGGCGTAGTCTTTCAGTACCTAATTATATTGGTGCTTATCCCAGAGGAATTAAAGTGGCTCATAATTATAGGGGTAAAGTTTGATCGTCTTCATACGAGAAAGAAATGTCAAATAGAATTTCAACCATCTAGCTATTATGGTTCAAAAGATACACCCCTTTATAGATAGGACAGATGGACGGACTGACGAACAGCGTAGGCTTATGAATAGGGAACACCCTTTCGTTACGGAACCCCAATTATGTGAGACAAGCGCTTGTCCGAGGTTTCGCCCTCGTAGAATTCGGATCTCTTTTGATTTATTTCCTTCTTCAAGCGATACTATAAAGGGCGATGGTTTGAAGAGAAAAAGTGAAACTAACATACAGACAAACTCGATTTCTCATTTATAATAGTAGTAGTATTACAAAGAATAACTGCAATGCACGATGGTCCGACGCCCATACTGAGGCGGACATAATTATATTAAGAGATAACTAACTGTAGTTTATTGGCGGAAAGTTATTTATTTACCTTGATAATTGAAATTAAAAATTAGAAAAATCTTTAAACTCAGTACTATAATTTGTGTTTCTATTAAACTATGAACTGCTTGCGACAAACTATTTCATTTTGCGCGGTAATTATCAAAAGCTATCAAGGATAAACTTCCTTGAAAATCAAATTAAAGATTGAAAAATTCGTCTCGGGCGGGACTTGAACCCGCACTCTTCCAAACCGGGGAAGTGCGTTATCCAATTTCGCTACCGAGTCCACTAGCCAGAGAACGAAATTTTCAATCTATTGCGTCTTAAGGGGACGTGAGCGCCATCTACTGGAAGTTCCTTGAAAATGTGCTCTTAAAATTTGAATCTACAAAAAAAAACTGAGAACAAAACACGTACTGCGGTTTTTTACCTGGGTCTACAAATAGCGGTCTTGTACACAATAGTCAGGCAAAATCAGGCAGGTAAATGCCTTAATTCTATAATTTTAACTAATTGAGCATTATTTTAAGGGAATATAATTTGGAGCGTGCTCCATACAAACGAAGTCTGGTGATATTTTCAATAATAACAAATTAAAGTCAATGAAATTGTTCTGAAGTAATCTAAAAACTAATCTATATGCTTGTATGAAGTCAGATTTTCGTTAAAATGTATAGTTTTAAAGTTACAGTTATTCAAAGATTTCCATACAAATCTTAAATTAATCCTAGCATTAAAACTGTATATTTTAACGAAAATCTGACTTCATACAAGCATAGAGATTAGTTTCTAGTTTGTTTCTGAAAAATTGCATCGACTGTCGTTGGTTAGTATTGAAAATATCACCAAACTTCGTTTGTATGCAGCGCACATTCGGAATAAACTTCTCTTAAACAAAGAACCGAGCAGGGAAACATTGTTAAAACTCTACGAAAAACCAAATCAAACAATTCATTTTACGAGAAATCTCGCATGTCGTAGTAGTCCCATAATTATTCTTTGATGATAAATATCAAATTGATTTTAAATGTTATATGTTGATCTTGAACAAATATTGGAAAATAATTCATGCAATTAGCACATTCGTGAATAATGGATACACTACACAAAACTAACTTTCGATGTGGTAAAGGGTTATAATAAATATTTAAGGGTATATTAGCGTTGGCGCGCTCCATACAAAATAATTCTGGTTATATTTTCAATACTAACCAATTAAAGTCAATGACATTTTTTTCAGAAACAATCTAGAAACTAATATCTTTTTTTTTATAATGTCTTTATCGGCTCTGGATACTATGCTTGTATGTTGCCAGATTAAAGAGTATAGTTTTAAAGTTACAGTGCCTCAAAGATTTCCATACAAATCTTAAATTAATCCTAGCATTGGAACTGTATATTTCAACGAAACTCTGACAACATACAAGCATAGAGATTTGTTTCTGGATTGTTTCTAAAAAAAATCCTTGGCTTTAATTGATTAGTATTGAAAATATAACCAGACTTCCATTGTATGCGGCACTTTTGGAATAAACTTCGCTTAATCATATTACACATTATCGAAACTACGTTTACCTTTGTGAAGTATGGAATTACCTGATGATTAAGTGATAATGATAACAAATTAAGGGTAGATTAACTTCACTGTTTTTCAATTATGATTATGAACTACAACGACGGTGCAAAGAGCACATGAGAAGCCTAAAGTACGTACCGAAAAAACTAAATTAAAAAATGCCATCAAACGGCAAGGATCGGGACCAGGTCGCCTGGGTGCCTGAAACCCCCTCAATCACAGGAAGTGCGCCATCTCATCGCGGAAGTGGTTACTCGTGTCGTCTCCCTCGCACGCTGTCTCCTTCTGTTTTGTTTTGTAAACTAGCGCCCGTTAATGGACACGTTTCTCTGCTTGATATGGCTCGATCGAATGCATTTCGTCTGATGAAAAAAGCTGAAGAATTTTGTGGTCTCTATCATAGATATGGCAGTAGGATTCACAAGTTATTTTAAAGTGTGGACACTGCTCTGTTGTCTATGGTCTAGGTAATATACTGGTAATATACTTGTTTGTAGAGGCACAGTATAAATGAATGAATAAATAATGAAATAATACTAAGTTCACTCGAACTCAAATGATAGATTGTAGGTAAATCTATGGATAGGCCTAAAGCGCGTTTAGAGTGAAGCACACTTGGTCCATACAAAGTAGCATACTTGCTCTGTCATCTCGGTACGTATAGGAAATTTGAAGTTTATCTGATGTTTGTTTTAATTAATTTTTCTCGTTTAAAAACTTGTAAAATTAAATTGTTACAAATTGTTTTTACTTCTCCATCATGGGCCTTATTTCATCGAAATAAATGTTTATACTCGTACACACCAAGTTATTAATACTGAAACTAAATTAATAATTACAAAACGTTTTAAGGACATTCAGAGCTGATTAATCCTAGTAATTAATTTAAACAATTAACTACCCATTAACACAAAAAAAAACAGATTTCAAAATTAAAATAATCCTTCAAATACCTTCCTTAATCCGTGTGAAGTTGTTTAATCCTTGTAAAATAACACAATTTTCGCTACTACTACGATGGGACCGTCCTGATTAATTCGCGTAGAGGGTACACCATTAACTCGCTAAGGTCCAACACTATCGCTCAATCCGACGTGTGGTCGCCCCACTGCCCTCTATTTACTCTTTAATCAGTTTGAAGCTAGTTTAATAAGTGCTAAGATTAATTAATATTATAATATAGTATTTTATTAATGATACGCCTCTTTTTATACACACATACATAAACTCACGAACCTTTCGGGGTGGTCAGAAACATCCGGTAGTGTGGTGATATTTTTACCCGACTGCGCGACGCTAAGGAGGATAATGTGTTTATCAGCCTATGTATGTATGTTTGTTCCTCTTTATATAGGGTAAATTATACATATTAGGGTGACATACAAAATTATTATTCATCAGCTTTGTGTATAAAACTATAGCTTTAAAACTCAAAAAGTGTCATCAAAATCGGTCCAGTAGTTTAGGTGTGACGCTCGAACGAACAGACAGACGAAAAAAAAAGGTAACTTTTACTATTGAAATACCTTACCATACCATACTATATACCTATGAAAACAAATTGAAACGAGATAAGTTTTTGACACTATGCAATTTGTATTTATTTTAGAAAATAGCATATTCTCCGAGGACCCCCTGAAACTCTTCTGAATCCTTAAAACATCCACGTTTCACTAGTAGAACCGAAACTATATCCAGTGTGACGGGGAGTGAGCCACTTGTTATGGACAGTGGGTACAATATATGCCTCGAAATTGAAACATGCAGTTTTCCTCACGATGTTTTCCTACACAGAAAAGCCAGTGGTGTTACAAATCGTACATAAATTCCGTTAAACTCATTGGTACTAGTCGGTCTGGACGGGGATCGAACCATCGCCTCCTGCACGGCAGGCAAGGTTACTCGCCACGAGAAAACAGTTTAGTCCTTCTTAATATGCTGACACTTTTTAAGGGGATGATCAGACCATCAAATTGAACAACTTTCTCTATGGGACCAACATAGAAATCGCAAAAAAAAAATCAGCTGCCCCATACATTTGGCTCAAGTAGGTTTGCAGTTTTGTATGGAACAGTGGATCGCGTTTTCGACGTTGGTTTTTTTTGGCATTGGCAGCGAGCAGTTACTGCTTTACTGCGGGCTATTGGAGGGGCACTAGAGAAAGTTGTTCAGTTTGACGGTCTGATCATCCACTTAAAAAAGCATCAGCATATGAAGAAAAACCCTGTATGTAGGAAGTACATCGTCAGCTTGGTTAACAAAAACTCCAAGGTGATAAAAGTGTGAGAAACTAATTTAACCTAACAAGGATCTGATAGAGGCTCTAACTGTTTTTAATTTAAGGCGTGTAATTGGTTTCCAAGCGGGCCGCCCGATAAAACCTTACCCTACTTCCTTGGGAAACTCGGCTAGATTTATTGCCAGTACCCAATAAACTAAATAGTGAATGCTAACATGAACTTTTTTATTTTCCATCGATATCAAAATACAGTAGATAGCTGTTGTTGCTAAATTCTGTAGCGTCAAGGGGTGAGTGAAACAGGTATATGAAGCTGGATTCTCTACGAGTCTACTCTATTTTAGTATGTCAGTGATCAATTTAGAAACTATAAACTCTATCTCTACATTTTTAATCCCATAAAAAAACGATCACCAAGTTAACAGTAAAACCTGAACTAGAATCCGTCCAGTTGTTCTTGCGATACGGCGTTTCATACAAAACGAAGTTCCGTCCTAGTTTGAACATTTAGTAATTAAAGCAAAAAAAACTGGTTTTAACACAATCTAGAAACAAATATCTGTGCTTTAAATATTATGTCTGATTCCCGATAAAATATATAGGTATAGTTTCAAAGTAATCGTAGCTCAAAGTTTTCCATACAAATCTTAAAATAATCCTAGCATTGAAACTATATATTTAAACGAAAATTGACAAATGTAAAGCACAGATATTGGTTTCTAAATCATGTTAAAAATATTAAATGGACTATAATTGGTTAATATTGAAAAAAATAGGACCGATGTTCCTTTGTATTCAGCGCACTCGGGAGCCTTCGGAATAAGCTTCTCTTAACAAACGACACTTCATCCACAAATACCAAAGAAGAGCGTATAATTTAACGTAGGAGAGGTCAAGACTAGCTTCACGAAGTGCACTGATAAGGGCGCCCGATTAAAATGAATCACAACGGTGCTGCTAATTGGGCAGCCCTGGCGGCTCATCCAATTAGACCGGACTTAGAAACCCGCCCGCAGGCCGCCGGGACTCGGCACCATGCAGCCCCCGCTCTAATCTACCTCGCCTGCTCCGCTAATATGAACCGTGGCGCCAAGTGTTATGCTACAACTTTGTTATGAAGACAAACATAGCTAGGTACATGTTTTTAAAATTACTTCAAATATGTTTAAGGGTTTTGGGATTGCTGAAAGCTCAGTTGTTAAGCTGAGGCTCGGTAACGAGTCGACGCAACGTCTTAATGACATCGACGCCGGTGGGCCCCGGTTTGCGTGCACAGTTCTTGTTATTTCTTTATTACAAAGGAGTGCCTCATTAATTTGGCAGCCCCTCGAGCCTCAGGGTTGAGAGTCGCGAACCCTTGACCTCGTTCGGGAGGGCCCGTGACACTGAACCGTTCCGAATTGAAATGGCAACGCACCTTGCGATACATAATTAACGATTCTCATTAATGCGTAGCAAATATCGCATCGGTAGCGGCTCCCTCGCGCACGCAACTCGCCGAGGAATCACCCCCGACTTCCGAGACCTACTCTCTTGGTTCGCACGCTGCAGCCCGCCGCATTCTCCAATGAAATACACATAAAAGTCAAACTTAGATCATTCCAGTTTGTCGACATAATTCCTAGACTCAACGTTCTAGCTAGACAGTTTCTATTATCCTTAATAGCGTCCGTAAGAGTTTTAAAATGGCTCAGATAGTAAAACTTGTGCTCGGGAAGTGTTCGGAGGCCATGCAGAGCACGCTACTGGAGGAAGTTTTGTATTGAATGTCGCCTTTTATTGGACAAATTCGATTGGCAATAGCAAAGCACGGATTATCGAGAGAGATACATCCTGTGTCAGAGAGTAAACTTAAGTGTTGACAGATAACTGCTGGTAGAGTGAACTAATTTGAAGGATCCACAAGTAAAGGGCTAATGAAGGCGGTCCACCACCGCCGCCGCTGCCGGGGCATCGTGTCCGCAGCCTCGTGCATTTTTAATGGCGCACGCTAGCACACTCACTATTAATATTTACCGAACACGTCAAGAGGGTGCACTTTACCTTTTAGTTAACTAGCGTCCGGCCGTTCATTAAATTTTCACGCGCGTCAGTTTCGGGCGAATTTTCCGCGGCGCTGACCGGGCCGAGCGGCCGATAACGAGCGCGGTCCACGCTCGTTACGGGAGCCCGCCGACTCGCCGACAACCCGACCAAATTTTATTAATAATAAACTGTTACTGAAACGGCGGCTTTGAAGTAAGAACTCGACTCGAACGCTCGTTATCGGGAATTATGCAAAATCCTTTGACCTACAAAGTTATTTCTTCAAAGTTTACATTTGTTCATTATTGTGACTATTTGAGGGAATCGTATGTTAGGTAAAATAGTTTCAACAAAAGGTTTGGGTAACCAAAACGCAAAGCATGTAGGTATGATTGTTTGTACGCAGCTGCGAGATAGATATTCTTGTAATAAAGACATTAACGTGTTCAGCAATAAGATGAACAGTCATCGTCGATGACGTGATGATGGATGTTCCCCGGAGCCCGGCCACCGCGCTACGCTCAGACCGGCTGCCTCGCGGTGTGCGTGCCGCGGCCGCATGAATAAGGAATGAGCGCGCGCGCACGCGACGCGACAAACGGCCCCGGCGCACGCGACTGCCGCCCTCGCCGCATCGCCTTCGCCGCCCGCCCTAATTTATTACCGCCCGCCCCAGCCCGTTTACTATCACTCTTGTATCTTACCTCGCCATATCTCTGTTGTGTTTATCGCTTTGACGAAATCGATCACTCTATATCATTGAATACCTCTGCATTAAGTATGTGTTTACATACTCAATGTTTAAACAACTGTGTTTAAAATAGTTTTATTTTTATATAAAACAAGTCTTTTAAATTCAATATCGTATTACAATGGCATTAAATTTATTAAACAGATAAATGATACAATAAACACAAAGAACTAAATCTCTAAATAAACATTTATACCGAAGCAATTCTTAAAAAAGATTGTAAAAGTTTTCTTGAGACAATTTTTTTCCTAGCACCTTCTGAACGGACGCCGTTTCGTTTACGACGTGGTATACCGTGCATTTTACCACCCCTTTTAATAAAGAAACTAAAATGAAGAATCTAATATTCGAATAGACACATCACACGTCAGCACATACATACGTATGGCCGTCCGTACGTACCCGTAGCTCATAAGCAGGTCCTCAGAGCGATGTCGGCGGAGCCACGAGCGCAATATCGCTCGAATGTAAGGCCCCTGTTTGCCGACCGCTCGACGCGATGCTACAACTATTAAATTATTTAGGCCCAGTCTTGCATTGTCTCGCGAAAGTCGGCCTAGCGACAATCGGTCCGGTCCGAACCCGCGCCAATATAAACAGTCGTTACAATCGAATAGGAATGTCCCGATAGTTGGGGTCACCATGCGTTATGTTTCATAATATGGGATATTGATGATGACTTTCTTGTTTAATTTAATTTCATTGCACAAAAACATGTATTATCTTAGTATATTTTACGTGAGCTTTTGTATAATTCGTAACAGTTTTGTCTTCACATATCACAACTTTATGGTGTAATATCATCATTTTATCGCCACTAGCTGTTCAGCCATCTTTGGTCTACTATAATTTTGATATCCAGATACGACTCAACATAATTTTGTTCCTGTATTTGAGTTGAATAACATCTATTGTGCCTACATATTCTGTAAAGTAATCGTACCTACAGTCAAAATCCAAATCAATACTACTAATGCTGCTACCACGCTTATTTATTATTACCTATAATTTATTAACCCTTATCTTATTTCCTAAGACCGTGTGGTGGCTTAGATTGGACCACCCAAATTCGACTACTAAACGAAGCGACTAAGGAATTAAAGTTTTCTTATGCACTATTTATGTGGGCGAAAGGTTGGCCCCCCTCTCACCAATTGACACTTAATTCCATCCTGAGACTTAAACTGCTAAATGTAAGCATTGCTACAACTACATTCTTAAAAAGAAAGTTGACTACCCGAAAAGGAATTACCGTCGTAAGTTTATGTATGTATGTAATTTCCTGAAAGCTGTATACCTCTGTCCCGTCTATCAGGAACATCATAGCGTCCCTAAAGTGCCGAATGTGTGAGTATCGCTGGCTAGGAATCGTTCTGTATTGAGTTAGTGCCCGGATGCGTCCCGGTATGTTTGCTCTACTAGTTAATGGAACGCCGATGGGCTATTGTGGCTGTAGACGCGTTTTCTATTCAACGCCCGATATTAAATTGGACGGTACCACAAGGCTTTCTCAGAAGGGATGCTTGTTGACAATCACATTTGTAATCGTAACGGTACATGTTATTGTTCTAAACTTCAGTGCCTACGCGATGTGTGATTATTTGATGATATTCGTAAACCTTATATCAAAAAGTAAAGCTTCAAAGCTTCATGATTTCTTCATTTAATATTGTACGGAATCCCAAGCTTAGATCAAAGTAAAAATTAAAATTAATGGATAGGCCCAAAGCGCATTTAAATGAAGCACCCAGCTAGTACACTTGGTCCATACCTCAGAGGAAGGATCTCCATAGAGTCCGTCTTAAAATTATGTCTTCTATCCGTAAAAAATATAAAATGAAGACCAAAAAAAACTTGACTTACCGAACTGCTTAAGGGTATATAACCGTTGGCCAAACACACCTCTTTCTCTTTCTGTGTCGAATTGTTTATTTTGAAAAGTGAACAAACGAGACACGCTAGCCCTTCAGTACCTAACTATTATCCTCAGAGTGCATCTAAATAATTGTACGTCTAAAGTCACGTATGCTCAAAATTTGTAGCAGATTCCCGAACTGAACTCTTATGCCTACGTCAGAAATATGAAAATTGTTTGTTTTAAGGGAATTCATTGGTGGAACTAACAATCCAGTATCACGTATCGGTCATTACTGCAGGCGAGTGGCGAGTGACCTCCTCAACCCCAGGTCTGACCCGACCACATCCGTGACCTTTGCAAATTGCACCTTATGCTTTTACGTTACGGTTTACGGCCCCTAATGAAAACTAAGCTGTTAGGAGCTATTCAATAGCTATAAGAACTTTGCATAAAAATTATTTTAAAAGAACAACTGATTTTATTTTGAATGTCTTGGTTTTAATTGAGTTTGAATTGAAACAGATAAGAAAATTATTTAAGCTTTAGCGTTTATTGTTATATGTTTGTTTCATTCATATCCTATTCCAATGGGAACGACTTAAGATGTAAACAAAAATCAAACGGGAAATTTTAATTTCTTCACAAATTAAACACTTAAACTAGTCACCTATAATGCATTAGGGTAGGCAGGTATAATGTGTTGTTTATGACAAGGGTAATGTCAGTTTCATTCATTTCGTGCCAGGATTACATTGCTTGTTCATAGCCGATGTACTGTTACCGTCTGAAGGGTAACTCAAACAATTCGTCCCATGCGTCTACCTCCGGCCCGGACCTCCTCCGGGACCGTTTTGTCTCAACCAACTATGAAACAAACCTATTATGTAAATTAATTAAAGTGTTACAGACAAATAATTCATAGAGCTGTGCCTACTAATCAAATAAGTATTCATGAACACAACAGGACTTTCATTGTGCGAACGGTTGTGTTTCATCCGCAGAGAATAGGGCCCACATTCGGCCGGGTAAGTTTCAATAGCGTCCGTATTAGTTTGAAACCTAATTGTTTCGGTGCGATCCGGCGCGGCGCGGCGGCGGCGGACGCTCCGGCCCGGTCGGCCCGGCCCGCGGGCGTCCCCGCTGCGACAATGCCGTGCTTGCCGACTACACGGCGTCGCCTCCACAAATATTATGCATGTTTAATTAACGCCATTCCTAATTCATAATCCGACAGTGATAAATTAGACAGCCCCGTCCGCCAGTAATTAGGTACGCAATTATCGCGGCCCGTTTGAATTCATGAATGCCGAAAGTATTCTCTAGCAAGGTGAACGTGATTTATTACGTGGCACTGTCTCGCTGATCGTAATTAATATCGCGTTACACCTGCGCCGTATCGGGCAAGCCGCGGGCCCCCGTCGACTGCCAACTAGTGTATCAATTACACACTAACTGTTTCCGCTACATTTTTAACCCACCGGCCCAACTATAGCGGCGTGAAATAATTAATCAGCAACGAGATCCTCATATTGTTCCCCCGTTCTATTATTAGGCAATAAGCGTGTTTTCCGCGGCCGCCGAGCGCACGTAATTGGAAACCCTATACGGCTATTTAATTTACCTAGCCGCGCCACCTGGCTCGATGGCGAAACAATTGCCGAGCGCCTAATTATATTTTAATCGCAACATGCCCCCCGTCCTGCGGCCGGTGTGGGGGGCCGGGGTGTGGGCACTGCCGGGGGTGGGGGTCACAACACCACTAATTCATTTGTGCGGCGACGCTCGTCCAGTGCGCCTCCAGCGACTGTTTATTCTCATAGGAGAGTTTAGGTCTCCTAAAGCAATACCGACTCTAAACATATTACCCAAAAGCGTTTACATGAAGGGTTTAATTATGCACTTTACGTTCGAGCTTACAATGGCGTCAAGTTAATTAAGTTGTGCACATTGTTTTAAGACGTTTATTGCAGCTTCACAGTAAATTTAATTTATGCATGAAGTTTTTAATTCTTCTCTACATAACAAGTGCGAGTACGTAGAGCGTAGTACGGACCGAGTGTATAGCGGGAGAGTCGCAAACGATACGATACGACACGCGACGAAGGCGCCTCACTAACTTGCCCAGAGTTGATCAAGTGCAATAAATATTAAAGTTACAATATCATTGTTAGAACTCCGTATACACGAGCAGCTGTTACCGCGAACTATGTCAATTGTGTTGGGGCCTTTGTTAGCGGTATTAACTATGAAACTATTATTACATAACATACACAACTAATCTATTCGGTCTGAATAATTCTATATAAAGGTCTATATTCCGTGTAAGTAATCTCTTTGATGGGTTCTAAAAGTTTAATCACAAATGTATCCATTTGAAAAGCGCCGGTCGTCCGGTAGTACTGGCGGCAAAGTCCAGGATCTCCGGCGTCCGGCGTCCGGCAGGGCAACTTCGCACGTCGCGCAATCAATTTCACAGGCGATGTGTGAAAAATGGACGCAAGCAGCGGCATGCACCGGTTTCATGATATATAGCGGCCGAATGTTGTATTTATAATTCGTTCAAAGACGTATGGCCGAACGTGAGAAACAACCATCGTCGTGTAAGTTTACACCACTTATAGAAGTTAAACATGTCTCACTAAAACCAATATGTGCCAATATGTTGCTAAACGAGTTGCAAATAACAAACGGCTATGAGTGTTTGTTTAGCTACTTTTCTTAGTCAATAACGTAACGTAGAGTATCAAAGTTGTTTGTATCTTCGGCGGACACGTGATGCGATTTAGTACATAACTGCTTGTGCGCCCACTCCGCATTAGCGTGAAAGCCTCCGCGAGCGGGAGAGGGGGTCTGGAAGCTGCGCATTGGCCATTAGCGTGATTAGAGGAGCCCCCGCACCACCCGCGAATTCTTTAGGCCTCTTATCTCATAATACTATATTTTATTATTTATGCTCTGTTTTACTTCAATCTACTCTCGTGGAAATTTCGCATAATATAATATTTCAGTTTTGATGGTAGAGCTTCTCAAAAGACTTGTTAATTCTTTTTATACTAATAATGTATCTAAATTGTTCACAGATGATGGCGTGCTCATACCTGAGTGCATCGGGCATAAAGCCGGAGCCGTCGGGCGCGGCGTGCTGGACGCCGCCCGCGCTGGCCGGCTGCCCCGCGCCCGACGCGCCCGGACCCTCGTGCCTGCCGGCGCCTCTGCCCTACCCGAGACCTAGCCCGGGCGTCGGCATGCCCGCGGCGCCCCTCAACGAGCCCGCTCTCGACCTGACGACCGCACCACCAGCCCTCGAGTCTCGCCTCCCACCTCCTACCAGGGACGAGGAGTCGGAGTGACAGTGTTGTGCCACAGACGATTAAACTTTATCACTAGAGAATAAAATTATTACTGCAAAACATTGTAGCAATTTACGTTAATGCGGTCAGTAATAATTTTTCCGAAGTCATTGTCTCAGTGAACTGTTAAGTTAAACTTTAGTACCTATTACATATTTAATTTCGGTTGTGAAAATGGCAATTTATGTAAAACTTACTCGCTCTATGTAAATTTCCATTAAATTCTGGTACTTAAGCGTTGAACAGAATGAGATGTGTTAAACACAAGTGTGTTGTTTCTATTTAAAAACGTGATAATGAGATGTAAATGTGAGAACAGCATATCCTAAGCAGCATAAACAAATTAATTTCTCTTAAAATTGTGTTGCAATTATCTTATACATATGTTATCAGAAAATTTTGACACTATTTTTAATTTATCCAAAAGAAAACGAACAAAAAAAACAAATCTTTGTGGTGGATGACTAAAACCTGAAATTCGTGTAGTGATTTTTTATTCAAGCACCGTACACCTACATATTGTTATGCGTACCAAATATGTTTAAAAAAAACAGATTTTACGTATAGTCGATGAATTGCAAATAAGTCCAGACTATCTGCCAAAAAGATTTGTGCGTAAATACTGTGCTGTAGATTTGGTAAGTGGAACAATTCTGTACGGTGCGCAGTACAAAGAGTATGCAAATCACAAGGTCCCTAATTAAAATAACAAATATTATAGTCACAAAAAGTACGCAGTTTCACCTGCTGTTACAAAACTAAGTATTTAGGCACTTCCTTGCCTTGCCACAACCAAATTTTTGCCTGATATAACTATGACAAACTTGTGAAATCGTAAAACACTTGTTCAACTTTTTGTGATTCTCTAAATAAAGGATACTTTATTGTAATATTTTATTAGCTGTGTGAACTGGTGAATTAAGTTGTCACCTTGTAAACTTAATAATTAATAACTATATTTCTTGCCAGTGATTGTACCTATCATATTTTTAAACAACTATAATTTTTAATAAACCGTGTTATTTCTGCGCACGCATTCTGTGATTTGCAATCTTGCTCTGTAAATAAACTTCTCGAATAGATTTGTTATTTCGTATATAAAACGACGAGCTGTTACTTAAACTTCTTAATGATAGCCCGTTAATTATTCCTTTAAAATGTAAATATTAGCATAAACGTTTTAGTTGTAAGTAGACACATCTTGTACCTAAAAGTTTAGGCGCAAAACTTCGTAGCAATAATTTTGATGCCAACATCTTTGAAGTTTAAATTCATGTTACTAACGGTCTCTGTACATATTGGTCTCTATGTTTACCGTCGATAAAGTTGTTCAAATCGTTTTTTGAATGTATACTGTTAATGTACGTAAGTTATCTTAAACGCTAACATTCCTTTTTGTGTATAGTGACTACGTTAGTCATAATGCATTGATAATACCAGTATTATAATGAGCCCTTTTCCTGTATTACTTCTACAAAGGTTTCCTGAATCCACACAGAATATCTTAATACTTGTTTATGCATATAAAAGTCCACATATTGTCGTGACAAAATGTGTGTAGTGTTATTTATTTTAATCGATAGTTAGTATTTGAAAGATCACCTAACCAAGGGGTCTCCTGAGAGAAACTATATACGATAATCCCTCGATCGCTTTCATGTATAAATTCCATAGATATTTCTCTGTGAAAACGACAACTATATTATCATATATCGTTCCTTGAGGTAGACTAGCATACATACGATATAATGTTAGCGTTTAGTGAATCTTGCCATCTAACGATATGTTTAATTTATGAACTGCACAGACTGGATTTAAAGACACAGATTTGGGTACAAATCTGTTTAAACTGTGCAGTTCTTTAGAAGAAATGACAGCTGTTATGGTGTTACCAGTACCTACACAAAGAAAGAACATTGCAACTATACCTAGCCTAAGAGAGCCGGCGACAGAAGGAGAAAAATAAAAATTTTGTAAATTAATCCACTTGTTTTACTTTCATCTTTCTATATCAGAACACACCTATGCAACTAAATAAGTATAGGATATTGTCTCTTACCGATCATCAATCGGTATAAGATATTCTAGGGCCTAGAATATCTATAAACACATAAGCGATATTGTATTTCCAAGATCATCAATTCCTTAAGATGCGATTGTCAGCCCCGATTTAGCATACGTTGCTTGCTTTATTCTCTCCATCTTTAAAATTTAGATCTCAGAGTTAGCAATGTATGCTAAATTGGGCCTAATTATTTGGGAAATTAAGTCTGAAATCGCAAACTTAATGTTATAAGAACCAGAATCACCAAATAACAAATATCGACTACTTATACAACGTGTCAATGAATGAATAAGCGCAAAACCTCAAACACCCAACTGATTTATAACAAAACAATAGCTTTGAAACCATAATTTCATTATTTATTAATAAAAATTTAAAATTATTCGCATTTTTAGTTTTCATGCAAAAATGATTTGTTATTATTTCAATAATTAATGAAAGCGCTATAATGGACGTGGTTATGGATTTTAACAATCTTGGTAGTTAGGGTAACTTTGCCCGTGCGGTGGGTTGGCATAAATTTTAAATAATACAATAAATTACTCATATCATATTTTTGAAAATATTCTAACTATGTTGAAACCTTGATAATTCAACTCAGCTCTTGATTCTAAACAAACTTTTTTCTATCATTGCGTTTATTCATAAACACGTTGTATACATGGTGTTAGGCTAAACAGTTGCATTAAAAATGTAGACTTTCCTCTTTCCTTACCTTTAGAGAACAAAAATGTTGACTTTCCATACTAAATGCAATCAGCTGATCGAATGTTTGTATTCATAAACCGTTGAATTTTTTCCTTTAGGAAAGTTGGTCTGTATCATGCGTACAATCAACCATTAAAGTAATGCAACTCTCTACCCTAACACCCTGTAGATCGATAATCGACATGTTACATGACAGAACCCCATAAAATGAGTACCTAATACGACAAATGATACAGCATGTTTGATTAAGGGTATATTACCGTTGGTGCGCTCCATACAAACGAAGTCTGATTATGTTTTCAATCTGTTTTCAATACTAACCAATCAAAGTCAATGTCATTTTCAGAAACAATCTAGAAACGAATCTCTAGGCTTGTAATGTGTCAGTTTTTTGTTAAAATATACAGTTTCAATGCTAGGATTAATTTAAGATTTGTATGGAAATATTTGAGGCACTGTAACTTTAAAACTATCCATTTTAACGCAAATCTGACACATTACAAGCATAGAGATTAGTTTTTAAATTGATTCAGAAAATTTTTATTGAATTTAATTGGCTAGTATTGAAAATATAACCAGACTTCGTATGTATGGAGCGCGCCAATGGTAATATTATACCCTTAAGGGGATATAATTCGGAGCACGCTCCATACAAACGTACTATGGTGATATTTTCAATACTAACCAATTAAAGTCAATGAAATTTTGCTGAAACAATCTTGAAACAAATATCTATGCTTGTATGGAGTCTGATTTTCGTTAAAATATACAGTTTCAATGCTAGGATTAATTTAAGATTTGTATGGAAATCTTTGAGGCACTGTAACTTTAAAACTATACATTTTAACGAAAATTTGACTCTATACAAGCATAGAAATTTGTTTTTAGATTGATTCTGAAAAATTTCATTGGGTTTAATTGGTTAGTATTGAAAATATCACTATAGTACGTTGATATGGAGCGCGCTCCGAATTATATCTTCTTAAATTTGTCGATGAATTTAACTGCAGTAAAGACTGTAAGTACGACAGATGGTTTTTTATTACAAAAGAAGACGAAGCTCATCTTAATAGAGTATTCTAATATAATAAGTTAGTAGATGGGCACACCACATTCGGATATTTTACAGGGCCCTTCTTAATATGCTGACACTTTTTTAAGAGGATGATCAAACCGTCAAACTGAAAAACTTTCTCTATGGGACCAACATCGAAATCGCGAAAAAAAATCTGCAATCATCAACTTGAGTAGGTTTGCAGTTTTGTATGGGACAACCGATTTTTTTTCGCGATTTCGATGTTAGTGCCATAGAGAAAGTTGTTCATTTTGACGGTCTGATCGTCCTCTTAAAAAAGTGTCAGCATATTAAGAAGGACCCTGTATGAGTACCTACATCCTAAAACAATGAAAAACGTACTAATCACCACCGCGATGGAAAACTCAACGACATCGTTGAGTTTGGAAATATAATAAAAAGGCAGTATTTTCCATCGCATTAAGGGTATATTTTCTAAAACCCCAACTTGCAGGAATATTGTTTTCAGTGATATGCTATTGCATATCCAGTGTATTATATTTATTATAAAAGACCAGCCTTTACTAAAAAATTTAATGAATAGTTTTTTTTATGTTTCAAATAATTTATTTTAGTAATCGAGAAAAATCCGGACACTGTTTGTCGAAATATTGCTAAACATAGGGTTACTTTAGGAACATTTTTAGAAGGGTTACGTAACACGGTTGAAAAAGAAAATACAGTTTACGTAGAAATATCGAATATTGTATAATATCATGTCTATGGTGACACTCGCAAAATTAAGAAAAATCGATTGACATAAGATTCATCAAAATCGCCCCACGCGTTTGGTCTCTAGTGTGCCACAAAGAAACACACTTACATACAAACATACATAGACTGATAAACACATTACCCTTCCTTTGCGTAGCGCAGTCGGGTAAAAAGGCAGTATTTTCCATCACATTAAATCACGGAATTCATTTCACAAACATTTTGTTTTCGCAATGTAAATAAAATATCAAATTTATTTAAATTTATTACACCAAGAGTTGGTGTATTGTTTTTTCCAAAAAATACAATGACATTGTATTGGATTAAAAAGCAAGAAAGCAGTTGGCCAGCGCTGTTTAACATTGCAAATTGAACAATTATGTAAACAGGCCTTTCCGAAGCCTTTTTTGATGACATCGTGACAAAATAAGTGGACGAGATACTCTATTAGTATTCAAAAATATTTCAATTTCATTCTGAAAACTTGAGGGTGGTTCAATTCCTGCAACTACTTAATGCAATTAAAATTGGTAATTCACCAAAGCAACATCATCCTTATTTGAGTAACACTGTCCAGCTCTTCAAAACATTGTATTTTTATTTCTGACAAATCTTAAGACTTAGGCAACGCTTCAATGAATCCAGATAAAATCCGTCGAAGGGCGTAAGTATATATATTTGTAATCCGAGCCTATGCCTCTGTATTATATCACTATGATCCTTTACCCCTACCACGAGATTCCAAAACATGATCGGTGCTCTATGGTCGTAGACCATTCCTAGACCGTATGTGTTGCACTTTCAATTCATTTTTGGGATCAATTTTTTCTATGTTTATGACTAGTTCAGTGCTATAATATAGCCCTTTATTCCTTCCTTCCACCATTTAAACCTGTTCAATATATTTTTAGTCTAGTGCTTTAATTTAGCCCTTTACTCCACCCTCCTTTTAAACCTGTTCAATATATTTTATTTTGACAGGGTTTTTGATAACTTGATGATGGAATGGAAGAAGATTGGCGCCGACCACAATAAGGGCAAGAGAGTGATGATGACTGTTTTTAGGGAACCTTGAGAAGAAAAATCCAACCTCGGAGAGACTAATAATTTAAAAGTTACAAAGCTTTCATTTTAAATCAACAAGACGAAGCCTCACTTTGTATACTCTCTTCTGTCACGGGTTTGCTGGAAGAAATCTCTTTAGAGATAAGCTCGTTTTTTTAATTGACTGTTATGCTGTTTTCATTTATATTTCCGTGTGTACGATAAAATTAAGTAAGTTATAGCAGCCTGTGGATTCCCACTGCAGCGCAAAGACATCCTCTCACGAATAAGGGTGAGCCATACTCCACCACGCGGGCCCAGTGGGGTTGGTGGAGGTAAGTTAGCGGTCAAGTTGCTGTCAGAGAATTTTCAAGCCGTTTTAATAGGCCTCTGACCTGGCTTAACGGATAGTTAGAACGCCATCTGACAGAACTATCCGAGACCAACTGCATAACGTGCCTTCCGAAGCACGGAAACGTTCGAGATGAAATACTACTAAACGGTCACCCACCCAAAGACTGACCGAACCTGACGTTGCTTAACTTCGGTGATCGTTTCCAATCCCTAAGCTCCACTACGCCAACGAGCGCTTCCGCAAACGCAACGAGTGTGTACAATATAAAGTGTTTAAGTAAGTATATAAATAAATAAGAAGATGCAAAAATGATATCGTAAACAAATAGTACTTAACAATGCAAAACACAGCCGATCGCACCTCACGCCTGTTAGCCCCGAGTTTTGGGCATTCTAACAATTGGATTATTTCACAATCCATGTTCAAGTCTCTAGAATGTGTGAACTACGCTATACTACGCGAGAAATATTTTGAAACTAATACCAAAATAATAGGATTTCCCGTAGGTACCTATTCAAATGATATCAAAACATTGTCATAGAAAGTGATAAGTCATTTTATTATCACAAGTCAAAATTAAATGATTCGTTTGATTTAGTGAAATCAATTAAATTTAAACCACCCTGCAAATTTTTCCGGGATCCAAGAATGTTCTTGATTTAGCAAGGATTGAAAGGAGTTAAGAGGCGTTTTGTTCATTGGTTTGTTTATGAGGGGCAATTGTGGGCGGGATAGACTTGGGTGTATCTTAGCGATCAATTGGGTATTTGACTACATACAATATAGAAAATATCGCTAAACTCCCATTTTCAGTTTTTAGCCTGAATACTATTTTTAATAACAAGATAAACTTTAAAAAGTAATCAAAATGTTGATGACGTCACAACTCAGAATTGAGTACAAATTTCATACAAAGCGCACGTTTTGAAGTCTGATAAAGAGTAGCTGATTTGACTAGTTGTCAAGTAGCCTATTGTAGGATCATCTAATCCTAATGAGCCATTAAGCGTAAGCATAGGGTCCTTCTCTATATGCTGACACTTTTTTAAGGAGATGATCAGACCGTCAAACTGATCAGCTTTTTCTATGGCACCAACATCGATATCGCGAAAATAACTCAGCTCTTCCATACAAAAATGCAAACCTACTCGAGCCAAATGGGACAGCTATTTTTTTCGAGATTTCGATGTTGGTCCCATAGAGAAAGTTTTTCAGTTTCATGGTCTGATCATTCCCTTAAAAAGTGTCAGCATATTAAGAAGGACCCTGTATAATATTTCTAAATGTATTTATAATTTAATTAATGAAAGAACTACAAGTGCCTTTAATTTGAGTTAACATTTAGTGCATCTGATGCAATATTTGGAAACAAAACTAATTAACAATTCTGCAGCTGAAACCCTTTGGGTTTTGTTAGAATTCATCCCCCGGCTGAGCCCAATTACGCAGCGGCACTTCCTTCCTGGTGGACGTACCATCAAATATGTACCGAACCGCCCGCCACTGAAAAATGGTGAAAATAGCGTGAGTGACGCGTGGAGCGTGGACACACCGATGAATGAATGATGGCTGCCTACGCCGGTGACTAATCAATAGCGTCGCCTGCAGGCTACCCTTGCAATATTCACGCTAGTAATGGCTGAAACCTTTCGTCTCCTGCAACAAGGGCCCCTAAACAAGTGGTAGATCGTACTTCACATTATCTTTGAATCGCGGGCCAAAACATTCAGGCGTGGTTCAGAAAATGACAACACACCGCATACAGTTCAGCTTGTGTCAGCACCTACCGCGATACAGTTTCATAGCAGTTGTTAATTCAGTACATTTCAGACAATCAAGCGTTCCGCGTGTGCTCAACAGCAAACCATCAACCTATCATTATATCAAATCTTAGTCGTAATTATCATAGCAGTTATCAATATACACTTCACATCATAAAACTATCATCAGCAAAGGATGTTGGCAGCAAACCCAACGATACTGAACAACTTTGAAACTTAGATCAAAGTAAAATTAAGGGATCGGCCTTACGCGAACATTTCAAACCAGAAAATTAAGTCAAAACAAATGACAGGTATACTTCAAATATTTACCAAGATGACAGACAATATAGTGTCACATAATAGGTAATAGTGTATAGTTCTACATACAGAACGGCCACTCCCCGGCCCCCTCTGACTTCAGATACCCCACCCCACCTCACACTTTCAGGGAAACTTGAGGGAAGCCGAGCAAGGGAATGCAGTCAGGCGCGCGCAGACGTAGTATTTGACTACATAAAATTAAGTCTTTTCAGTGCATAAAAATCGTTGAAAAATAACGCTAAATTCTCATTTTCAGTAATTCTTTAACTCAAATACTATTTTTAATAACAGAACGAACAATAAAAAGTAAAGAAATATAGATGATGTTCATACGATGCGTGGTAAGCCAACCCTACACATATGTCAAGGACAATTTGCACCAAGTGCGTCATCATGTCAAATCCAAAACGTTGTTTGAAGTGCCGGACCTGTGATAATGTGCTAGTTTGTATGGACCAAGTGTACTAGTTGTGTGCTTCAACTAAACGCTCTTTGGGCATATCCATTAATTTTACTTCGATCTAAGCTTTGAAAATGGTACCACCATTGAACATCGATGTCTAAATGACTTTTTTACGCGATTACTATGTTGCTACTAATGGCTACAATAAAAGATGTTCAGTTTTATTATTTGAAACAAATGCACGATTACAAAGATAGTTGATGGTAGGTAGGAACTTGTACCGTTATGCCAAAGACACAGAATAGGTAATAGTATATAGTTCTACATACAGAACGGCCACTCTCTGACTTCAGATCCCCAACCTCACCTCACACTTTCTGGGAAACTTGAGGGAAGCCGAGCAAGGCAATGCAGTCAGGCGCGCGCACCCGTAGTATTTCAGTATTTTTTCAGTGCGTAAAAAACGTTGATAAATAACGCTAAATTCACATTTTCAGTAATTCTTTAGCTCAAATACTATTTTTAATAACAAAACGAACAATAAAAAGTAACGAAATATAGATGATGTTCATACGATGCGTGGTAAGCCAACCCTACACATATGTCAAGGACAATTTGCACCAAGTGCGTTATCATGTCAAATCCAAAACGTTGTTTGAAGTGCCGGACCTGTGCCAAAGGTTCCAAGGGACGGACGTGAATTTATGTAGGTTTTACGTAGTACTAGTATTTATTCTGTGGTTTTATCTTCCCTGAAAAATAGGTCACAGATAAAAAATGTACCTACATGATTAACATTGTAAAGTGATAGCAATCGCTGCGTTTAGAGACAACAATCCGGTTATTTCGAAGCCCAAACATAACCATTAAATGTGCGGTGAAAATTTATATGCACCCATGGCGAAATACCTAGTCAGAAATAATAAACAGAACAAAAGCGGACTTTTATCAACTTAGCTACTTTATGACTTTATAACTGCGATCTGTCCGTGTTAACCTTTGACTATTTATATGTGGACTGGTTACGCGTGTAGTTCTACTAACAAACATTTCTGCCACTTTTTGCGGGGGGCGAGGTAACATGAAATCTGCAACTTTGGATTTTAGTCCCCATAACTTTAGATTCTAATTTTGAATTTTAAAATTCATGAAAAGTAATCTCGTGTGAACCCCAAACGTTCTAAGTTCGAAGTTATTATTTCGCAATTATAGGCTGTCTCGTTTAGTGATCAGGTGTAAAATTGAATGTAAATGCACAAGATCAATTGTGCTTATACCGTGGCAGAGGGGAAATGCTACCGCAAGGCTAGTCCTTATAATAATTAGTCAAAGGTGATAACTCAGTAAAGAATTTAAGAAATAACATGACATTTGTGCGCAACTCGGCACTACCGCTATACGATCTCAGCACTCTTATTTTTGAAAATAATAAAATTTGTAATCTTGGCGTGGATGAAGGTAGACCTACCTACCTTAACACTTAAGATAGGTATTTGAATTATTTGCAAAAAATTAATTGGGGGCTTTTAGAATAGGTGCGTATTAAGCATTGAGATTTGAGATAATTTTCATCGTGTATTCCCAGTTGACACCACGGGCTCCGTCGCCACCGGGGACAGTTGGGGAAAACATCGCAGTCATTACCACTGCTTCGTTAACACTGGCGACAAATGGAAATAAAAAGTATCGATTGTCACCATCACCGTAAAAGATTTAATAAAGTCTCGTAACTGATTCAAATAATACCTATAAATATTTTTCAAAAGTCAGTTTTCTACAATTTTTTTTTTTTTTTATGAGATAGTTTTTATCCACATCATGAGTGCTTTTTACAGTACCTTATAGGTATCAGTGTTCCGCGCGTATCAAGTCGCGGGCGCTGCTAGTCCAACAATAAATGTAACAAAATATCGTCATTTTTTAAAGGATATTTTTTTGGGATTTTTTCTTAATTAAAGGTTAGATATGTACCAACAACCTACACTTGTCTTGAAATGTGTACCTACAAAAATCGTATTATTTACTTGCAAACATTTTCTAAATTTATTTTACAAGAATATTTAATCACGTTTTTTTTTCAGCAAAATTTAGAGCTACAAAAATGTTGGGATCAGCCTTGGACACTGCTCACAGGATTCAGAATATAAACTAAGTACATATTTAAATTGTTTAGTATTTTATATTTCAAGGCATTTTCATCATATTTCTCGACAAGAATATGTAAGATCATTAGGATGAAAACAATCTCATTATTATCCATATGCCCGTGGCTAGCTGGGATTCGGCCCGCCGCATCTACTTAACCTACCAACGAGTAAGCTAAGGGTCACTTAGTCTCATGTCCATTGTACACCCATCGCAATAGGTTGGCATTTGCATACGATATTCTAAACGACTTTCAAAAGATCTAAATTTTTGTTCGTAGTATAATTTTTAAATTTTTCAATATTGTTATTAAATATTATTATATTAAAACAATATTGTTACCTATACGTTAGTATAGGTACTCATGGAATTGAAATATTTCAGTGACCTTCTGTCTAAGGCCGACCACTTACATAGGTTTGTATCTTTGACTAATTATTATAAGGACTAGCCTTGTGGTAGCATTTCCCCTCTGCCACGGTATAAGCACAATTGATCTCGTGCATTTACATTCAATTTTACACCTTATCACTAAACGAGACAGCCTATAATTGCGAAATAATAACTTCGAACTTAGAACGTTTGGGGTTCACACGAGACTACTTTTCATGATTTTTAACATTCAAAATTAGAATCTAAAGTTATGGGGAATAAAATCCAAAGTTGCGGATTTCATGTTACCTCGCCCCCCGCAAAAAGTGGCAGAAATGTTTGTTAGTAGAATTACACGCGTAACCAGTCCACATATAAATAGTCAAAGGTTTGTATTTCGAAAACCAATTCCAGAACACAAAATCCAGTTTACCACACCACAGTGTACCTAGTAGGTACTAGTCCACCGAGTACTAGACTAATTATTAAGGTGTAAAATTTAATGCGTTATACAGGGTGTAAGTGACAGCCTAGCAAATACTGAAACGGTGAACTCAGACCATCAAACTGAACAACTCTCATTATGGAGCCTACCTCAGGAAACGCGATAAAAAATCAGCTGTCCCATACATTTGAGTCGTTGAACAGGGTGCTTCACATCATCAAGCTGAAAAACTTTCAATATGGAGCCAAAATCGAAATCGCGAAATAAAATTTTCCATAGAAAAATTCAATAGCTACTCGACCAAAATGTATGAAAGACCTGATTTCTTTTCCGCGATTTCAAAGTTGGTCCAGTAGTAAAAGTTGTTCAGTTTTATGGTCTAAAGCACCCCCTTCAGTATGTAACGCATTTAAGTTTAAAAACTGTACAACGTGTTAATGAATAAACGCAAAACTAGAAAGTAGTTTGTTTAGAATCGAGAGAAGAATCGAATTCATGGTTTAACATAGGTAATTTTTTTCAAAATATTAAATTATTTGTTTGTAAAATTTAAAATTTACTGAACTCGATCTCAACCCACCGCACAGGTACACTCATCCTTAAATGATGACAAATCATTTTTGCCTGAAAACTTAAAATGCGAATAACTTTAAATGTTAATTATCAAAATAATGAAATTATTGTTTCAATCTAATTATTTTGTTATAAATCAGTTGGGGTGTATAAGGTTTTGCGCTTATTCAATAACACGTTGAATAAAGAAGGAATCCATACCAAACGTACGCAGACGCACTTCGGAAGTGGCAGTCAAAACCTGAGGCCGAGATTCAGAGACGATTTTTTTAGTCTAAGCTCGAGCTAAGCAGGGAGAAAATGTATGGATTTTGACATACGGGAGTTCAAACTATGACTTAAGGTTATATTACTGTTGGCGCGCTCCTTACAAACGAAGTCTGGTGATATTTTCAATACAAGCATAGATATTTATTCCTAGATTGTTTTTGCAAAATTTCATTGAGTTTAATTGGTTAGTATTGAAAATATCACCAGACTTCGTTTGTATCCAGCGCGCATTTACGCGTTCGGAATAAACTTCACTTAAAAATCTTCTCTGAATCTCTGCCTTAGAGCATATTAAAACTAAGCAAACCTTTTCGCCGTCCTGTACGCTGTTATCTTTCAGTCGAACTTATTATAATGCACACTCCAATAATGTAAGCATACATCATTATGGGTATACATTGTCCAGCCCCAGGTACATGCAATACATTATGTTTCAAAAACTGGCCCTTCGTAGAAAGATAGGTACAGAAACCTTAAAATACCTACCAAGATAGGAATTTGTTCTTTTTGGGACCTCCCCGGTACGACACGACGTCTGCTGAACCTTAGTTTTCACCCATATAGGGTCCTTCTTAATATGCTGACACTTTTTTAAAGGGATGATCAGACCATCAAACTGAACAACTTTCTCTATTGGACCAACAGCGAAATCACGAAAAATAATCTGCTCTTCCATACCAAACTGCAAACTTACTCGAGCCAAATGTATGGGACAGCAGATTTTTTTTTCGCGATTTTGATGTTGGTCCAATAGAGAAAGTTGTAGAGAAGTATACAGGGTCGTTCTTAACGACCCTGTATACTGTTGAAACAATGAAATTACTGACCAGCCGATTGCCAATCAATCAAATATTCTTTATTTTACATCAAAAATAAACAGTAAAATACAGAGAAAAAATACAAGAGGCACAAAATGAGGCGGTCTTGTCGCGCAAACGATAAACCCAACCCTGTCAGAACAAAAAAAATCTGCTGTCCCATACTAAACTGTAATATCTAGTCGAATCAAACGTATGGGACAGCAGATTTTTTTTTGTTTTGACTGATTCGCTCCCACAGTAAAAGTTGTTCCGTTTGATGGGTAGAGTATGTGGTTTAAAGGTTAGTGATACTTTTCCTTACACCCTGTATTCAAACGAAAATCGGACTTGTATATTACAAGCATAGAGATTTGTTTCTAGATTGTTTCTGCAAAATTTCATTGACTTTAATTGGTTAGTATTGAAAATATAACCAGACTTAGTTTGTATGGAGCTCGCCAACGGTAATATAACATTGTCTGGCAAGTTTAGAATATCCTCTGGTATCTTTATATAATAGCGTTCAATACAGGACATTAACAACCATGAAATATTTTTGGGAAAACTCTTAAACCCAGGGATATTTCGACCCCCGAATAGCCAGCTACGCAGTACCTACGCACCACCAAGCATTTCCCTCGCAACATAAGAAAACTCTCGACTAACAACATAACGAGCTCATTTTATAAGGAATGTTAATGAAGGTACCTAGCTCCTGTGATGACAGACTATGTTTTCTTTATGTAAATTATATTCACTTAGACAAACATGCTAGACGCAACGAATTCAAATGTGATATTCAAATTATTAAGTTAAAGTTACAGATAGGTTTGTAGGTTAGCTAATGTTAGGCTATATTAACACGAACCTTGCGTTAATTACAAAACGTCATACCGCTTTTGTTTATACAGGGTGTAAGGATAAGTATCATTAACCTTTAAACCACATACTCTACCCAATAAACTTTACAACTTTTATTATGGGAGAAAACCTGTCAGAACAAAAAAAATATCTACTGTCCCATACTAAACTGCAATACCTACTCGATTTAAACGTATGGGACAGCTGATATGTTTTTGTTCTGACAGGACGTCTAGCATGATTTCTCTACTTGCGCGCGACTCGGCTTTTTCCCATACTACAAGCCGCGGCAAGCGCGGCTTGCACTCTCCGAAAAGTCCGGGAATAGGTTATTTTCTATGGAGCCAAGGCGCGTCGCGCGCGTGTAGAGAAATCATACTAGGCTTGCAGGTTTGCTCCCACAGTAAAAGATGGTCAGTTTGATGATCTGAAGCACCCCATAAAGTATGTAACGTATTTAATTTTACACTCTGTATAAATGCGTTAGTAATTGTCGATATTGCATAGCGAAGTAGCTGTTTTTTTTGTATATCCTACTTACATTAATTATTATCTATAGGTAACGTCTTTAAAGCTGTTTAATAAATTTGTCAACCCTCCTGTTAGAGACGTCTTCAGTACCTATTGTGTTCATAGAGAAAGGGGGATATAGCGAGAGGAAATTACATCCATGTGAACCTTCGCTTACGGTAAGGAACGTGGCTCTATAAAGCAAACATAATGTTCTTTATTATATTAAAATACGAGATAGGTCTTACACAGGTTTCTGAAACTCAGTCAAACTGTGGTACATCCAGACCGTATTATAGATAGCCAAGAGCTAACAGGTACGTGGAAGCGAAGTTAGAGTTGCCTATACCCCGAGTTAGATTAGATATTATGAAACTCACGTTACATCGATCCCATTAGCACAACGTACGCCGTACTACGTTGTAGCTCGTTAATTCCCGCAATCAGCTACGTAATAAATTAACGCCATTACTAAATTATTCCCAGTTTCTAGATTAATCTAGAAGTCGGGCCGCAGTCCGACGCGGCCGCTCTTACATTATTACAGCGTTCATTAGAGTTCGCTAATTACTCCTTGCTTTAATGAATAAGCTCTAATGAACCACTTTCTGTTAATTAAAGGCGGCGTGGGGAGGGGGGGAGACGAGAGGGGCGGCGCGGGACGGAGGAACTTTTCTCCGGGCCCTGATTGCAAATGTGAATTTGTGTAAGTCTGAGTGGAAAGAGTGTTTCTGAAAAGGGGTAATGAGGCGGTCGAGTGAGGCCGAATTAGTTGCAACTGCGCCGTTCTAAATTACAATTCCCAGTTCAAATTGCGTAGGTACCTAGTCATATTCTAGCGAGTCGGACCGTTTCGCGACTTCGGGTTACATTAATTATCATCATCATCAGCCTATACAGGGTCCTTCTTAATATGCTGAGACTTTTAAGAGGTTGATCAGACCGTTAAACTAAACAACTTTCTCGATGGCACCAACATCGATATCGCGAAAAAAATACAGCTGTTCCATGCAAAACTGCAAACCTACTTGAGCCAAATGTGTGGGACAGCCGATTGTTTTTCGCGCTTACGATGTTGGTCCCATAGAGAAAGTTGTTCAGTTTGATGGTCTGATCATCCCCTTAAAAAAGTGTAAGCATATTAAGTTGGACCCTATGCTTTCAAGCTAAGGAGAAATGCAATATTAATATTATGCTTATTGATAATTGTTTTAGCATTTGGAAAGTAATTATTCCGAAGTCTGTTACTGGTTACTTACAAACAATTAGTATTGCAATAACATACATATGTAACGGTAATTTTGTTAATGCTTATGTCGGTGAATAAATGAATATTTTCATGCCACGACCAATATTTTCGTAAGTCAACGTTTTACATTAATTTGCATATGGCGAAAAACCTGTAGAGCTCCAGAATAATTTTGGTAACTTAATGTTAATAAGCGATTGAATTGAATCATACTGGATACATTTTAGTCGGTGTGGTAACTTTAACCATGCATTCTAGTCGACAAACTAAACAACTTTTAAAAAAATCTGCTGTTCCATACGTATGTACTGCGATTTCGAAGTTGGCTCCATTAACTGTCCGTTAGCTGACTAGTAAATGGAATTTTTTTTTCGGGCGACCATTCACAAAACTAGACAATGAAGTCCAGCGGGATGACTCTAATCTGTCTTGGAACCCGCAATGAATTAATCGAAGAAGATAAGAGGAGTAAGAAAAAGAAATATCCGGCTTTCCTCCATTGCAAACGCGAGACAGCAATAAGAAAAAAAACATGGCTATTAGAGAGCCAATTCCAGAGATCATTTATGGTAGAGTTGAGTAACCTGCCGCAAAAGCCCAAAAAAAAGGAGCCTAACATTGTACTGAAAGTATTACTTATTTTGCTTCCAGTAATAAGTATGGCAAAAACATCTGAACGCACTGACTAAAATGCACACTGTGTGGACTGAAATTATACACCACTGGTTTTTAATTACTAACAGAAATTTAAGTGTGTGTTCAGAAAATAAAACTTAACAACTTTCCCTAAGGTAAATATGGGTCGAAAAACATAGAAAAAATAGTTTTACCTCCTATGGAATGCGCTAATCAGCGAATCAGCTGATCCGCACTTTTGTATGGAGGTTAAAAATGTCTTGCATTTCGACACATATTCCTTAGGGAAAGTTGTTTAGTTTCATTGTCTGAATACACCCTTATAATTTTGTTAGTAATTAAAAACTAGTGTAGAGGTTTAGGTATTGGTTTGGTACTTTGGAACCTAAACATCGTTATCAGTTAATTTCCGCCGACATATTTTACTTTACCGTCAATCATCATGTTCAACATAATATAGTCTTAAAAAAGTGTCAGCATAGTATACATTCCCACTGCAGTGCACCCTCTCTCACGAATATCAGATTGTGAGAGAGCTGACTTCACCAGTCCCCGGGCCCAGAATAATGTCCCAACTTGATACAATGATACATACTCACCATAATCAATTCGGGATGGTCAGGAACATTGCTAGAACTACGAAATATCTGACAGATCGTTTGACATAATTATGTTTTATATGAAACATGTCCTGAAATTACCTGTAATGAAAATTATTAATAAATATAGTCCTTCTTAATATGCTGACACTTTTTAAGGGGATGATCAGACCGACAAACTGAACAACTTTATCTGTGGTACCAATATCGAAATCGCGAAAAAAAAAAATCTATTCCATACAAAAGTGCAAACCTACTCGACCCAAATGTATGCAGCAGATATTTTTTTCAATATTGGTACCATAGAGAAAGTTGTTCAGTTTGATGGTCTGATCATCCCCATAAAAAAACTGTTAGCATATTAGTTGGACCCTGTATATGTTTATGTCAAATGATCCGTCAGATAAGCTATAATAGCAGGCAGACAACTTGACAAAAACTTTGACTGCGCAGAAAGAAATTTGTAGTCCAAAGCGCTGTTGCAAGCACCCCACACCCCCGCGCCTTTGTTGAAGCAGTTTGCCAGATAGTGTATCAAGAACTTATCCAGAAGCGCTAAGTATTTTATAGACGACGCAACTATATCAATAGAATTACCAAAATCATCAACTTCAACAACTTTTCAGATGAAAACCAGGTTCTAAAATCTGATGAAACAATTACCACTTATGACTAAAGTAGCAATTAAGTAATTACCTGCGACTTAATACGACAGGTTACGAAAATCGTACACCAATGTGTTAATGCGAGTGAATAGTCAATAAGCGTGAAAATCTGAAGGAAAATAAAGGATTACTAACGTAAAGAGGTTGGTATAAAACGGTGTGGCGAGCCGGCAGAGCATCATTCTGTACTGCTCGTTTGATAGCGAACCTACCGACCCACCTAGAACCATGTTCAGCTACGTTGCGGTAAGATACAACGATCTTTTCCTTTTCTCTATTTAGTGGGCCTAGCATGCCGAACCCGAGAAAACAAACAAAAACGGGACGTGCCTCTATCTTAGTTACTTTGCGTATGCGAATGATGGTTTTCTCGTTTTGTCGCTTTGTCATGTGTGGCATGCTAGCCCCAGTAGTATTATTCTGGATTATCTAAGGTGTAACTACTAAGATTCAATCGGCTTCAAATCGACGTAGTATTTTTTGTCAGTTTTTAGTGATATCGCTTCTTAATATTTAGTTAATTAATTTAAGTCCGTGAAGATGATGATCAAAGAAAAAGATATTACTTAAAAATTGCCTAGTACAGTTATAATACGTTACCGATGTTGTGAACGGTATAATCGGAAACGTACACAATACTACTGATTTCGGAAGTTTTATTTTCTGTTGTGATATTTTCATGTTAGAGTAGAGTCGATTGTTTTATATGAAACATGTCATTGAGTTGCAATCGTGATGAATAGATTGCCGATGAATGTTAGGGACTTACTCATTGCCCAGGGTGGGCGGGGGTTCAGTATGTCACTCGAGGAGACTTGATCTTATACCCCAAATTTCATAACATGGCCTTCGACTTGGCATTGGATATACCAATTTTATCATAGGTGGTTTTGGTGTACGCATTAGACGCTCTGCTCTCCCCAATATACAGGGTGTAAGTGGCAGCCTAGCTATTACTGAAATGGTGAATTCAGACCATCAAACTGAACT
Source organism: Agonopterix alstromeriana (assembly GCA_963924505.1). Taxonomy (NCBI): domain Eukaryota; kingdom Metazoa; phylum Arthropoda; class Insecta; order Lepidoptera; family Depressariidae; genus Agonopterix; species Agonopterix alstromeriana. Next base: position 13,622,545 of record OZ004666.1, read on the forward strand.
ACTTTCACTATGGAGCCTCACCCTCAGGAAACACGAAGTAAAATCAGCTTCTCCAAACAAAACAGCTGTACCTACTCGACTCAAATGTATGAAACACCTGTTTTTTTTCACGTTTCCTGAGGGTGGCTCCATAGTGAAAGTAGTTAAGCTTGGTCTGAATTCACCGTATCAAAATTTGCTAGGCTGTCACTTACACCCTGTATATAATAAGATAATTAACTATAATTAGAATCCGTAAAGACAACAAACAAACAGCAGACGACTTTTTTCGTTAAGAAATAAACATAAAACTGTGTAAGAAAAAACGCAGACGATATATAAAAATGTATGAACTTCAACTATCCGATCTCTCTATGAGACTACCGAATGTCCCAGAAATATAATTTGTCCAGCAATACAATTACATAATGCTATGGTATTCTATGCTATAAATTTTTTTCCTGCCGACTCTTGAGGTTCATGTATTTGGTAGTTCACAATATCTCCGCAATATGGCGGAGTTATGAGATTTGTCACAACAGAATTTCGTCTTTGCAGATTGCCTGCGTCCTTGGAGTGGCGACCGCTGCGCCCTCCTACGACGGATCAATGGGTGTTGCAGTTGATAGTGTTGTAAGTACATAAATCCTTATGTCACCATTACCAGTACAGAAGGCCCACTAGTATTCCACTTGGTTAGATGGACTTTTATACCTTGTAAAGATTATTTGTTACACATAAGAGTACTTTAAATTTATTATATTACTTTTGCGTATTGTTGCGTTAGTATTATGCGTAGTTAATGTTGGTCTTTATACAAGTGAACCTACTAGAGTTACAATTTTGGAACTACTTATTTGTTCAGATGTTTTTGTGTAGATAAATAATAGGACAAAAAACATATTTCTTTTGAATTTGGCTCTTACTGACAGTTGCACGTACGTTCATTAAAGTTAATCCTCCATTAAGTCTCTTGCTAGCTTTTACTCCGTCAACAAGACAAAAGGTGACAGCAAGTGATTTAATGGAGGATTAACTTTAATGAACGTACGTGCAACTGGCAGTTAGACTCTAAAAATTGCTTAAGATGCATCATCCTCATCATCATCATCAACAACAACACCAAGAACATTAAGTAATATATACCTATGTGATAGAGACCCGTATTCTGCAGCAGGGAACATACCCCACAAATAGTGATAAGACAAAACAATTGTTTAACTACGTTGGCATTAAAATACAAAACTATCATTGCAGTCGGTACCCCGTTACAACTTCAACTACGCAGTGAACGACCCGCACACGGGCGACAACAAGGCGCAACACGAGGTGCGGGACGGGGGTGTCGTGAAGGGTTCCTACTCGCTCTCCGAGCCGGACGGCACGCTCCGGGTTGTGGATTACACCGCCGACCCCGTCTCCGGCTTCAACGCGGTCGTCAAACGCATCGGCCCGGCCGGACACCCCCAGCAACTAGTCGCACCGGTCGTCGCTAAACAAATCATCGCACCAATCGCTGCTCCCATCATCGCCGCCCCCGCTGTCTCTGCTATCGGACTCGATGGGCTAGGACATGGAGGCCTAGGAGGATGGGGTCTCGGTAAAGGCTATGATGGCATGGGACTCGCTGGTCTCGGCTACGGCGGTCTCGGCTACGGCGGTCTCGGCCACGGCGGTCTCGGCTACGGCGGTCTCGGCCTCGGCGGTCTAGGCCACGGCGGTCTTGGTCTCGGTGGATGGAAACACTAAGCCCCGTGAAAGTGCCAGCCTCTACTAACGTTATCATGACCTATTACTTTTTCGCATATGAATTATTTCTAATTCACAAGCGAAAACGCTAATAGTATTAGGAGCAAACTAATGTGAAATATAATAAGTAAAAATAAATCGATATACAGAATACTTATTCAGTTTTATGTTCCTTATACATTTTGTTGAAAAAACAACATGAATTAACTACACATTTATAAATAAACCACTGACACATTCATACTTAAATGCACGAAATATTTGAGCGGATTGAGTCCCTATATCGACCACCGGATTGAAATAAAACGTGTAATGTTGTGACGCGTGACCGCTACGTGAGTTTGTTGGTGTGTCCTTCGCCGAAGAGCCAGAGACAGATGCGGTCGACCAGGTAGGCGAACACCATGTCCGCGATAAGAACTTGCACTAGAATCAGCCGGTACTGTAAACAAATATTTTTGGGATGACGATCTTATCACGTGCCGCTTAAATATAGTTTTACTCAAGATAAGATGTTAATTATCTTACTAAAACGTGATACCAAAATGATATTTTAGAGCCTAGCTCTTGTAAGAGCAATCGCATATAGTCTGTCATTTTCAGTGCATTTTCCTTTTCCTTCTAGGTTAAAAAGGGGGGGAGGTGGGCCTCATACAGTATGAGTTCTACCTACACACCCTTGACCTATGACACGTATTGTTTTATATTTTTGTAGTATGAGTCACATACAACGTGTTAATGAATAAGCGCAAAACCTCACACACCCCAACTGATATAAGACTTATAACAAAATAATAAGATTGAAACAATAATTGCATTAATTTGATAGGTAATATTTAAAGTTATTCGCGTTTTAAGTTTTGAGGCAAAAATGATTTGTTATCATTTCAGCAATGAATGAAAGCGCTGACGTGCTCATGGATACATTTTAAGAAACTTGTTTTGGTAGTTAGTAAGGTGCGAGTGCCCGAGCGGTGAGTTGAGATCGAGTTCAATAAATTTTATATTTCACAAACAAATTATTAAAATTTTGAAAAAAGTTACTTATGTTGAAACCATGATAATTTGACTCTGCTCTCGATTCTAAACAAACTACTTTCTAGTTTTGCGTTATTTCATTACAACGTTGTAAAACATTACGTGTCATATTTTGAATTACATTCAATTTTTCCCCACGAAAACACGAAAAAAAAAGGTTATTCCGAAATTTTCAGAACTATAAAGTTTGGCACGAATCTCTTGGTCTCTACTGGTAAACAAAAGGTATAGGTATTCCGTCTTTCTTCTGCTGAGTTCTCCATGTTATTACAGTACTATTTGTAATTAGCTAAAGCCAAGTGATAAGTGTTATTAAAAAAGAATGTAAAATAACTCACATCAGGCGGGAAGTACACGATCTCGAACATGTTGGATAGGTCGGGAATCAACCCAGCGGCGAGGGCTAGCACGGCGCCGCCCGACACCATGATGCTGTATAACAGGGGCTTGTTGTCCCGCAGGCCTTCCATGAACGGTTCACCCTGTCGATATATTACAAAGTTTAGTACCACTGAGATATATCGGTTCAGTAGTTTTTGCGTGATGCTGTTACAAACATACATACAAACATTCTAAAAAAGGTTGATTTGGAGTCTGGGATACCTAAAAACCATATCATAATTTTTGTCATGTAAATATCTTCCATGTACAGACACACTTCTGTTACAGTTTTATAATTACGGTATATAGCTATATCCCTAGGGATATAACTATAGCACGGCTTCAACCATTTCACTACGACAGTTATACTTCTCAAAGAGCATATATCCCCATAATAAGAAAATGTTTTTTTTATTTTGCTAAATATCCTTCATGGTGGGACATTCGTGATTATTATCTGTGTTTAATATTCACGTGTTTGATTTGTGCTAATAAACTTTAATGTTATTTTAAGATTATTTACTTCTCAACATTTTTCTATTCGGATTAGTCTTGAACTATATGGGTAAACGTGACTTTATAAAATGAATATTATAAACAATAAGGCCTACCATGAGTTTTCACTGTACGATACGACTGTAGTTGCGTCGCCAATTTTGTATTGCATTTTGTACAGCGCTCCTAGTGGTTACGTTGTGAACTAATTTCTGCCATACGAATTGGTGACGTAACTAGAGTAGTAACGTACAGTGAAATCTCATGGTATAGTCTAGGAAAAATAAGGTTTGAGATTGCATTAAAGACACTTTAGTAAATTGTGTTTGAAATAATATTACTGTTAGTTTATAACACTTTTGTCGAGATTTCGTGGTTATATAGGCTCAGGAACCTGAGAAATACCTTAAAATCGATATTAATGTACAAATGGCAAGCTTATTTCTAAAAATATTTCGACCGGCATACCAGCAATAGAGACAGTTAATTATCAAAAGGCAAATTTAACGTGTGAAAACAAACAGTAAATAATTTAGTTTTGAGGTTATAATTTTTGAAGACTTACAAAATATTAAATATCTACCCAAATTAACGATATTAACCGTGGATTATTATTGTTATAAGTAAAACGTATTGAACGAAGCCATCCTGTACAAAATCACCAGTTTTCCAATTTTTGTTCATACCTAAATTTAATGTATTGTAAATGTCTTAATTATTCAATAATACAACATAAAAAATCGGGGATTATTGAGAATTTATGTTTTTCAGGTATGTATCTACTATATTCCAAATTTTCACCAAAAGTGCAATTAATGCAACCTACTCCATACAAAAATTCGTAGATTTCCCCGACTAGTACGCCTACAGAAACTAAAGTTCTTATTGAAAAATATAAAACTTACCCTGTAGTTGATTGCAAACGTAGATATCTGCAATGCCATGGATATTATATACACAGTGCTGTTGAGTAGGTCTGGAGCGAACTCGCGTTCTTCTTCCTCCGCCAAGTCCATGTCCAGTTTAGGCTTTGTATCTCTGAAAAAGCAAAAATTTTGTATGCAGTAAAATAAGACTATGGGACTAATAGAACTAAGGTGAAGAAATTAAAGAAGGGTCGTGCAACATTAAATAGTTTCTTTTATCAACGTTTTTTCTTCTCGCTCTATCGTACAAACGGTCATACATATAAGCGGCAAATTTTGTGTGATTATAGAGCAAACTCTACAATATAACAAATAATAAAAACCGGGCAAGCGTGAGTCGGTCTCGCGTTAAAGGCCCCCGAGAAAAAATATTTTTTTTAAGTTAATATGTTGTGTGCTGGTGTGGTATGAAACACTCGGTGGCGAGTAGCCCGACTCACACTTGACCGGTTTTATTAAAATGAGTTTAGTTAGTGAGTTAAGTATCAGAACATAATTTTTATTTGTTGGTGTATAACTCTATTTGAAAAGGGGGTTGCATGTCATAAATTTACAGTATTCAGTCGGCGTCATGTATTGAAATCGTCAGGTCTGTGCCAATCCTTATTATGTCAAAATATAATCATCATCAGCCTGATAGATCCCACTGCTAGGCATTAGACAAATGTTTCTCAACCTCTCTACGACGGTCCTATACAGGGTGTAACTGAACAACTTTCACTATGGAGCCTACCTCAGGAAACGCGAAAAAAATCTGCTGTCCCATACATTTGAGTCGGGTAGGTACAGCAGTTTTATATGGGACAGCTGATTTTTTTTCGCGTTTACTGAGGTAGGCTCCATAGTGAAAGTTGTTCAGTTTGATGGTCTGAGTTCACCGTATCAGTATTTACTAGTCTATCACTTAAACCCTGTCTTATAAAATTTTATGTGTTGATTTCCTCACCTGCCAGGGGAGCGGATAGTTGCTTCGTGTACCAAGTATATGAGGCACAGGAAATGCACCGCGAACTGAGTCAGCACCGTCATTATTGTATACATATTGAATATGTTCGGCAGGGGGCGCTGTTTTGACAACTGCTTTAGAGGCTGCAACAAAAATGTAAAAGACACTGATGATTCTACGGGGTGTAACAAAACACCTTAGTAATACTTAAGGAGGTGATAACAAAAGATACATACTATTTTTAGATTTAATGAGGAAATTGGTCACATTTTTAAGATGAATGTTACTATGTTAAGATTGATATGTAACACTGTTGGTTTCCCAATAAAGAAATTAAATTAAAACAACTTTCACTATGGAGCCAACTTCAAAATCGCGAAAAAAAAACGGTTCCATACTAAACTGCAGCGCCTACTCGACTAAAATGCATGAGGCAGCAGATTTTATTAATGTTCTGACAGGTTTGCTCCTATAGTAAAAGTTGTTCAGTTTTATGGGTAGGGTATGTAGTTTAAAGGGTAATAATATTTTTCCTTACACCCTGTATTCAGCTCAACATTATTACCATCGAGGTGAAAAGATTTGCGAACCAGCATTAGCTGCATATTGCCGAAGCTAAGCCAGATGTAGGTATGCAACGAGGGTGGCAGTTGCGGGTGTTCAATACATCACACGCGGAGAGTCAATATTGGAACGTAGAATTAGAATTATAAATAGTTTAGCAGAATAAGCAATTTTTTCTTAGTCTGACGGACCGACTGGAGTATTCGCCAGTGGCGAGTAACCTTGCCTGCCGTGCAGGAGGCGATGGGTCGATCCCCGTCCAGACCGACTCGTACCAATGAGTTTTTCGGAATTTATGTACGATTTGTAACACCGCTGGCTTTTCGGTGAAGGAAAACATCGTGAGGAAACCTGCATGCTTCAATTTCGAGGCATGTATTGTACCCACTATCCATTATGTGGCGACGGGCTCACCCCCCGTCCCACTGGAAAGAGTTTCGGTACTACTGGTGAAACGTGGATGTTCTGAGGTTTCAGAATATCTCTGACTACACCCTCGGGGAATATAGTCGTGAGCATATGCTATGCTATGCTTCTCTATCCCAAAAACAACCTACATATGTGACCCCCTAAACAGTGATAAAGTTTATCTATATCAATACTAAAAATATAGGAGATGAAAGAGGAGAGGAAATGCTTACCTTCGACCTCGAAATGAATAAGAAGCAAGAAGCTAACAAGAGACTCTGCAGCGTGGCCTGGGTGTCACTGAATTTGATTCCGTCTAGATACAATACTGATTGACTGTAGGCTAAAATCAGAGCGTTGAGAGCGAGGATCTTGAACATTTGTAGCGTCGTCACGAGGGTACACCTGCCTTGCTTGATTATGTGGCAAACTGCGAGGAAAAAGTTTGCGTAAGAGCGGATTCGCACTACGTCCGATCCGAATCCTAAGAAATGTATGGACATTTATCACATGACCATATTTATTTATGTATGGACAAAGGTATGTACACACGGCGACACGTCAAGCTATGCTAAACAAACATAAGCTTGCCGCGCGACGTTATACATTACTCTACCTACGCGCGGCCAGCTTATTTTGGTTTTGCGTAGCTTGATGTCGCCGTGTGTACATTCCAACCGAGATAGAATTATGAATGTGACTGTCAAAATCCACACTTTTGACGGATCGGACGTAGTGCGAAACCGCTCTTAGTGTGAAAATATTGTATTAGAACTTATCTGAAAGATAGATCTAAAGAATTAATGCTACATACATAAATACGATCGTATTCCTTTTCGGGGCAACTAGCTTTTCGCTCACAGAAACAATAAACCATATATCTTAGTCACCTCGTAAAAGTCAGGAACCTCACGGCAAATTTTAGAAGACCAGTAACATTACAGACACGAGGAACAGAGACATCGTGAGGAAACCTACATGCTTCAATTTTGAGCATGCTATGTATTGAGAATTTTCTCCTCTGTCCATAAAATAATGTGTCACTCGATTAAGTCCATAAGTACTAAGCTGAATTAAATCCATACATTGTGGTGATCCAAAGCTGAGGCTTTTCATTATGAACGTCAACAACTACAATCTAAACATCAAGAAGTCTTACTGCACAATATGCTGGACAGCCTGCTCGTGAATGGTGCGGCGACGCTCGCGTCACCGAGCCTCACAAGCTGCGGCTGATCTTCCTCCTCCATCTTCTTGATGGCCCGCCTCAACCTCGCGGCGGCCTCAGCCCTCGCTTCAGCCCTCGCGTCGGCCCTGTTCGCCGGCGGTCGGCGAGGTGGCTCCGGGTCCGGAGTACGCTCCTCACGGGGTTTTTCTCTTAGACGCTCCGGTGCGTTCGCTAAGATTGCTACTCCTACCTAGAAGGGAAAATTTACATTTTATAAGTGATAGATAAAGAATTAAATCGCCTATCAATCGTAATGTCTTTGATGTTTTATTACTAATTCTGTCCTGTAAATTTAAGTCGCAATAGCATTCCCGCAGAGTTGGTCAAAAAACATATTTTAATTCCTTCTTATGTAAATGCTTCTCTAGAGATCTGCCATCAGCTTTATAAAATCAGTGTATGAAAACCATGTTGAGAAATTCAATTAAGTATGAAAATGCAATAAATACTTGCATCGTTTTTTTTAAATTTAATTATAATATTAATGGACTTATGCTTGTGCGTTAGCACTGCATTTCCGCCAGTGTCAAGTAGTTTGTGGAAGTATCTATCCCAATTTCAGGGACTGTTTTTGATCAAGAACAAGAGATTGCGGATTGCGGAGCCTCGTGGCAAGAAAAAACGCGATGCGCGAATACCACGCGAGACATGTGCTCGTGTCAGAACTTGCAACGTGACTCCCATTTGCATAGTTAAATGTTTGACTCACTGTCATGGTGTGCTATTTTTTTATATTTCACACTTCCTAAATTCATATTCGAAAGTGACATAAACTATATGGAATTAATGCATTATTCCTAAATATAAACATAAGCTCACGACTTTATTCCCCGACGGGGAGTCAGAGATATTCTGAACGCTGAGAAATATGAATTAGTTTGTTTTAAGGTATCCAATTCAAAGATTATACTTACATCGGCATGTTTAAGAGCGCCAACATCATTTGTACCATCACCACACATCAATGTAACGTAACCAAGGGACTTGAGGGTTACTATAACAAACTCTTTCTGCTTTGGCGCGAATCTAGCGAAAATCTTTATATGCGGCATTAACTCCAACAAAAACTTATGATTATTCTCATTTAGGAATGTAAGACCTTCACCCGTAATACATAAATCAAACTTATCAGTAAATTCTTTAGTTTTTTTAAAAGGCTGCACTGGCAAATCAAATGTCTCGTCGATAGACTTCCAGGCCCATTCACTCTTATCTTCAGTTAAAATTAGGACTTCTTTCTTTTGAGTGAATTTGAGTTCCTTGGCGACGTGGCACGCCGTCAGCGGGTTATCCCCGGTTATCATAACAACTGAATGAGACGCATGAACAATTTCAGCTATTGCTTTCTTAGAATCACTCTTCAGTGGACAAGATATTATTACAAATCCAACAAATGTCAGATCAGCCTCTATATCTTCTCTTGACATGTCTCTAATTTCTTGAGAACTTAATTTTCCTAAATTTCTATATCCTAAAGCAAGCACTCTCGCACCTCTTCTGGATAAAGTTAAATAAACATGGTCGTAGTGACTAGGAACCTCTTTTAGCATAGTCTTTACTGTCTCCGGTGCACCCTTCACACTGCTAATGTAATGTGTCTCCATAAACCCTCGCTCGTTCACCTGGTAGCCTGCTATTACAGACATTCTTTTAAGAGCACTTGAAAAATGGTTTCTATGGATTATCTTTAAGCCTGGTGATTTTCCTTTCTTTGGCACAACAGCATCTCCTTTGGTCAGATTCCACTCTGCTGCTTTCAGCGTCGCTTTCTCCAAAGGATCTCCAACAATACCATCGTCAAGTTGAACAAGGGAGTGACAGGATGCTAAAACCTGTATAGTTTCCATTGGAGCTTCAGAGAGTGGAATGACGGTTGCGTCTTTATGGTCCCCTATCCCGGCCACACCTTCTACTACTAAATTATCACTTGTTAATGTACCAGTCTTATCAAAACAACATATTTCAACTTTACCAGCAAATGGAATCCTAAATGGTTCTGTACAAAATACAGCTAATTTCGATAATGATAGCAGTGATGTATTCACAGCTAAAGATAACTCAATAGGCAGCTCAGGTGGTACAACTGATGTCAAAATTAAGGTACATTCCAAAAATAATTTATATCTGTTCCTCTCGGGGTCTTCACATCCCTTTATCCACACATACGCAGCTGCAGCAATTGCGAATATCAACAAAAACAATATGAAACCAAAGGTCTCATAATTGTTGGCAGTTACCCTTTTCACTCCAAACAAAATAGTTCTCAGTAATTTACCCTGTGATGTGTTAAAGCCATTTCGTATAACATAGCCAATACAACCGTTATCCGGTGCCTTGAAGCCAGCTGAGGTATTCTTGGTCGGTGATGAATGCTGAACAATTTTAGTACCACCAAAAAGCATGTGTAACTTGCCATCTCCTTCAGGATCTAGGTTTTGTTTTAGATTCTTTTCACTATCCACTGCCTCCTTCATTTGTGGTACACTTTCTCCGGTTAACATAGACTCGTCAACGATACACGAGCCTCTCAATAAAACAATATCACAAGGAACAAGGTTCTCATTGACAGATCGCGTTAGAGACACAATATCGCCGGGTAATAACTGGTCGCTCATTATCTGTCTCCATCGTCTGTTTCTGTAAACATTGATATTGTAAGGCTTGTTACCCATTTTCCTGATCTCAGCCATGTTTCTGAGCTGCTGCTGAACTAAAGTGCACTCAAACATGACCAGCATCACAAGGGTAAATATAGAATAGTACCAATATTTATCCAGACACCATAGAGCTACACAGAATACTTGGAATACGAAAAATGGTGCAGTTGCTCTTTCCTTAAACAGTTCCATAAATTCTGGCACGACCTGTAAAAAAGTTAGAAGATGTGTTAGTATTTTACTAATCCTTGAGGTCTTAATTTGAGTCTAGTGAGCGATCATAGTTTATAAGTTTGCAATATGTATTCATCTAATGTGCTATGTATAGTATAATTTAGTTACATATAAGGTATCACAAAATGTTTTCTCCTAAAAACCAGTCTCACACATTAATTGGCTTGATTAGTATTTTGTATTTGTCGTACATTGAATGAAAATATGCAAAACATGAAAGGCCAGTAATATCATATTCATTATTTATGGTATTATCATATTCATCAATTCAAATATTTGGAATACAATATTCATATCCCAGAGTCCTATACTGTACTATAATTACTAACCCGAACATTTTGGGGGCTCGTGACTGGATAGTTAGAGTGCTTGTACATGGTGCAAGTAGGTTGTGCATGTTGAAGTACTTGCGCAGGTTATATGCATCGTGAAAACCACCGTGTAAAAACATGTGCAGGTCAAGCAACTCGAGCATGTACCAGAGCGGGCCAGCAAGTAATCCGCGCGCTGTGAGGCGCGCGCTAATCACTCGCGCGTGTTACTGGAGCAGGTTCAGACGCGATTTTAACACGATTCAACTCATATCATAAAGCTTACCGCGCGAATAGCAAGCATATGTAGCACTTGACCACCAGCTAAACTTGTACGTACTGCTTACGCAAGTAGCCCGTGTCTTTACTTGCTCCAGTTATTTGCACCATGTACAAGTACAAACGAGTAACTTGTATATAAGTAGCTTGTGCATACTACTCATGCGTGTAATCCTTATTTGCTCCAGCTACTTGTACCGTGTACAAGCACCCTTAATTAGGATAAATCTCAACTATAGTGCGTCCACGATAGCTCCGTGATTTAGACAGATTGCTTTAGAGCGATTATTTTACTTTCTAAAAAGCAGATTTTTATGCGATTTCATTTTTGGTCAATTTGATGGTCTGGACCACCCCTGAATGTTACGGAATGGTAAAAAGTCTTCCGGTATAATAATCGGGATTCTAGTAAATAGACTCCAGTTCCCACCATATTATGGACTACTAGAACTTTACTGGCTACAATTAGTAAAATTAGATTCAGAAGATAATCATTTTCCGGCTTTGATAATATTCCTGCGACATATATTCTACGAAGATTCTAATTGGACTTACCATAACCATTTCATTTTTTCCATATTCCTTTTCAGCAATTTCAATAGCTTCATCGTCAGCGTAGCCCTTGGCCTCTACATATTCCTCGTAGGTCTTATTCACCGGGAACACAACTGTATGAAATGTTTTCTTCTCCCAGTCGTACACATATTTACTTTTTTGGAACATAAACCAAACATCTGGATTGAGACTACCTTTTTGAGTGGACTGGAAATGAAAATCTTAACTATTATAAAACTGTAACAGAAGTTTGTCTGTACATTGAAGATATTTATACTCCATTCAAAATAGCAATGGATGGATTTTGACAGTCACACTTATAATTCTGTCTCGGATGGAATGTACATACATAAATAATCTTAACTATTATAAAACTGTAACAGAAGTGTGTCTGTGCATTGAAGTTATTTATACTCCATTCAAAATAGCAACGAAATTTTAAGGCTATTTTGCATTACAGAAACAGAGATTTGAAACACTTCCTCTCATTTATTCTTAGAAGAGCTTTAGCATTACTGCATCCAAGATATGTCGGATAATATATGTTTATCCAATAAATTAATTACATTTGGTAATCAGAATTAGCCACAAAGCTAAATAGGAATCAGAGAAGAAAAAGAAAAAGAAAAAGTTAAAGTTATGTTATGGTTTTTAGGTATCCCTCCAAATCAACTTTTGAAATATTTGTCTGTCTGTTTGTTTGTTTGTAACAGCATCACGCAAAAACTACTGAACCGATTTTGATGAATCTTTTTTTTTTGTTTGATAGCTTATGATCTGACTTAAAATCTGGTATATAATTTGTGTGGACAAAGTCACGGGTAAACTCTAGTGATTTAATAATTATATTATCCATCCTCCACAAGGTTTAAAGTACTATTTGGAAATACAAAAAGAACCATTGGAGTGTAAAGTTTAAAAATATTACAAATAGAAAAGAAGTTGAAATAACTTGATTGACAAGCAATATATAGGGTGCTTCTTAATATGCTGATACTTTTTAAGGGGATGATCAGACCATCAAACTGAACAACTTTCTCTATGGGCCTACATCGAAATTTCGAAAAAAAATCTGCTGTTCCATACTAAACTGCAAACCCACTTGAGCCAAATGAATGGTCCCTTAGAGAAAGTTGTTCAGTTTGATGGTCTGATCATCCCCTTAAAAGTGTCAGCATATTAAGAAGGACCCTGTATAGTCAGATATAAGGCACAGGATAGACAGAATGTGAAACAAGAACAATAACAAATCCAACTACCATAATGTAATGCAATTATAGAGATAAAATGCGTACAAAATAATTCTCACCTTCGTATGATGAAGTACAACAATTTCCGAAAACCCATTGTTGGATGTAGGTACAACTTTAACTATTTCTGCTTGTATGGGATCTTTTACCTGAAAATTATACATAATAATCAGATCCTTGAACTTGACCATTGATGACGATGGATTCATCATTGATTTTGGCTATGGTGACTACTAATCTGTATAGAAAAGCAGTCAGATATTTTGAAGTGCATAATTGTACACACTAAACACAGGGCTGCGTTCAGAACCTACGGGTGTGGTTGTTTGGTTGTTTTTCAATCGAAGGTATGTAACGGACAATTGTTTTTCAACTCGCAAAAAGGTACGGAACGATCCCGGTTGTTTTATAACCTCAAATTTTGACATTGACAGTAATATGGGCTTCCAGGGCTTCCAGGTCTTCCATCATTTCCAAATACAATAAAACTCATCTTCCATGCTAGAGAATAAAAAAGTTAATAAAAATCATCCGAAAAAAAACTAACTTTTATTCAAAATGAGCAAAAAGTCAAGTAACCACAGATAATCAAAACGTCAGAGTGTTTTTTAACCGTCGAATTTGATGGTTAAAAGTTTCAACCGTCAAAGGTTCGGAACGGTTGAGTTGTGACAACCGAGTTGCAAAGAGTGTTTTTTCACCGAGGCTCGGAACGGCGTTAGTGCGAAAAGTTGCACCCAGAGTGCACTCTGGGCGTAGGTTCTGAACGCACCCCTGATGCACTCTTACGATACTGTCAGCTGATAGCTGTCATTTCATACAAATGGTAAAAATTGAAAAGAAGAGTTAAGCATGTGCAATACTGTTGCGTGCAAGCGAGACAGGAATATTCATTTGCTTAAGAGGTAACCACGAAGTAACCAGAGGGGATGAGGTAAAAAGTCAGTGGGAGGCAGGGTCCGTACTGTATGTAGTACTAGATACTCTTTCTTATACTATGGCTTGGGCGTCGAAGATGTGTAAGATGCCTGGAGGAATAACGCTGGACATTACATAGCAAAACAAATTAAAGCCATGCCCATTATGAACTATTCTAATATTTTTATTGTTGATGATTTTGCCAATGTCTACTTTATTTAGCAAAAGAGCTTAACGTTGTAAAGTTATAAATATGTGGCTAAGACCATATAACTATGGGCGAGTTATGCGTGTAATCGTACTAACAAACTTTTCTGTCACTTTTTACATGAAATCCGCAACATTGGATTTTATTCTATTACTTTACATTTGATTGTTAAAAATAGTCTTGTCCCAAATGAGACTAGTTTGACGTTATTGTTTCGCAATTATAGGCTGCCTAGTTTAGTGATAAGGTGTACAATTGTATCAATCAATCAATAATTATGCTTTATTTCAGACCAAAAAAACATAGTCTACAGAGAGTAAACAAACTGGAAATACAGAAGGTGTAAAAATATTCAGTCTTATCTCTAAAAAGTGATTTCTTCCAGGTAACCTTACTATTACTTGTATGTAAATGCACATGATTAATTGATCTTGTAACATGGCAGAGGGAAATGCTAAGGTGAGGCTTGTCACTAGTTATATGGTCTAAGGTATGTGACTACAACGGCACGGCTAGAAAGCAGGCAACCGACATTCAACCACCTGATTACGAAAGTTATAAATGAAACCAACTCACCGCCGTACAGGACAGGAAGCACTGGATATGGACACTCCAGTAGCAACACAAACATATCAGGATCTGTATGACGGCAATCACTGCCACCGTCACAAATCCCGCTTCGAAGTTCTCGTCGAATCCGTACACCACAATCCACGAATAGAACACCACTGGGTAAATTATCAAAAAAGGCAACACCGTCCCTTGCAAAACAGTCGCCACCGGCTTAAATAGCTGTGTATATTGAACTAAATCGTCTAGTGACGACTGCATCTTATTAGATACCATGATAACCACGTAAACCAAGAAATAAGTTTTAAATTAATAGCCCAAAATGTACTTTCTATTATTTATGACGCGTATAAGTGGAATAGAACATTTTATATTATTATATAAATAATGTGATAGAAAATGAAATAAATATCTTCAATTTAATTTCCTAGTTTACTCCAAAATTGACAGAATGAACGTCACGTTCACGTCAATCATTTACACAGGGGAGAGGAGAGGAGGAGGGGAGAGGGTGCGGGAGGGAGGGGTGGGAAAGGGAGAGGACGAGGAAATCCTCACGAGCATGCGTGTCACGTTGAAGTTTGTTTCAATTTACGCAAAAACTTAATTTCAAATAGTTTCTAATATTTAGATTTTTGTCTGCTACCATATTAACTTTTATACTGTGTATATAAGTATGACAAATAAATAATAACTTGGTCAAAGCAAATAATAGTTTTAATATATAATGGAAAATATACGTAAGAAAAATATAATAGTCGACAGAGAGATAACAGTCAAGTGTATCTATAGCAACCTTAACCATATAGTACATAATGATAGATTATAGAGATATATACAATCTCTTCACAGACTAGAAATGTATATTATAATAATGTGTCATTAATTGAGAACAATGTACCTAGTGAAAGTGAGAAATAAAGAAGGGCGCTCCCGGTTGATCCTTACGTAAAACTCCCTTGAACATTGGAATGTGTGAACCACAGAACATTATAAGAGGGGTTAGAAGTGCAAAGAGTAGGCGTGGAACGTGTCGCCACAGGTTATGCAATGATTTGCATAACACCATAAGACGCACGGCATGGTGCGAGCGTGAGGGCATAAGTAAGTGTAGCAGCGTGAGCGGGAAGACAAGTGGCGACAGCCGATTCCGAAGCAAAAGCGCCACTTTGCATTTCTAACCCCTCTTATAATGTTCTGTGTTGTAAACCTCCCTTAAAGGAACCACCTCCGCATTTCAAGAGTTAGGTACTTAGACATAGATTTATATTCATAACCAATGGATCCATAACTTACTTTTCTTTACAAGCATGGAATCGCGAAAATTGACCATGGCAGTCGGTACCTATTTGGTAATGTTCGTCCTTCTTTCGTACGTGTCCGTCGCGTCGTCGATGTTTCCGATTTTACGTTTGTCCCTTTCTATCAATTTTTGTCGTTGGATTAGAAAGGGACAAAGTTGACGTTAGAAACAACGACGGGAATTCACGAAAGAAGGACGAATATTACCGCCCGCCGAGTATTATCATGTTTCACAGCTTGTCTCCAGCATAGGTAGCATGCCACCGTGATACAGCGCTATCACACCTTCGCTCTCTTTCTATTTGCGCGCGAACGAATGAGATAAAAGACGTGATACAGCCGTATCACGTGTAGCATGCTACGCATGCTGGTATAGACAATACCTTTTCCAGGGTTAAAAAAACTGAAGACAATAGCTGTAAGGGCTAGTTCTCATTACCTTTCCGAAAGCAAGAACAAATCTATTTTTTAAATTCAAAAGAATAAGTATCCAGAGCCGTTAATCATAAAATAAAAAAAAACTCAATGTCAATGTCAAATAATGGCGCCAATAATCGCCAAACCAAAAACATTTTTTTTGTATCCTGTGCTGTGCATTTTGTTTGATACGTAGGTTTTATGTTATTCCAATTTCCAAAACAACTTTGCGGTGTAGAATTGTGATTATCATGGATTTGAAGATCAAACGAAAATCAACTAAAACACCTGTGACTGGTAGTTTGGTGGAAACATATCCCCATGATCTCCAAATGTATAAAGTACCACCTATTGACGACATAACGCTCAAAGAATTTGAGACATTGGCGTTAGAACGGCTCACTTTATTACGAAGTTTAGTCACAGCAACCACTTTGAAAGGATTGAGGATATACTCAGAAGAATGGACGGAATACGTGCTAGGTGATTTACGAACACAAGGTCTGAAATACTACGTAAAGCTTTGTGAGAAATCACAATGTGGAACTCAAGATACTGACCTGCAGGCGAGAAAAAAAGATCACATTTCTCACTTCATTCTAAGGTTAGCTTATTGCAGAACTGAAGAGCTACGCCGCTGGTTCATCTCAAGAGAGACTGAACTGTTTAGAATGAGATTTACGAACCTAAGAGGTGAAGCATTGGATACATTTTTCAAGATAAACAATCTATGTTACACCAGTATTTCTGATGAAGAAAAAAATGGTGTAATTCATTTATTAAGAGAATCAACATCGATCAATGCAATGAATCAATATCAAAACAGTGTTGAAAATATGAAATTTTACAAAGTTAAATTCTACGAAGTCTTAGATTTGGTTAGAACTAGGAGAGTCTATGTGCATGGCGGTTATGCATACATTCCGCAGAAAGACTTTATCTCAGTTTTAGCTGCACAATTCAAAACAAATTTAAAGCAGAGTTTGGCTATCGCATCTCACCATCTCGGTGAGATAGAACAAGATGAACGATTGGTCAGTTTACTGAAAGGATTGCACCAATCATACTCTGGTAATGACTACAGTGACACAAAGAGCACTGTGCCTATTGAAAGTCTTGATTCACTTTCTGTCAAATCATACCCACTGTGTATGAGGCAACTTCATGAACAGTTAAGACTTGCACATCACTTAAGGCACGGTGGTCGATTGCAGTATGGCCTCTTCTTAAAAGGTATCGGAGTTACCCTTGAAGATTCCCTAAGATTTTGGAGGGAAGAGTTCACAAAGATAATGGATTTGGACAAGTTTGAGAAACAGTATGCTTACAATGTAAGGTACAACTATGGCAAGGAGGGAAGCAAGAAGAATTATTCTCCGTTCAGTTGTATGAGGATCATTAATGAAACTGTTGGGCCAGGAGATTGTCATGGATGCCCTTACAGGCATTGTGATGTCAGTAATCTGAAAAATAAGCTGCAGGGTTATGGACTTGATGCTCAAGGTAGACAATAATTAAGAAATAATGGTGCATGTTTGATTTTCCTGATTTACTGTATTATACGGTGGCGGATTTTCCTTAAGGCCCAGTAGGCCTGGGCCTAGGGCAGCCAGATATTAGGGGCGGCCAATCGAGACAAAAAATTCACTGATGATAACAAGAAATAACTCAAAGTACCTAAATATTCAAAAGACTCGCGCACATTATTTCTATTAAAGTAAATTCATTAAGTATGTAGTCTATATGATGGGTGCTGAGAAAGGGGCGACTGGTACTTGCTACATGGCCTGGGGCCTAGAGCGGCCAAGACTGCAAATCCACCACTGGTATTATATGTATTTTAATTATCTTTGCAGGTATTGACAGCATTGTGGACATGACCAAGAAAGGACACTTCCAAATTGCCTGTAGTAAATACTTTGATGCTATACACAATGTTGATCTTGGTCTAGGCATCAATCATCCAAATCAGTTCTTTGAGGAAAGCCAGAAACTTGTAACAGGTATAAAAGTGGAGATAAAGAAAGAAAACACACCTATCATCAAAAAAGAAACTGGCAACAACATTGAGGATATGGATTTTGATGAAATATCAGAATGGAAAGAATAAAATAAGTGACAATTTTTTTTATGGTAGTGTAAGCTTACTGATGGAGATGAACAATAAAACATAAACCGGTTATAATTATAAACTATTAGTTTATTTCTTTATGATTTCTCACCAATCTCAGAGAACAATAATTACAATGAAAACATTCACAGGAACCATAATAATGCCTAAAAACCAGACTGATCGAGAAGCTCCTTTTTTAAAGTCAGTCAAAAAGATGATGTAAAGCATGCTACACATTCAGTTCAGCTTTTCTCTTGCAAACGGAAATGTGTGTATAAGGTTGTTTTGAAGCTGGAACAGGACTTCCAATACTAACAACTTTTACTATGGGACTGATGGAGCCAACTTTGAAATCACGAAAAATATAACTGCTGTATCTTTGTCCAGAATTATTGAAATTTTTATGGAACAGCTGTTTTTATTTTCGTGATTTCGATATTGTCTTAATGGTGAACGTTGTCCAATTTGATGGTCTAAAGCACCATGTTTCGGCTTCAAATTTATATTGTATTGTATGTGTAGCACACCTTACATTTAATTAATATCATAGCCATCCCAAAAAGGTATAATCAAAACTGAAAGCCTGTTCACCAGATATAACTTATATGTAGGTATGCCAGATATTTAGGCCAATTAATTGCTTTCTGAGATTTATATACAATACATAAAGTATCTATTTTCTTTTAACATACATAGCTCTTTTAGTCAAGCGACCACAATATAAACCAAATATAAAGAATAAACCTATAATAGATATACCTACAACTAGGAAATATTTCTTAGATGGTGATGAAGATATTTCAGTATAAACATCACCTAAGTCCTCTATCACATTCACCTGTAAAAAATAGACAATATTAAGATTCCATCAATTTAAATAACTACTTATTTCTTTATAATTATTAACACTTACTGCTGCTACATATCTGTACATTTCTAATCTATTTGAGAGTTCCTTTTCACATTCTGGTTCTAGTTTTCTATTACTATCATTGAGAATTATTTTGAGACATTTTAAACCTGGAAACAGAACAGAAAAATAATGTTATTAGTAAAAGTACAACAAACATTCACACAAAGAACACTACACTACTAACAAAACACACAAAGAAACAACTACATAGTAATTATACAAAAAAAATCTGTATCCCTATGCACAGCACTACACATGTAGCAATGAACAGGGTGACGATTTTTTCCACAGATCCAATGGGAATAAAAATTGGCAGTAGTTTGGTTAAAAAACTAGTGGAAATAAACGAAACTTACGCCTGCCAGCACCATGTTCCAAATCTTTGCAATACTTCAGTAAGTCCAAGGCACAAGCTCGCTCCAACAATGGATCTGCCTCTATGTCTACTTCTGTTTCTTCTATTATTTGAACAACTTCTCGTGCACATGCTGCAGACACTATTTTATGGTTCAGAAGTGCATTCTTAAGACATTCTTCAACCTGAAATTAAAGGTGCATCAAAATTATGACAACTAATGCAGAAAAAGTTTGAAGCATTTGTAATGAATGGCCCAATTTAATTTACCTGTCCATCAGAATTGGTTATAGAATCATTTGGCACTGCACAAATTGTCTGTATTTCAGCTTTACACAACTGTCCAAGCAAAGGATCCAGGCGATAGTTCAAGGCTTGCTCTTTCAATACATTAGCCAACTCATTCTCACATTCAGTTGTTAGTTTGGATTCCCTGAACTTTTCCTTTAGGCAATATAGCACTTTGCCTTGCAGCTCAATATCTTGGGGCTGATGAGCTGAAAATTAATTGTATATTTCATTATTCGGCGTGGCGGATTGAAATATAAGGCGGGGCACATTGCTCTTAGAACCGATGGCCTATGGGGCCGAAGAGTTCTCATGTGGCGACCGCGTACCGGAAAGCGCAGCGTTGGTAGGCCCCCACAAGGTGGACCAACGACCTAGTGAAGGCGGTAGGAACCTGTTGGATGAGGGCATCGTAGGACCGGTCGTTGTGGCGATCCTTGGGGGAGGCCTATGTCCAGCAGTGGACGTCCATCAGCTATGATGATGATGATTTCATTATTTCCTCTAACAAACATAGGAGTATTTAGACGGCAGTGTAATTTCTCACCTATGACATCTGAACAGTATTTTTTAATATCAACCTTGCAAGTATTTTGTAAATTGTTGTTGAAACGATAATCAGTATTTTGTTCTATCATGCGGTTAACAATAACAAGTTTGCAGTTATCATCAAAATCTGGCTTTTGTCTGTGTGCCTGAAATAAGAAAGTTATAAACTGTAAGTACAATTGTTTTCTCAACATTTGTATAACATCGTCTTTTTTTCATTGTTAAATAATGAACATACCTTCAAACAGTCAAGAATTTTGTAAGTTTCGGTGTTATGGCAGTGCAAGTCAATCATGTTATTGCAACTAGTAATCAAGTGGTAATCAATAGCATTGTCAGTAAACTCTTGTTTTTTTACTACAAAGATTGCCTTTCTGCATTCATCACTCAATTTCCCTGATGCTGTTTGGAGACATTCCAAAGCAGCAGATTCACCATGTGGGACATTAGGACAGAATGCCATCAAATCAGTCTTGCAAGCTTCCTTCAGTTCGGGGTCCAAATCTATATTTTCCTTCTGTTGAAACAGCTGGCTTCTCAGTTGCTGGCGGCAGTCTTTAAATATTGTATGTTTTCTCTTACTGATCGTATCATTTCTTACAATTTCACTTAAGCATGTGACTACCTGACTTTTAGTTTGTGCCTTAGGACAAAATCTTACAACATAAGATCTACAAGCATTTTTGAATTTTCTTGTAAATCTGTAATTTTTCAATGAGATCAATTGTTCATGTTCAATAGCCGCACGACATTTTAAATTGGCCTTTATCTCTGGATCATTCTTGTGATCTATTAGACAGTCCATCACATCATCTTCCTCTTTTTTGCTCCTAAGTTCTGATGAGCACAGCTTCTCAATAGGAACTCTACAGTTAATACTGACAACAGCATTCAGCTCTATGTGACCACTTTGTGTCTCAGTAAAGTTTGTCACAACCTCTTTACATTTAGGAGAAAGTTCCTTTATCTTACTTTGTAAGCAAGAAATTTCTTCCCCTTTGCCAGTATTTTCAAAACATAGATTTGCTAAATCGTCTAAGCAAAAGTCTTCTATTTCTGGCAGTAAATCAACACTCACTGCCCTCTGTCTCATTACTCTTCTCACTTGTTGTTCGCATGCTGGCTTTAATATACCTCTCAGTTCTGAATTATAAGCATAGTTATACAAACATGGCAGAACCAAGGGATCCTTTTCGGACTGGTGCTCATTGATATCTGCCCAGTGAAGCTTAGCTTTACACTGAGTAACAGCATCAAATTTACAAGCTTTATACAATTGAGGGTCCAGCTTAAAATCCCTAGATATAAAGTATTGTATCTGCAGAAGGGCTGTCTCACAGTCACTGGTCATAAGGGTTGTTCCTAGTTTTTCCATCAGACAGGACATCACCCTGCCATTCCCACCGTTTATTTCTCTGCAGGCTGTGTCCACCACAGACTTGCATGCCTTGCGTAAGATGGGATCAACCCTCCAATCTTCACCAGGGTCTGCTTCTTGTACTAAAATTTCCAAAGATTTCTGACAAACCATACTAATTCTCTTTTCTTTCCTTTTCCTTGGTCTAGCATGTTCCATTAAACAGTGTATTGTTTTGCCACCTGCTTCAATTCCTCTACATAGTGTCAAAATATCATTAGCACAGTTTTGCATCAATTCTGGTGACAATCTATAGTCATCCATGAGCATTCTTCTATGATCTGTCATTTCTGCAGTACACTCACGAGAAAGGCTTGTGCTTTCATTTCGTGAAACATTCTCTAAACACAATAAAATTTGTGCTAGCCTCACATCTTTGTCGTCAACTACTCCTTTCCGGCAACGGTATTTCCTGATATCTTCTTTACAAGATTTCACCAAACCTTTGCTCATTTTATAATTCATCACCATGTTTCTCTGATCGTAGAACAGTTGATCTTGGCATCTTTTTGTCATACCTGAAATAGGAAACAAGGCATTAATTGTCATGGGATGACATCATGGGAAAGAAATTAGTTTCCTCAGTTAGTTTAAAATAATATGCTTATTATTATTACACACTAGAGTTAAACCGCGACTTCGCCTGCACAAATATAACAGATTTTAAGTCAGATCATAAGCTATCAAACAAAAAAAGTTTCATCAAAATCGATTCAGTAGTTTCATGTGATGCTCGCACAAACAAACGGACAAAAATTCTAAAAAAGGTTGATTTGGAGTCAGGGACACCTAAAAATCATATTGTCATCTTTTTTTGTAAATATCTTCAATGTACAGATACACTTCAGTTACAGTTTTATATTAGTTAAGATGATGGGGATGACACTGGGGACATTGTGAAGACTGGTGTATATAATGAAGTATGGTGTGTTTATTTTGGTGAATTATTTATACATCTGAGTATCTTATACAGGGTTACATTGATATCAGTAACATCCTTTTAAACTAAGAGTCTACCCATCAAACTGAACAACTTTTACTATGGGCGCAAACCGATAGGAGCAACAAAAAATCAACTGTTCCATACTAAACTGCAATGCCTACTCGACTCAAATGTGTGAATTTAAAAGAATGCTAATAATATCAATTTTACATCAACATCAACAACAACAAACAGCAACATGCAGCTTTGCTTTTCAGCAACATGGCCATACAGGCCAAGCTTTTAAATAAAGATTTAAAAAATAAACTCACCATTTTCATACTTCCGCCGTACTAGACACTTGTACATCAGCCATGATCCTGGCACTTCATCAGGACAATAGTTATGCTGATCCAAATTACATGCTGCAAATATAATTTTATCCAACTGCAGCGTAGAGTATTTCATTTCATTCAGCACTGTTATTTCAGACTGACATTCCGGCCGAAGCATCAGCTCTTTCCCTTGCAGACATTTCAGTGTGTGCGTCTGTGAGAGACTTTTTGGATCTGGAGGAATCCTACCACAGCTGTGTGCCTGTATGTCATCGAAACAATTCTTCAAAAAGTTGTTCGAAATTTGCCAATCATTGAATATTAGAGACTCAATTTTATTTATCATCCTGTAGCAACTTTTAATTTTAACACCGGTTTTTTTTTTCAATACACAATCTATGCCGTAATCGGAGGACTTTAAGCAGTCTAATGTTTCGGGTTCTTCACGACATGATTCTTTTAACTTGAATTCCAGGAATGCTGAGTCCAGAAGTTCTGCTTGATGAGTCCATACTTTGTGCTGACAATGGAACGGTACTTGTGTCTTATTATAGTGACTCGTGCTCAGTGCACACGATAAAAGTGCGAGGTCGTCATCTAAGTGCGAGCATTGCTTTTCGACAGGACCACATCCACTGATGTCTAAACTGTACCGTCCCTTTGGTGACTTGACGGAGTCACCCAACACTTGCGCACTTCTAACATCGCTTATTGTGTACGCAGTCAAAATCCAAAACGTTTCAAATATGATTATGTTTGCTAACATCGCGTTACCGGCTTGCATCTGCCTTTGTAGATATCCCAATTTTCAACATACGTTTTTCAATATCGTTCGTTGATAGTGTTGTTAATCCATATTTCACCACATTCACTTATCACTTTCTATCAAAGAAACAGTGAATAAACATTGTAGAATTGGAAAGTAGGAATTGAAAAATTCACGAATTTATTAAATTTTACAACAAAAACATTAAAAAGTGAACGTGAATGAATAATGAATGAATGGAACGACGAAAGACGAATGGTACCGATTACCGAACGAAAATAGTGTTGTGCTTTTAAGTTTCCATTCCATCGTCGAATGTATCGATATTACCTCATATTGTTGTTTCATTTTTCCTTACGGAAAGGCAAAGGGTACATAGCCCATGCAGCCAAGTCTGTTTTTGTCTTTTCTTATAAATCCATTACAAAAGGCACTACGTGCAACGATATTGCCTCAACTGCCTGGCTGGCGTAATACGTCAGGAAAAAACGTGCGGCGTGTCGGAAATCAGCGGTTTGGTAGAATACGGTGACAGTAGGAAGAACTTAACATTTTAATAGGTAAAACCTTTTGGACGATATTGCCAGGCTATGCGTGGTCTTTGGTTTGACGTATTTGCAAAGAAATTGGCGCCCTCATTTTTCTATTAACTCTTTTTTTGTACTGCATTGTAAGTAAACACGGATATAAAACAATCTACCCATAGAGCCATAGTAGAAATCTATGTTCATAGCCACAAAGTTCAACTATGGGTAGGTAGGTAATCTGTCGCCGTGTGTATAATAATACACATTACTCAGTGATGATGCCGAGATAACAGCTGTAAGGGATCGAGATGGGATCGATCCGGCCCGGCTGTAAGGGCTAGTTACTCTAAGCCTTTCCGAAAGGATAAATATGTTAAAAAAAAGTTCACTGACAGTGACATTTTGTTTATAGGCAAATTGTACCGTGATTTTCGTAGGCACGGAATTTCAGTTTTCCTCTAAAGAATAATTTTGTGATAATACCAAACGTTGATTTTACCATTGTTTACGTACTATCAAACAATTATGGAAGGATTCATCGAAGTGAACGAAATATCGGATTTTATCTCCTACATCCGCAGTGTAAGTGCGGTGCATAAATTATTATTACTTCTGCTATATTTTAAATGTTATACTGCAAAAAACATCTACAGTCGTTAAATCAGTTATCTGTTGTAGTAAAATAATTAGATTACACTCCGTATCAATGTGCAGTTGTTACCAAAACATAAATTAAATGCCGCATAATGGTGACCCTGATAATTGTGTTCATGAAATCGAAAGTGTAATTATAGTTATTTATAAGCAGCCGTTGATTGTAAGACGGTGTAACTTCGATCTTAAATTATGTAATTCTTCACTGTTCTACCTGTTATAAGGTATTACAATTATTTGATAATAATTCAAGTAAATCAGTACGTAGGACATTTATTAGCCATCTATAATTATGAATGTACATATTACCGAAAGTTTCATTCAACAATTTATACAAATTCGTAGTCGACCGCATGCAGCAGCAGACAACATAATATAGCATAACATAAACATTCTTTATGCTACGATATGTCGTTGCATCATGTCGCTGCAGTCATGATTTCGAACCCGACTGCAGACCGCAGCAGCAGACTGCAGCGTCGTATTCCACTGTCAACTTTATCGGTACTGAAATAGGTATTATTTAACATTGCACCCTCCGTGCCCGCCAGCTGTAATGTGTATAGAGCTAATGAGACTACTGGTCTGCCGTACAGTCCGACCGCACATCAGTGTCATCAAGCAATGTGTCGCAAGTATTTCATAGAAAGACATACAAACTAGTAGTGTTGCAGCGACAAGTCGTCTGCTGATGCTGCTTGCGGTCGGCTACCAACTTATACCTTAAGACTCCCAATTCCCACATTGATTTTCAATTAGATTGTAAACTCTACAGACTCTTGTAATATCTGCCTTATAAGGAGTTTTAGCATGTATTGTACCCACTGTCCATTATAAGTGGCAACAGGCTCACTCCCCGTCACACTGGACAGATTTTCGGTGCTAGTGAAACATGGATGTTCTGTGGTTTCAGAATATCTCTGACTACCCCCTCGGGGAATATAGTCATAAGCATATGGTTATGCTTATGCTAAGGAGTTTTTTATTATAACAAAGTTTGTTATAAGCAGTTATAGTTAAAACTGTATTTACAATATCATTGACTACAAGAAAAACTGTGGTGGTCCAGTGGTGAGTAACCTTGCCTGCCGTGCAGGAGGCGATAGTTCAATCCCCGTCCAGGCCGACTCGTTGCCGACCAATGAGTTTTATATACATAGTTTTGACTAAAATCAAATTTAATTAGTATTGTACAGTTTTATACTTTATAGTTGGTGAAGCTTAAAAAATTAAAATACATCTTTATATGAACATCAAAATAGCAAAAAAATATCAGCTGTTTGTTCCACAAGTCCAGTAGCCATTAATGTTTTCAATGTTTGCTCTATATTGAAAGTTGTTCAGTTTGATGGTCTAAACTAAAGAATCCCCTAAGATATGTAACATATTAAATTTAACACCCTGTATACTATTAAGAAAAATCCTGTATACCTACTACCTACCTACAAAGTAGGGTTTTAGATCTTAATGATGTGTCATGTAATGATAAGTGGTCAGACAAGATGACAAAGCAAGTTCTGTTACAGAATACGTCAAAGTATAGTCAGCTGCAGCAATGCTGCTTCCATATTTTCCCCACTAGATATCCATGCATGGCTGTATACTTCAATACTTCAAGGTATAGCCATTCATACTATGTACAATGGCCACTCACTGCCCCTCACTAACTTCAGATACTGCACCTCACCTTACACTTAAATAGCGATTTGAGTGGCGACATGCAAGGGCACAAAGACAGGCATCAAAAATTAAATCCCAGACAACAATATACAGGGTGTAACAAAACACCCTAGTAATACTTAAGGGGGTGCTTCAGACCATCAAACTGAACAACATTCACTATGGCGCCAACATCGAGAGAAAAAATCAGCTGTCCCATACATTTGAGTCGAGACAGTACTGCAGTTTTGTATCAAAGAGCGGTATTTTTTTTCGCGATATCATAGTGAAAGTTGTTCAGTTTGATGGTCTGAAGCACCCCCTTAAGTATTACTAGGGTCTTTTGTTACACCCTATGGACAGGCGCACACATAGACGCGCACGTATGGACACAAAATGAATAGATAGAAAATTCATTCGCTCTCCAAAAAGCGTGGGAACAGGTTATTTTATATTGTGCAAAGGCGCATCGCGCGCGTGTAGAGAAGTCATACTAGACGTGCAGATGTGTTCATACAGACGCTATGGTGTACATATTGTGTACAGTCAGCATCAAAGAAATCTAACCCTCTTGCGCTTATGAAGATTAGATAGATAGGTCTGCTTTTTCTGATGCGGTCTGTACTGGCGTTTGACAGACTTGATGCGAGATCGGCATTGATAGATTGTTTGTGGGCTTATTTCTCTCGTTTGTCTAAAGCGGCCCTTATTAAATTTTTTATGAAGGCATGCGGGTATGCATACACCACCCTGTTAATATAGTAGTAATGAGATTGTTCTATCAGTTCTATGGCATGCCTGGTTGGGGTGTTAGTGTGACAAACCTATCGTGTATTATGTTTGTAAGGGGATATGAATACCTGTCTTTATGTAATCCTATATTCAAGTCAAGTCAAGTCAATATAATTTATTCAATATAGGAGCTTGCAGCACACTTATCAAACGTCAAATCTTTTTTAAAGCTACCACCGCGTCGGAACGTGTTGTCACTGTAGAGAAGATGCGGCCAGAAACTCTACAACATAACACGACTTAATAACTATTACAATATAAATTCTTAAGATAAAGTTATGTATACAATAATACATAGTCTATTCAATAAAATAATGATACCATACAGTAAAGCAAACAAACCACAAGCTAGTGACCTCAGACCCAAGTATTTTGATCATTTAAATAATCATCCAGTTTATAAATATGCTTTTTTACAGAGGACTTTTTTGATTTGACTTTTAAACATGTTTTCGGAAAGATTCAAAATGAAAGACGTGTTGACCCTACTAAGCCGAAAGTGGGGAGATATCAGTTTATTTTTGTTTCGAGTGTTGTAATTATGGACATCAAAATTTTTTGGAAATAAGGAAAAAAAAATTCTTACATATAAAATGTTTTCATAAATAAACTGTCCATAAACTGTTAAAATATTAATTTCCTTAAAAAGGTCGCGAAGCGAATCACGACAGCGCAGACTATATATAGCTCGAATTGCCCGTTTCTGTAGGATAAAGATTGTCTCATATTTACATACTCGTACGTAATCTACGTCGTTCTTTTGTTTCAGATTGAATGGCGCGACCCATGGCTTATAGCACTATTGTCATTTCACGTCCTCGTTACATTCACATGTTTTTCTACGAGGAACTATGGGAACTTTCAAGTAATGCTCTTCATGACATTATGTAAGTCTCTAATGTTGTATTTGAAACGTCTCTTTTCATTCATAGTTTCCTTGGACTGGTTACGCGTGTAATTCTACTAACAAACATTTCTGCCACTTTATGCGGGGGGCGAGGTAACATGAAATCCGCAACTTTGGATTTTATTCCCCATAACTTTACATTCTAATTTTGAATGTTAAAAATCATGAAAAGTAGTCTCGTGTGAACCCAAAACGTTCTAAGTTCGAAGTTATTATTTCGCAATTATAGGCTGTCTTGTTTAGTGATATGGTGTAAAATTGAATGTAAATGCACAAGATCAATTGTGCTTATACTGTGGCAGAGGGGAAATGCTACCGCAAGGCTAGTCTTTATAATAATTAGTCAAAGATAGTTTTGCATCTTATCTTTGTTTATACAGGGTCCTTTATGCTGACACTTTTTTAAGGGGTTGATCAGACCATGAAACTGAACAATTTTTCTACGGGGCTAACATCGAAATCGCGAAAAAAAATCTGCTGTCTCATACATTTGGGTCAAATAGGTTTGCAGTTTTGTTTGGAACAGCAGATTTTTTTTTCGTATTTTCGATGTTGGTTCGATAGAGAAAGTTGTTCAGTTTAACGGTCTGATCATCTCCTTAAAAAAGTGTCAGCATATTAAGAAGGACCCGTATGTTTGAATGTTTGTCACTCAATCACACATAAACTGCTGAACAGTTTTGAATACAGGCACATTAGATAGAATATGTTCTGGATTACCACATGAAATAGTTTTTTAAAGTCAACGCAGCCGAAGTCGCGGGCAACAGCTAGTTTATAATAATAGTAGAATAAAAACAGGTTGACTAGAAAAATTTTGAAAATAGTTTTCATGATAGAAGAATAGGCAGTAAGATAGAAAATAGACTGTGATTATAGTAGTAATTGATCTTGGTATTAATGATAATTATTCTATTGTTTACTGCGTACACACATAACTTCACATAAGCACAATTACTTTTTAGGGTTCCGTAGTCAAACAAGGAACCCACGGAACCCTTATACTTTCGTCCATTCTGTCTGTCTGTCTGTATGCCCCGCCTCAATAACTCGCTCATTTTTGCACCTATAGAATCCAAAATTTGACTTCAATACAAATAACAGTAACCCAAAAACAAAAATATAGTAGTTATGAGGAAAATAATGGGATGCGGAATGCGGAGGAACGAATGTCCATTCCCATACAACGAAATGGTGGTTGGAAAAAATCTATTTTTTGATAAATCGAGTGAGGTGTCGTTGGATAGGTCTTGTCCAATGGAACAAAACTCCTAAAGAAACTAAATCGCTACAACGCTTCTGTCTCGAGATATCTGCGTCCAAAGGCAAAAATAGGGCGTACATTTTCTATGGAACAGCTGATTTTTTCTTCGCTTTATTTTGGCTCCATAATGAAAGTTGTTCAATGTGATGGTCTGAAGCACCCTGTTCGATATGTAACGCATTTAATTTTACACCCTGTATAAATGGTATAATTCTCCAAAAGGGAATTCAGACGTGATTTTATGTACGCATGTATGTATGTTACTGTTGTTCACTGGAACAGTGAGTGAGGTGAAAAGGTGAAGTTTAATGTCAATGTCCAATAAATTTACCGTATGTTGTTTTAATTTGCAATTTGATATTGATTTATCTGTACTTGCATGTTTGTGATATTATGTTTCTTGTTATGAATGTGTAATTTACATCGTTTTTGTAGGCTATAAATCATTTGAACCATTGTTTTGCATATTGTTATATCTATCTATGTTAGTGCTAAAGTAATTTGAAAACGTATTTTTAGCCACGGTTTATACAGAAGAGACGTGTGGCGGTGGCGAATAATCTAAGTAACACAATATAAACCTTATAGTACGTAGCATAGCGTCGTTTTTGTTGTAAAGGAGAATCGCGCCTGCCGCGCCTCCAGATGACAGGTAATTCTCCAAACGACGCTATGCTACGTACTATAAGGTTTATAATTGTGTTACTTTGACTATCCGCCACCGCCACACGTCTCTTCTGTATAAACCGCGCATTAGAGCACAATAAAAGACTTTTCGAGAATCCGACATTGTATGAATGTGCCTTTTTATCGCCTAAACCGTTTTGGGTAATAGCCGGCAAACATCTTGAGCATGGCCTTGACTGAGCAGAAAAAAAATTGTGGGCAAAAACGCTACTGCGGAGTCCCCTCACCTCCGCCAATTTTTCAAGTTGTTTGCCGGTTACTGTAGCGTAGGGTTATAGTAATAGATAAGTAGCCTCGATACAACCATCGCTGACTGGCTAATCTTTACACTATAGCATGAGTACCGTGATTTTCATGCGATATAACTCATTCTGACACGAAAAGAAATTTATGTAAATACTTGTCTTTACAACTCTACCCATGTGAAATTTGTTCTCTGCCACCTGTAGTGTCTGTCTGTTCCTCGTTTCATGGCAGTTGGTTGAATGTTTGAGCTATGAAAGTAAAACAAACCAATTAACATACAAAAAAACTCACTTATACATTTATTTTATTGATTAGTTGTTAATTGCCTAGTATTCGAATTCTGTTACTCCGATTTCCAAGGTTAATTGTTACAGCATAATTATTACCAAAGAGTGTGATTATACATATTACGACGTTTTGAATCTTGGGTTCAAAATATAGTTACACAACTTTTATGTTTTGTTTTTTCAGTGCTTCTGGTCTATTTTTCGGAGAGTATAAATGAAGTGGCGGCCAGGAACTGGGCATTATTCTCGAGGCAACAGTACTTTGACAGTAAAGGATTGTTTATATCTGTCGTATTTTCAATTCCCATATTGCTCAACTGCATGATAATGGTGGTAAGTTTTTCTCTTTCTACTAAAGTCATGCTTATACCCGTAGAGGCTTATACTTAAGAGGGGTCAAAATGTATAGGTAACTGAGAAAAATGTTGGGACGGCTTATGGATGTTAGGCCGAGATTCAGAGACGATTTTTAAGTCATAGTTCGAACTCCCGTATGTCAAAATCCATACATTTTCGCCACGCTTAGCTCGAGCTAAGACTAAAAAAATCGTCTCTGAATCTCAGCCTCAAAGAGTCAGTAGAGGTGTGGTGATCATCTCTATGATCACCACACCTACCACACCACACGCCACACCTGGGCAGAGGCCCATCCTAATGGTACACAGGAATATTTATTTTACAGTACTAGGGTTCTGGGTCGGTAGCTGCGCGGTACGGGGGGTTGGAAGATATCTGTGCGGTGTGAAACCTCAGTCGGTTGTCCGCTTCTTATGCTATCTCCACACGCTCACGCGAGCCCAGGCGACCCCCCTTACATCGACTCTTCTATAAAGTAAACTAGTAACAATTACTTTATAGACGAGTATATGTAGAGCTCGCATAAGCTCGCGCGTGAGTTCGTGACACTGTTATACGTAGGCCTGTAGTAACACGCATTGGTCCACTTTATCTCCTGTTTAAACATTTTTAGTAGTGGTTTTTCACACGATATAAATTACACATGAATCCCAGAGAGCCTGGAGGATAATTCTTCACACCACAAACGAATTTAATCAAAGAGAATAGAGGTAGAGGCAAAATATGTACTAGTTCAACTAGTTTCAATGGACTTATTTCATCGATTGTTTATCCTTATTTATTAATGATAGATAATATATGTCGCATATTACTACCAGACAGATTTGAAAACCGATACCTATTTGTGATCACGGTAGACGCATTTGTTTAGCCGTTTATATTTATAAATAACTAAAGGCCAATTGCAGTCGCCTATTTACAAGTGCAAGGTTCCTATTTCTTTATTGTGTATGTTCTTTTTATTGTAACATTTACATATTTCACTTTATACTAGTAGTAAAAGATATCATTAAAAAAAACATGACTTGACATCTCTTATGATGTATTTCTACACAAGAAAATGTTTATTTATTTAAATGAATGGCCTTTAGCTTATGAATAGTACTGCATTTCTGCCATTGTTAAGTAGTTTGTAGGACCCCAATCTCAAGGATTGTTTTTTGAGCAAAAGCACAGTTGAGATGAGATGGCGGAGCCTCGTGGCAAGCTCAAACGCGAACCGCGCAAGCACCACGCGAAAGACACAACAGCTCGCGGCTAAACTTGCAACATGACCCTACAAGATTTTATAATTTCTTGAAACATTGTTTACATTCATTTTACACTTAATTTAATAATTTGAGCACAAATATACTTACAAGAATATAGCATAATAGAAAAGTAGGCATAATAGAAAGGCAAGGGCAAACTAAACTTTAAGTAACTATGAACAAAAATAAGCAATTATACATTAAGTTTTGAAACTTCAACAAACTTATTTATGTAATGTTTACCACTGACGAATCAGGGTCCAGGGTTCGAATCCCGGTTTCGGTATGTTTATGCCTTTGTTGTATCGTTTCCATAATGAAAAATCCAGTATCTTACGTTTAGGATCATTACAATGTATGTGTCCAAATAAAAAGATCTAAATCTAATGAACAAATTATATTTTCAGGGCTCATGGTTGTATCAATCAACGCAAATAATGACCAATTTGAAAAAGGCACAGCTGCGACAACGTTTGAAAGAATTAAATATGAACAGAGAACAACAGCAACTGCTGAAATCCGAGTAAAATCTTAAGTATGAAAATGTCAATTATGTTTTGTGATGAATCGATGATAGGGAAGAGATAATATTTTTGCTAATGTTGCTGTTAGAATCAAAGCTATCAGTTGCATGATTGCAATGATCAGTTGTGAAGGTGAAAGCCGAAGTTTGACGAGATGTTAGCTTTAATTTCTTTGGTCTATCAAAATTGTTTGTGTACAAAGTTTTAAAGAATTTTCCCTATATTTTTTTTTTCCAATCTTGCCATGTTTTTCCACTCTGAAATGTTTGCGTGATATCTACATTTAAGGCTGGTTTTAGTGCTACTCTCACAGTACCAACCACCAACGCACCAACTGTTCGAATGCGAACCAATCACGGTGTGAAATTAGTCAGTGGAGTACTATACGCGCTCATTGCGCCCAATGCGACAGCTACGTCCGACCCGACCGAGTAGGTGCTGACCCTCATCAGTAGAGCTCTAAAACCAGCATTAAAGATATTTTATTCCGTCGACGAAGTCTTAAAATGTAAATAAAATTCTAACAACAAATCATTTTCTACATCAATCAGATAAATGATGTATAAAATCATAAATTACAGAATGGAATGACTGCCGCACTGACAATAGGCAATATTACAAATAATTGTCTTTTTTTAGTTTGGTTACATCCTAAGACAATTTCTTATCGGAATGGAATTCACGTTCTATCCTTTTAAAATGTTTATATTACATTGTTTGAAAATGCCTCGATAATGATATAAGCCTAATTTTAATGAATCTTTTCCTGACAGATCGATATTTCATAATCGACGTGGCCGTAGTAAACGGCGGGCGTGGTAAATACTAGGTGTTAACAAATGAAGGCAAAGCTTGAAAACTGATTCTCCAGAATCGATAACAATAGTCAAATTAGTTCGCGCGCAACTGTTCTGAGGGATACAGGCGATGGGGAGGCAACCTAGACGTTAGCAGGGGGCGGGTGGTGTAAAAGGGAAGGGAAGCTCGCACGGCTCACTGACAGTCGCACGTACCACCTAGCCTTCCCCAACGTGCCCCCAGGGACGGTCGAGCACAAACTTGTACTACTTATATCAATTTTCATCAAAATTAATATTCGCAAAAAACTTGTTTCTGATCGTCTTTTCAAACTAAGCCGCGCCATCGTTGGGTTTCTTTAAATTAAAATCCTAAGCCACGGTTTATACAGAAGAGACGTGTGGCGGTCGCGGATAATCTAAGTAACACAATATAAACCTTATAGTACGTAGCATAGCGTCGTTATGTCGTAAAGGAGAATAGCGCCCATGCCTCCAGGTGACGTCGCCTGGAGGCGCGGGCTTAATTCTCCAGACGACGCTATGCTACGCACTATAAGGTTTATAATTGTGTTACTTTGACTATCCGCCACTGCCACACGTCTCTTCTGTATAAACCGCGCGTATGTTTCAAATATTCTGTTATCAATTCAGCATAAATGTGTTTCATTTTTCGTACACATTTGTCAACACTTTGTATTCATAATTATATAATGATTGTATTATGTTAACTCGGGCATTAGATACTGTGTTTTCACATCACTTAGAAATAATTAGCTATAATCACAATTTATGACTTGCGTTCTCACTTTACAATTATGACTTGGTACATCGGTTTTATATTTGTGTATATTTTATCTTTCTTTTCCACTAAAATTCCTCTTATTTAAACACTCCAAATAAAAAAAATCGTTGTCCTATCTAAACCCAGTTTCTGATTTTGTATTATATTACATTGATACTGGTACGACATTACCTCCTACTATTCCAGCCTGATAGAATTGTTGTTATCTCTTTCCCATTTGTTTTTGTGCCATAAAAGGCCTTCTTCTCACTTACACATTGTGTTCGTCTATTACCTAAGGATTCGTTATCCAGCCGAAATCTTTCAAACCAAGATTGTTGCGTTTTCCAATAAGATAGAAAAGACAGGAGATTCTGTTGTCATTTTCTATCTCATTAGTGACTTTGTGCTGGATCTAATCTTTTCCATACCTCATTAATTCCAATATTTGCATTTCTTGTTGAGTAAGTTCTCTTTGCAATGTGTGTACTTAAATCTTAGTTGTATTGGTTTTCACAAGGCCTCTGTCATTATTTATGTATGTTATGTTTTTTTAAATATATTGTTATTTGGATGTGGCTTGCTATTCTTTATAATCGAAGAATAATAGGCGTGTGATATTTGATGGGCTTAATGCTCAAGAAAGTCTTTTTAAGGATTGACATGGATAGATAGGAAAACGTGTTACACGCGCTTTGACTTCTCCCCATTATTGTTATTTTAATCTGTTGATTTTATATTTTACCCAAAATTTATAGAGATCTCACTTTGTTGAAGTATAAAATGAAATTATAAGAAAATTCCTTCATTAATTTTGTTCTTTTTTTAATTTGATTCTCAACATTTTACGGTATTCAATGAGAGTGCCATTTACATGAAACAACAAATATAATTATTCAAATTTGATAGATATCATATCTACGCGTTTGTGATAATATGACGATAAATTAATGTTAGTGATGCAATTATTGATTATTTTAGTTGCTTAGAAATTTGCTAGATGTGTCCATAAGGTATAATAAGAATGTTCCTTCCTTTTCTGCTTAAAGTCGTCAACTTTGTTTTATCTTATGATTTGTGCCTAACAAAATGTTTATTGATAAGAGCTACCACTGATCACTAGGGGTCGACACTAGCATGGATGGTGTAAAGAAAATAATGTTCTTATTTTTAAAAGTTTCAAAGAGTTGTGAAAATAGCAAAAATCTACAAGTCGCTAACTACAACTGCCAAAGCCTCTGCCGCTATCC
Source organism: Agonopterix alstromeriana (assembly GCA_963924505.1). Classification (NCBI taxonomy): domain Eukaryota; kingdom Metazoa; phylum Arthropoda; class Insecta; order Lepidoptera; family Depressariidae; genus Agonopterix; species Agonopterix alstromeriana. The sequence goes on from OZ004666.1 coordinate 13,658,603, forward strand.
AATAGGCTTATAATATACCTGCAGTTAAAAGTGCCTGCAAGATTCTGAATCGCAGACGCAGTAGCCTACGATGATAATGTTAGAAATAGCTACCTCATGATATAGTGGCGCCAACTAGTGACGCTTATTATTGTAGTCTCTATGTGTTTGATGTAGATTCCACACAAAACCCAAGAGTTCCGTAGAACCCACTTTAGGAATCGTTGAAGTAGATTCTCAAATGTGTATAATCAAAAACACTCCAATACCTCCACTCCAGTGTGTGTGATGCCATTAGTTATCCTGCAACATTTTCATGCAAGTTTTTATGACAAGATTTCTTTAACATATTTTATTTCTCAACAGACTCCCGACCTCATAATGACATGATAATGCTAAATAAACTACAATTTTTAAAACTATATCAAAACGCAACGTCGTTTTTAACCGACTTGAACAAAAGGAGGTTCTAAATTTTATTCGTCTGTTTTTTTTTGTATCAACATTTAAAACCGGCTGTGAAGTTGACGTTTTTAACCATAAATATTTATTTTGTATTTTTTTGTTGGTGCTACTATGACATTTGCAAAAGGTTCTCTAAAAAAGTGGCACCGTAACCTGTCGAACAGTTTTTTTGGGAAATGTTATCATATTGTATCCACACGACATCTGGGCCCTACCGTCATGGTGAGACTGAGATTCTATGAGCGTTATTAGTATTCATTTTATTTATTATGTTTTAATTCAGATACTTATTATAAAGTGTATTATTGATTACCTACATAGATTCAATATATACTAGCGTTTAGATTGGCAATGCGGTAAGAAAGAGCATAGAATATGCATACGTTATAGCGAAACATAGACGAGACCATTTTCGATCTTGCCAGAATCACTTTGTCAACAAACCTATACGCTAGTATAATTATTAAATCTATGATTTAATGTAGCAACAATGTAGCAAGTTTTCTGTCATGTATAAATGGGATAAGATTGAAATTTGTATAACGAAGCGGATTTTAGAGGAAACATCACGTATGTTTTATTTCATGAATCACAGAATAACAAAGTTAAATTCAAGGCCAATCTGCTAGTACATTGTGATGAGATGACGCAATCGGCGCAGTCACCTTAGTACTCGCAGTCTTATGTACTGTTTTTAAAATATTCTTGCACATGTAGAGCGAAAGCACTTTTATTATGTTTTTTGCCTGTAAAAAAATACTTGCCATCACAAAATAGGAAGTCATACTGAACCTTATACGGATGTTGTTGATCTTGATCATCTTGTCTACAAATAATTAGAGACATCATTTCTTTTTTTTTTCTTATGCTGACTCATGACAGTATAATACGTCACTTTTATGCAGGGACCACACTACATTGATAAACAAAGCCGGATCGTAAGATATAGATTAGATACCTAGCTTAAAAACTGGCATTAAAACAAAATGCCCCGGATAGTTCCGTCAGATGGCGGTGTAACTATTCGATAAGCCACGTCAAAAGTCTATAAGGGGTAGGCGGCTTGAACATGCTCTAACAGCAATTTGATCACTAACTTGCCTCCACCAAACCGCAACGCTCGATTGGTGGAGCAAGGCCCACTTCTTCTCACACTTATTTGTGGGAGGAGGCCTTTGCCTTGCAGTGGGTTCCTACAGACTACTTACATTTTTAAATATATATTCAGTGGTTTCCTCCTAAAATCGCGGGCACAGATAATAAAAGAAATAAGTTGCTGGCTTAAGCTTATAATAGTCTTTATATGAAGCTAGTTTTTAAGCGACGACGGTGCTTATATTCTTTCGATAACCTAGTTGTTTACCAGCTCCTGTAAATCGCACTAGGGTTGGACCTGTAGAGCTATTGTAATAAAATTATGTAAGCATCTGCAAAATGTGTGGATGAATAAAGTTCTTTTTATTTATTTATTTTATTTATCGTGCAAGTTTCCGATTATAATCATTAACAAGATCGGTAACGTATTATGAATATAATAGGCGTTTTTTAGTAATATTTTGTTTCTGTGATCATCATGTCCATTGTGTGAAATGATTTAACTAAATGTTAAGAAGCAGAATCGCTAAGAACTACCAACAAACCCTATGTCTATTTGATACCGATTGAATCGGGCACTTACACAATAAGACTCCTGACTTGTCCATACGGAACCGCATTTTCTTGTAGGTCTATCCCTTTCTGTCCCTAAGTAACACTTCCCATTCGCAGCGAAAGAAGGGATAGAGCTACGGGAAAATGTGTTTCCTCGCCTGACAAGTCAGGTCAGTTAACTCTTAATCGGCTGTAAGACGAATGATCATAATCAACACCATCAAATGATTTGTGTTAATACAAATATAGCTTGTAATACTAGATTATTCATAAAATGATATAAACATTAGAATTATGAAGTACGACATTTTTAGACAATAGTAAAACTTGTGCCTATAGATTTGATGATTTGTTGAAAATAAATTTCCAAAACCTTCAGGATTTAATGTAAATAAATTTTACGATTTTATTTTAGTTAAGGCGCTACTGTAGAGACACTAGTTCCATTCTAAATATTTATTGATTTCGATTTATTTCGTCTTAAGTAATAATAAAAAGAAAATGAAGCTTTGATGAGTTGAACACAAAAACTAGGCACGTTATTCTACAGTACCTAGGCAAACAGTGTCTTCTACATTTGAACCCGATTTTATCCGTAAAGGTTCGGATCTTTAAAACCAAATAGAATAAAATCCATGAGAAATACGGAATGGAACCAGTGTCATGGTAACCTTAAGAACGTACCTTAATTTTAGTCATTACACGTTAGTTATGTAATATTAATATATATTAATTTTAAATCATAATAATTACGATCATGGCCTAATAACTTTTTACGTCCAAGTCATGTAAATCGAAAAATACCATTACATTAAATACATGGTACTTATTTTAAGGGAGTAAGTAGTTGATGAGTAAAATGGAAGACTGAGCTGAGTAGTTAGTGAGATCTGAAAGTCATAATGTTTAAGTTTCATACTTATTTGTCAACTCGGCGCATAGTTCAAACCCCAGTACACTAATCAAGCAGTAACATTGAAGTGCCTAATTTGAACCTAAACAGACGCCATATACGTCGCTATAAAAAAATTGACGGGCTACAGCGTTTGATGTAAATTCGTTGCATATAAATTCATACAATTTTGCAAAATGCAGAGTATCGGGCGCCTGTAAGGCGGTTTTCAGTGAGATGGACGTCTGAAACGGGTGGCAAAATGTAATGAGTACAGTTCGCAAATTGATCACAAAATTGGGTGCGCTAACCAGCACTGGGTCAACGTGGTGCGGTATGGCGGGCACTGCTATGCTATAATAATGCACAAATTGGAAACTCTAAAGTGAATCTCCTTTCAAGTTTAAAGTGAGACATCTTATTTTCGAGTTCACGTTCGAGTTTAATTTTTTGTGCTTTATATAATAGCATTCAAATTTAAATAATAGCTTTTCTCACCGCTTTTCTCCTATCTTGACTTAATGGGTCTGAGACACTTTGTAGTGAGGATCACACCACTGACTACTCGCACACGGGCGTGTGCGTGTAGCAGATTCGAACAAGTACCTAGTATATTTTGGGGCCTCTGCTTGTTTAGTGCATTGGAGTTCCTCCAAGAGATCCCGTTTGCCATAGACTACTCGCGCAAATATTTCTGCAACTCCTTGGCCCGTACATCGAGTCACAACTCGCTAACCACATCATATTGCAGTCGAATTATTTAGTAGTCTATTCCATTTTTACTCAGATGTGAACTGGCAACGTGATCTCATTGTACAGGTACATTAAGATGACAGAATTTTAATAAAATTAGTTAACAGAAGCTGATTAATAAAATATATACAATAGAAATATAAATAAATATTATAAATGCTTAACCCCGTCTATGAAAAAATTAGTATATTTCTATAAGCTAAGATTACGATTGTTTTGGTTTATGGATGCTTTAAAAATAAAGGAATTGATTCAATAATTCTTTTATTTAATTAAGTACTTACCTACGAAAATAACAAATCTAAATGTTGACAACTTAACGAAACATGCTTTATTAAAAATATAAATAAATCATTAACATGTAATAAATCATTTATGGTGTCGTTCAATACTAAATTAGTAATGTAATTGACGTATGTACCACTGAAGTTCATTTCACTTTTACTTATTTCAAAATAGTTTTATAAACAGGTGACTTCTTGCAAAACACGTTCTAAAATATAATATGCGCGAAATGCTCTTATTTTCAAGTTAAAAATATAGTAACTGGTGCCATTCGCTTATATACTGACTTATTTATATTGCGTACTTTATCCACAATCTCTGTTAACTAGGTAAGTATATTTTAAAGAAATTAATGGTACATGGAAATGGTAAATAATTAATTATTATCCATAACGCATAACCGAACATGAAATAGCTCTCCATTCGCGACCAGCGCGAGGTAGAAAGAGCATTTAGGTATGTAATGTCGTTTTTTTTTTTACAGATTACAAACGGGTTGTAAAACTGCGGTCGCGACAGAACAATGTTAAATCTGCGTACCGCAGAGAGTGAAGGGGGTATCCAACTACTACCACGCTCGGCTAACGGCTAAGCTACAATAAGATAATCGTATAACATCGCATTAATTATCATTATCCGCCATTTTGCCATATTATGTTTAAGATGCTCCGCACAATAGCGATGGCGATGGCGCCGCCCTCACTAACCCCCAAAACATCAAACTTGAATATCTTTAATTCCAGACTTCCTATACTCCATTCCAAATAGCAACGAAAATTTAAAAACTTTTGAATTGCAGTTAACGAGGTTTTAAACACTTACTCTCTCACTCATTCTTAGAAAATATTAGTAAAGATATGTCGGAAAATATATCTTTCTGATAAATAAATTATATTTGCTAATCAGAATTAACCAGAAAGTTAAATAGGAATTGGAAATCTTTTCGTCCTTATTTGGAATCAAGTATTAAAAAACCGCGCCTAAGACCCCCTGACCAAGTCTTCGATTAACGTTTTACCTAAGCCTAAAAGCTATTTTTATACATACAATACTTTAAAAGATTCAAAACATTATTGTAATTTAATATTTTCTTCAAATTGGTATGTACCTATAAAACCTATAAAAGCATTGTATAAAAATAACTCTTAGGCTTAGGGTAGCACGTTCGTTGAACACTTTTTTTATAAGTTTTCTTGATTAAGAAATCCAATGTTTTGTGGTGAGGGCGCCACTGAACGGCGGAAGCATCTAAATATATGAGGAATTTACTAAACGTCCAGCGCTTCGTTACGTAGAGAACAATTTACAGTTTTGTGGAGCATGATATCCCGAACAGCATAGGTAGCATGCCACCGTGATACAGCGCTATCACACCTTCGCTCTCTTTCTATTTGCGCGCGACCGAAGGAGATAAAAGACGTGATACAGCCGTATCACGTGTAGCATGCTACGCATACTGGTCGTTTTATACAGAATGTAAATTTAAATTATTTACGTAGGTACTTAAAGGGATGCTTCAGACCATCAAACTGAACAACTTGTAGCATGGGACGGATTTTGATCGCGAAAAGTTGTTCATTATCATGGGTACAATCATCCCTTAAAGTAATGCAACAGTTTACCCTAACACACGATACTTTTTCTATAAATCAACAGATTTTTTTTCACGATTTCAATGTTGGTAGTTGAAGTCGTTCAGTTTGATGGTCTGAAGCGCCTCCTTAAGTAAATTCGTATAAAATTGTCACAAACGACGTACATCTACGTATAAGTTTATTCAAAGCTCAAAATCCATTAGCGACGATTTTCTCCTTAACCTCCTTCATCATTAGTGCTACCAGGTCATCCAAGTTCACCTCGGGTTTCCACTGCCAATCGCGCCGCGCCTCGCTGTCGTCGAACACCTGGGGCCAGGAGTCCGCTGGAATTTAGTAAAAAAAAGGTTAGTCTTGTTGTATACGGTTATAAAGATTGTCGGTTGTTCTGTCAGAGTTTCTGACCGGACCGAAAGGGATTATGGTCGTTTAGGATTTATCAGCTCAGTCCCTGGGTATGTGATTGTGGGAAAAACTAATATTGTACATTAAACTGTCGTGTAGTATTTAGTAGTCCGATTTTCGTTAAAAGTATAGTTATAAAGTTACAGTGCCTTAAATATTTCCATACAAAGCTTAAATTAATGCTAGCACTAACACTGTTTATTGTAACGAAAATCTGACATCATACAAGCATAGAGATTAGGTTCAAGATTGTTTCTGAAAAAAATAATTGACTTTAATTGGTTAGTATAGAAAAGCGAGCGGGCGATGTATGTCCTACCTAATAGTACCTACGTTCGACAAAGTTGTGTTTAGGAACTACAAAATCGTTAGTTTTGTCTTAATCTTTTCCACAATCTCAAAATTACAATACCATTGCGAGAAGATTAGGAGATTTCTCAGTTTGAAATGCACAAGTGCACTGAGAGTTACGCAATCTTGTATGTACGTAAGGGCCTTTCCATTCTATTGTAGCAATGTGTGCTAGATACATCCCATTTTAATCTCATCTGTACTTGGGTTAGGTACCTAGCTACTACTATAGAGAATATTCATACAATTTTACTAGATTTGTTATACCTAAAATTTCGATACATTGTGCATGCATGCATGCATATGCTCACGACTATATACCCCGAGGGGGTAGTCAGAGATATTCTGAAACCTCAGAACATCCACGTTTCACAAGTAGTACCGAAACCCTGTCCAGTGTGACGGGGGGTAAGCCCGTCGCCAAATAATGAACCGTGGATACAATACATGCCTCGAAATTGAAGCATGCAGCCTTCCTCACGATGTTTTCCTTCACCGAAAAGCCAGTGATGTGACAAATCGTACGTAAATTCCGAAAAACTAATTGGTACGAGTCGGTTTGGACGGGGATCGAACCATCGCCTCCTGCACGGCAGGCATAGTTACTCGCCACTGGACCACCACGGCTTAACACATAGATTGTCGATACATTGTGACTCTGATTTATTCTCGAAAATTTTTTGGGTCGGATACTCGACACGTGTTTGTCGCCCCGAATAAAAATGGGGAAGAGTCACACACACAGAAAAGTCAGGTTGCACAGTTAGTTAGATACATCGCCGTGTGACAACATTGTACCAAGTTCTTCCCAAAAATTACGTAACGTGTGGACACAACGACAACACAGTTACTGAAACTTTCGAGTGAGTGAACCATTACCACACATAAAACCCACGAAACTGGGACAGATAATTTTGCGACCAAAAATGGCTATACAACGTGTTAATGAATTGACGCAAAACTAGAAAGTAGTTTGTTTAGAATCGAGAGCAGAATCGAATTATCATGGTTTCAACATAAGTAATTTTTTTCCAAATTATTAAATATTTTGTTTAAAAAATTTACTGAACTCCATCTCAACCCACCGCTCGGGCAATCTCACCCTACTTACTACCAAAACATGATTCTTAAAATGTATTCACGAGCACGTTAGCGCTTTTATTCATTGCTGAAATGATCACAAATCATTTTTGCCTCATAACTTAAAATGCGAATAACATTCAATGTTAACTATCAAAATAATGAAATTATTGTTTCAATCTAATTATTTTTTTATAAATTGTTGGGGTGTATAAGGTTTTCCGCTTATTCATTAACACGTTGTATATGCTCGGCTTCGTGATCGCTTGCTCCACGTGAGAGTCGCCATTCCGAAATGCAATTTTCGTTAGTAATTTCTTCTGAACGCCGCTTGATGAAAAGACACCATATTATTAGGAAAGTATTAAACCAAACTTACCAATATCCTGCCGGCTATCAGGGCTGTAGGTAATGTTGAAGTCAGGTAAATGCTTCGCTATCTTATCAGCTAACTCTTCCGGGGTGAAGCTCATGGATGTGACATTGTAGACTCTTCTGTTCAGCTTGTCATTCGGTGCTTCCAGGAAGTCCGAGAGCGCTCGTAGGGCATCCCTGACGTGCATCATGGGGAGACGCGTGTCGGGCTTCAGGTAGCATTGGTAGTGACCCTTGCGGAGGATCTCGTGGAAGATTGCGATTGCGTAATCTGGAAATATTCGATGCACTTATAAACTCCTGATTTATTTTGAAATGAAGGTCTTAACTCCATGCTTGGATTACGTAATACGTATCATCATATGATACGATAAACGTACACTGGCTGGTACGTAGGTAGATATACAGGGTGGTATATTTAAATGCGTTAAATATTAAAGGGGGTCTTTCAGATCATCAATCTGGTCAACTTTTACTATGGAGCAAACATAAAAATCGAGAAAAAAAATCTGCTGTTCACACATTTGGGTTGAGCTACGTTTTTCAGATTGTTTTTGCGTTGTTCAGTTTGATGGTCTGATGCACCCCGTTCGATATGTAACGCATTTAGTTTTACACCCAGTATCTACGAATCAGTGCCAAGGATTAGTACCTCTACCTAGTACTCGTTAGTAAACGAGCGCCAGGTCAGGACAATATTCATAAGGCGCGTTTATAAATACATAAGTAGGTACAAAATCCATATCTTTGTTGACCTACATTTTATAACTGCCACTGTGTAACTATCAAACCACTCAGGCCATTTGTATTGCTTAGATAAATTATGTTAATTTTCAACTCACTTCGGCATGCAATTATCAAGAATTTTGTTTACCTGTAGTTCCTCCGCCAGGTGGATCACTCGAAATTACTCCAGGGAACCTTAGACAGCGGAAATCCAATCCAAACTTATGGTGATAGTACTCCCCTAACAGCTCCGCGTGGACTTTCGACACGCCATAAATTGTTCTAGGTCTTTGTATAGTTATATTAGGAGTTGGGTTTCTAGGAGAATCAGGTCCAAACGCTCCAATCGTGCTAGGAACAAATATCCTCAGCTGATACTGTTTCGCTAGCTCGATGACGTTATGCATTCCTTCAATATTAACTCGAACTGCCAATGGCACATTCTGCTCTCCGATAGCACTGAGCAGAGCAGAGAAGTGTATCAACCAATCCACTCTATGGTCGACGACAATCTTCTGAAGTCCTTTAAAGTCTAAAATGTCAGCAAATATGTAAGGTCCATCGTTGAAGACCTCGGTTGTTGGCTTGATTATGTCGGAGAGGATCACGTTTTGTCTACCGTACTTTCCACGAAGATACTTGGCGCATTCGACGCCTAGTTGACCTAGTCCTCCTGTAATCAAAGTGGTTTGTACAATGATATTAATGTTACTACAAGCCTACTGGGTTTGTAAATAAAAACTACCTAACCATCTCTACCAACCCGGTATCTCTGCATGGTGGACTAACGCACATACACCATCCCTAATAACCCAGTAAAATTAAGCAGAAAAATGTAATTCAGGAGAAGTAATTCGGAGTATTGGCAACTTTGTTTAAACGTGGAAAAAAAGTCCTGGTTAAGAGGGATGAGCTCGAGGAAGGGCGGGGTGTGTGGGGGGGGGGGGCTGTAAAGGTGGCTTTTTCAGATTTTAGCTTATTTCTCGAAATCTATAAGTCGTACCCTCATGAAAGTCGAACATTACCCCCCTACTCCTGCACACAAATTTTCAGTCGGGTCGGAGAACGGTGTTTCGATACGACCTTTAAATTCGAGAAATAAGGCCCCCCCCCCCCCCCCCCCCCCCAATTTTCTTCAACCTTACTTTATGTACAAAAGGAACGTTTTGAACCAAGTTCCAATACTCCGGAAATTATTTCTTCTGATTATATCCGAGAGAACCCATTACTACAAGTACGAGTATAAGTAGGAAACAACAGTGACATAATTTTCAGATATTACGTTAATTACTTTGAATTTTAATGTCTGTTTAATGTTGAAGAAGTAGGTAAGAATAATAATGTCTGTTATGCGGAAGTCTGGGCGACAGCGTTTGCTGGCGTGGCTTGTATAGGAGACTACTGCCTTATCAATACCATAGGGGCAAAACTTGTCATTAAAATAAACTTAACGAGTCGCGTGGCGAGTGGGTTCGCGGACTGTTGTGAAGATCGTGCTCATTCTGGCTGGCTACGAAGCTCCGTCATTTTGTGTTAACTCTTAATCTACCTATTTTTGTTCATAAAATCTCATTTGGAGCGCGCTCCATACAAACGAAGTCTGGTTATATTTTCCAGAACTACTAACCAATTAATTACAAAGAAATTGGTTTCTAGATTGTTTCTGAAAAATTTCATTGACTTTAATTGGTTAGTATTGAAAAGATAACCAGACTTCGTTTGTACGGAGCGTGATACTCCGAAAACCAACTCTACATTGGCAGAAATTCAGTGCATAGACACAAGCGAAAGGGCATAAGTAAAACAAAATGTTCGCTAAGTACGATTAACTATTAATCTTTGCTATCGAATACGATACGGTCAACCAACGACCGTGTTTCTTACGCACTTTATGCAAATCATGTCCTTAGGTGCCTCGTTTCGTTTCTCTATAATAAATGTATTCGTGATTTCTTGAAATTAACGGTTTTCTAAATAAGGTACGCTAATTGCTTGGGCGTGTTACTAAAGTCCGGCCGCTGAAAGATTGCGTTTGACAGTGACCATAAAATTGTAAAAAACTGAATGAAAACTATAAATGCCGATCATTATTTAGTAGCTTTTTGAACTTAAAAGGGCAGCTAGTGCCCTGTGTACTAGAGTGAGCACAGGTAAACAATATTTTCATTCAGTTTTTTACAATTTTATGGTAACTGTCAAACGCAATCTTTCAGCGGCCGGACTTTAAGGCGTGTGATTATGATGCCCTGGCTGTAACCTAACCTGTAACACGTGTAAGATACTTATTACGCGTATTTTATGTTGTTATTGAATCATTAGGTACGTAGATGTTACGTGTGGAAGGTAAACATGTTTGTGATTGGCAAAACTTGTTATTACGTTATTCGGATTTTGAATTCGGTTTCAATGGAAATGTTATTAGTGAAAATTCGGGTTGAGGCGTTGTTGTGGCGCCCCATGTCACTGGTTTTTAGTGCCTTAAAGTTAAGAGGATATAAATCGTTAGCGCACTCCATACAAACGAAGTTTATTTAAGTATATTTAGGATATTAACCAGTAAAGGTCAATAAATTATTACAAACACCATCTGACTAATGCCTAAACTTATCTCTATGCCTGTGTGTGAGAGCTAATTATGATATGCTGTGGATAATGATATCCTTATGATTTGCTGGGTTACTGAGTGCTGAAGTAGGAGACGGCCGAAGGAATGAACCTGCTGAGTGTAATGCTCGTATCCACTTATATTCGAACACTAAGGTTAATTCGTTAAATGTACTTAATAAGGTAATGTTGAGCGCTCTACGTTCGATGCACTTTTATTGGGGCCGCGCGGAGTCAGCACCCAATGTCTAAAACCGTTGCTATGTTGCCGAATTACCATCTAGCGATTGACTCAGATAATTGATGTACGTGCATCGTACACTGTGGTTTGCCTGATTTTCGTTAAAATGTCTTGATTTATAGTTACAGTCCCCGTACCAATAAAAAACGTGATATAAACTCTGACGAGATCACTTACTCCCAATGTTCCAATGACACGTGAAATATCTAGAGTTCGCAAAGATAGTAAGAATAGTGTGCACACTTGTATAGTAGAAATAATTACTTATTTTTTAACTAAAACTGTATTACGTCATTCATAAATACCTAGTTATAATTTTCTTTTTGCGTAAAAATTATTTGATTCAACAACATCGAATCACTTTCGATTTCACCGCATCCCGCACGTGTCTTTGTAGAGAAAAGAAATAACTTACCGGTAATTAGAATTTTCGGAGGCTTTGTTTCGGGTACAACTGCACTATAAGTCCTAACATTTAATTTAATAGAAGTCCTACATAAATGTCTTAAAAACATTATTTAAGCGCAGATTGCCAACGCGATAAATCACAATGTGTGTCGATATCAGACTGGTTTCACTGAAGGCTTTGATGTTTGGTGTTATGCTAGAAAACAGGTTGTGCCGGTGTCTACGCCACATCGGTCGTGCATGAACAGGTGTTTTGCACAAATTGAACCTTATATTGAGGTATCTTAGGACTCAGTAACATGGTGTTTACTCAATTGGTCTGCGTGGTGGGTGTGTCGCGACTGGCGTCGAATTTTATTGTACACTTAACTTGACATTGAAACTTTTGGCACATAACAGCGGTACTGCGATTATCCTACAGCATTTATTATGTATTGTATTTTATTTATTGAATAATAAGTAGGTACAATAGCTTTTGCTCGAGGCAACACAAGGATAAATATTTCTTAACACATGAGTAGGAAAATTATACAACAGGATTCGCTCTCTGTAATCTGTTGTGTTTTAGACGTGGAGACGTAATAAACAGACAGACATAAAAATACGAATTTGGATTTCTGATCGCAAGGGTGTCTTTTTTAGGTATTTACCTACAGTGGTAACTTTTATCATTTTCCTGCTGACTGAGTAAGGTATTCACCTCAACAACACCAACTTATCACCATAGACTTCGGAATTTTTTAATCTAAGGATGTGACTAATCAATTAACTAGGCTTTCTGTTTAGCGATAATGTATGAATCGTTTTATATTTGTAAGTAGGTAGGATACCTACTCTGCTTACAAGTGACTTAGTTAAGTTTAATAAAGTTTAACATTAGGCCAATTTTTTGCCTAACTTTTAACATCTCAAGGCTAACTGGTTACGCAATTGGTCCTTTGTGACTGCGAATTCGCAAATAAGTTTTTAGAAATGTTAGTTTTAATTTATTTACGAATTACGTTTTCCGTGATCTAACTCGCAAATCAAGACACAGTAAATACGTAAAATTTTACAGTAGGTAACGTAATTTTGTTGCGTGACAATAAGTACCTAACCAACAATGAGAATTCCTCATTAGAGATGGTTTTCTTCACTACGACGAAGTGGAAACAAATTGTACAATTAAACGAAACATGACAATTTTATTGTCCAACCGCACACCCTTCCTAGTTACCACATATCTAGATTTAATCGAGATATCTACTATGGTGCTTAACATTCTTCATTTTGCAATTTGGAGTCAAAGAATAAGTTTTAATTTGCAGAAGCGACGTCTAGGTAACCACTACGATAACATTAGCCCGCACCTCCAAAGTGTTTACAAGCCTACCAACGCATGCGTGTGTGCTGAGACGGACTTCATACAAAAACAAGTACACAGATTTGTTGCTCGACTAGCGGTGTCTCTAACATCATTATGACCGCGGGCGATGTTATCATATTCGATCTCTACCTAAAAGTGTTTCTTGATTTTTTATTTTAAAGGGCATATGCCCACCACACATTCCCACCGCTGTAACTCCTGTGAACCAGAATCAACAGCGGCGACCATTCACAACACTAGACAATGAAGTCCAGCGAGCCCGGGAGATGACCCTAATCTGTCTTGGAACCCGCAATGAATTAATCAAAGAAGATGGGAGTCAGTGCCGTAAATAGGGTGGTGCGAGCGGTGCCCAGGCACAGGGCGCAAATCCTGGGGGGGCGCAGAAATGATACCAGCCGTCGTAGTATGCCAGCGTGATACAGCGCTATGACGCTTTCGCTCTCTTTCTATTTGCGCTCGCACTTTTTCTTTGCCCTTGTCTTTCCTAGAGGGACGTTTTCACTGAATTAGTTTGTTATTTAGCTAACCTTTTGCTTCGTATTGCCTTAATACAATTAATTCGCTTCCTTAAGATAATTTTTCGAGGGCGCAGAAATAGAAGCTCGCACCGGGCGCATAGAAGCCTATTTACGGCACTGATAGGAGTAGGAAACCTATAAGTGTCATAAAATCGTTGACTATTGAGCAGTCGTTAGATAATTCTCAACTAATGTAGAATATAGGAAGAGTGGAAGAGTGACGGTAGTGTAACGAAGTAATGGGAGTACTCTACCAATAAAAATTTACCTACACCTACTTACTTAAACTTAAGTACCTTTGTTTGTCTCTACTCTAACTAAAAACAAAAGAGGAAAGAAACAAGATACAGTACCTAAACGTGTATGTACTAATATTTATTACCTAAAAACTATCTACAAAGTCCTTTTCATTTCATTGAATTGGAAATATGGAATTTAGGTAGGAACTGATGTTAACTTTAACCCAAAGTAACGATACCAGTGTGTGACATAATAAGTATATTAAGAGGATAGACTAGTACCGTTTTGTCCATACAAACGTATTCCACTAAATGACACTACGTATGACACTAAAACAAAATGTTTTTACCATACAATCTATGTTACCTCTGCTATGTCCCTATGTTCTGCTTTTTTGCATAAATTACTTACTGTTAGAACTAGGGACCTTCGAAAATAGCCCAATTTTACCTCCTTTTTCAGACATCCAGCAAAAAAATTTGACGAATATAAACAAAGAAAGCAAAATATACCGACTTAGTCCCAAAGTCTTTCTTATATTATTCTTGAAAGAATTATTAAAATCGGTTTAGTTTTGGAGGAGGAAACAGGGGAATATGAAATACTGATTTCGTCCATTTTATGTAGATAAAATCTGTCCGAGCTGCAGTTGTCTCTTTCGCACTCTAATCGGATCGGACAAATACGTAAACAGTTGAAAAAGTGACCTATTCTCAAAATTTCTTCGAGTGCCCGCCCGCTTATCCTCTTGATCCTTCCCTATTCTACAGATGTCTTCGCCTACCTTATAATGAGGAAGTAGCTTTTTAAACCTTCAAATGAAGACAAAGATTTTATCTGAACGGGGCCAACGGGAACTACCAGTTACTTTCTACCTTCTTGCACATCTACATTTAAGAGCTCGGAAGGTTCTTGAGGCGGCACGCGCCACAATGGTGAAAGATAAGTTACTTGGTGTGCATCGAGCTGTGAACCGAAAGTCTGGTGTTTACATGCGAAATCGACTGCATATCCCAGTCCGTGTTCGGCTTCCACCAGCCTCGCTTGTCCAGGGATTGTTTTGAAAGTGAACATTTGTTACGTAACTTGCTTGCGGTCGATATTTCAGAGGAGTTACGGTTCTGCTCGAGTTTTTGTCTTTGATGTGGTAAAGAATATTACTCGTTTGTACTTTATTTAGGAAATTTTCAGTCATATCGTAAAAAATACCTTTTTTTTTGGATACCGAACTTATATCTAGGTAGTGCATGAGATTTCAACACGTGTTCATTATTGGTAGGTGATTCTATCTTGATTTTCATAAAAATGTTAAGTTAAACTTACATAATGTTTCGAGTTTTCGAGAACTCTTATAGATGAGAAAATATTTGAAGCGCCCTGATTAATTGCATGCATGCATGAGCATTGGCTTATGACCATATTGCCCGATAAGTAGGTAATATACCTATACAACGTGGTAATAAATAAGCGCAAAACCTCATACTCCCCAACTGATAACAAAATAATTAGATTGAAACAATAATTTCATTATTTTGATGGTTAAAATTTAAAAATATTCGCATTTTAAGTTTTGATGGAAAATGTTTTGTTTTTGTTTATTGTTATATTTGTATTTTTTTTTAGTTGGGGCTTTTAACCCTGAGGTATCATTTCAGCAATGAAAGAAAGCGCTAAGGTGCTCATGAATACATTTTAAGAATCTTGTTTTGGTAGTAAGTAGGGTGAGAGTGCCCGAGCGGTGGGTTGAGATAGAGTTCAGTAAATTTTAAATTTTAGAAACTATTTTGAAAAAAAATACATACAGGATTCAACTTAATATGCTGACAGTTTTTTAAGAGGATGATCAGACCATCAAACTGAACAACTTTCTCTACGGGACCAAAGTCGAAATCACGAAAAAAAACATGGGTCGAGTAAGATTTCAGTTTAATATGGAATAGCTGATTTATTTTTCGCGATTTCGACATTAGTCCCGTCCCAAAGTTGTTCAGTTTGATCGTCTGATCATCCTCTTAAAAAAGTGTCAGCATATTAAGAAGGAACCTATATGTTGAAACCATAATAATTCGTTTCTGCTCTCGATTCTAAACAAACTAGTTACTTTCTAGTTTTGCGTTAATTCATTAACACGTTGTATAGTGAAAGATATTCTAAATATACTCGCAGGTACCTACTTACCATATTCAGAATATCCACATTTAACTAGCAGTGCCCAAACTGTGCCCAATAAGCGCGACAAGCTCGTGAGCTCGTCTATCGCCACCTGATAAATGAATTTTACGTTTTTAAAATAATTAACAGTTTTTGAGAATTGCGCGTTTATTAATTAAGCTAAAGTTAATCAATTTTAACGGGTTCTTACCGCGTTTTTTTTCCTGTGTTCATGGCAGTAGTAAGTAACACTGCGCCGTTAAAATGATCAACTTAAAAAGAATTAAGTAGGAAAATATTCTACTGGTACTAATATCTTCAGACAAGGCGCTATAGTCATGATAGAACTATACTTACCTACCTAACGTAAGTTTGTTTAATCACTATCTACATTATATAATAGTTAGGACATACAGACCAGACTAGACAATTGGTATCCCTCCCTTAAGGGGATATAATTCGGAGCGCGCTCCATACAAACGTACTATGGTGATATTTTCAATACTAACCAATCAAACTCAATTAAATTTTGCTTAAACAATCTTGAAACCAATATATATGCTTGTATCGTGTCAGATTTTCCTTAAAATGTACAGTTTCGATGCTAGGATTACTTTAAGATTTGTAAGGAAATCTTTGAGGCACTGTAACTTTAAAACTATACATTTTAACGAAAATCTGACTCTATACAAGCATAGAAATTCGTTTTAAGATTAATTCTGAAAAATTTCATTGAGTTTAATACGTTAGTATTGAAAAAATCACCATAGTACATTTGTATGGAGCGCGCTCCGAATTATATCCTCTTAAGCATGAAGGCATAGACGTTTAGAGAGGATGTATACTTACCTACTTATAAAATTATCACAAACGATAGTTATTTCACCTTTTTCATAAGTAGGTAATTGGGATGATGACTAATCCTAGATATTCATATCTTGCTTAAAAGTAACCAATTTAAAAATAAGGGTAAACTTAATAACAAAATGTTCAAACAAAATAACATTTTAATAGTAAACAAGAAAGTTACAAGCAAGCGATTCAAAAACGTTTTTTTAATCATCTTCTATCTCTTTCATGCAAAACAGGTGTTTGTATGACAAGTCGTCATGACTTGTATGCAAAATACGAGGTTATTACGTCACTTCTCTTATGTATGCATCTCGCTCTAATTCGTAAATTTTAAACACTTAAATTTTTGTTATTTTTAAAGATATTCATAAATTAATTTCACTTTAGTGTTTAAGATATCAAACAGGTTTTAAAAAGTAATAAAAATTGTCATTCTCCCAATTACAAGTGGCCAAGCAAAACCCTATTCACTATGACTATGCGATATCCTTGTCATGACGAAACTAAAAACAAAATAGGTATGTGTATTATAATTATAAAGAATGCGAGCTTTGCTACAAGCTGCACGCTTTATCAAAAGTACCTACATTGGGACGTTTAGTACATTTTCTCCGTGAAAAGATACAATCATGATAGATAGGGGAGTTCTAAAAATAATTAATACTTACCGATATCTAGTTTGTGGTATTTAACCATCATAGACCAGCAATTAGCTATCTAACCGCTATTAGGTCATGGGAATAATTTTATTTGACGATCACATCGACGTTTTACCTCAAATAATAGGTAGCTAATTTGAAATAGTTATACGAATTCTTCAGAAGCTTTTTCCTTGTTTGTCTATTGAAATAAATACAATATCAGTTCTAACGCAGAGAAAAAGTTCTTTCATAAGGCAGAGAAGTTAGCTACTTCATAAGGATGGATATCTAACGCGGTAAAAAATAGCCTGTTACTCAGTAGGTAGGTATGGACCTACTCTTTGTCCGATCAATTTCAACTAAGTGTCTTAATACAAAAAAAATCTTAATTTCGTTGTTGATTCCGTTGCAAGCAGCGACGTAAAGAAAGGACAAACAAACACACTTTCGTATTTGTAATTGGGTACGGGTATTTACTTTTTACCGCCTACTTTTATTAACATTAATCTAGACACAAAAACATTTAATAACTTCCTGAACACGTCATTGGCTAAGTACTAGCACGTAACCTATCTACTTATTTGACTATATCAATTTAAAGTACCGATTTATAATAATTTATTACGTCCACTAAGACTATACCTTTAGTGTTAACTCGTGGTAGGTACCTACTTATGCCTACAGAATACCTAAACTTAAGAGTACCTACTGCCGGTCAATGACCTGCCTCAATGTTCTTGTCATAACATTACCAATAAAACAATCATTACCGTTATCAATGCATGCACTAGCTAGGCAAAATTGAAATGCACAATGATAAGGATCTAATAGCGTGCGCGAGCGCATTGCCCCAGCTTTCGACTCGTTTGACATGCATGACACAAATTATCTTTGTTCCTACGCTATGCATTCGAGTACCTTAACGATATTTGATGTGATTCTATTCAATTGTTTCTGGGGCAATGGGTTACCCAGTAAAGTAGAATTACAATCATTAAGTAAGAACCTTCATGATATGGTTCGGTTGTAACAGTGAACTTAAGTTGACGATTTAGGTATTTGCAATTTGTCTCGTATCAGAAGTAAAGATGAGAAAGTAAAGGTTACAGGTAAGTAAACATCGTAAGGAAACCCTCAAGCTTCAATTTCAAGGCTTGTATTGCCGTCCAGTCTTGGACCAGTATGGACTGCCATTGATGATAATACAGAACTGAGATGTCGCTCATTAAAGGTCTTGTAAAGAGGCTAAAAATCATCCAAAGGGCAATATAGAGTGCTGTCCCTGCGAGATCAATAAAAAAATTAAGAGACTCGAAGAAGAACCAAACTAAAGTGGCAATGGCCGGGGCACATTGCTTGTACAACGGATTGCTGATGGGGCTGAAGAGTTCTCGAGTAGCGACCGCGTACCGGAAGAGTCAGTGTGGTAGACAAGGTGGACCGACGACCTGGTAAAGGTAGCGGGAACCCTTTGGATGAGGGCTTAGGACCGATCGTGCGATCCTTGGGATGCGATCCTACGTCAAGCAGTCCATGTCTACCGGCTGAGATATTTATTGCGTCCACAGTCCATTAAATAATGGCGACGGGCTCACTACCTGTCATAGTAACTGGACCATAAACTTAATATTTCATTTTAGTAAAAAAAAAACACTAATTTACTAATCGTCACCATAGTTAATCTTTGTAAGCTGAGTAACTGTACCTAAACAGCGTCGTACTCCGACCTGCGCCTGCGACCACACGTTGGAACGCTATGGGATGACAGTTAGATAAGTATGTAACTGTATTATAATGATAACTCGTCTCGTTGACTGCTTACGGTGATTCAAAAGTACTCTGATAAACGGATCTATTTTGTAACTATACCAGAATAGATTATTTACTAATAAAAATCGGTCCAGTAGTTTTTAGGTGATGCGCGAACAAACAAACAAATAGACCAAAAAACCATACCTATGGTATCTTTTCTTTAAATATCTTCGATGTAGACACACTTCTGTAACAGTTTTATAATGGTTAAGATAAATAAGTACCTACCTAACTATCTAAACTAATTACTTATTACCTATGTAGCACGTGTGTATGTACTATGTAACGTGGATGTTCTGAGATTTCAGAATATCTCTAACTACCCCCTCGGGGAATATAGTCGTGAGCATATGCTTATGCTCAGTGGCGGATTTACCAGCAGGCTGAGTAGGCTCGAGCCTAGGGCGGCAGATTTTGGGGGCGGCAAATTTGGGGACCGAATTTTTTTTTACCTCATAGAAATCAAAAAGATTTTTCCATGACGGTTTTCTGATGTCTTACAGATAGAAGTCTGCAACAAATTATGACTATGACTTTTCTCTCTCACATGTCATTGCACATTCCGCGAGGAGCAAACTTCCATATTCAAGAGTAAAGCAGCTAGTTCGCCGCCCCTCAACCAGTACATCATTGAGCTTCGATTAGCTAAAAAATATACCGAAAAATTATTTTACTTGCAATTTCAACGAAATTGTTGCATTGTAAAAATAATGGATTAAGTATATGACAATTGTAGAGGCAAGGGCGGCAAAAACTATTCAGCCTATACCTTGAAAATTTGTAAATCCGCCACTGCTTATGCTATGTAGCAAAGAGAGACTATCTATGTTTTCTGGCAGGCCATAGTAGCAGGTAATCGTTAGGATTAGCTGAAATGCTGTATAAAAGTATCTTATTTTGGTAGTGCTTTTGTATAATCAAAGATTCAAATATTGCTTTTTTAATACCTATCGAATAAGAACACTCCCCAATTGATACCAATCCTCCTTCCTAACAAGCACGGAAACATTAAAATTGCCCATGGCGGTCGGTAATGTTCGTCCTTCTTTCGTACGTGTCGATGTTTCCGACTTTACGTTTGTCTCTTTCGATCAATTTTTGTCGAAACATGACGGAAATTTAAGACAGAAGCATGAACATTACCGAACGAGGATTATTTTCATGTTTCACCGCTTGACCGCTTGTAGGCAGTGTGCTCTCCACTTATAGGCAATACCTATTTCCAGCTTCTTAGAACACTCCCATCCTAATTGAATAGTAAAAGTGTAATTTGACAGCTTGTATTTAATATCGAAATTAATTTATCTGTTACGAAAACGCAAACGGTAATGCTACAATTAAAACTACCTACTCGTAGAGGCATTACATAATCAACTTAAGTAGGTAGGTATGTGCGTTCGTTTAACTAATTAGTAGTTAAGATTTTTTTATGGGAATCCATTTCTGTTATTTTGATAACAGAGGATAAGAGAATAGGGTTATGTTTTTCACGTACAGATAGATTCGAAACTATTTGTCAGTGTCGAACTTTTCATTTATTTTAGAGATATAGAGACGGTTAGGCCTCTGACTTGCCCTACCTATACTTCATTTCAAATAAGGACAAAAAGATTGTTCGTTTCCTATATATAGCTTTCTGGCCAATTTTTTTATCAGAAAGATATACTATCCGATATATCTTGGACGTTACTAGAGCTGTTCTAAGAATAAGTGAGAGGAAGTGTTTCAAATCTCTATTTCTCTAATTTAAAATAGCCTTACAATTTCGGTGCTATTTGAAATAGAGTATAGTTATTAGACATTTTTCGCACGGACACTATCGACGATGTTGTGATCACCGTTTGAAAAAGCTAAGAAAACTGATCGCTGGCGTCTACTTAAAAGCTTTTAAAATCGACTTACCAACTCAAATTGAAAGTCGCCGTTCTAGCATTAATAATTAGAATGTTTGTGTATCTAAATATGCTTGCGAACACCTCAGTCTGTGCGCCAAGCTTGCTCCAGTCATATGAAACACCTAAAGTGCCCAAAATCCAAATGAACTTGTACTGTAACATGACTTGCGATGTAAATGTTATTGAAAGAAAATGCATATCAAGTGTACCTACTAGTTAACTCTAGAGACTGTTAACTATGAATTCGAAAAATATGGTATCTTATATAGGGTCCTTCTTAATATGCTGACACTTTTAAGGGGATGATCAGACCGTCAAACTGAACAACTTTCTCTATGGGACTAAAGTCGAAATCGCGAAAATAAAAATACTGTTGCATACATAACTGCAAACATACTCGAGCCATATGTATAGGTCAGATGTTTTTTTTTCGCGATTTCGATGTTGGTCCCATAGAGAAAATTGTTCAGTTTGATGGTCTGATCATCCTCTTAAAAACTGTCGGCATATTAAGTTGGACCCTGTATTTTTTTTTAAAAGCCGTGGTGGTCCAGTGGCGAGTAATCTTGCCTGTCGTGCAGGAGGCGATGGTTCGATCCCCGTCCAGACCGACTCGTACCAATGAGTTTTTCGGAATTTATGTACGATTTGTAACACCACTGGCTTTTCGGTTAAGGAAAACATCGTGAGGAAACCTGCATGCTTCAATTTCGAGGCATGTATTGTACCCACTGTCCATTAAACGTGGCGACGGGCTCACCCCCGTCACACTGGACAGAGTTTCGGTACTACTGGTGAAACGTGGATGTTCTGAGGTTTCAGAATATCTCTGACTACTCCCTCGGGGAATATAGTCGTGAGCATATGTTTTGCATGCTATGCTATGTATTTCATGTTGTTGTTTCTTGTGACCTACATAACATAAACAAGACCCAAAAACCTCCAAACTTTAAACGTTCTTGCGCAACCTCTAACTGAAACAATGACGCAAGGAATGGTACTACGCAGGTTCCATAAATCGCCAATAAGAACAATAGCGGATGAGTGAAAGTGAGCCATAACCACCGGACCGTTCTAACTGAGCCATTGTTTCCCATTTTCATTGTTTTCAATATAGCGTAGGTCCTTGACGCAACCGGATTATGATTAGAATTGAGTTATTATTTTGAACTGCAGAACTTTGCACAGTTCGTAACGGAAACTGTCTTAACTGTTTTTGTAACGTGTTATTGTATGCTTGTTTCCGTAGACTGAGTGATAACCGTTCGGCATCCAGTAGTTCCAGGAACTACCCGACCCGCATGACTATCATGACTGTGGTAACTAAAGATGAAAAAAACATTATGAATTTCAAAAGTTTCACACTGCGAAATTCTGCAAGTTTTTCAGTCAGAAAATTGTCCGAACTTGAAACTGTTACACTAATAATTTAAAAATACTGGAGTGGTATTTTTGAAAGTCATACTTTGAAAAAGTCAGAAATACTATGGACATCTTTCTACTGCTGATTTAAACGTGTGATTTCAAAAATCGGACTCCCGTGTGTTAACCACTACTGCCTTAATTTCAGACATAACAGCAATAACAATCTCCTCATTGAGTATGCAACAATGACTGTCTCAGAGGAACAAGAGGAATGGATTTCAAATCGGAAAAGGCATTCATATGGATCATACTCGTAACGTTTGCTGGTGCTTCAGGACAGCCAGCAACATGCCCTGTTCCTGAAACCATTCTCCCATGTATTTGCACGAATCGAAACGAGGACTTACAAATATGGTAAGATTTAAGAGATTTATCTTCTTTGCCTGTTATTGAATACTGGCATTACATTTGTTAATTATTGTTAATTATTGAAACTGTTTTTTTTTCAGGTGCACGCACAGCGACTTGCCACAGGTATTGAAAGGCGTTCAGAAAATAGGAGATTTACTCAGAAAGCCCGTGGATGAGCTGATCATTGAAAACAACTATCTACCTTCACTACCCGGCAAGATATTCCAAAATGTAAAAACACTCAGACTTATGCTGCGGCATAACGGATTGGAGAGATTGTCTGCAGCATGGTTGGAAACGCAAGAAAATAATTTGGTGGAAATATTTATAGTCGAAAATGACTTAAGGAATCTTCCAGCTGAAAGTTTGATGAAGTTACAAAATCTCCAAGCTCTAACAATCGAATCACAAAATCTTAAGAGGATACCAGCCCTAATCGGTTTGCCTAAATTGCGATACGTTAGCATTCAGTCTGGGAGCCTAACTGCTGTCAATGAGCACACATTTGAAAATTTACCAAGCTTAGAAAGGTTATTCATACGAGGCAGCCCTAACCTACGAATCATAAAAGAAAATGCATTATATAATTTACCAAAGTTACGCAAATTGGAAATAACGGACTGCGGAATCAACCTCATTCATATGAGGGCTCTGTCCCTACTCCCTGTGTTATCGAAGTTGTCATTTGATAATAATAAGATTGCCGATGCCACCATGGTTGGAAGAGCAACAAGAGATTTGTCAATGCTTTCACTATTAAACCTAAACCACAACTATATTGACAAATTAAGCGAAGGTGCTTTCGTGGATCAACCGATGTT
The DNA here is from genome assembly GCA_963924505.1 of Agonopterix alstromeriana. NCBI lineage: Eukaryota > Metazoa > Arthropoda > Insecta > Lepidoptera > Depressariidae > Agonopterix > Agonopterix alstromeriana. The sequence goes on from OZ004666.1 coordinate 13,682,487, forward strand.
GGAAAGTCTCTTTTTATCGAACAATAACATAAACATTATACATCATGGAGCATTTCATAGAGTTCCTAAATTAAGAATAGTCGATTTGAACTACAACAAGATAAGCCAAATACATCCTGAATCGTTTATGCAACAATCAGGGAGTGGCGTTGAAGAGTTGACGCTAATTGGAAACCAAATCATGCATATTTCTGAATTTCGAGCCTTACTTGACGCACTGCCTAGGCTGAGATTCCTGGATATGAGTGACAATTTACTTCAAGAAATTCCGAGAGGTGCTCTTCGTGGTCACCCAAACTTAGAACGTTTACATTTAAATAAAAACAACATCAAGTTTATACAAGCCGATGCATTCGTTGCCATGCCGGCTCTCAGAGAGTTACACTTGAGTAATAACTCGTTGAGTGATATGATGGAAGGACCATTTTGGAATTTGCCAGCTTTAAAGGGCTTAGACATGTCTTACAATTACTTTCAACGCCTACAGCCAAAATTGTTGTATAACCTCCCGGCTCTACGAAGGATAAACTTTAGCAACAACCAACTATCTATCATAGATCCTCTTACGTTCATGGAGACTCCTCTACTAGAATATGTCAATATTTCTGGGAATGCCCTAGTGTCGATACATCCTGCAACATTTAGAAACTTGGCAAATCTGTACGAAATGGATGCTAATTCAAACAGGTTGGTAGAGTTTGTCCCTGGTTTACCCAGGGGCTTGGAGCAACTATATCTAAAAAGAAATCAAATAACAAGCCTGCCGATGCCTCCTTCGCCTGACTTAGATTTGCCTGCTCTACGAACCTTGGATATTTCAAACAATGGGATTCAGAAAATTCCGCATAGCAGCATGAAGACGCTTCACAATTTACGACGGCTTTACATGAAGCGAAATGGCTTAAGACAGATTGATACAACTACTTTCCCTGACTTACAACAGTTGGAAACGCTTGACATGAGTGATAATCAAATTCTTTCGATACATCCAAAGAGCTTTAGTAAGCTTGTTCATCTAAAACAAGTTAACTTACATGGAAACACCATAGAGAACTTTGATTTCATGGCAATCAAGGATAACGCTGAACTATCCACTTTGGATTTTAGTAAAAACAGACTAAAAACCATCAGTCCAAACATCGTCAACAAAGCGCTAGATGTGGAAATATTCAACATATCATCAAACAATCTAAATGAATTACCAGTAACATTGAATATGCTACCTAAACTGAAAATATTGGACGCCAGTTACAATCACATAAAGCATTTTGACGGAAATGTGATAAACAATATTCACACGCTAACTGGAGTCAAAATGCCGCACAACAAGATTATAGAACTACGCGCTGGAAGTTTCAAGGACCTAAGAGATCTGGAAACAATTGATTTGGACAACAACCAAATAGAATTAGTCCACCCAAAAGCAGTAGATAATCTCCCGAATTTGGTATCGATTTATTTGAGCAGAAATCACATTGTGGAGTTACCTGATTACGCATTTTTGAATCTCCCGAAATTGAGAGTAATAGAAATGCAAGGAAACCGACTACAATACATATCGATACGAGCTTTTGAAAATGTTCAGTTGGTTCAATATTTAAATTTAAGCAATAACCAGCTCACCAATATCGACAACACCGGACTACGACAACTATCGTCTTTAGAAGTGCTAGACTTGAGTTTTAACAAACTAACGAAGATAAGTAGAGCATCGTTTCAGTACATGGAATGGCTAGTTGAATTGAATCTAGACAATAATCTGATATGTTACATCAGTGGCCAGCCATTTGACTTTATGCCAAGACTCAAAGTCCTTTCAATGAGACATAACAAATTGACATCTGTGTCTGAACCAACGTTCGCAAAGTTAAGAAATAACATCGCCATTTTGGACATTGATGGTAAGTTATGACGTGATGACGTATTTAATAGGTGATCTACCTATTAGTACGTGTTAACAATAGAATAATAAACTAAAAGTTCATGACTCGTAATTTTTTTTTCAGGTAACCCACTGGTTTGCAACTGTATGCTCATCTGGTTTAAATCGTGGCTATCTGAATCCTCGTCCATCGGGCCGAAATGTGCTGACGGAACATACATAAAAGGAATGCCGTTTTCAAGAGATGATTGCTTAAATGTTCCTGTAAGCGAAGACGTGAGGTCTTGCGTCACGCACGAAAATGAAGCACTTCTTCCGAACTTAGCCACGTCACAGGTATTCTCATCATTGGATAAAATAAAAGACTACGCAACTCAGATCAGGAACAATTACCACACAAATAAAATTAATAACCGACCATCACCAGAAGAATCCGAATACTTCTATGACGATTATGTAGATTATCCGTACAACGAAACTTTGATCGAAAGTCTAAACAACGATGTTAACGTGGAACAAAACAGTAACAAAGCTCCCGTAGTTTTGGGACTCACTCCTACAATTTACGCGAGCATGAATAATACGTCAAACAGAAATGCAACAAGTGCAAAACCGTCCAGTGGCTTTACATTCTTTGGAATGCCTCTACCGTCAATAGATATGGGACAGTTACTAAACACTGGTCGTAAGGTTGACTGGCCTGACGGTAAAAAGCAACGTCATGGGAATAAATATCAGGCTCCAGAACCACCCAAGTTTGAAACTGGAGGATTTTCACCAATGCTCCCAACAACTGCTAGTGGTTTTAAGCCAATACCAAACCCTACTGTAAATATATCACATTCAATTTCAAACAGTCAAGGAGGTAGCAATAGCAGCATCAGAGGTGCAGTGGAGGAAAGCATTGCAGTAGTTGCCACAATACAACCAGTAAAGACAGTACAGAGTAACACAACTCATCAAAAGATGAAGAGTGAGATTCATGAACTGCAAGCCTACCTGGATGATGACAACAGTACCCACGTGGCTTACAACAGAACGAAAAATGTTGAAGAACATAAAAGTAATCCAAACAATCTGAGTAAATATAACTTAATGGAGTCCAACCTGACTATCACACAGGTCACAGAAAAAGAGGGAATACTCATAACTACAGATACAAGTAACGATATATCACTGCAGGCATGGATGGAGACGAGTACAGTGTCCTATTCCTCCTCAACACCAGTCACTTCCAAACCTCTTATAAAGAAACACGCTATCGAGAGTCAGCCTACAGCATTATCGGCAGTTCTGATACCAAATAATGAGGAGTTAGCACGAAGGAACTATAGCAAAAGACCAGCTACAATCACAAAAGTTAATATGCCACATGTTGAACATTATGATCTCAAAGATAACTACTCCCCGGTTATAAACAGAGAAGCAAAGACAAGATTTAATGAAAACAATTACGCTGGTAACACTAAGACAAGACAAGTGGACGATAAAGACTGGTATTATAAAAACTATAATAATTCTAATTTAGAACCGTATGTTGCACCAGGAGTTCACACGCACACTTCTAAAGGAAATGTTATTTCAGATAAGAATACTGTAATGATAATTGTACTACATATAATTTGGTGTAAATTTATGTAATTTAGAATACTTACCTAGTTTAAATAAATAGAGCCAGACCTAGTGAAACATGGATTTTCTGACTACCCCCATGGGGAATATACAGGGTGAAATTGATACCATTAGCATCCTCTTAAACTAAGAGTCTACCCATCAAACTGAACAACTTTTACTATGGGAACAAACCGATCGCAGCAAATAAAAATATGCCTTTGCATACATTTGAGTCGAGTAGGCATTGCAGTTTAGTTTTATAAAAGTTGTTCAGTTTGATGGGTAGACTCTTAGTTTAAAAAGATGCTAATGATATCAATTTCACCCTGTAGTCGTGAGCATATGCTTTAAATAAATAAGAAATAATAGTGAATACGTTTGGTTCATAGCTTAGAATATCAAGCCTTTTCATGAAGAAATATTATATGATATATTTCTGTTTCATATAATTGTAGAGCATAGTGTCATTTGAACAGTTAAGTATTTCTATATCATGTGTATCTAATACCTATGCATACAAATACTTATGAGTAAACTTATTTGAGGTGGATAGTTTCTAAATCTGTACCTAGGATGAAGTAAAAACTGTACTTCTGCAATTTTTGGCGTTTACCATTTTCTCCCTGGAAAGGCATGATATAATAATATCTTCTAGAATAAACTATGACAGTTTTCTTTAAATTTCAACATAACATACAACTGTAAAACACGGCGACACATCAAGCTAAACAACATAAGGTGGTCGCAAGACGTTTTAAGTTATTCAAACTACACACATGCGGCCTGCTTTTGGTTTTGTATAGCTTGATGTGTCGCCATGTGTACTAGGCACTTGAAATTTAAGAAAACTATTTAGTATTTCATTTTAATTTTTAAAGCCTCATCATTAGAGATCTATATCTAAATTTTTAATTTAATAATTTTTAGAAGTCGCTTGCATACTATGCATCCAACGAGTAGTAATAAATTCCCAAACTTCCTGACATCCCGGGATTTATTTTACAAAAAAACATCAATTTTATCTTTTTTAAATTCACTTCCACACTATACACCTGATTATTTAAAAATTTAATTTTAAGAAGCCGCCCATAATTTTGTAGCCAAAAATGAAGTTTAGGTAAATATACATCCTAATATCCAATCTCTACTCATCATTCTTTGTTCAAAAGTTTTAAAACTAAGAAATAAAAAAGATACTAACATTATCTATGTTTTATTTGAGGTACTAAACAGGAACACAGCATTTTTACGTACATTTCTCTTTAAAATATGTCCTTAGTTTATCTAAAGCTTTATATCTGTGAGATATTTTATTTTTCTCCTCCTTCGGTAATTCAGCATACGTTTTATCAAAGCCGTCTGGTTGGAACACGCAGTCCCAGCCAAAATCTCTAGAGCCCCTCGGAGTCACGATAGTTCCTTCAGTGACACCTTGAAAAAGAATTACGTCTAAATCTTCACAGTTGCCCGAACAGTATGCAAATGTGCAGACGGCTTGAGCCGTTTTGTCCTCCCATCCCATCAACAGCCTCGTTAACCCCTCCGGTTCTAACTTCTCCAAAAACCACTTGATATAAGGACCAGGGAGACCGTTCAATGCATTAAAACACAAACATGTATCTTCAACAATAACGGGAGTTTTCAAACGCCTTGCAGCCTCTTGACATTTTTTTATTGACACTTCTTCTATCTCTCCTTGAAGCTCTGGCAAGTCTAACTTGTGACTGATTATTTCTAAAGGGAAACTGCTGCCTAGAATGGCTCTCAATTCTTCTAGTTTCTTGGCATTGCCAGTTACAAAGGTTATGCTTTGCTGTGCCATTTTCTGTGAGAACTTGTGCGACACGACTGAACTGAGATATCGCAAATTAATAAGTGACATTAATTAAACGAATAGTCTAAACTCATATTCTACTCGTAATTCGATTTCATTACATTTAAATTTTCATCGCATAATAACCTATAAAAAGAAATTGACTTTTGTTTGATGTTGTTGTTGTTCGATAATTCGTTCGACTTTTCTTTTCCTCGGAAAGGCGAAAGGTACGTAGCCCATGCATGGCAAAGTGATCAAGCCCACACAGCCGCTTTCTTCCAGTAAAGTTATTTTCTTTTACTAACGGGTGGAAACTATTACTCTTTGGTGGAAACCATGGGATTTATATGGAAACTACTAGGGGTGCAAATTCGAAAGAAAAAAGCATACGAAGACATGTATGCTACAGTGAAATAGATATTTAGACTATCCCAAGTATTTCCGCACGTTATGATTATGAAACGTAGATAAATTAAGCTTATTTATAGCGATGTTTAAGCGATTATCCGGAGCTTGGTCACTTCTTCACTAGTAAAATATATTTAAAACTAAAGACAACGAATGGCTGTAAGGGCTAGATCGCATTGCCTTACCGTAAGGAAGAAATTAAAAAAGAAAAAAGCGTAAAGCGATGACTGTCAGTGCTGCCATCCTAGCGCTTTTGTCGCTAGAACTAGCGCTCTTTTGGTATGTTTAGCGCCTTATCTCCGAATTTAGCGCCTAGCGGAGTATCTAGCACTCTGACAAAAGTTAAATAAAGCAACATTATTTCTGTTTGAGTTTTATTTTGTGTTTATGGATTGAAATATGATAAATATTGATAGCATATTGTGGTCATAACATGTCCATAGAGTGTGCAGTATTCGGGAGATTCAAATCCCTAACGCTTATCTGAAGTGTTATAATTAATTTTACAAGACACCTACAAATTGACTGACTTATGAATGGGTTTCGGAAAGACTGATATAACTACTTAGGTCGAGATTCAGAGACGTTTTTTAAGTCTTAGTTCGAACTCCCGTATGTCAAAATCCATACATTTTTGACCCTACTTAGTTCGAACTATGACTTAAAAATCGTCTCTGAATCTCCGCTTTAAATTACTTTGAAGGACTATTTATGTGATAAGAATTTATCGCCGAATCTAGCGCTTTTTTGTCCAGCGATAATTTTGGAATCTGGCGCTTTTTTCACTGTTTGTAGCCCCAATCGATTTTTCGAGGTGGCAGCCCTGATGACTGTCAAAAATTTTTAGTTTTAATTTTGTGATTGATTGGTGACTTTTTGCTTCGTTGTGAAATAATAGTTGCCGATTAATTATTGGTTTGTTGTTATTCTACAATAATCCACGGTTCCCAGGCATACATTATAATAAAGCAGTTGTAATAACTGAAATCAAAATGCCTAGTCAAGAAGTTGTGACCACAAAAGTTGTGGTGCATCCCTTGGTCCTGCTGAGTGTCGTGGACCATTTCAACCGGATGGGTAAAATTGGGAACCAAAAACGTGTCGTCGGAGTCCTGCTTGGTTGCTGGAGAGCCAAGGGTGTCTTGGACGTGTCAAACAGTTTTGCAGGTTAGCTGGTCAATTTTTCTTTAGTCATTCTCACTTTTTTCTATACAGTAACGGTATCTTAGCATTAACTGCTTTTGGAGTACTGGTATATGAGTTGCATATTATCAGAAGACAAGGTAGGTACTACAATTAGTAGTTTGTTTATTATTTATATTCTTTGTTCTAGACTTGTATCGAAAAGTAAGTATAGAATGAGAAACTGAAATATTAAACAGTCAACATTTTTGTGTTTCGCCGGGCTCTTGCAAATATAATTTTAATATGTACCTACCTTGATGTTTTGTCTAAGTTTATATACATTTTTAGCTGTCTTATTGTCGTACTCATACCATAAGTAACTACAATGCTTTTTAAACTGTGTATGTATGTATGTATGAAGCATTAAGTAAGCTGTGTACAGTTTTAATTGGGCTTCAGATTAAGCATTGTCCATTCGAACCATATTTGTACTGTTAATCTGTTACTGCACCTAATAAATAAAATAAAATAACTAACACAAGGAATTTTAGTTCTAAATTATTGCATTTTAGAGTAGATTTCTTAGTAGTTGAGTAGAAATTTAGCAAAAATCTTCAGTTGTAACATATTGTTACCAAAACAAACACATCAAGGCATCCAGTAATTTAAACAGAGACAGATCTAAAACATTTATGCTTAAAGTTTAAACCAGCTGCTTATCCCTTGCATGTCATAAAAGGCGTCTTAAGGACAATACACAACAACTACAACACAACAACAACAAAGACAATACAACACAAACAACAACAACTACAATAACAACACAACAACAATTCACAATACAACAACAAAACACAACACAACAACAACAAACAACAATGGACAATAGTGTTCCAGTTCTAAAGCAGTGGTGATGGGCAGGCCAGGCTTACAATTTATTACTTTATAATTTTTTTATCCATTCCATTTTTGTTAAAAAGCGTCATCAGTGTTTGATTTGGTGTAAATATACCTGAGGAATGGTATGAATGTCTCAAGTTTCTATAACAAATCTGCAAACATCATAGGATTGTTCCGACACTCATTGAAACGACCATTAAAATATGTGTTCATAGCTTGCTTGGCAAACAAGAATAGAAAATGTTAACAACAGATCAAATTTGACGGCCTGATAGAACAGTCTGTAGTGAACCTGCCTGCTGTGCCGAGGGTCGCGGGTTCGAATCCCGTAAGGTACAAATATTTGTATGATGAATATGAATATTTGTACCCGAGTCATGGATGTTTGTATCTATATATGTATTCTATATCATTGTCTAGTCATCATAACACAAGTCCAGGCTAGATTCTGGTACTTTAAATGTGACTAGATAATTTGTGTGATAATGTCCAAGACATTTATTTATTAAATATTTTAGTACCAAATTTTGGATGGACTTGCCAGTTTATGAGTGATTTTGATGTCCTTGCAAAGAATATGGTGGCCCTAAATATTCCATTTTAGCAAACTGACACATTCACACTCGTCGCGCGTTGCACACGCGAATGTGTAATTGAACCATCTCAAATACATTGAATACAAACTTTCTTTTTAAAATTTCAGTTCCATTTGACGAAGATGACAAAGACAAGAGCGTTTGGTTCCTGGACCACGACTACTTAGAGAACATGTATGGCATGTTCAAAAAGGTGAACGCGAGAGAGAAGGTAGTGGGCTGGTACCACACCGGACCCAAACTACACCAAAATGATGTAGCAATTAACGAATTAATCAGGCGCTACTGCCCCAACTCTGTCCTCGTCATCATTGACGCTAAACCTAAAGACCTAGGTCTACCTACTGAGGCTTACAGAGCCGTGGAAGAAGTCCATGATGACGGCAGTCCGACCACCAGGACATTTGAACATGTGCCTAGTGAAATAGGAGCCGAGGAAGCTGAAGAAGTTGGCGTAGAACATCTGTTAAGAGATATTAAGGACACAACTGTAGGAAGCCTCTCCCAACGCATCACCAACCAGTTACTTGGCCTACGAGGCCTCCACTCCCAGCTCAGTGAAATCAGAGATTACCTCATCCAAGTTGGACAAGGGTCATTGCCGATGAATCACCAAATAATTTACCAATTGCAAGATATCTTCAATCTCTTGCCTGATATTGCTAATGATAACTTCATTGATAACTTGTACATCAAGACCAATGACCAGTCCCTCGTTGTGTACTTGGCTGCCCTTGTGAGATCCATCATTGCTCTCCATAATCTTATCAACAATAAAATCACTAACAGGGATGCAGAGGAAGGCAAAAAAGATGATGCTAAAGATAAGAAAGAAAAAGAAAAGAAGGATGATAAGGATGACAAGAAAACTGAAGATAAAGTAAAAGCAGAGAAAAAAGAAAAAGAAGAGAAGAAGAAGTAATTTAGAATCGTCATTAGTCTAAGTTGTTTGTAATGCTGATTTTTTTTAAATAAATTGTATTTACTAACTTCACAACTGTATCAGTTAAATAAAATCTTAATAGACTAAATAATTCTTTATCCAATATTGAACATCCCTCAATTTGCACCTGCTATTCTTTGTTGCTGGTGGTCAACCAACTTCTCCATAAATAAGTAATCAAAGTCTAGTGGAAACTTATTAATTAATCTGTACTTTTTATCACATTACCTACACTTTAATTCTAGATTGATTCACTAGCTTTTTAGTTTAAATGACGATAGAAATATGGTTGTACAAAGCGTTTATCTTGAAATATTTATGATAAGTCCTTTTACTATCAGATTGTGATAAGAGAATGTTAAATGTTGATAAGTTGGGTAGTCCGACTCTGTTGCTTCATCGCGTTTATAAACTGTAAATAAAAAATGCAGATAATAATTTCTAAATTTAAGAAGTGAATCTCAAAAGTGATTCAAAATGGCAGATCGGATTCAATTAGCGGTAAGTCTTTCTTTTTAGATTCTTATGATTAAGTTACTCCTTACCTAATAGAGGAGATTTTATGAGATTTATCTATTTATGATAAAGCTAGTGCAGTGGTCACTGACAATGCCAGCAAGTACTCAAGTTGTTGAGGTGAATAATTTAATTTAGTTCATTGTAATGTAAACTTTATGATACCTAATCCTACGGTTTTCACACGAGTACTGTTTTACTAAGATACATTCTATTAAAGAAAATAACATACATAATCTCACGTCAGTAATCCCTTTTGGAGTGTCAGAAACATTGCTACAACTACCATTTTTCTGGTTTAAGAATCTAGTTGTAGCTATGTTCTCATTTAGCTATTTAAGTTTTAGGATGGAATAAGAAGTACTGAGAGGTGGCTAGCCTTTCGTCCATATAATATTAACACTGCATAAGAAACCTTTAATCCCTTAGTCGCCTAGTACGACAGCATCTTTTAAAAAAGTCGATGGGTCAAAGTTAACGAAGATTATTTATATATTTAAATAAGATAGAAACTAAATTAATATGAAACTACGCACAAAAAGTTGATTTCGTGCTATCATTTATTTAGAGCGACTCATATAATAAAGAAGTCCTGTGATTCTACAAGGATAACAAGTATAGAAGTCCCCTGGTATACCAGGGGGTGAACATTACCGACCACTATGGCCAATTTTGGTGTTTCGATGCTTATAAGGAGGATTGGCATCCATTGATTTATATCCATGACTGATACCTATTGTCATCACAATGAATTTTTACAGGAGCGCGTCTGGCTGAAGCCAGAAGGAAAGTCCGAATTCGACATCCCAATTGCAGTGAAAATATTAAACAGTTCCGGAGGTAAAATTCAAGCTCAGGATGACGACGGCAACGTGTTTATATCGACCGTACAAAATGTTATCAAACCATTACATATTACGTCTATTACTGGTGTCGAAGACATGATCACACTGGGGGAACTTCAAGAATACTCTATCCTAAGAAACCTTCACATACGCTACAATCAACAGTTGATTTATGTAAGTCGAGTCAATCATCAACCTTTATACAGTAACAAGTTTATCTTTATAGGTACTTTCCTATCGTTTTATGGCGATCCTTGATTTTTCTGTTTAAAAAAAAACTGGCTAAGTGCGTGTCGGGCCACGCGCAGGGTTGGGTTCCGTAATTGCCCGTCACAATATACGGACTTAGAAGGGGGCTTTTTGTTTTATACTACGGTTTAACGACTTACGTACTCATGGATAATGTTAAGTAACTTGTTTTGGTAGTAAGTAGGGTGAGTGTGCTCGTGCGGTGGGTTGAGATCGTGTTCAGTAAATTTTAAATTTTACAAACAAATTATTTAATATTTCGAAAAAATTATCTTCGTTGAAAACATGATAATTCGATTCTGCTCTCGATTCTAAAAAAACTACTTTCTAGTTTGTTTAGAATCGAGAGTAGAATCGAATTATCATGGTTTCAACAGACGTTACATTTTTCAAAATATTAAATAATTTGTTCGTATAGTTTAAAATTTTCTGAACTCGTTCTCAACCCACCGCTCGGGCACTCTTACCCTACTTACTACCAAAGCAAGATTCTTAAAATGCATCCACGAGCACGTTAGCGCTTTCATTCATTGCTGAAATGATAACAAATCATTTTTGCTTCTTTTTTGAATAACTTTAAATTGTAACTTTCATTTAATCTAATTATTTTGTTGTAAATCAGTTGATGAGGTTTTGCGCTTATTCATTAACACGTTGTATATTTACGACTAATTAAATTGATACGTGTAATATTACCTTTCAGACATACACAGGCTCCATGTTGATAGCAATAAATCCTTATGAAATACTCCCAATATACACAATGGATCAAATACATTTCTATCAAGAAAGGAACATAGGTGAAATACCACCCCACATATTTGCTATTGGAGAAAATTCGTACAGGGAGTTAATGGACACGTCTACCAACCAGTGTATAGTTATCAGGTACCTACTTTTTATATGTTTCGATTGCTCATGACACAGATTGCCCATGGAAATGGTGGCGCTAGTCGATTTTAAAGTTATTAGGCCCTAGAGACTCTTAAAATCGACTAGCGCCACCATTTCCATGGCGTGAGCTTATGTATGTATGTAGTAAGCAACTAAATATACCTAGGTATATGGTCCCGCAACTCTGAGGAGTTAGAGCCTAGGCGAGTCTCAGAGTTGCGGGACCATATACCTAGGTATATTTAGTTGCTTACTACATACATACATAAGCTCACGCCATTGTCCCATGGGGGTAGGCAGAGACCACGGACCGCCACACGCTACGACTCTGACACACCTGTTTAACCTCATTCACATTCATACATATTTTCATACACTTCCGTCGATTGAGGGTGCTACGCACTTGTTCTTTTCGGAAAAGATAATTGATTTGATCATGGTATGTTTTCATCGGACGACCTCTCCCAACATTTCCGCTCACCTTTGCTTGATATATTTCATTCGTAAGTCTTCTTTCATTCATTCTCTCTACGTGACCGAACCATCTAAGCACCCCCTCTCAATCGTTGTTACTATATCATCCTTCAACTTACACCAATCCCTTATCACATTGTTCTTGATTCGATCAAACAAAGATGCTTACTATGTCAATCAATAATCCGGCATTGGAGATAGTAGCCGGGAACAACTGCTTAACGTGCCATCCGAAGTACGGAATCATTTTTCTTTTCAAACAATCTTGTGTGGTGTCCAAGTGGTTATTGTGAGAATTACGAGCCTTAAGGACAAGTGTACTGTTTTATCTTTTAATAGAATTCTAACATAACGCTTACGTTGATTTCTAGTGGAGAAAGTGGTGCTGGGAAAACTGAAAGCACAAAACTCTTGCTGCAATACCTGGCGGCTGCTAGTGGTAAACATTCGTGGATTGAACAACAGATCCAGGAAACAAACCCAATATTGGAAGCATTTGGCAACGCTAAAACAGTCAGAAACGATAATTCGTCCAGATTCGGAAAGTATATCAACATTTACTTCAGTAGAAAGGGTGTTATAGAGGGTGGGAACATCGAACAGTATCTCTTGGAAAAATCTCGCATAGTTTCTCAAAATAAAGGAGAGAGGAATTATCACATTTTCTATTCGCTTGTCACTGGTTTATCAGCTGATGAGAAAAGGAAATTAGAACTGGGACATCCCGCTGATTACACTTACATGAACTCTGGCAACATGCTCACTTGCGACGGGCGGAACGATGGAGTAGAATTCGCCGACATAAGATCAGCTTTTAAGGTTCTCAACTTCTCCGACAATGACGTATGGGGAATATTCAGCCTTCTAGCAGCTATATTGCATTTAGGGAATTTGAAATTCAAGTCTTTTAACTTCAACAACATCGAATCCTCTGAAGTAGCCGATGCTATAAATGCAAACAGAATCGCTGTTCTTCTGGGAGTCAGTAAAACAAAACTTTGTGATGCCTTGACTAAAAAAACTTTAGTTGTGCAAGGAGACAAAGTTGTCTCCACTTTAACCGCATCGGCAGCAACAGATGGCAGAGATGCGCTCGTTAAAGCCATTTACGGGCACATTTTCGAATACATAGTGGAGATGATTAACAAAACATTACACAAAGATCAACAACTCTCTAGCGGGTCAGTCGGTATTCTGGACATTTTTGGATTCGAGAATTTCGATTCGAACAGTTTTGAACAACTGTGCATTAATTACGCCAATGAAAACTTGCAACAGTTTTTCGTTCGGCACATATTTAAAATAGAACAGGAACAATACGAAAAGGAAGGTATAACGTGGAAGAATATAAATTATATCGACAACCAAGAGAACCTTGATGTGATTGGATTGAAACCAATGAACTTGCTTTCGCTCATCGATGAAGAATCAAGGTTTCCCAAGGGTACCGATATTACATTGCTATCCAAATTGCATAGTAATCATAGCAATAAACATTGCTATATAACTCCAAAATCGTCACATGAACACCGATTTGGAGTTAAACATTTTGCTGGAGATGTATTTTATGAAGTCAGAGGTAAGAGTAACCTACTTTATAATTTCAATGCATCTGTACCTATAGGTCTTAACAATTTTGTATTTATTACAAATCCTCATTCGTCTTGCAGGTTTTCTGGACAAAAACAGGGATATGATAACAACTGACATTAAAGAAATGATTATGGATTCCAAAAATTCGTTCTTGAGAAGCTTATTTCCTATTGAATCAGTACCAACGCAAAGTGGTAGTCGTAAAACTGTTTCCTTGAGTCATCAGTTCAAAACTTCCCTAGAAGCTCTTATGAAGACTTTATATGCCTGCCATCCGTTCTTTGTGAGATGTATTAAGCCGAATGAATTGAAAAAACCAAAGGTATTTATATAGTGTCTAACTATTATTGTTCCCGTTCTTTAAATCCGTACAGAAAGGGAGAAAAAAACATACGTAGATTTATATGTGGTTCCTTTATTATCAAGCCCTCTCATTCACAGTTGTTTCTCAGGTTTTAGACCGTGCTTTGTGCGTTCGCCAGCTGAGATACGCAGGATTGATGGAAACAGCAAAAATAAGGCAAGCCGGCTATCCAATACGATACTCTTATTCAGAATTCGTTCACCGCTATAGACTTGTGGTACCTGACATACCGCCTGCTGAGAAAACAGACTGCAAAAGTGCCACAAAGAAGATTTGCACCCAAGTTCTTAAAGATCAAGAATTCTGCTTTGGGCATACAAAGGTATTTCTCAAAGATACTCACGATGCTATCCTCGAAGAGCTAAGGCATAAGGTGTTGATCACAGCAGTGATCAAAGTACAGGCCAACGTCAGACGATTCATACTCAGGAGAAGATTCTTGAGAATGAGAGCTGCGGCCATCACTATACAGAAGCATTACCGCGCTCGTGGCTACAGGAACAGATATCTGGCTATGAGAAGAGGATACCTACGGCTACAAGCGGTCATCCGATCCAAAGAACTGAGGAAGACATTTGTGAATCTAAAAAACTTCTTCAGAAAATTCCAAGCGCACTGCAGAGGTTATCTCGTAAGAAAATTGATAAAGGAAAAGGGTTCAATTATGAAAGCGCAATTTTTGCAATTAAAGAAAGAAAAAGAAGAACTTCTACGGTCAGGTAAAGACGTTAAAGCAGCAGAAGATGACTACGAGAAGAAGGTTACGAAACTTATGAGGTCTATATGGATCGTTAAGGAAGTGGCAGTGGAGAATGATGTTCAGAACACGACGGCGATTGACGATAGATACGTGGATGATGTCTTTGGGTTCCTCAAGGACACTACTACCCCGGCGGGCACTGTTCGTGGCACTGGTTTTGGAGTGGTATGCGATTCAGTTGTTTTCAGTTATTTATTAGATAAATCTAATAAATTAAAGTATAAATTGTTTAAAGTGCGAACTCATGCTACATTGATGTCCACAATCTTTACATGGATAATAAGACTTTTGTACAAGTAATGTTAACTATGCATATTTACTTACGGCCGCAGTCAGCAACGAAAGTAGATTAACATTTATATTTTAATCTAATTCACCTTTATTCTGAAAGCAATAATTATATTAAATGTTAGTGAACTTTAGCTGCCTGTACGCTTGTAAGCTTTGATAGTTATCGCAAAGTTCCTTACTACCCTGAAACTTGAATTTTTACACGCAAGTGTACCTCAATGCAACTAAAAAATCACAAAATATATTTCAGTCGACGACAGCTAAGCCACAAGTCTCGAGTGTAATTCCGCTCCCAGAACAACAGGAAGAAGAGCGCTTTGACGAATATAACTTTAGAAAATTCGCTGCAACGTACTTCTTGGGCAACACAAGTCATCAATATTCTCGAAGGCCATTGAAACAGTCCCTTCTAGACCTACCTTCGCCTATGGACAGGGTGGCTGCTCAAGCGCTGTGGGTCACGATATTGAGATTTATGGGAGACATTGCCGAACCGAAGTACGTGGATGATAAAATTGATAATGTACCAGTTATGACGAAACTGTCTGATACTATTGGTCGTGCTTTCCAGAAGAGCAAAGAATATGAGGTAAGTATTATTAAGTGTCTAATTTAATAATATATACTTGGTTCTCCATAATAACCTATTAAATATTTAAGGATCTCTTAGCAAACTACAATGCTGAAGGAAATAGACACAAAATGATACAGAAAACATTGAAGCGCCAGACGAAATTGAATGAAGAGTTCATGAAGAATCTGATGAACGACGATATGACCAATGAAATGTATAGTAGCTGGCTGAACTCACGACGTAGTACCAACCTGGAGAAGTTGCACTTTATCATTGGCCATGGAATCATTAGGAAAGAACTACGGTATACAATTTGAACAATTTGTCTAGTTTAATCATTAACTCGAATCTAAGTTTCTGTTAAAACTGTCGTTTTTTATTTTAGGGACGAAATACTCAGCCAGTTGTGCAAGCAACTCACAAATAATCCTTCGAAGGCTTCACATGCGCGCGGATGGATACTAATGTCCCTATGTGTTGGCTGTTTCCCTCCATCCGAGAGATTCGTCAACTACTTGCGGTCCTTCTTACGCAGTGGTCCACCTGGTTACGCACCTTACTGTGAAGGTAGACTTGTGAGAACCTTCAAGAACGGGCCTCGTGCCCAACCTCCTAGCTGGCTAGAACTACAGGCTACAAAAACTAAAAAGCCCATACTTTTAACAGTAACGCTTATGGATGAATCCATGAAGACAATTCAATCAGATTCAGCTACAACCGCTGAGGAAGTCTGCCAGCAGATCGCGGACAACATAGGCCTGACAGATTTGTTCGGTTTTTCTTTGTACATAACTTTGTACGATAAAGTCCTTTCTTTAGGTAGTGAGGGAGAACATATTATGGATGCGATATCCCAGTGCGAACAGTTTGCTAAGGAACAGGGCACGCCAGAGAAGAATGCTCCCTGGAGATTGTTCTATAGAAAAGAGGTATTTACTCCTTGGCACAACCCTAGTGAGGATCAGATGGCTACCAATCTAATCTATTATCAAGTAGCTAAAGGAGTTAAATTCGGTGAATACCGATGTGACTCAGAAAAAGATTTGGCCATGATAGCAGCCCAACAGCACTATGTAGAGTATGGATCACGTTTAGATCCAAATGTATTGAGAAAAGTGATTGTAAATTATATACCGAACCAATTTATTCAATCTAACGATGCTGCTTTAACAAAATGGGAACATTTGGTCACAAAGGCATTTGAATCCGCCCAAACCATACAATCGAAGGTAGATCCGCTACGGTGCAAAGAAGACATTGTAATATTTGCTAAATTAAAGTGGCCCATGCTCTTCTCGAGATTCTTTGAAGCCATCAAGTTGAAAGGTGACACGATTAATAAAGATCACGTCATAATAGCCGTGAACTGGACCGGAATCTACATCGTAGATCAACTCGAGCACATACTTCTTGAAATATCATTTGCTGAAGTAACTTATGTTGCGTACAACGTAGACCAAGATTACGACAATGTTGGAAGGATAACCATTAAGACGGTACAGTCGGAAGAATTTATTTTCCAGAGCGTGGATGCTAGTGAAATGAGTTCACTTGTAATATATCTTATCGACGGATTGAAGAGACGCTCGATATACGTAATTGCTCAAACTGATTCTCAAGGTTACAGTGACGCGTCCTCTTTCCTGCAGTACAAAAAGGGGGACCTCATAACATTGTTACAAGATTGCACTGGTGAAACCTTGATGAATGCCACTTGGGGTCACGGTGCTTGCAACGGCCAAGAAGGTCTTTTCCCAACAGAACAAGTGTATATTTTACCTACTTTGTCAATACCAACGAATGCTGTTCTAGAAACGTTCAAGAAAGGTAATATCAATGACAATAAAAAGTCGAATTCAAAATACAATACGATTCAGAGAAAGAGGATGCACACGCTAGAGAAGTTTGCACAGGAACACTTCAGGGAGAATTACGATGTAAATGCATCTGTATCAAGACAATCTACATTGACTACGGCAAAGAAAGCTGTGGCTGGTGATTTATGGGTTCACTCTCGGGATCCCCTTCGGAAACCCCTACTAAAGAAGTTAGCAAACGATGAGAAGGTCTCCAAGAATGCAACGGCTGCTTTCTTTTCCATCCTTAAATACATGGGAGATATGCCTGCTCCAAAGGCTAGGGCGGTCACTGAATACACAGACGAAATATTCAGGGCTGCTCTAATAGAAACTGCTTTGCGCGACGAAATATATTGTCAAATAATGAAACAGCTCACTAACAACAGGATACAGCTGAGTGAAGAAAGGGGGTGGGAGCTACTGTGGCTGGCGACGGGAGTCTTCCCTTGCGGACAATTGTTGATGAAAGAGTTAGTGGAATTCCTCAAGACACGACCTCACCCTATTGCCAAGGATTGTTTGAAACGCGTGTTCAGGATTCAAAAAAGCGGAGCCAGGATGTATGCTCCGTACGTTGTTGAAGTAGAAGCCATCCAACACCGAAGTATGCAGATATATCACAAAGTATATTTCCCAGATGATACTGACGAAGCATTTGAGGTAGACTCCGCTACTAAAGCGAACGATCTTTGTGAGCAAATTACTGGAAGATTGAACTTGAAGAACAGCTACGGGTTCAGTTTATTTGTGAAAATTGCCGATAAAGTGTTCTCTGTCCCGGAGACTTACTACTTCTTTGACTTTATTCATGAGCTTGTGGAATGGATGAAGCAGACGCGCCCTCTTCGTGTCGGTAAGTAAAATATTTCAGAAGTCTTTTTAAGCGAAGTAATTTCTACTCAGTTCATAAACTTACTTTTATGTCGTGCGTGTTCTTTGCAGCTGGAGCTCAGGTGCAAATGAACTATCAAATATTCTTCATGAAAAAGCTCTGGATCAACACTGTTCCGGGACGAGATAAGAACGCAGATCAGATATTCTATTTCCCGCAAGAACTACCCAAATACCTTCGTGGATATCACAAAATATCCAAGCAAGATCTTATCGAGTTGGCAGCCCTCATTTACAGATCAAGATTTGGAAGCGACCAATCCGTACTGGCGCAAATTTCGCAGATGCTGGAAGATTTAGTTCCTCCCGATATGATCAGGATCCAAACTAACTCACAATGGAAATCAACAATCAGTGCAGCGTATTTAAAACAAGGCGTCATGACGGAAAATGAGGCTAAGGAACAGTTCTTGAAGAAAATCTATCAGTTGCCTACATTTGGCACTGCGTTCTTCGAAGTCAAGCAGACCTCTGATCCCTCGTATCCGGAAATGGTGGTTATAGGAATTAATAGGAATGGTGTTAGTGTGATACATCCACAAAGTCGCGTAAGTAAAAAGGTTTTAGCATTTTATTAAGCTCTGGCTGTTTTTATGCCTGATAAAAAGTTTGTGAATGCCAGATATTGAAAAAGAAAAAAATAATCTTTTTATTTTTATTTAAAGGCATCATTTTCTTTTTAAACTGCCTGTATTTGAAGGAAACTTTACCAGCTAACTTTTTGATTTTAAACATTGATTTGAAATTTGAAGTGAAGTGTTTTTATTTTAACTATTTACAAATGAACCTTTTACGCTAGACGATAAGGCTTGAAATTGTTTCTTTATTTCCAGGATTTGCTTGTGACCCACCCATTTTCTCAACTTTCCAACTGGTCTTCCGGCAACACGTTCTTCCACATGACAATGGGAAATGTCCTTCGGGGAACGAAGATCCTCTGCGAAACATCGTTAGGATACAAAATGGATGACCTCATTTCATCGTACATTGCCGTTTTGCGGCAATCTTTGAGAGAGAAGCCTTGATAAAAAAAATTATTTGCCCTGCATCCATGGACATTGTGGCATCGTCTCTAAGGCTGAGATTCAGAAACGATTTTTTTAGTCTTAGCTCGAGCTAAGCGTGGCGAAAATGTATGGATTTTGACATACGGGAGTTCGAACTATGACTTAAAAATCGTCTCTGAATCTCGGTCTAAGAGTTTAACCGGCAAGATGTGTGTCGTGTCTACTGTTTAATTTAATAAAGCTATATTTACACTAAGCAATTTTTCATTTTAACATTACAAAAATAAAGTAGGTAAAGTAAATATACCTGCAATTCAATGCGACACAAATATAAGCCCTCATTCGCACGGGCGTATTTCTATAGAAATAAGGTTGAAAATTTCCTAAAATTGCCTCGTCGCGCGATATAATTGCGCCCGTGTGAACAAGGGCTAACTGCGGACGAGTTCCGCTTGTAATTCTACTAGCAAACTTCTAAAACATTTTGCAGGGGACGATGACTCATGCGGCATGAAATCCGCAACTTTTGATTTTATTCCATTACTTTAGATTCTAATTTTGATTGTTAAAAATTGTCTTGTGCGTGTGAACCCCAAACGAGACAAGCTTGCAAATATAGGCTGTCTCGTTTAGTAATAAAATTGTATATAATTTCACATGATCAATTGATCTTTTAGCTTAGACCATTTATAATTACTTACATCAACTTACACAAAACCGAAATAAGCTGGCCGCGCGTAGGTCGAGTAGGTAAGTAACTTATATCGTTACGCGGTCAGCTTATGTTGGTTTTGTGTAGCTTGATTTTGTATTAATTGATCTGAGAGCTTGATGTATCGCCGTAGTTACGTAACTTCGTGAATTTGAGATATATAGACAGTTTAAGGTAGGGCGGAAGCAAAAGGCAATTTGTTTGGATTGGCAACGTTATTCCGTGTTTGTGAAATTGTCCCTCCAGACCTGCTCCAGACCCTCCAGGAATTGCAAGAACAAAAAACTAAGCGAGCTCGAAATTTCACACACCAAGACTGAAGAACGGTGGCAGAAGGCTAATGGAACTCAATCAATTGAGTTCCATTAGCCTATCTATGTCAAAAACACTATTTAAACGCCGATGCGAGCTCGAAATTTCACCCCAGCAATCAAAACGGTGTTGGTGTGCCCAAAATAACTTCCAAGGCTGGAGCGAGCGAAGCGAGCTCAAAATTTCACACACCAAGATTCAAATCGGTATTGGTACGAGTTCCATTAGCTTATGCACGCTTAAAACACCATCTAAAGGCTGGAAGCGAGCGAAGCGAGCTTGAAATTTCACCCACTTAGATTAAAATCGGTATAGGTGCGAGTTCCATTAGCCTATGTACGCTTAAATCACAATTCAAAGGCTGTATCAAGTAAAGCGAGCTCGAAAAGACCGCCTATTTTTGTACCGTCTGTATTTCCTGTTAATTAACTCTCTGTATACTATGTTTTTTTGGTGTAAAATAAAGTATAATTGATTGATTGAAATTTCACAGACCATAGTTACAAAATACCGCACAAAGGCTGCAGCGAGCGAAGCGAGCTCGATATTTCACACTACTAGACTCAAAATGGCACCAACAGCCTCTTCTCAGTATCTCATCTATGCTTGAAACACAATTTAAAGGCAGAAGCGACCGAGCGAGCCCGAAGTTTCACAGAACTGTGACTTTGACCCTGTTGAAACCAAAATTGTGTAAGTTTAAACATTTTACTAAAGTTGGCTTGTATTATAATATCTGAAGTCAGTGTTAGAGTGAGCGAAGTGAGCTTAAAATTTTCCAGTCCTGCGACATACTAAAACAATGTCAATTTAAGGAATTGTACCCCTCTTGCCCATAGTGGCAAAGGCTGTAATAAGTGGTTGGGTGATTTTGAGGGTAGGACATTGCCCCACGATGCCCCCCCTAGCTACGGCCCTGCATACTACTTCTATCTTCTATATTCTTATTCTATGATATAGGTAATCAATAAGTGATGAAGATAAAGTTAGGGGGATACCCCTACATACGTACCCTTTATGTATACATGAAAAAACGTAATGAAAAAGACAGAAGATTGGAAAGAAATTTTATTCCTTTTGTTTTGGTATTAGCAGGGTAGTACAATCTCTTTGGCAGGGTATTAGAATCTTTTCGACGGTAACAATGACAGGCAGAAAGAAACTGGAGAGTTCGCTTGCCGCCATTATCGTGTTCGGTGTTGTTGTATTTGTTATTCGTGAAAAATTGGTTTTAGTGATATTTGTGTTTGTGACATAATTTCGTGTGGATTGTGTGTCAAAAAGTTGTGTAAATCGACCAACATAACAGGAATCTCAAATACATACGAAGAAAGAACAAAAGTTTTGGTGCAAGTTTACTCGTACTGGTGATTTTGGCGGCAACGCGCGAGCTTACAAAATCGACCACAATTTCATCGTCATCTTTCATCTATCATCCTATCATCATCAGGAGAGTTTTGCACGGGAATCGTGAAGAAAAGAACGGGCTTAGGTTCTTATATTTCTAAATTAGTTTTTCGTGGTTATTATTGTGTTAATGTGGTGGAATTCGTTTAATAATGTGCCATTAATGGAGAACAATATAGTAAAAGTGAGAAACAAAGAAGGCGTTCCCGTTTGATTCGGATTGATCCTCGCGTAAAACTCCCCTGAACATTGGAATGTGTGTACCACCCTCGTATTTCAAGAGTTAGGTATTAAGGTTAGGTTTAGGTACAAAGAAAAATATAACTAAATACCACGGCTGTAAGGGCTAGTTCCCATGCCTTTCCGAAAGAATAAACTATTAAAAAAAAAAAAAAAAGAAACTGTCAGTGTCACTTCACCACCTATTGTGTTCATTTTTTGTTACGCCGAATAATTTTTGCTTCTTGGAATAATTTTTGTTTTTAGTTTTAACAGATCTAAGAAATATTTTATCTACTTAATTAGGAACCCAAACAATGAATTCAAAACCTACTATAGCCTTGGAAAGTGGTTTAGATCTAAAGTAAGTTTGCCTCAAAAGTTTGAACTTTTAAAGAAATTTATAGACTAAAACTTTCACAAAGTATTTCATTTACAGTGAAGTACTTACCACAGGGTCGGTGTTGCATATTAATGAGGATTACGATGAGACAGATCTTCGTGCTGAACCAGAAAAAGAAATCAAAACAATAGATTTTATCGGTCGCCCCGTAGCTTCATTTGCCGATTTAGAAAAAAAGCTGTTGCAGATAGATGCTACAGGACTGGTGAAGAAAAAGATTCTCGATGAAGGAGGTGGTTTGCCTTTACATAAAGGTTGCACGGTACATGTTGCATTCTCAGGGTATTGGGAAAAAGAATTGGAACCTTTTGACGTTAAGAACATTGGAAAGCCTTTGGTAAGTCGAATTTTCTCACTTCCATTAACACTTTCGCTGCTAAGCTCAAAATCATGAACCTCGCACAGCCTCGCAAAGTTGACCCCCCTCGTAGGTCGAGCGCACAGAGACTACTTTTCATGATTTTTAACATTCAAAATGAGAATCTAAAGTTATGGGGAATAAAATCCAAAGTTGCGTATTTCATGTTACCTCGCCCCCCGCAAAAAGTGGCAGAAATGTTTGTTAGTAGAATTACACGCGTAACCAGTCCACATATAAATAGTCAAAGGTATCTATACTCTATATCGTTGTCTAGTCATCATTATACAAGTCCGACCTAGATCCTGGTACTTCAAATGACACTAGATAATCTGTGTGACAATGTCCAAGATATTTATTTACCTATTTATGTATTGTTTAGGCACAGTATAAGAAAGAATATGTAAAAATGGAAACTTTTAATGAAATATGCAAAGATAAAGGAATATGGTATAAGTTTATCCAGAATCTGCCACCTCTCATACCATGGTTTACTAATACTAAAATGGGAAGAAAGTTGGTAGTAGTCGCTCACAGGCTTACAGCTGGACTCATTATACAGTATCGATACTCCCTGCCATCCACCAAATTTTACCTCACCCTCTAGTAAACAGCATTTGTGATGAGGCTCCACCTGTTCATTCAGGATATGTTGATGATCAGTGTCAATAAGTATATCTTTTCTGATGAATAAATATCTTTTATTATTATTATTTATATTATTTAAAGATAACAGTAGACAATAGTGTAGTCCTCTCTCATTTTTGCATGATTTTTCCCTTAATTTTTAACTCTTTGACATTTTTATTATTTGGTAACAAATCCACCATAACAACACATATTTTGTAAAAATTTCAACTGTAGCTATTACGGTTCAAAAGTTACAGCCCTAAATAGGTAGGACGACGGTCCTGTTTCCACCCTTTGGGTACGGAACCCTAAAAATTTAGTAATATAACCTGTAGAATGCTTTAACTAGATCTAGACAAGAAAAGGTAAGCAAGTGCAGCAAGCATTGCATGCTATCTTTCATGGGGGTGAGGTAAATGTTTGTGGGTTGTAGGGAGTGTCCGCAATATAATATTAGTACATTATAGCATGCATAGTATGGTAGAGTATGGTACTCCATAATCATTATTAAGCCTTGTTTGGACTGGTCGAGTTGAGGGCAATACCATAGCCTACGAATCACAGCATAAGAAACGGTATCTAGTACTACATACTCGACCAGTCCGAACCAGGCTTTATACAGTCCCAAAACCATGATTTCTTAACAGTTTTGGTGTGTAAATCAATGAAATTAAAAATTTTGTAGGTGGTGGACTTAAATGACAGTGGTTTACTGCCTGGCCTCCAGATGGCTATAGAAACAATGCTAGTGGGAGAAATGTCTGTCTTTCTTCTGTCATACGCTGTAATGTACGGGGAACTAGGGATACCTCCCCGAATAAAACCTAAAGCAGATTGCGTCTTTTATATAAAGCTACTTAAAAGTACTATTACTCCGAAACAAGCGTAAGTTTTTTTTTCTATGTTTTAAACATACATACATGCCTACCTAAAGCTGGCACGTGCCACATATTTACACAATGCCTTTGTCTCACTGCACGCATTATGATTAGTTTCTCTATCTCTATCAAGCACGGACACAGTGACAGAAAAAACGCATTTGTGTCTGAACGCACCAGCTTTAGTTAACCAACCTGTACATAAACTCACGATGGTCAGAATCATTGCTACAATGAGCAACTTTCTGTTTAAGAATGAAGTTGTAGCAATGCTCATATTGTAGAAAATTTAAGTTTTAGTATGGAATGATGTATGAAGTGAGAGGTGGCTAGCCTTTCGCCCACACAAACACTGCATAAGAAATCTTTAATTCCTTATGGGTGTCGTACAAGACGACTTGTACGACACCCACAGAAAGAATTGACGTGGTTCATTCTTAGCCAAAACAACACGGCTCTTGTTTTAAACGTATTTTATAAACAATATTGTACGATGAAATTAACAGTTAAATATATTTTCCAGGCCTATTAACTTTTCTGAACCCAACATGTTCGAAAGAGTGTACAATGAAGTCAGAATTATGTATGGTTCAGGGGTTACACTTCACAAAAACAAAAACTTTTCAGCAGCGATTCAGTTGTTCAGAAAAGCCGTCTCCATGCTTCACAAATGTCGTCTCGCTGATGAAAACGAAGAGCAAAAACAGGAGAAAATGTTAAAAAGATTGTATACGAACCTTGCCATTTGTTACAATTCAACTAAACAACCACTGAAGGCGTGCATCGCTTGCAATGAACTCAACAGGTTAAACAGCCTTTGGAATAACGGAAAAGTCCTCTTTCAAAATGCTAAAGCTCTGAGAATGATTGGTCAGTTTGATTCAGCTGAGAAAAGACTAAAAAGGTCTATAAAGTTGTGCCCGGATCGAAAAGAATTAAAGGATGAATATGATTTGCTAGAAAGAACGAGACAATCTTGTAATCAATCTAAACTTATTATGAACGAAGCTGCTGAACTACCAGTGGATGTAGCAAGTGACCGTTTCAAGTTTGAAGTGGATATTCTGATAAAGAATTTTAAGGAAAATGAGGACTTATGCAAATTAACACTTCCCGAAGGACTTAATGCTGCCGAAATAGAATACGTTAAGGGAGCCTGTGATAGAGAGAAATTATTTTTTAATAAAATTGAGAAAGATTATGCCCTAGATAAAGATGAGGAGATTGAGAAAAGTGATGAGCAGAGCAGAGATCAAGACTGAAGATTCAAAAAATCCATTTGTTTTGTTTATAAAGATTTATTCTAGCTATGAAATAAAAGTTCTAGCTTTCATTAAAATTAACATCAATAAGTACTATTTTACTTCCTACGATTAGTTCAGTCTAGATGTTGTTAGAAAATGTTAGATAGTTTTTAGTGTCCCACCAAACATGGTATCACTAACTGATGCCCGCGACATGCGGTGTATGTAGTGCATATTAGGTGTACAGCGCCCGCGGCACGGCACCTCGATAAACGTTTTATCGCGCGTGCTAACTCGTTCGTTCGCGCGCAAAAAGAAAGAGAGCAAGGGATCGATAGCGCTTTATCGCGCCGCCATGCCACGGGCGCTGGGATAGTGTAGCTTAAGATTTTAGAATCCGCTCAGTAGTTCCAGAAATTACACGCAAAAAAATGTTTACCTCTGTAATATTCATATTAATGTAGATATCAAACAAAAAATTCAACAAAGTATAGTTTAATGCGTAATTACAATTTTTTCATAAAACTAATAAATGACTACAATCTATTGGCGGAACCACAGCATTAGTCTCTCTGAAATGCAACATACTTAAATATTATTTTGTGTCAATCAAAATGCATTGCACGGAACCAACCCCCTATCTTACTGTACATTAACAATAGGTTTTAATTAATTTTGCTGATGGCCCCTAGAGATTAGTTTTGCATTGGAAGATTTAGGAGAACATTTTGTCCTTGGGGCAGGTAGGTGACGTTTCGTGACTTAGATAGCTGGTAAGCGATGTCCTCCGCCGCTTCGATACGACGCAGCTCCACGAGACCCTCACCAGCGCCGCCGAACGATTTGGCGAGAAGTACAGCAGCCTGGTGGAATAAGTTTATATTAATACTTGTTCTACAGTTATAAGCAGAGATATACATTTAGGTTTGATGAGAATTTAGTCTTTTCAGTAAGTGTAACTACAAAAACCCGATTGCATAAAAAACCTATTCACGGAAAAGAGAAAAACAAACTCTATAATCACTAATCAGCTATAACAGCTTTATTTGAGCTAATATAATTTGAATGTTATCAGGTAGGTATCGCAAACGGGGACAAAGAAGATTTTTGGTTGGTTATTGTTTTGTCCCTGCCTTCGTTTATTTCATACTTTTTAGTCTTGTGTCGAAACGGTAACATAAAAGTACTATAATTTATATATATATTTGGAATCGTCGAATTACTAGCTTTCATTTGATACCCATATTGTAATTTTTAACTAACAAAATCATTTTTTTATTCCCCCTCTCTTTTTTATCTCGCAGACGTCATAATAAAATAATGTAGCCTATGTCACTCTCACAATTTTTATGAATCTAATGACACCTCATATGTTAAAATCCATCAAGCCGTTTAGGCTGTAGGCCTGCCAAAGAAATAGACATACATACGCTCGAAAAACATAACATTCCTTCTGGCGCAGTCGGGTAAAAAGAGGAGGGCTTTGAATACAAAGTTTCTAAACTTTTCGCATCTGTTTGTACATTGTTTGTATTTGTACCAATATAACATAGACATCCAGCTTTCCTATACGTTTAGGCCCTAGAGCCTAGACCGTTGGTGGCTCTGAATCTATAAGAGGAAGGAGCTATAATATATACAGGGTGTAAGTGTACAGATGCTTTACTTTAAAGGGTGTTTGTTTTCATGATACTGAACAACTATCCCCAAGGAATGAAGTGAAATTCGCAAAATTCTTTTAACTTTTCATTCAACCTTTCGCTTGGCTAATTTCCTAAAATTTTCTTCCAAATTTGCACGATGCCAATTGCGTTTCATCTTGTGGCCAATTTCGAGATGTAATGCGAATCCAATTACAAAAAGTAATATCTACCTGAGCGTCACCCTCCGCCGCAATGACAGCCGCCTTTTTCTGCTGCTCGGCCTTCTCTACAAGGAACCTGGCCTTCTCCGCCTCCTGCTGGGCCACTTGCTTCAGCTCTACGGCCTGGGTGAACTCCTTGCCGAAGGTCAAGTGCGTGATGGAAATGTCGTCCAGGATGAGACCGAACTGGCTTGCTCTCTCCGTTAGACTTTCATTCACTTTTTGTGAAACAACCTGGAATAGTTAATTAACTCGATGAGTAAACTATATTTTGTAATTGATAGTGGTTATCTCTAATTAGTAATCATCTAACTAATGGGTATAAAAAGAACCCACTAATATTTAATACAATCATCTCCCAAAACCGACCGGCATCTTTGAAGTCAGTTATGGATGTTCAAAATGCAAGAGGTGTGTCACTATTGAAGCATATAATGTACTGTTATATTGGCTGTCAAAAATCTTCAAAAAAGCCTTGACTGCGGAGAACAACATTTGTAAGCGAAAGCACTACTGCGCATAATCCTTTTATACTCAATAGCGCTTTCACTTGCAAGTGTTGTTCTGCACAATCAAGGTTTTGTTCAAGATGTTTGCAACCATTTTAACAGATAACAGACCCCTCACCTCCTCCGCCCATTTTTCAAGTTGTTTGCTGGGTACTGTATCTGCTTACCTCAATGGGACAGTATGCGGAATAGGTTTTTTCTGTGATAATAAGTGATGGGGTTTTATAGCTAGCATAACATAGAACAAAAACTGGAAAGCCTCCCTCAGTTGATACATCTCTAGAGCAACCATTGTCATGTCATGAGCATATATTGTCATAAAATATGACATGACTGATAATAGTGATTGACGCTCTCCCTCTTGTGAATTTTTTAAGGGGATGCTCAGACCGTCAAACTGAACAACTTTCTCTATAGCACCAACACCGAAATAGCGAAAAATAAATCTGCGGTTCCATACTAAACTGCAAACCTACTCGACTGAACTGTATGGGACAGCAGATTTTTTTTTCGCAATTTCAATGTTGGTCCTATAAAGAATGGTCTGATCCTCCCCTTAAAAAGTGTCAGCATATTAAGAAAGACCCTGTATAGGCTGATCATGATGAAAGTATGATTCTTAGACAAAATATATCATACCTCTCTCTGTGTGATGAGTTCACCAGCATCAAACTGTGCGACAACTGACTTCAGTACTTCAGATGTGATTGATGGCAGTACCCTCTCATCATAGTCAACACCGAGG
This sequence comes from Agonopterix alstromeriana, assembly GCA_963924505.1. Lineage (NCBI taxonomy): Eukaryota > Metazoa > Arthropoda > Insecta > Lepidoptera > Depressariidae > Agonopterix > Agonopterix alstromeriana. The sequence continues at coordinate 13,711,369 of OZ004666.1, forward strand.
ATGGTGTAGATCTTTGGTAGCTCGTCAGGGACCGGCCTGAACAGGATACGCAGTGTGATGTTCACGTTCTGCAGATCTGGAAATTTATTTATTTTCTGTCTAGTCATATTTATACCACATCCGGAACACTTCCCTGTCACTACATACAAATGGGCTCGCACTTCGCATTTACAAAAAGAGGACAGATGTAAACTTGTAAAGGCAAAGATTTTTATGTGAAAAACCGAGAGTGAAACAAAGTGAATATGTTTCATCCCATATTTTATTTCAACAGTTACAATTCTATAAGAGTGCACTCTCATTGTTGTCAATGATGCATAACTTAGGCGTTGTTCAGTATCTACTTCTTTGATTAATACATGATTGATAAATGGTTAGCAAGTACTTTATAGGATAACACCTACAAGAACCCTCTAGCAACTCTGTTTTGTTCTGTTCTGGTACATGTTTACCATAAAAGTGCCAATTATAAATAAAATAAATAATGCTCCCAGTCACATGAATATTTCTGATGCCACACTGAAGCTTTTACTATGGAAACTATACAACTACACAAACAATAATATTCATGAACATAGCGGGATTCAAACTTCTAGCAAAAAGGCAATCACATATTATTGATCAAGATTAAGTGGCTTTTAAGAGACCCAATACTCTATCAGTTTTGGAGTTTGTGATTCGACCTTATACTTTTTATGTAGCTCTGACTGCAGTGATTTGAAGAGCTTGTTCAGATTATAGTGTAATTAAACTAGTGGTTGCGCTCGGCGGTCGCGACGGGTCAATCGTGCGCGGTGAGCGGGGGATGGGGGGAGCGTGTCCCAGTACTGACTTACCTGCGCGCGGTACCGACTGCCGGTGCCCCGTCCCCCGTACACCGCACGAGCATAGACCCGCCGTGACCGCTGAGTGCAACCACTAGTTTAATTACACTATGATCAGGTGCTTCTTTAGGAGCGTTTTTTAACGCTCTATTTATTAAAAATTTCAGAAACTTCCATGTATTCATGGATTTCAGAATTGTGAGTTGATTAGCTATGAGGGAGCATTTGTACGGTTTTTTTTAACTCAATTCAGTCGTTATCAATAAATGAAGGTGTAAATTCTTACCTTTACTTCCTGTGATGGTGGGAACATTTCTGGGCCTCGATCTGATGTCGAAGATGATGGGTCTCTGCACCCAGGGAATGATGAAGTGGGTGCCCTCTCCGACGACCAGGTTCTTGACACCGGCGAATCTGTCGAAGATGACGGCTCTGTGGCCACCATCAACTGCAAAAACAATAAATTTTTAATTGACATTTACTTAAAATGATGTTTCTTGCTTTATGCTGGAGGAGTCCAGCAGGCAAAATGATAGTTGGTATAAGAATTAGGGCATGTGTCTAACAAAAAAATATAATATACAATGTGTTAATGAATAAGCGCAAAACCTCATACACCCCAACTGATTTATAACAAAACAATTCGAATGAAACAATTTCATTATTTTGATAGTTAAAATTTTAAGTTATTCACATTTTAAGTTTTGAGGCAAAAATGATTTGTTATCATTTCAGCAATGAATGAAAGCGCTAACGTGCTCACGGATAAAATTTAAGAATCTTGTTTTGGTAGTAAATAGGGTGAGAGTGCCCGAGCGGTGAGTTGAAATAAAATTCAGTAAATTTTAAATTTTACAAACAAATTGTTTAATATTTTGAAGAAAATTACCTATATTGAAACCATGATAATTCGATTTTGCTCTCGATTCTAAACTACTTTCTAGTTTTGTGTTAATTCATTATCACGTTGTATAATGCTAAACTCACATTTTCCGTAATTTCTTAGCTTGAGTACTTTTTTTAATAATAGAATATACATACTATAAAAAAAAGGATGATGAGTAATATGACATCATATTACTGATTGCAGAACAAATGTTCATACAAAACAAAGTGTGCGTTTGGAATTTCGATAAAGAGTTGCTGATTTGACTAGGTTGGCAAAGAACCATGGCGAATTTGGACCCAGTAATTTTTTAAGAAAACTATATGCCGTTCATAAGTATTAAAATAAGGCATTTTTAAAAATCTTCCTTATCTCTAGGTGTAGAAATTACTAGTAAAATAGACACATCATCCAAAAAGTAGTAGTAAAACGCAACCATGACAACTATTTTCATTGAATATTATCACTGATGTTTTTTTTTGGTTGTTACAGAACATATTTTGCTTGGTTGAACTGATAGTGTGTGTGGTTTTGTTTTCATCAATTACCATAACATTGTACGGTCATCATGAATTTTCATTAAAATAAACATAATGCATGCATAGAAGATTGAGTGGACTATCTTTTAAGAAAGATTATGAGTTCCTTCATACAAAAAGTATTATAAGTAGAAATACCTTTCCCCTAACTTCTACAGGTTACAACTAAATTACTGTTTTTAAAGTTTTGTTTCAGTTTACATGTATTACTAAGTTCCATTTATGAACGGATCCCTCTAAGAGGGAGACCGAAAAAACAGGCAGTCCGCCTTTCTTCTTTCCTACATTAATAACAAATTTGTAGTAAATCTTACCATTATAAAGTGCAGAGTTGGCTACACCACCAACAAGCGCCACACCCAGTCCTACCTGACCGATGCGGTTAAACAGCTGAGCGGCCATTGCTGAAAAATACAAGATTATATTTTGTAATCAATGTAAATTTTAGTCTAGTGTCCCAGGCATACTGTAAATAAATAGGCAGAAGAAACAGTATTAATATTTTCCAATTGCCTCCTAAATATCCTCATCCAACGAGTACCTACCGCCTTTACCAGGTCATCGGTCAAACTAGTGGGGGGCCTGCCCATGTGGCACCACTCGAAAACTCTTTGGCCATATCATATCTTAAATTCTGGCATGTTTTTCTCAATTACTATTTTTCAATAACTTTAACAAAATTATATTTGTAAAATATGAAATATTGTATTTCTCAATTAACTGTAGTTAATAATTTTTGTACGAATTAGCTATGTAACTAGTACTATGTTTACATTTCCTTGGGAAGAGCGGTATCTTCTGGCACAGGTGTTTTTTATAACATTTTTTCAGAAGATTCCAACCACAAGATAAAATTATGTACTTTTAAGAAAGCAAAATAAATATTTTTATTTTATTTTATATCGTCCATTGTTTCTGCGAGCAATATGCCTACTATTGCCTACCCATTACTACTTTAGGAATTCTTTGGGCTATGTCCTGTTGTGATTCTGTTCATTTCTGATTTGATTTCACAAAGAAACTCCAAGAATAGCCCTCTTAATTGACCTTTGATGACTTTCAGAATTTTTATGAGGCCTTGAGTGAGCTACTATATCTCAGTTCTGTTTGTCATCACTAGCAGCACACACTTCTTTCTTGATCTTATGTAATATGACATATTTAAATGCTTGTGTTGTGAAGAAATAAAGTTGTCACTCCCTATCACCATGAATAACAATGTCAATTTGTAACTCCGTTTTTGTTATTTGCAGGAGTTCATGGTAAAGTTTAGTTAACGGGACAAAGTCAAATGCCCATACGGGCCCCACGGGCAGAGGACGGAGCCACACAGATCTTTCTCTGTGAACTCTTTTGGTATTGAAATAGGTATTATTTTACATTGAACCCTCCGTCCTCTGTATGTACCCGCACGTCGTAATGTGAAGAGAGTGTCTGTGTATTTTAACCTTATAAGTCACAATTCCAGATAACAATAGAAATCTATTGTTTCGTTGCACGGTTCTGTGCTTCAGCATATGGGAGGTTAAGTTTTTAAAAAACAATCCTAATAAAAATTTCTCTGCTCATTTGTTTCAATTTACCGGTCATGGCTCATGGGTACACATAGCCTTGCATTATAGCATTTGGTTCTTGATACGGAGGTCATGGGTTCGATTCCCCCTTAATGATGTCACTTTGTGCATTTTTCCCCAGTTGGTTAGGACATTTCAGGCCGAATCACCTGTCTGTCTGAAAAGAAAGATGATTCATGCTTCGAATGGCACGTTAAGCCGTTGGTCGCTACTATCTCTCATGGTAGTAGATGTTACATAAAAACCACATCAGAGGCCGTAAGGCGGTCTGAAAAAACTCTCGACACCAGGGCTTGCCTATACGATAAGAAGAAGATAGGTACGAGCATTAATCATTCTTATATTGAAATATAATGATCATAAGAATTTGATCTTTTCTACAAATCTGTAGAAGGGAATGAATTTATAACCTCATAATGTTATATAGCTAACAGTATTCGATTTATCATAGTAAGTTTGTATCAGCTATCTTCTCATCGTGTGGGCAGCAAGATTGTCAAGATTGCCCTGGAGTCAGAGTTTTTTCAGACCGCCTTACGGCCTGACATGGTTTTTATTTAACGGCTACTACCACTAGAGATAGTAGCCGGGACCAACGGCTTAACGTGCCATATGAAGCACGGAATCGTCTTTCTTTTCGGACAATGAGGTGATTCAGCCTGCAATTTGGGGAAAAATGCACAAAGTAACATATCACTAGGTGTCCCCCGTGGGAATCGAAACCACGACCTCCGTGTCCAGAGCCCAATGCTCTTAACCATTAGACCACGGAGGCAGTTCATCAGCTATAATAGATAGGAAGACAAGGCTATGTTGTTCTTTTAACATAATAGTCTATTTACCACTATGCCAAGTTAGACTTAATATCATGCCATCGACGAGAGAGAAGAACAGAGATACAAGAGAGGCCATGCATACATATGACTTGTATGGGATGGAAATTTTCAGTCTCGTAAACGGATATAAAATTATCCAGGTATATTCTTGAATGTATCGTATATATGCAAATATTCAAATGATTGCAGATATCACCCATTAAACAGTTACATTAAATAATCGTATACAGGCTAATCCAATTCGTGAAATGTTACCTAACCTAAAAAAATGTTGTACCTGTTTGGTTAACGCTGAATTAGCTTTTGTGAAATTATTAGAGAAAATTTAGTTTTACCTTTACTTTGTTACTTTTATCACTTTGTTCAATGTAAGTTAATGTAATTCTTGTGTAAGCGGCAAAAAATCTTCCTTCACGTTAGAAATGGAGAAATACAGATAAAAAAGAACTAGAAAAATTGATTGATCATAATTCTTTGTCTATGGACCAGGGTTGCCACATGTGATTTCGGAAATTCCCCCAGATCGAGAACTTTTTTCCTCAAAACTATAAGTTTTGAAGAAAAATCCCCCAAATGACTTTTGGTAGAAATAAAACACAAATTCAAAGAAAACAAACGGTCGATCAACTTCTAGACACCACCCACAACAGAAATTTGTATTTTGTTTTGCTTTGGTAGGTACCTAGTCCATTTCAGTGAAATAATAGGTCTTTCACATGAAAATGATGTGGATTCTTGGGAGCCTTGTCAAGATAACGGATCTCGATTGGGGCTTATTGTATGTCCAAATTTTACAGTTTAATGAAACTTGTGTAACATAGTAGAAACCAAAATTACTTGACTTTAAACATAACAAAACCATACGCAGTGGATAGGCACAGGTAGGATCGGTACAGTCATGTTGCAGGTTCTGACACAAGCACTTGTCTCGCGTGGTATTCGCGAGGTTCGCGTTTTTGCCTGCCACGAGGCTCCGCAATCCGCAATCTCTCTTTGTTTTTGATCAAAAACAATCCCTGAGATTGGGATAGATACTCCCACAAACTACTTGACACTGGCGGAAATGCAGTGCTGACGCACAAGCAAAAGTCCATTAATAATAACAAAAAAAAGGAATTTTTTTCCTCATCAAATTCCCCAATGGTTTCATTTCCCGAAAGACCAAATTTTTCCCTAAAATCGCGGAAAAAAACCTCTATCTGGCATCCCTATAGACGTACGTTCCATTTCATTTTATTTGCTTGTCTGATATTATAAATTAAATAAAACATTTTGAAATCGCCCAGTATTCACCCTACCCTAAATCAAACCTAAGATTGTGTGGAAGAAATAGCTTCTTAGCGACAAGACCGTCTTATTTTGTGGCCCTTATTTTTTTTCTCTGTATTTACTGTTTATATTTTGCTGTAAAATAATGTATATTTGATTGATTGTTTGATATTCAGTCAGACAACAAAATTTGCATAAAAACAGCAAACAACATAATTATATTAAAAAGTTTTTGAGTCTAAAAATTGCTAGCTCTACGAACAAGAATGAGTCGGTGAAACGGAACGCAGCGTTTTCTTCTAAATCGCCTTCATGATAGTATATGGCAACAACATTATTTTCACTAGAAATAGCCAGTGCTATAACTAAATGTTCAGGAACTTTAACCAAGAAGACTTGTTAAAAATGCCTACCAAAAAGAAAATGATTACGATTGCACAAAAAGATATTTTCAAAATTCACAAATTTTTACGAGGATTTATTATGGAAGACAACAATCTATGTCAACAATCGATTTAATATGAATGAATGAAAGTTAGTTTAGAAAGTAAACTCTTGTACCTAAGAGTACCTAGTCAAAGTTCAATCGTCAAATAAGCCGCTAACGCAGTTAGTGGGAACCAGATGGGAGTAGTTAATTGAACGAAAAATAAACAACAAACAATGAAGGATAATCTGTGTTTGCAGAGGGTCGTGCAGTGGGTGGCACAATTATGCAATAACTGCCAATGAACAAATCATTATCTCGTAAAGAAGCGTTTTAAAATTGTGTTAGGATTTAAAGGTCTAACTACTTACCTATAAGTAAATGTATTTATAGGTAGGTAGGTGGTACTGAGGAAGGTAAATCTTCATCAAAATAGATTGGTAGGTAACTATACTCCATTCAAAATAGCAACGAAATCTTAAGGCTATTTTGCATTACAGAAACAGAGATTTGAAACAATTGCTCTCACTTATTTTTAGAACAGCTTTAGTAACGTCCAAGATATGTCGGATAGTATATGTATCCAATAAATTAATTACATTTGGTAATCAGTATTGGCCAGAAAGCTAAATAGGAATCGGAAAATCTCGTCGTCCTTTTTTGGAATGAAGTACCTATAGGTAGGTAATACCTACTTAGCAAGCTTATATCCACATCCAGTGAGAAGGGGATAGGTGAGATTTATTATACTTACAATAGGTAGGAAATATAAAGGGTGTTAGGGTAAACAGTTGCATTACTTTAAGGGGTGGTTGTACCCATGATACTGGACAACTTTCCATAAGAAACGTACCTATAGGAAACTCGGAAATTTTTTTGGACTTTCCACAATAAGTGTATCTGGGCTGCAATCGCGGTAAATATTCGGTGATTGAACCATAATTTTTGACACATTTGGTATTGCGCTAATCGCGGTACAGCTCATGACAGCCGTTAGAGCTGTTTTGACAGATGGCTCAGACGTTAAAGGCTGTCAGTTACATAGAGTTTAGCGCGATGCGGAATTCAGCACAGTTGAATAGTAATTGGATTGCAATGTGATTAGAACTGAAATTGGATAAGAATAGAACTTCGATGTTTTTAATTAGCGCAATTGGTGCTCTCCTGCTGGTGCTGATCGAACGTTTGTATGAGAAGTCGTTTTTTTTTGGAATTTCCTATAGGTTTCTTAGGGAAAGTTTTTCAGTGTCATGGGAACAATAAGCCCTTAAAGTAAGTACTACAACTGTTTACCCTAACCCCCGGTATATAGCTTACTTTGACTAATTATTAAAAGGACTAGCCTTGCGGTAGCATTTCCCCTCTGCCACGGTATAAGCACAATTGATCTTGTGCATTTACATTCAATTTTACACCTTATCACTAAACGAGACAGCCTATAATTGCGAAATAATAACTTCGAACTTAGAACGTTTGGGGTTCACACGAGACTACTTTTCATGATTTTTAACATTCAAAATTAGAATCTAAAGTTATGGGGAATAAAATCCAAAGTTGCGGATTTCATGTTACCTCGCCCCCCGCAAAACTATACCACCATACCATATGCTCACGACTATATTCCCTGAGGGGGTATTCCCCCGCAAAAAGTGGCAGAAATGTTTGTTAGTAGAATTACACGCGTAACCAGTCCACATATAAATAGTCAAAGATAGCCTACTATTACAAACGTATCCTATACCTAATCGCTAGACTCAAAACACTACCAGTTGTTCCTCTGTTTTAGCCGAATTTTTAAAAAGTGACAGATTTCTATCCAAACGTCTTGCTTGATAATGCACTATACTCCACTCAAAATAGCAACGAAATTTTAAGACTATTTTGCATTACAGAAACAGAGATTTCAAACACTTCCTCTCACTTATTCTTAAAACAGCTTTAGTAACGTCCAAGATAATGTCGGATATTATATGTATCCAATAAATGAATTACATTTGTTAATCAGAATTGGCCAGAAAGATAAAAAGGAATCGGTTTTTTTTTTTTAATTTATTTATTTAACTTCATTCTTACAACTGCTATAAATAAAATACAAATTCGCCAAACTGCAGAACAGTTTGTTGGCGATACGCTCTTATCTCATCGTCCTTATTTGGAATGAAGTATAGATAAGTATAATGGAATAGGTACCTACCTAGGAAGGTACCTTATCTATTAAAAAATTTACGGCATTTTGTAGGCAGATTCAAAAGGTCATCGAGGTAAGTACTAATTTAATATCAACAAACATGTCAACGATCTTAAGTATAATGACATTGTAAAAAGACCTTTGTATTATTTTTTTGACAAAAGAATGCACCGATATCTATCCGAAGATATTCACATTAGCGCCGACGACATATTTTCAGATAAATATACCAGACTTTTTACCTATAATGGTAGAACGCTGGACCAGACTTATTTTAATTTGCGGTTACGAAACAGTAATGCGTTAAATAACAATCAACGTTGAATAATAATAGTAAGACAAAATGCATTTAAAATTACCCGAAGTGAATAAATGCTGTTTCTGTTGTTCTCTGAGATGGGGGATCATATTGTTTGGATACATTAACATGGTAAGTCTTCGTCTACACTACAGGGTGTAACAAAACACCCTAGTAATATTTTAAAGGGGTGTTTTAGGCCATCAAACTGATCAACTTCCAATAATGGAGACAAAAATAAAATTAAAATATATTGGACATTGTCACACTAATTACCTATACTTCATTCGAAATAAGAGGACGACGAGATTTTCCGATTCCTATTTAGTTTTCTGGCCTATAATTCTGATTACCAAATGTGATTAATTTATTGGATACATATACCGACATATCTTGGATTTTACTAAAGTTGTTTTAAGAATAAGTGGGAAGTGTTTCAAATCTTTGTTTCTGTAATGCGAAATAGCCTTAAAATTTCGTTGCTATTTTGAATGGAGTATCGTCACATTGAAAGTACCAGAATCTAGCCTGGACTTGTATACATATTTTATTAATATATACAAACATCCATGACTCGGATACAAAAATTAATATTCATCATACAAATATTTGTCCCTTACGGGATTCGAACCCGCGACCCTCGGCACAGCAGGCAGGTTCACTACAGACTGAGCTACCGTGTCGTATTAGGTCGAAGTTTGATTGTTTGAAGCACCTAGGTGTTTTTTTACATCCTGTATAGGTTCTACCTACTTATTTAATTGTTAGTTGTAATCAAAATAAAACCTACACCTACTCCGAGGGTAGGCCTCCCACTGCAGGGCACAGCTCCCACTGGGATGTATTGTATAGGACTTATACAACGTGTTAATGAATTAACGCAAAACTAGAAAGTAGTTTGTTTAGAATCGAGAGCAGAATCAAAGTATCATGTTATCAACATAGGATATTTTTTTTCAAAATATATAATAATTTGTTTTTAAAATTAAAAATTTTCTGAACTCGATCTCAACCCCCAGGACAGGCACACTCACCCTACTTACTACCAAAACAAGATTCTTAAAATGTATCCACGAGCACGCTAGCGCTTTCATTCATTGCTGCTGCTTTTTGCCTGGAAACTTAAAATGCGAATAACTTTAAATGTTAACTATCAAAATAATGAAATTATTGTTTCAATCTAATTATTTTGTTATAAATCAATTGGGGTGTATGAGGTTTTGCGCTTATTCATTAACACGTTGTATAGGCTGTTGATGTTGTGGGGATCAAAATAAATACGTTTCATGAAAAATTTGTTATGAAACTTTTTATTTTAGTTATAAAACATACATGCACATACATAAAATCACGACCGTGATCCTTTTCGGGGTCGACAGAAAAATGAGATAATTTAGAAATTCTATGACCGAATTGTGGCTCAACATTTGAAGTTCAAATTACTTTCATTGCGGTACATAGGGCTTTGGTTTTTCAGAGGAGGTGTATAAAGAAGTGTGTGTAAATGGTGTGCCTTAATCTCTGTCTATCCCACTGGGAAAAAAATTGCGTGACTAAACTAAGTTTATGTGTTGTTTTTCTCATAGATTGTTTCATTAATCGCGGTTTACTGTCTGGTCGTCGCTAAAGAGTTGAGCGTGACGAAGGTGACCGGCGACTCGTCACTCGAGGTCGTCACATCGACGGTACTATTCGCCATATTTGGAATGAGTGTCATTCTGAACATTCTGCTACTTTTCGCTGGGTATCAGGTGGGCAATGTTTTTTTTTTGAGATTTGTTAATTTTACTTACGTGTGCAACTTGCACCAAGTTTAACTTGTGAGATTAGGTACCCTGTTCTCTTCTCGTTGGTGTTTGAATCAAACCACAAAAGTTGGTTTCTACCTGTTTTTGATCATTCATACCCATAGTTGAACTATACAACGTGTTAATGAATAAGCGCAAAACCTCATACACCCCAACTGATTTATAACAAAATAATTCGATTGAGACAATAATTTCATTATTTTAAACTTAAAATTTAAAGTTATTCGCATTATAAGTATTGTGGCAAAAATTATTTGTTATCATTTCAGCAATGAATGAAAGCGCTAACGTGCTCATGGATACATTTTAAGAATCTTGTTTTGGTTGTAAGTAGGGCGAGAGTGCCCGAACGGTGGGTTGAGATCGAGTTCAGTAACTTTTTAATTTTACATACAAATTATTTAATATTTTGAAAAAAAAAATCTATGTTGAAACCATGATTATTCGATTCTGCTCTCGATTCCAAACAAACTACTTTCTAGTTTTGCGTTAATTCATTAACACGTTGCATAGGGTCCTTCTTAATATGCTGACACTTTTTAAGGACATTTCTTATGATCAGACTATCAAACTGAAGAACTTTTTCTATGGGACGAAAATCGAAATCGCGAAAAAAAAAATGCTGTCCCATACATTTTGCTCAACTATACATCACAGATAGATGACGGAAGCTGTCTATGGAAAATCAGCGTTCCATTTTGTTCTAAGATTATCATAGCATGGATTAGGTTAGGTACGAGTATTATTTCGATTAACTTTGTGTTTATGTTAATGCATGCTTTTTATGTAAATAAATCCAGAAAGACGTAGCGATGCTTCGCTTGTACAACTCGTACGCGATGGCCACGGTGATTGCAGCCCTGGTGCCCACCATCATCCTGGCGCTCAGGTCGCAGTTCCTCGAAGTTACTGCTGCTATGTTTGCTATAGGTCAGTTCCTGAACTAATATAATCCTTGATTTTATCCATATTTAAATTAAAAATGCAAAAGTGTCTCCACCTGTCTACTGTGACGTTTTCACGGCTAAAAGGCTAAACCCATTTTGATACAATTTGGTATTGAAATAGGTAGCTTGAATCCTGAGAAAGGACATCGATATAAGAAGCATACAAATTTTTAGAGACGCAGACGAAGTCGCGGGAAAATATCGAAATCTATACTGATAGACACAAGAACTACCTACTTAGGTATATATTTTACTAAACCTGTATCTACATAAGACAGATACCTACTTAATTGTATAAGATCCCACGCTATATATACGCTATCCAATTTTAATCTAGATGCTTGATGCTTGCAGCATTATACATTTTGCCCATTCTTCCTATTCAACAGAGAAATACATGAAAAAAAAACCGACATCACATCAATTAAAAAGTTTTGTTTTCAAAGCAATGAATACAACATCTAAATCTTATCTCTCAAGGTCTTCAAAGTCTCAAACTGGTAGTAGATTTTTCTAGTTATGAACGTAGGTACTATCCTCTATCTATCTATCTATCTGACTATGTGATCCCCTAGCGGTGTCGTGACGGACATCCGTGAATTATTTCAAGTAACATGTTAGTTAAAAGTTTGTTATTTTATAATAAAATAATGTAAAAACTAAAGAAATTAGCAACATTATCGATATTAAAAAAATTTAAATACCTATTTGCTAGAATCCACGATATTTGCAGTGCCAATTTCCGTACAAACTTTTATTCCGGTTTTCACAACTTTGAATGAAAAATTTAAAAAAAACCCTTTCTTGTGAGCACCTACAACGTGTTAATGAATTAACGCAAAACTAGAAAGTAGTTTGTTTAGAATCGAGAGCAGAATCGAATTATCATGTTTTCAACAAAGGTAATTTTTTCAAAATAATTAATAATTTTTTTGAAAAATTTAAAAATTTCTTAACTTGATCTCAACCCACCTCACGGGCACACTCACCCTACTTACTACCAAAACAAGATTCTTAAAATGTATCCATGAGCACGCTAGCGCTTTCATTCATTGCTGAAATGATAACAAATAATTTTTGCCTCAAAACTTAAAATGCTAATAACTTTAAATTTTTACCATCAAAATAATGCAATTATTTTTACAATCTACTTATTTTGTTGTAAATCAGTTGGGGTGTATGAGGTTTTGCGCTTATTCATTAACACATTGTATATGCCTATAAAAACTTCCATGTCACATTTTAAGTTTGTAGTTTTTACAGTTTTGGAGATTTCGTGTTGAGTTAGTGTGTATATTTGCATAGATTCAAGCATAATTTACACAGCTTGTCCAACAAAAGTACACATTTCTGCCACACCGGGCGCTGCGGTCGATTTGTCAGTTCCTATCATCATTTCGCACATAGCCAATAGGTACACTAATTTAGTACAGTCCCATTTCCATAACTTGCTTTGTTTATTTCCAGTAATGCAATGCTACATCATAGTTCTGGTCAGGAGTGAAGCCGTCAAACTAAAAAAGAAGAAGATGATAAATGAAGAAAGCCCCTCTTCTACTGATCCCAATATCGATATACCCGAGACTGATAGTTTAGTTTAGAATAGAATACATTTATTATTTTAGAAAAACACTTTTTTTCAATCTATAATACTGTAGTAACCTAGTAACAATGAAAAATATCATATTGCTGTTAACAACTCAAACGAATCATCACTGCTCTATAGATATGTATAGGTGAAATTTACATCACAGTATTACCACAGAATAAATACTACTTAGTATCTGTATACTATAAAGCTTACAGTTTATGAATCAAATACAACATTAGTGCCTTTTTTTTTTTTTTTTTTTGATTGACATATATAGTTTGCTCAGGGAGCATTTACTGCTTTTTACAGCGGGCTTTTGGGGGTGGCCATACCAGTGACGGCGAAGCGCCCTGGTAGGTCACCGAACCAGTGAGTTAAGCAACATTAGTGCCAACCATCAGCATTCATACCTACTTAATTTTTGAAGGTTATTGTGTCAATGCGGACAAAAATTTGCTAAGATTTAATATGAGACTAGGAGTCTAGTATAAGAGGATGCATAGACTAGGTAAAATTAATACTTATCTAATTTAGCAAGCACACGCACCTATCAGAGAGTATTCATACTGGGCGACTTTATAATCACTTGTTCAAGATCTCAAAAATAAGCTGGTCCCACAGACCAGTAAGAGCTGTTCCATACATTTGACTAGACACTAGGTATTGTAGTTTAGTACGGAATAGCAGATTTTTAAACGGGTGCCGTAAGTGATAGAAACTCACAGTATGAACATTTATAACAGACAAATTAAAACAGTAATAATTATAAATAGAAAAGATAATAGTATATTAAAGTCAATGACATTCATTAAGTACCTTAATGAATACAATGAAATCAATAGTTAGATGTTTTCAGAATATACCTGACTACGCCCTCTTGGCATATAGTCGTGAGCATAGGTATGCTATACTCGAGTTATAATTTGTAACAATTAGGTAGGTACCTACCTACATGTCATTCCAAAAAATCCGAAATACATTAAAAGACGCCGCTGGCACGATCATGTTCATAATGCCAAAGAATTATTAAAACGTATTCGACTAAAGAAGGTAACTAAAAACTTCCATAATTTCCACCATTTCCACGGATGGGTGGGTACAGGTGGACGCCGCGAGAATGATCGTGACTTACCAAGCTCCCAACCATTGTCTGGAATACTGGAATACGCATTGAAATAATCTGGAGCAAGTAAGGACTGCTTAAGTGGCAGCGGACGTTATGCCGCAAATTGGCAATTACGCAATCATTCCAAGCATTATTTATGAAGACACCGGCCCCCGATGAATGGAAGGCGATTAAGTATTTTCGGTGAAAATATTTTTGTTATTGCTTCATCTTCAGTAAAGAGCACGATTTGTGCAAAATACTGAGTTACAGCTGCCATATCTTAATCAAGTTAAGTACTTATCTCTCTGTTCAGTTTCGGAGTAAACGCGACCTGAGATCGATCGGTAATATTGAATCTCTTTTTACAGCAACCTACCATTGCTTGCACCCAAACAAACGTATAATTACTGTCATCAGAATAAGTAGATAGTATGAGAAATAGACCACTACCAAATACGTTTTGTGAAAATAGCCTGAATCGTCTTCTCTGACATCTGTAGGCCTCGCATGCCACCCCCGAGAAAACGATAAAAATCGAGATGTGCCTCCATCTTTATTATTTTAAGTATGCCGTACGTTCTCGTTTAAACGCTTTGTCGTGGGTGGCATGCTAGCCGTGCTGGCATGGTTTCTCTCACAGAACATTATAAGAGGGGTTAGAAATGCAAAGTAGCGCTTTTGCTTCGGAGACGGCTGTCGCCACTTGTCTTCCCGCTCAGGCTGCTACAATTACTCATGCCCTCTCGCTCGCACCACGCCGCACGCCTTATGGTGTTATGCAAATCATTGCATAACCTGTGGCGACACGTTCCACGCCTATTTTGCATACCTAACACCTCTTATAGTGTTCTGTGGTTTCTCTATGCGCGAAATCGTGAAAATTAAATCAGCTGTCCCATACATTTCAGTCGAATTAGTACTGCAACTTTTATGAAACAGAAGATTTTTTTTCGCGATTTAGAATTTCGCTCTACAGTGAACATTTTTCAGTTTGGTCTGAAGCACCCCCTTCGGTATTACTAGGGTGTTTTGTTACCCTGTATGAAACTAGGCTTCTTTATTTTTTTTAAATTAAACTGGAATTGCAAAATATTTACTTTACTTTAATTGCTGCAGCCAATCCTCATTAAACATGCTTCCAGCATTTAAAAACCCTGTATACCTTCAATAAGTAAGAAGAGGGATTATTATAATAATTATACTTACTTATTTTTTACGATAAATATTGGTATCGAAATTTAAACGGCAGCTGGTGAGCGAACGAGAAAAGCCTGAAAAGCCACAAATATGATGGGGCGTGTCTATCGTATGGCGATGCAGAAAGCCACCAGTACTGTTTGTAGTTGAAGCGTTGAAGGTCAGAGGGTACAGTATGCTCACTATAGGATTATCACTCATATGAAAACTATGAATTTTTAGACAATTATTTCAGTTGAAAGGCGTTCTACAGTAGTGATTTCTACAACGGTTGTTTTTGCACGTCTGGTTCCGGCTTGGAATGGACCACCCCAATTCTTCCCGTGGTTTCAACACGTTCCGATGTAGCTTCAAAAAAAGATTTGACGTTTAATAAGAGTGCAATTTCGCTTCGTTTCAGTCAACATAATAAATATAGGAGCTTGAATCCTATAGGGTCCTTCTTAATATGCTGACACTTTTTTAAGGGGATGATCAGACAATCAAACTGAACAACTTTCTGTATAGGACCAATGTCGAAAACGCCAAAAAAAAGATTATCTGTTCCATACTAAACTGAAATCTTACTCGACCCATTTGTATGGGACAGTTGATTTTTTTTGCGCGATATCGACATTGGTCCCATAGAGAAAGTTGTTCAGTTTGATGGTCTGATCATCCTCTTTAAAACTGTCAGCATATTAAGTCAGACCCTATATATTAAATATATTATGTTGACTGAAACTTTAAACAGCGAAGTGCGAGCATTGCTACAACTATAGTTGTATGAATATATTCTTAAACAGAAAGTTGGTAGTTCTAGCGAGGTTTCTGACCACCAGTAAACCGTAGAGATTAGTTATCCAGTAACCACCCCGAAAGGGATTACGGTCGTGAGTTTATGTATTTAGTTATGTCGTTTTTGCACTGCATTCTTACTTCATCTGGACTTCTTCATTATGTCTTCTTCTTCTTCAGTATGGACCAAGGTTTTGCACAGCAGTGGAATTCTTCAGGCTGGTTTTTGTTACTTCCATCGTTAAAGTAAATCTTTTAATATATTTTAATAAAAAAATAAAACATCCTATACATCAACAATTAACAAAAAAAAATTATAACAGAAGAAGGCCATTTCGTACTAGTTAATTAACCAAATTGCTTAATAACGACAATTAAACAGCTACAATTTGCTCTTGAAAATCAAAATGGCGTTATGACGTCCATTTTAAAAATGTTTTAAAGCTAGAGAATGGCAAGGAAAAGGAGTTGTGAGCGAAATGCACTTATTAGCCGAGGAGTGCGCGTCGAGGGCTCTGCCTAATGGTTGCCATTCATGCCCTGAATGGAGAAGCGAAATTGCCAACAATTATATTCTTGCAATGATAACCGGTGGATCTACCTTCGACAAACTTCGGCTTGAGGGATGTAAATAGAAGCTTGTGCTGGTGAGTTGTTGCTATGTGGTATTGTAGACTAAATAGGGATGTCTTTTTTTAAGCCAGATTCATGTTAGGTATTGTTTTTAGGATTCCGTACCCAAACTATCGTGCTAACGGGACTCTATTCTTTTTAGGGTTCCGTACCCAAAGGGTGAAAACGGGACCCTATTACTAAGCCTACGTTGTCCGTCCGTCCGTCCTACCTATTTTGGGCTGCAGCCTGTAACTTTCGAAGCGTAATATAGCTAGACAGTTGAATTTTTCATAGAATATGCGTTATTACGGCGGATATGTTAACAAATAATAAAAAATTAAAAAGTTTAAATTTAAGGGGGGTACAAGAAACTAGTTTTATCAACGTTTTTTCTTCTCGCTTTATTGTAAAAACGGTAATACATACAAGCGTCAAACTTGGTGTGATTATAGAGCAAACTCTACAGTATACCAACAAATAATAAAAACTGGCCCACACATGGCCAGTTTTTCTTATTTGTTGGTATACTGTAGAGTTTGCTCTATAATCACATCTTTAAGACAGTCGGTCTCGTGTTAAAGAAACGGAAAAAAAATTTATTATTTTGTGTGGTGGTGTGGTACGGAAACCCTCGGTGCGCAAGTAGCCCGACTCGCACTTATAGATATACGAAAGGTTTTTTATGATCAAAAGATTTGATTTGTCTTTGCCTGTTTGTCTTGTTTGTTGACCTTAGGTTTGTACTCTTAGATATTCCGTGCCTTAGGCAACCAGATGTTCATAACATTTTTAAATTCTGTGTTATCTGTATCTGAACACAGGATATTCCTTTAGATCAATTCCTCCTGATTCAGCAATTGTCTCCCCTTCATATTTCAATATAAAACATCTTTCATTCAAAATAACAGACCATTAAACTGAACAACTTTTACTACAGGAGCAAACATGAAATCACAGAAATAAAACAGCTGTTCCATACTAACCTGCATTGCCTACTCAACTCAAATGTATGAGCAGCTGATTCTTTTTCAGTTTTGCTCCATTAGTAAAAGTTGTTCAGTTTGATGGTCTGAACCACCCCTCGTCGTCGTTCCATTTCAATGTCACCCTGTAGATTTCAATAACACGAATTATTGGAATATAATTTAAGTAAGTACCCACACAGCACCGAACACCTACTAGATTATCTATTAGATATTTTGTAGACACTTAGATATTTTGTAGACATTTAGATATTTTGTGGACATTTGTGCTGTAAAGGTATGATTATCATTTTCAAATCAGTGCTCACATAATTATGATCAGTGTCATGTAAAGCTGTAAGAATTTTACCGAAAAACTATATCGAACTAACCGGTGACCAAAACCAACAATCGTCCACGGAGCAGAGCGGAGCGCGAGGTGACGTCACAACATGGCGCTGGCAGGTAGGCAGGAGCGAGATAGGATCCGGTCATCCTGCCCATTTCCGGTCTTCACGCGGCCGTGACGCTTCCGGGCATGCGTCGCCGACTCTGTCTTCACTGATATATGGCTACTGGAAGAGGTTTGTGGTGAGGATTTTTAAAGCTATTGTGTAAGTTTCCGATCGGCTGACATAACCTCAGGGTTAAAAGTCCCCATGTAAATAAAAATAAAGAACAATAAAAGTTTCCGATCATCGATGGATGGACATGGTCCAACTTAATATGCTAATGGTTTTTAAGAGGATGATCAGATCGTCAATCTGAACAAGTTTCTCTACGGGACCAACGTCGGAATCGCGTAAAATGATCTGCTGTACTTCTTGAAATGCTGACAGTTTTTAAGGGGATGACCAGACCATCAAACTGAACAACTTTCTCTATGGGACCTATGTCGAAATCGCGAAAATAAAATCAGCTGTTCCATACTAAGTTGGACCCTGTATACAATTTGTAAAATTAAATGCATTACATGCTTCAGACCAACAAACTGAACAAATATCTTGGACATTGTCACACAAATTATCTAGTCACATTTAAAGTACCAGAATCTAGCCTGGACTTGTATTATGATGACTAGACAACCATATATAATGCATATATAGATACAAACAACCATGACTCGGGTACAAATATTAATATTCATCATACAAATATTTGTCCCTTACGGGATTCGAACCCGCGACCCTTGGCACAGCAGGCAGGTTCACTACCGACTGTGCTATCGGGCCGTCAATTCACTATGGAGCCAAAATTTAAATAGCGAAGTAAAACAGCTGTTACAAAGAAAATGTCAATAGCTTTACGACAAAAATGTATGAATCAGTTGGTTTTTATTTCGCTGTTTCAAAGTTGGTCCTATAGTAAAAGTAATTTACTAGGTAATTTTTTTTCCATAATATTAAATAGTAAAAGTTGTTAAGTTTGGTGGTCTGAAGGACCTCCTGTGACGCTCCTGTTGGAGTATGTAACGCATTTTAAGTTAACACCCTGAATATTATCGAGTTTTTTGTTGGTTAGTTTAATTGTACTGTAACTAATAAAACCATGAATCAAAATGGCAACATGTCCGTATCTAAATCTTAAACTAATACACTCTAAATCTGCTACACGTTTCGCCAAAACAAAGACTAACGCATACTCAAAGACCCAGCTCCAAACCACAATACCAAACACCAACCATTATAAAAGGACTCTTCCTACAAGAAGCGAAGTTTTTCCGCAAGTTCTGTGTAGCCGTCACCCGTCGCGGCGCGGGCGTCCACAAGATGAGTTTGTGGAATGAATTCGTTCGCGACAATTGAATAGTTGTAGTGTGTTTGTGGCTGCGTTTGAGTAGGTGTGCTCAACTTGTTGATACTAGTACTACCTCGCTGCTTCGGTTGATATTTTCAGTAACGTGATTTTTTTTCATGGTACCTATGAGACGTCATTTCTCGACATGATCTTGCTTAATGGTTGTATAAGTCATGTACATTAGCACAGTATAAGAAAGAGTATTGTTACTTACACAAGATTCGACCTCACTTCCTTTCGGTTATCGGGAGGTATACAGGGTGTAAGGAAAAGTATCATTAACCTTTAAACCACATACTCTACTCATCAAACTGAACAACTTTTACTATGGAAGCAAACCAGTCAGCACAAAAGAAAATCAGCTTTCCTATACTAAACTGCAATACGTACTAGATTCAATGAGACAGCAGATTTTTTTTTTGTTCTGACTGGTTTGATCTCATAGTAGGAGTCGCGCTGCAAGTCTAGCGGAGTACGGACGCTTGCGTATCAGCGCGTTGGGAACTCTTTTGTGTTTTAACCTTAAAACAATCACTTGAGATTATAAACTACTTACATTGGCAAAACTGCCACGCTAGACTTAATTAATACTACTGATCATTTTCCAACGTATACTCTCCACATAACGAGACATTGGCTGAATTGTGATAACACATCGGATGCCACTAAACAAACATTGAATTGAATTGAATCCCATACTAAAAGTTGTTTAGTTTGATGGGTAGAGTATGTGTTTTAAATTTTAATCGAATCGAATCGTTACTCGATAGAAGAAGAAAGGTTAATGATACTTTTCCTTACACCTGTATAGTCAACAATAAGTAGTAGTCTAGTTCTCTCTCACTCAGTATCGCACGTGCTTACCTTTTCTTGTCATTGTGAGCTCGTCTAGGGTGTGCCATTACTCCTAGTCATAGTTTTAGGTCTAGTCATCCATCAATCATCAGAACTTTTTCTTCTTTAAGACTGTTGTAATATTCAAGAACGTCTTCAAAATAAGTTTCAATTTAAAGTAAACTTAAGTGAGGCTTCTATCCTTCTAAAACTTGAACTTGTCTGCAATTTTAGCATCGAATTACGAAAAACTGTAAAATGCCCACCAAAAAAATTAAAACATTTTGTTTTTTCGTTGCATGTAGTTAATAGTTTCCTAAATAGCTTACAAATGGATGTTCAAATTCACAACCGCATATTAATAAGGTGAGCGTGACACCAAGGAACCAGAGGCCGTTGGATGTCAGACCTCTACTGTACGTTACAATTTCATAATATTGACAGGTGCCCTGCGGACCATCTGACGGCGGTCATGCCCACATGTCGGTCTAAAGTTCCTTGGTCTAAAGAAGGCACGCGAACTATAGTTCATATCCCTTCAAGATACCCCTAACAGATCCTTATAACTTCGTCATAAGAACGTAAAAGGCTTCAATTGTGGGACTTCCTTGGTGTTTTGGATGTACACGCTTAACGTTGCCAAGAGGTTTTTTAGATCACATTACTTTCCATTGGCGTTTTCTATATGTTATAAAAACCAAATGTAGAGCGAACGCGTAATGTAGGATACGTAACTGTAGAATGTTGTGTTTCGTTCCGTTTTGTAGAGGACATTAAATTGAATTTTTAGTTAAATAGTGGTTGTATGTAATTAAAGTCGAGCCTCGTTTGACTCCCTCTTTGTGTGGAGTACCTATGACGCGACATGTGTGAAGTGGTTAAGTGTTTTTACTTTAATTTTAACATGAACTAGTGTTTTATCTTATTAATGGGTAGATTGAGGCGTTTCAGCTAATATTTTCCTATAATTCCCAAGTTTCAGATCGAGCTATTTGGAATGCATGCATGTGCTCACGGCTATATTCCCCGAGGGTAGTCAGAAATATTCTGATATTCTGGAAGTACAATTATTAAATTGTATTTTTCTATTCTTGGTGTGCAAATAAAGAATATTTATCTTATCTTATCTTATCTTAATATCTGTTTTAATTAAAGCAGCAGCAACGGTACCTACTGTTTCACAAATAACTGCTCAATCCTATATTTTGAACCATCTTGGAAATTGTCGAAAACTATACAACGTATTAATGAATTAACGCAAAACTAGAAAGTAGTTTGTTTAGAATCGAGAACAGAATCGAATTATCATGGTTTCAACATAGGTATTTTTTTCAAAATATTAAATATATTGTTTGTGAAATTAAAATTTACTGAACTCGATCTCAACCTACCGCTCGGGCACTCTCACCCAACTTACTACCAAGACAAGATTCTTAAAATGTATCCATGAGCACGTTAGCGCTTTCATTCATTGCTGAAATGATAACAAATCATTTTTGCCTCAAAACTTAAAATGCGAATAACTTTAAATTTAACTATCATAATAATGAAATTATTGTTTCAATCTCATTATTTTGTTATAAATCATTTGGGGTGTATGAGGTTTTGCGCTTATTCATTAACACATTGTATAAGTAGGTAGGTAGGTAGGTATAGTGTCTGTTTCAACAAGGTGTGCACCTTAAAATATTTTTTCAATTTCTCATAAAAATCACGAACGCTAATTTATTGTAAACCAAAAATAAATAGGCGTGGCGATGACAGCCGTGACGAAAAATAAAATTATGTTTTTACGTCATTTCTCTACGTGATATGACTGACAAAAAAGGGTGACGACGATATTTCGCCGGCTGAGACAAAACGAGGCGAGACCGAGACGAATTTGGCATCTTCGACGGTAAAATATCCTTTGATTTATTATCATTATCACGTTGCACGAAATAGGAAGAACGAAGGAAATGGGACGATGGAGAACGAAGATGATGAAATCAAAACTACAGATTGACTAATTTACTAATTGTATTGTAATAAAAAAAGGAAATCACTGCGTTTTCTCTCATTTGTTTCATCTCTGGAGGTAGTAGTCGTTACATAAAAACCACGTAAGAGGCCGTAAGGCGGTCTGAAAAAACTCTGACACCAGGGCTTGCTGCTGACACGAAAAGAGAAAGTTTAGTGTAGAAAGTTGCATTACTTTAAAGAGTGATTGTACTCATGATACCGAACAACGTTCCCACAGGAACATAAGAGAAATAAGCAAGAAAAAAATTTGACTTTTCACACAAACGTTCGATTTTGTGATTGCACTTAGTATGGAAAGTTATAAAATTTTTTTGCTAATTCCCAATAGGTTTCTTAGCGAAATTGTTCAGTATCATGGCTACAATCCCCAGCCCTAACACCCTGTATACTGGTTCAATTCAGTTGCTATCCTTGCTTATATCGCTTACATATGCTTATCGCGGTAAATATTCGGTGATTGAACCGTTATTGGACTACGTACGAACCATAACTTTTGACAGATTTGGTATTGCGCTAATCGCGGTACTGCTCTTGAAAGCCGTTAGAGCCGTTTTGACAGATCGCTCAGACGTTAAAGGCAGCTACATAGAGTTTAGCGCGATGCGGAATTCCGAACAGTTGAATAGTAATTGGATTGCAATTTGATTAGAACTGAAATTGGATAAGAATAGAACTTCGATGTTTTAGCTTACTTTTGGGTGGTTTCTGACTCCAAAAAGTCGCAAACAAGAGTAAGGGTGCGTTCTCACAAAAGCAAAGCGGAGCGGATATAATTGTAATATCAACCAATCGAACTGCTCAATGAGGAACTTGCACAGTTTTATATTTTTAGTATATCATAAAGATTTACCTACAAACACCAAAAACAAAAATGGTAAAATATGAACAAATTATTTATTTATTGTAAATCAAAAGTTGACTTCAAATTCCGCGCCAAAACGCTCACTGCCATGACGTGACGTCACTCCTTTTCATGATGCGTGAAGCTTATCACAAATCATCCGCTATAATATGTTACCGTACTCTTCTAAAGCACGCATAATTTCTCATTATAATGTTGGTGCAATTTCCCAATTTTCAATCAATCAATCAATCAATTATACTTTATTTTACACCAAAAAACATAGTATACAGAGAGTTAATTAACAGGAAATACAGACGGTACAAAAATAGGCGGTCTTATCGCTAAAAAGCGATTTCTTCCAGACAACCTTAACCATCCATCCTCCTTAACCTCCATTTTCCTCACTAGACAGAATTCAGTAATTTGATTGGTTGATTTTACATATCTCTGCTCTGTTCCGCTTCAGTAGAAACACACCCTTATATCTGGCAACATTCAAAGTTATGTGCATCGAAGTACCATAGAGATAGGAAGTACTTGAAGTACAAGTTCAAATACATAAGGCGGTAGTACATACGATATGTACTCGTATGTACCAAAATACGATACAAGATAATAACATCTTGCTATTGTATCTGAAACTTTACATGGGTTAACATTATACAAACAGTTTTTTAGTTTGATGGTCTACTCATCCCCTTCAAAAACGGTCATTAAGGGTATATTACTGTTGGCGCGTTCCATACAAACGAAGTCTGGTGATATTTACAATACTAACCGATTAAACTCAATGAAATTTTGCGGAAACAATCTAGAAACAAATCTCTATGCTTGTATCGTGTCAGATTTTCCTTAAAATGTACAGTTTTAAAGTTACAGTGCCTAAAAGATTTCCAAACAAATCTTAAATTAATCCTAGCATTGAAACTGTACATTTTAACGAAAATCGGAGACGATACAAGCATAGAGATTTGTTCCTAGATTGTTTCTGCAAAATTTCATTGAGTTTAATTGGTTAATATTGAAAATATCACCAGACTACGTTTGTATGCAGCGCGCATTTACGCATTCGGAATAAACTTCTCTTAAGAAGGACCCTATACAGGGTGAAATCCTTTTAAACTAAGAGTCTACCGTCTACCCATCAAACTGAACAACGTTTACTATTGGAGCAAACCGATCGGAGCAATAAAATCTGCTGTTCAGCTGAACTGCATTGCCCAATCGATTCAAATGTATGCAACAGTTGATTTTTTTTCCCGATCGGTTTAATCCCATAGCCAAAATTGTTTGACGGGTAGACTCTTAGTTTAAAAGGATGCTAATCATATCAATTCCATCATGAATAAGGCAGAGTTCCATCAAAGTCAAGCGTTACTTCAAGGTTGTGGTCACAGCAAGCCTACAGACACAGTAACAGACCTACTGTAACAGTAAGTTATCTATTGAGTATAAAGGAATATCCCTTCTAAAGTTCCACATTCTGCGGCCAGTCTTAATGGACTGAGGCTTCATTAATCGACTGATTGAAATCGACATATGTTCGACGTAAGTCCTATATCCGACCCAAAAACATCCTTCGTATCCTTAATGCGTGTCTAATAGACCCCGGGCTTGATGAGATTGATGTGGTTTCGATTATTCATTATTTCAACATTATAGTATCGTTTTCCAGGCCAGTTCAGCTTAGATTTGTGTAATAGCAGTGAGTAAAAAACAATATAATTATGTGTGTGTATTAACGAAATTAAGAACGCAAAATCAGTAAAAGCCGTGGTGATCCAGTGGCGAGAAACCTTGCTTGCCGTGCAGGAGGCGATGGTTCGATCCCCGTCCAGGCCGACTCGTACCAATGAGTTTTTCGGAATTTATGTACGATTTGTAACACCACTGGCTTTTCGGTGAAGGAAAACATCGTCAGGAAATATGCATGCTTCAATTTTGAGGCCTGTATTGTACCCACTGTCCATTAAAAGGCGACGGGCTCACTACCCGTCACACTGGAGTTCACTGGACAGAGAATATAATAGAATAATTTATTTTCCAGAATATGGTACAGATTCGGTACTACTAGTGAAACGCGGATGTTCTGAGTTTTCAGAATATCTCTGACTACCTCCTCGGGGAATATAGTCGTGAGCATATGCTTATGCTATGCTGAAATCAGTAAACGTTTTGAAAATAATATTTGAGTAGAAAAAAATTAACACTTGGTATTACATTCATGGACCTGAGTCTATACGGACTATAAGGAGCAAACCAACCGAAGCAAAAAAAAAAAATCAGCTGTTCCGTACTAAACTACAATGCCTATTCGACTCAAATGTATGCAGCAGCAAATTTTGTTGTTGTTTCGATCGGTTTTTTCCCATAGTAAAAGTTGTTCAGTTTGATCAGGACATTCTTAGTTTAAAAGGATGCTGATGATATCAATTTCATCCTGTATAATATATGCTGGCGGTTTTTAAGGCACACTGATCAACTTTCTTTATAGGATCAACATCAAAATCGCAAAAAATCTGATTTCCCATACAAAACTGCAAACCTACTTTTGGCTAATGTATGGAACAGCTGATAATGTCTTCGCGTTTTCGATGTTTGTCCCGTTGAAAATGTTGTTTAGTTAGATGGTCTGATCATCCCCTTAAAAACCGTCAGCATATTAAAAAGGAAAAAGCATGAAAGTAAAATTAATGCTGTTGAAATGCGTTCCTTGAGAAATTGTGTGATTAGAGATCGATGTCAATTGAAAGAAGATGTTGTGACAAGAATAGAGAAGGGTATGCTTCGTTGGTTTGGGCATGTGGAGAGGATGAGTGATAGCAGATGTACGAAAGAGATATATGGAGCTAAAGTGAGTGGAAGTGTCGTCAGAGGGCGCCCTCGTAGGACGTATTCTGATCAAATCGGTTGCGTCTTAAAAAAAAGGGAGGTGCGGAGTACTCGAAACCGACGGGCATGTATGAAGAGATGTATGGATGTGAATGAGGCAAAAGAGGTATGTAAGGATCGTAGTATATAGCGCTCTCTGGTCTCTGCCTACCCCACGGGGAAAAGGCGTGACGTTATAGATAGATAGAGAACCTATGTATTTTTTATAACCAGCACATTAGTTGCAGCTTTGACAATATTGAAATTGAAAATGAAATAATAACTGAAGTATTTATTGCTCAATTTTGTTCAGTTATTCTATCGTTTTGGTTTAATTTACGTTTATGTTATATTCAGAGAACAAGTTCACATAAAAACAAAAAAAAAACAAAGATCAAACATCACGAATGCGTTTACCATACTCAGTGTCACGCGTCTTTCACATTTCTCGAATAACTTGAGACAATTTAAGTTGTTTTGTGAAATAATTTTAGGTCGTGTGTCGTGTAACTATTAGGGGCTGTAATGGTCCATAATGACTATAAATAGTCGGTACATTAGTGTGTTTGCGACGCCTACGGCCGCAGTCCTGTAGTCGGTAACATACCGACCAATTTGGAACTTTTGTTGATTGATTATAAACCCTTGGATTGAATACCTAAGGAGGAAGAATTATCTGTAATTTTAGGAAAAGGAGGAGGTGATAAGTGTAATTTTAAGTATCAAATGTTGTATTTGGTGTTTTTGGTACCTAAGTCTCTATAAATAAATGGTTTCTGCGCTGCGCCCTTTGGCTCGCTCGTGATAACTTTAATAGAAGGAAAAGACATCAACGTGCCTACGTCATATATTCATAATATATTTTTGGACAGCCTACGTTTTCCATGCTTTCATCATATAAATGCATACATCTATGCTCTTCTTTATAAATCTTTAATCATTTTTTAATATACAGGGTGACATTGATATCAAATATGCCAATGACATAAAGGACAATGCCAGGTTTCCAAAGAAACTTAGTCTATCAGTGTACACATATGAAACTATATGTAAATAATAGTATGTACCGAATGCTAATGATTAAAATGGCAAAGGAAAAAGGTTTATAGAAATTTCGTGGTTTGCAATTCTACGATAAGAAATTATCTATGTTTTATTTGTATTATTATCCGTTTTTGGGATCTGTAATATAATTGTAATATAATATAATTTCATAATGATCCCGGGATCGGTTGGTAAGCTTTTCATACTTAGATAAAGAAAGAAGTCATGCAAAGACACTGTCTTTATCTTCAATAATAAAAACAATTACGAAGTTCTAGAAATTAATAAATCTAATTTGATATCCACACTTCAAATTAGATTTAGTAAGAATTCATAAAATATTCATTCATAATTTCTCGCACTATTTATTGAGGCGTATTCCTCTGGGCCTAAATCTGGCTTCTCCCTTTCAGCTTGTATGCTTATAATATAAAGTGTGTGTTTTAAATACAGGGTCCTTCTTAAAACGAAAATCATTCCCTGAAAAAATACTTTTGCTTCAGTTTTATAGTCTGATCATTCCCTGAAAAAACCGCCAGCATGTGAAGAAGAACCCTATGTCATGTAAATATGCTGAATAAAATTAACTTAAGGGAATATACTTCGGAGTGCGCTCTATACAAACGAAGTCTGATGATATTGTCAATACTAACTAATTAAAGTCAAGTCATTATTTTTAATTTACCTACCTACATTTATATGTTTTATGTTAATAAAAAAAATAAAAATTACTTAGGTAGTTTTTGTGTGCGTAGGTACCTATGTAAACTATTAAAGTCAATCAAATTTTCTGAAACAATCTAGAAACTAATCTCTATGCTTGTATGAAGTCAGATTTTCGTTAAAATTTATAGTTTTAAAGGTTCAGTGCCTCAAAGATTTCCATACAAATCTTAAATTAATCCTAGCAATAAAACTGTATTTTTTAACGAAAATCTAACTTCATAAAAGCATAGAGATTAGTTTCTAGATTGTTTCTGATAAGATTGCATTGACTTTAATTGGTTAGTATTGAAAATATCACCAGACTTGGTTTGTTTGCAGCGCGCATTTACGCATTCGGAATAAACTTCTCTTAAAATTGTACTCCAGAGCTGTCGGTGTCTTTAGGACTGTGCGTGACATATCGTATGCTAAGTTACGGAACTGTTGCCTTAAGGTGACTTAAGTGTAAAATGTGTTTGAACATTGTAATCAAAATTCATTGGAGAAATACGTTCGTGTCGTTTAAGTTGACGCGCTCTTTAATTTGTGTCTCCGCTTTGGGGCATCGGTTGATGTAAAGTGATTTCTTCAGCACGATGTTTTATTTAATGTTTGAGTTGTTAGTCGAAACAGTTTTGTAGGCGACTATTACGAACTCGACATTAACTTAAACGTAGGTGATAGATAGGTACTATGCTGATAGGTCTTCAGATAAATCCAGGAACGAGGCCCACAAATCAGAAAGCGTGTCTTGTACGAAAGATGGTTTATTCCCAAGAGATAGAAATTAATAAGTTTATTTATAACTACTCCTCATAGTCGGGGAAATCTATGGATTTTTGTATGGAGAAGATTGCATTAATTTCACTTTTGGTGATAATTTGGAATATAGTAGATAAATACCTGAAAAACATAAATTCTCAATAATCCCCGATTTTTTATTGTGTATTATTGAATAATTAAGACATTTACAAAACATTAAATTTAGGTATGAACAAAAAATGGAAAACTGGTGATTTTGTACAGGATGGCTTCATTCAATACGTTTTAGTTATAACAATAATAATCCCCGGTTAACATCGTAAATTTGAGTAGATATTTAATATTTTGTAAGTCTTCAAAAATTATAACCTCAAAACAAAATTATTTACTGTTTGTTTTTACACATTAAATTTGCCTTTTTGCCTGGTATGCTGGTCAAAATATTTTTAGAAATAAGCTTGCCATTTGTACATTAATATCGATTTTAAGGTATTTCTCAGGTTCCTGAGCCTATATAACCACGAAATCTCGACAAAAGTGTTATAAACTAACAGTAATATTATTTCAAACACAATTTACTAAAGTGTCTTTAATGCAATCTCAAACCTTATTTTTCCTAGACTATCATGCCCTCACCGTTATTAATTTCTAATACACTAAAACGCCTGTACAATAAAAATAGCAGAACTAACTAGTAGTAACTGCATACATTATAGTAGCTAGAGAACTATATACGACTATCTATTCTATACGGACAAAAAAATATACTACTCGGATTGAATCGGGTATCAATTAATAATAAAACCGGTCAAGTGCGAGTCGGGCTACTCGCGCACCGAGGGTTCCGTACCACACCACCACACAACATAAAACTATACATTTTTTTTGTCCTGGACTTTTAACAGACCGACTCACATTTGGCCGGTTTTCGTTATTTGTTGTTATACTGTAGAGTTCGCTCTATAATCACACCAAGTTTGGCGGTTGTATGTATTACCGTTTTTGCGATAGAGCGAGAAGAAAAAACGTCGATAAATACTAGTTTCTTGAATGAGTAACCCCCTTAAAATAAATTTTAACTTTTTGAAATTTTTATTATTTATTAACAAATCCGTCATAATAACGCATATTATGTGAAAATTTCTACTGTCTAGCTAATACGGTTCAAAAGTTACAGCCCAAAATAGGTAGAACGGACGTCCGTCCAACGTAGGCTTAGTATTAGGATCCCGTTTTCATCCTTCGGGTAGGGAACCCTAAAAGTTATAGTTTAAGAGAACAGATTTAAGGTGTAAACTTCAATGCGCTATACCTATACTTAATGGGGTGCTTCACACCTACAAACTGAACAACTTTCATTATTTGAAAAAGCAAGATAAATTTATTGCTCCATAGAAAATCTACATAGCTACTCGACTCAAATGTATGGAACAGCTTTTTCGGGATTTCGATGTAGGTTTGTTTGGAATGTGAGTATTGAACAGCAGATTTTTCTGTCGCGATTTTGACCCTGGTCCCATAGAGAAAGTTGTTCAGTTTGATGGTCTGATCATCCTTTTAAAAAACCGTCAGCATATTAAGTTGAAAGTATACATTATATGCAGTGCTAAACTATACAGGGTCCTTCTTAATATGCTGACACTTTTTTAAGGGGATGGTCCGTCCGTCAAGTCAGTACCGTCTCTAATTTCTCTTTTCTTCTGTAAGTCTTCTAGACTAGTATCAAGTTATAGCCTGTAGAATCCCACTGCAGAGCAAAGGCCTCCTCAGACGAATTAGGGTGAGAGGGAATGGGCCATACTCCACGCGGGCCCATTGCGTGTTGGTGGAGGCAAGTTAGTGGTCAACTTGCTGTCAGATAATTTTCAAGCCGCCCTAAGGCGACCACCATAGGTCCGCCAGTCATCGACGCCGCGACGACGGCTGTTGGCTTCCTATACTAAATTACATTTTTGTATGGGCCTGCCGTCGTCGGTCGCCGTCGGTAAATGTGTCTCAACCCTTAAATAGGCCTTTGACCTGGCTGAATAGTTACAATGCCATCTGACGAAACTATCCGAGACCAGCTGCTTAACGTGCCAACCGAACCGCTCAAGATGAAATACCACTAAACGGTCACCCATCCAAAGACTGACCGGACCGGACGTTGCTTGACTTCGGTGCTCGTTTCCAATACCGAAGGTGCACTACGCTCGTGGGGTTACTGAATTTACATTCAGCTCGTGGAGAAGGCGTTGTCGCGGTAGTTACAAAGGGTGTGCAATGAGTCGCGGGAGTGCACCGTCACGCGCGGTAACAAGCGCCTGCGAGTCTGACCGACACGGGCCCGCTCACTCCACGTAGGTACACACACTGCAGCAGGCACACTACATACGAAGACCATTTGTTCTGTTATAAAATAAGCAGTTTTGAAAAAAAAATGTTCTTTATTTACAAGTTGATGTACCAAGTTCAGAATCAGAATTGAGGATCATTTTTAGGGTTTCGTAGTCAACAAGGAACAGTTATATTACCCCATGTCCGTCCGTCTGTCTGTCCACGTCATAGCTCCGAGACGCTTAGTTTCTAGAAAGCTGTAACTTGACATGTGTTTACATATTAATCACGCCGACAAAGTGTTAAAATAAAATATTTTTTTGTACGGGATTGATCACGTGAGATACATAATTATGTAAACTTATGACCATAAAGTTGGTATTTAGAAACTTTGCTACAACTACCAACTATACAGTCATATTCTTAAGCGATACGATGCAGAGTTGTGGCACGGGACAGGATTAATCTTTACCTAGTGATCAATTATGACTAGCCTTACAGAATCGATAATTTCTTTGAATCGATTCCGAAATAAATCCCTAAACAATATAAGATTAGAGTTTGTGTGTTGTTGCAGTTTATGGTCGCAACTTCACTGCAACCATAGCACTTTAAAAAGCGATAGTAACAAAACAAGGCGTCGCAAGAGTTATGTAAGATTAATATTTAGATTTTTTTTGGTCTGTTCAGTGCGCTCACTGTTACCCCAAAACCATACCATGACCCTGTTTGGACGTTTTTAAGAAGTGGACCATTCGTACTTATAGTATTTTCTAGTTAGACCAGACCAGCTGATTATATCGCTGACCTTCAACATGCATG